>HG995416.1:4337871-4970933 GCA_905333125.1 Pheosia tremula | reverse complement strand
CTATCTAGTATCAACTAGCGGAAGTAGGTAGGTAGTTACAAATATACAGTGAATGCATGACATAGGTAACGTTTCAAACCACAGATTTAGTTCAAACTCGTTTCAAATAAAATGAAAATAATTTGTTGTTCGCAAAATCAACGATACAAAACGATGGTAGTGATAATGTTTTAAAAAGTGAAGTGCAGTAGGTGAAGACACTCGGAAGAAGAATTTGTTTAAAATAAAAATATAATGGCCTCAATTGCCATCTCTAGTTCGTCTATGGCAAAGAGTATTATAATAATGGTCTGTGGTCAATTTACATTGACAGGTAAATATTGTGTTGTTAGGTTATTTTGGTTGATTATTTAATTGATTCATAGGTTATTCCAGTAACAATACGAAATGAAAGCATTAATACAACGAGTCATGAATGCTAAAGTTACTGGTAAGTTTTCTACTCGGCAAGTGATGCCTTTGATAATTTTTTTTGAAAGTTCTATTCTGCCTGAAGATTGCCTGAATTACGAGATCTAGCTGTCTGCTTATTTGGTATTAATTGACTTTGTTTCATTTTTCAAACAGTAAATGGTGAAGTTATAAGCAGCATAGAGCAAGGGCTTTGTGTTTTCATTGGAATATCAAATAATGATACTAAAAAGGATATGGAATACTTGTAAGTACTTACATATTTAAACATGCTTATATGTTCTATCCCATGATCAACATATAAACAACAATATGCTTCCAATATTTCAGTGTTCGTAAAATACTGAGCATCAAGTTGTTTGATGACGAGACTCACAAGAAATGGAAGAACAGTGTGGTAGACAAGCAGTTTGAAGTTCTTTGTGTCAGCCAGTTCACACTATACAATACCTGGAAGGTGACTATTCTTCTTGTTCGTTCTTTTCGAAATGAAATGCGATGAAATAAAATGAATATGAATATGGCCTCACCCACAAATTAGTGGATATTTTGCCAATGTCAATTAATTACTAGCATTAACACATTATATATAAAATAATGGATGGACATAAAGTGATATGAATATGGTGTGTCCAAGGTAAACTATTAATAATAAGTACTAACTGCTAATTTGGCTGTCTAACTTTTAAAGTAAACTAGATTTGACCATTCAATATATGGCAAGGTATTTTGGCAAATACCTCATGAACCTGAGATAGATGGAAATATGTGACATCAAGTTTATTTTATGCACATAAAACATTTTTTTGTATGGTATCAAAACTCATTAAAAGCATGATATCAAAAAGTTGACCATAATACTGGGAATTAGATCCAGGTCATTGGATCTAAAACTGTAAATACTGGAGGTGTAGATACATAATAATATAAAAACTACTGTATCCTTATTAACTACTCCATAGTAAAATATTTCTTAAACATTTTAGGGAAACAAGCCAGATTTTCATAAAACAATGCCTGGAGAGAAATCCAAAGAATTTTATGAAAATTTTCTTCAAATGTTGAGAGATACTTACATACCACACAAAGTTAAAGGTACGAAGTGTTTTATTTTTTTGACAACTAGAATTCTTAAAAACAATAAGGTATTCTTTTTGCTGTTGAGCATGGGCCTCCTCCAATGTGAGGAGAATTCAGACTGTAGTTCAGTCTTTAAAATTACAGAATTTCTTTAGGTTTATTAGACATAGCTGTATGTACCTACATTAAAAGTATTTCCAATAATCAGTGCACAACCTCATTGTTTTTAGATGGTCAATTTGGTGCATATATGCAAGTGAGTATACAAAACGATGGACCAGTAACATTTGAAATAGAATCCCCTCCTAATATCCAGGGCAAGGACAGACGGAACAATGAAGTAAAACAAGAGAATAAATGCAGTAGAGAAAATGAGGATTGTGTAGATACAGTGTAATTATAATGTTAAGTTAATAGGTACCTAATTATATTTAAAGAATATTATTTATTTATGATTCGTTTTTTTCCACTGAGATTGTAGCCTATGGGCGTATCCAGGGTTTGCTTCAGTGTAGGGCAAAGCAAGGAAACTCGAATTGAAGCATTGTCGTTTCTTCATCAAAAATCTGACATCAATGAAGGTGCTCTTTCCCTGAAGTCACTGCTCTCATTTGCCAAGTTAATATAGAGGCACATAATTTCTTGATATTAGTAGTCATAAGGTCTTATATTTTTCGCTGGACTCCTCGAGCCAGCATTCCCCCTCTGCCCCATTGTAGCAACGCCAATTTTTTTTAGATCCTGATGTTAATAATGAAAAAGAAAACAATTTCTTTTAATAAAAAAACTTTATTTTGAAATAATGGTTATTATCTATTAACAATTTTGTTATATTTAGGCCTGTGATTATGCGATTTCATGTTAGATAAATATTAAAATGTTTATACAAAGATGATATGCCTACGCTAAGTCTATGTTACCAGCTACGCATCCCGCGATACACTGTTAACAGATAATCTACCAACAATTCAAATCCTCCTTCACATTAATTCCTAAACGAGTAGAAAATAAACTAAAAAAAAAATAAAAACTCGTAAGTATAAAAGTTTTAAATAAATGCATTCTATAAATCTTTATATTTAAATAGTTATTAATATAATGAAATTCAACATATGAGATTAGGGGGACCCTTATATAGTGGCGAATATTAAAGTTAGGTAAATTTAATTGTATCAATTAGCCCGAGTGCCGCATGATTACTATTTCTATACCGCGAAATATAGATATATAATCATTTACCATCACGCCTTACAACTGGCGATGCGCCTACGCAAATGTACACCGATTCTCATAGAATTCTCCCGTCCAAGGCACTATTCGTTTTGGTATATTGCTGATACGTTTCCTCACTCCTAATTCACAATATCAATCAATGGGTTAATCATATTCCTACAAATGTGATAGAGTACAATAATGAAAGATCTTACAATAAATTTTGTGTGCGGCACTGCGATCATAACTTTGATATTTTTGTTTAGATATTTTATGTAAGGCTTAACAAAAATAGTGTAAAATATTTTAAGGGGTTTAAAGTACGTGATAACGACCACGTTTATGTATAAAATATATGTATATTCAGAGTTGGATTTTTCTGTGAAAAAGGAAGCCAGTGCCGTTTCACCGCGAACTTAGTACGTAGTATTATTTTTTAAATTTCAAATATTTTGATTTTTCTTCGAGAATTGGACCTTTATAGCCACATACAGATGGAACACTTAAAATATATTACACTATCACTGTTAAGCCTTATATAAGTAAAACGTGAAATATTTCACTTCACAGTTTACGATCGCTATTGCGCACACGCCGAAACTATCTCCTTTATTATCTATCGAATATTAATATTACAAAAATATCTATTAATCTATTCTAAATTGTTCGAATGAAACTGTTATGTACTGGGATAGGCTAAGGATTTAATTAACAACATATACCCTTCTCAGCTTGTTTTGAAATGGACGATGCAAGTGTTGCGTTACTATTCTTTTTTCGAACTACCTACCAATTAAATTTAGTTGATTAACGAAATAATAGGAAAGTGAAATAAATGCATTATCTCATAGTTTATTGTAAAGCTGTTACTTTATATGAGACACTCCCTCATACAGAACACTAAAAAAAACTCACGAATCATTTGTGTTTTGTGTAAGAGGTGATATTATTATGCCTTAATCTGGGGGTTACATTAAATAGTGACAGAGGCAATCTCTAAAGATAAAATAACGGCTTTACAATATGTCCGCGCATGCCGATGGCTACACGGCGATTGAATTGGCTGGTCTCCCGCCGCTGTATTTATAGTCGAGGTTGTTGGTGCTAGGTGGGTCGACAGTGGCCGGTGTTGTCTACCACAGGCCGGAGGAGTACCCGCCAGGTGGCACGCGGCCGTGGTGGATCATTTGGCTGTTGCCGTGTACTGACGTTACCGTGTTGATCTGCCCGTTCATCGACTTGTAGCCGTCACCGGTGATGGGGTTGCCTTCTGAAATTTTCGAATTGACTCTATTAATATTTTAATTACTATGAATCGCTCAGGCGGGATTCGAGTTGCCTTGGAATTTTGATCTTGGAAAAGTAGGTACGGTTGCGAACATGAATATGGGGCCCATTTCTATAATATTTTCAATGACGTCATATCTAAGAGCAGTTGCTCCTAGTAACGTCAGTCGAAGTGCTTTGCGAGATTCAACCATAAATGGGTGCTTAATTATAGTCCGCGACTGTACTTACGTGAAAAGTGATTTCATTACAGTAAGATTGCCTCAAAGATTTCTAATTACGGATCAACATTTTTATTAGACGTAGTCTGAATATTATAAAACATTTACCATGCAAAAAAATCAAGTCTAAATTAAATAACTATAATTACCTACGTCTTTACCTAATTATATATTATATACTTCATTACAAATATAACGTACGGCACAAACACAGTAGCAGAACTAGTTAACGTTTTAAACAACTTAGTAACGACTTGGCCTAGAAATATTAAAAAAGCATTGCCTTAAAAATTAACTAGAACACAAATAGTTAAGTAAGTAGGTACCTAATGTAAGAATCGACGTGCGCAAATTGAAGAGACAGGTACTTAGACAACAAAGCACGAATAATTACAACAACTTGTCCATAAACAACAACAATTTATTGGAGACAACAAGCTAGGGACTGTAACCAAGGTCAGGTTAACTACTTATAGTTTCGCTAAGAAGAATAATCGAACAAACTATATCCTAACAACAGCAAATAATATAACAGTACTGGGTGCTCAATTTAAAGACACGAAGGAATCGTTTTACAGCTCTTTGTAAAGCAAATTAAAAGATTGCATCAAGCCTTCTCGGACCAACACGGACCATCGTCATATTAAATGATATCAGTGCAAAATGTACAGCATTCCTTCAGCCTAAACCGAGCACCCACCCATTTCTCTTCGGCGAACATAGTCTACATAGTACGTCTTAGGTCTGAGATCCTCTGCATGCCGATTGCGATCAAAAAGGTATCCGGGGACGTGTTTATGGAAAATGGGAGGGAAACCCGTCAGAGTGTGAGGTCCGGGACATAGGGGAGTCTCTAAAGGAGTCAAATCAGGTATAGGGCCATCTCGTTCGTATTTAAAGAGAGTAGGCGGCGGGTTGGCATTCGCAATCAGAAACGGATCGATTGGACCACCCAAAGCCGGGACTGGGTCGTACTTGTAGTCTGGTGTAGGACGCTCACCCAGTGCTGACGTCATCCCTACGAAAGCGTAGGGAGGTAGCGGGTGAAAAGGAATCTTATGCTCTTTGGGCTCAAGGTAATGCTGAGCTGGGAACGGCGGCCAATGCCTGTCTAGAACAACTTGCGGAGTTAAAGAATCTGGATCGATTATTGGGTGAGATATCTCCGGATCGTCGGTTTTAAGGCCGATTAGAGTGTAAGGGTTCCGTTTGATGTTAGGCATCGGTTTGGTGGTCGATTCGACGTAATAATTCGCGGGTCGTGGGGGCCATTCTCTGGTAAAGTATCTGTGGGTGGGTTGAGGGATTAGGAGGTCGGCGGAGTTTTCGGGGTCGGCACCTCGCTGGCTGGCGGCAGGGTGGGGGCGGCGCTGCGGCGGCACGATCACTCCGTCACCCGTCACGGGATTCCTCCTCGGTGATGGGGTGTAAGACGCTGACCATTCAGAGAATATTCGGTTTTCATTCGATCTAGGTACGTACAACTTTAGGGCCTAATTTCCCATGATATACACTTGAATGAGCCGCAGCTTTAGCCTGTTCAGATCACTTGTATTTTTTTAAGGGTAGCTTACCTTGCCTACGTAAATATACTGGGACCTAATCAATTTGCGTGCAACCATATTATTAACTTCAAAATTAACATACCATAGGTACACCATATTTAATTACGATTAATTTATTTATCAATTGTATCAACATGCTTTATTTTTATAAGCAAAGCATAGGTACTTTTTATAGAAATCCTGTTATTCTTGATGTTCATGATTATTATAGGTAAGTTTTTTATATGAGTAAGTAGTTATTTTGTATGTCCACGAGTGATGGTAGAATGTATCAGAGCATACCTGTATATTATTATGAAGCGATTTAGTATTCCTAGCGTGCACGAGTGCTAATTATTCGGAATAACCGCGAGTGTGGGCGTTTCTCCTACGCTGAGTGAGACGCCATAATGCTTACTAATACTGTAAAACGGACATTATTGGGCGATGTTTGAAATATGAATGGATTATCTTTCTTAGGCAAGGTACTTCCCTAATAGAAGTTGTAAACTTGCAAATAGGTAATTACCTACTTCTAATCGTGTCAATGGCAAAATTGAATCAAATTTCAAAAGCTCTACAATAAAAGACTGCGAGGTCAATAGAGTACATACCCAAATTGGGAAGACTATTTAGAGAAACGAAATCGACTATCTATCTACTCCCGATAATCGATCGATCCTCCTTTATTATCGAATTGCCATTGCATTCCTAGACTATTCCTACTATTTTTGGCGTTTGAACGAAAAATGTGTATACGCCTCGAAACGACCCTCCACTCGCGGATATCCTTAGCGTTGCCAGGCGTGCATGTTCGTGCCTACAACGGAATCGACTCACAGTGTTCGGCGAGGTCCATCTCACCTCGGCTGGGTGTCGAGGACGCGCTTCCATTGGTCATCTTGGGCGATTGAGCTGGAGTCGAGCCGTTCACGTGGGAGTCACCAAACTGGATGTGACTGCGAATCGTGTCAGTCACCATCGGAGAACCACCACCGTTTACAGACTGAAACATAGTGAATGCTTTATATAAAAAATGTAAAATGATATAATAAATATGCCGTTCTTAAATTTTTACTATCGTCAATCATACTAGATAGTAGGTATCCTAGGTACTTAGTAGTAGTTGTAGTAGGTAGTAGTAGATAGTATCCAGGTAGGGTATGATCTCTTTACCCTCGGCATGAGCAAGGTATATATGATACCTATGGGATTTCGGAGCACTTTTAACTTGCTAATGTATTAGGTAGAGTAGCATTCGAAGATAACCCCGCTTCACAAAAAAGAAACCCACAAATTTGCAGCTATGGTTAAATCATTCTTATAAGTATCCTTCTTAAATAATAATGCAAGTTTATCCCGTATAAATGACCAATCCACTTAAATGATGACCGACTGAGTTCTGCATGTAGTAGAAAAACGGCATCGCAAAAGACCCAAAGAATGGTGGGACGAGTAAATTACACGTGAAGGACTAAATATACCATACAGGGAGGAATGGAGGAAGGAAAGGAGGCCTACGCGCAGCAGCGGGACGATACCAAGAGTGAAAAGTAATAAATTTTATCACCTTTCCGCAAATATGGTAATTCTTCTTAAAACTTGCTTATTAGCAATATAAATCTAATGACCATACCGCCAAAATGTTGGCAAACTAGGTCCCACATCTAGTCAAACGGGCTTCCGTCAGGCCCATAGAAGGGAATGGCGGGAGGAATGGAGGATGGAAAGGGATGCTTACGCCCAGTAAGCACGAATAAAGCCTAATGAACGATTCCCACCTGTCCGAAGAGACGGGAGTGCGTGTCTCGAGGGCGCGTTGGGGTGTCACGCACGACGCGAGACCGCGAGGCGCCATTCTTCACGGGACTACCGCCGTCCACCTGGTCGGTGTTGAAGATCTCCGCGATGCAGCTCTTGGGTGCGTTCGGCACCCTGCAATGGAAAAGAGAAAAATATGGTTCATTTTTTGGTGTTCGCTGCTGTCGAATTGATATCGAATTTTAAGAATCGATCGATCCATAATGTGTGAATTTAAAAAAAACTAGTACGTAAAATATTGATGAATGAAGGCGGCCCTGTAAGACAGGATCGCATCTGCAGTAAATAAAGCGTTAATTTGTTGAATGCAGTAAGATACATAATAATTGAATTGTGAAATAAAAAGCCTTAGATTATGCTCCCCTCCTAAATAGATAGCTAGGTAGGTACCTACACAAATTAATAGTTACCTATTCTTTGATATATTAAACAGTAATTCGATATGGAAACGCATTAGAATTGTACGTAATCAAGCCGCAAATGGACACGCACGGTCGAATCGTGGTTACCTGAACGGAGGGGACTCATTTCCGGAGGGGAACCGGTCATTTCCCTGGACAGAGCGCAACCCTATGCATTTACGATCAATTCAGGTTGATAGGTATAAACTATGTACACACCAATGATATATAGGTATACCTACTTAAATATAGTTTTAGTGTAATGAATCTATTTATATAATAAAAATTGTAGGGTGATCTTCCCCAGGGATTTTTTATTACTTATATGGAGGTAAATATACCTATCTATACTCAAGTACTTGTGGCGTAATCAGTTGTATACCCACTTATTATACCTATATAATCGTTTTCGATATTCAAAAACTTTGCGCAGACTTATCACCTATAAGGACCTGTAAGGAATCGGATCAAAGCTTATGAAAATAAAGTCATAGTCTTATCATTGACGGGGGAAAATAATCTATTAAATCCTTGATTATTTTAAATCTGTAGATAGCTATAGGTATCTCGTGTATCTACATGGGGCAAACGCGTGCTATGCGCGTGCGCACGCCCCGGGCGCGCCGCTGCGCCGCCGACAAATTGCATGAATTACGCATCATCGGCACTATCACCGCACCTCACGATCACTGATGATGACAGATGATTGAATATATAGGTATTTTACCTCTAAGCTACGATTCCGTTTTATATTACCTATAGTTGGCGAATTATTAGGTATTACCGATTAATCACATTAATTAAATAAATGAAAAGGAAGAGGTTTTAAATTAGATTTTATGTCACATTCAAGGATTGTAAGCAATAACAGTGGGTAGGTACAAAGTCTTTTTGACGTGCGCTCCAAGTGTGACGTTATACTCGTAATTATTGCAATTATTTCGGTTATCTCTTTACAAATACATCAGTGAAAGTCGTCTAAGTTAAAGGGGGAGTGTAACAGGAAAAAGATGAACAAACTGACTGTATTAAAAAGGTTAAATTCCTAAGACACTTATAAAATACAAGTCGTGTGATGCCAAAGGTACGTTTATTATAAAACAAAAAACAACACGCACGCACGCGCGCTTGTCCATAAATAACTGTTCTACACGCTTTGTAACAAGTAAACACATGTTTACAATAATAAATATTTAAAATATAGTGCCGTAGCGTCTCAACGCGTCTATAATTAGCCCCGGGAGGAAAGTGCGTGAGAGTAAATTGTTCGATTGTGATATACATAGCCGACGGCGCATGCGCGGCGCTAGCGCCACACGCGAAGAAACACGCGTTGTGCTGTCTACACACCTTGGCCACCCAACCTACCATAGTATCTATTGAGTTTTATCACTATTTCGGATCTACACAATCAGATCATATGCCTACGATGTTTAACTGAATAATGAACACTTTTATTTGTGATTATGAGATGTGTAAAAAATGTGGTAAGTAGTTGATACTTCATATTATGCTTGCTACTTCAAATAAAATCTTGAAAAATATTCATAAGAAAAATGAATATTTAACCATAAAGTTATGAACCTACCTATGTTTGTAAACGGCAAATTAATATTTGTACCTACGTTCAATCTACTGTTAAACAACCATAACCCAATTTCTACTAAAATAAACTGAGCTAAATTCATAAATTTCTACCAAAATAAGTTGTCGAAGGATAATAATAAAACCAGAGAGCACTGAAAGGAAATATTATGACAATGGAACCTCGGCATCGATATTTAAAGATCCTGAAACTCCCTTTTAAATAGCTGTGGTGCGCGTTAAGCATATTCATGCGACAGGCAAAACGTTACTAAAATAAACCTTCAGGCCTTTTCAGTTCGTTTAATAATTATCACGATTGACAAAGAAATCCGTGTGCGATGTGAGTGTACCTAATTACATTTTAGTCAAATGAAAATGCCACTTGTTTTCCCGAAGTTAGCTTAGACTTTCCCCTGTCTCGTGATACGATTTCTATACGCGATATGCGATCAACATTATATTAAATATGACAAGCCCACTGCCGTTCTAGCGTGTCCGTTTTAATCGGTTTGACTGGAGTGGGACCTACCCTACCGTAATAATTTCCAATTATTTGATCACCCGGCAAAAACTGCCGTGGGTTCATGCAGATATCGTCTTTATTTGCCTTTGACGGCCTGATTACTGCAGTTGGTAGTGACCCTGCTTTCTGCGCCGACAGTCCTGGGTTCGAACCTAATAGGGATAAACTTTGTGTGATCAGCACGAGTCTACACGCAAGTCATGGATGTTTAATATCTATACAAGTATTATATACTGGGTTCGCCCCCAGTCCATTGTACGGTACACAATACAAGCGTTGCTTAGTGTGGGACCGTATAGTTGGTGTGTTCGTGTGGCGATATTTATTTATTTATTATTTAAATGAAGCGTAGTTTTCAATGTGAGGTTCCTATCAAAATGAGTTGTCCAGCGAATGGGTTCACGCCTCTACATCGGTTAGTTCACGCCATAAACGCCTCAAGTAATGAAACTGTTTGAGTAATGAGAGACCGCGTAACATTATCATATGCGGAATGGTCTGGAGAAAACGATCTTGGTTTTCAAATGAAAGGCAACTAATACTGGTTAGTATAGTTATACTCAAGTAAGTATAACTATACAATTAGTCTTGTATTAGTTAAGTATATATACAACTATAGTATTAGTTAAGTAACTAACAGGAAAGCAAATGAAAGGTTTTCAAAAGTTACGATGTTATTGGGTTTTTACTTTACTCGCAACGATTAAAATTAAATAGCCATCAATGCTAAAATTATATTTATTTGTGCACCGTTATTTATAGGAAATTAATCCCACTTCCCACTAATATTATATATGTGAAAGTTTGGATGGATGGATGGATGTTACAATCACGCCAGAACCTATGAACATATCTGGATAAAATTCGGCACAAAGATAGATTATAGCCTGGAATAGCACATAGGCTACATGTTATCCCGGTAAAATGTATGATTACCGTAGGATATATTTGTTTTAACTTTTCACACTTTTTAATCGCGGGTAACACCGCGGGGCGCAGCTAGTGATATAATACATCAGTGCTTAAACCTTACAAATTTGGTTTAGGTGTTTTTTCAAAACAAGTAAGAGCACACCTAATCTTACTATAGTTTTTTTTTAAAAAGTCTTACTCTACATTGTGACAAACGAAGATTCATTTTTTACAGACTTCAAAAAGGAGGAGGTTCTCAATTCGGTTGTTTTTTTTTTAATTCTCAATTGATAAAGTGAACCAACTGTATATCAGCTCGTGGGCACGTTGTAATCGTGAGTCTGTAAATAAAAAATAAAGCAATTTGCATCGGTGATTTGCGGGACGAAGCGCGGTTAGATAAACGTCCAGTCCACATTGGCTAATATTGATTTTCCTCGCCGTTTGACCACCGATGGCCGCTTTTATGGGTATTTTAACCCGTGTAGCCTAGATTTTCTATTTTTGGTATACAAATAAACTTAGAATGCTTGCTATAGGTGGGGACTTGATATCCCTGTCCTTAGATGTTATGGATCTAAAACGAACTACAATTAATTATCTAATATAGAGGTATCAACTAACTATATACTTAATGTGACTTATAGGGTACCCAAGTTACGTTAGTAAAGTTAGGTATAGGGTAAATAGCTCGAGGACGGTCCCCAACCAGGTGGACCGATCAATTAAAGGACTCATCTTCAACCAAATTCAGCTCGGTGATCAGAAGCGCCACGAACAGAGACCAATGGAGGCTAATCGTTCGATCCTTGTGTGGACTATCCAACGATGATCGCGATCCTCAGACATGAGGGACCGACCATAGAGAGAGAGAGGGTAAATAAGTTAGTTAAGTTACTTGGGTAGCTGTAAGTACCCTATCCGAGTTGGTAATGTACATACATAACCAACTCTGATATAAGGAGCTCTGAGACAATAAAACATAGTACATATCTTGTAATAAGAACACGCATAGAGCCGTGTATGCGAATGTACCTTGCAATTACTCAGTACGCACATGTTCCAGAATGTTCCGCTATCCATCTGAGATGTGGAATTGATAAGGGACAGCTGTAAATCTATTGTTTACAAGATTTAATTCTAGTATTGTTGGTAAATAATGCTTCCTACAGTGAATCGGTACCGAACCGAATCATAGAAAGGATTTCAACATAGACTAACTTTCAGTGTTGTTCAGCTAGGAACCGCAGAACCGATTTCCATCTAACTATGTCAGGAGTACCAGCTATCAAATAAATAAACTGCGTTAAAATCGGTCTATCCATTCGGGTCATGGACCGCCAGATAAAGGCTGCAAACTTTTAATACAGAAATTGAAAAATATATGTAGATATGACATCCGTGATTATAGAAAGAAAGGAAACTAAAGAAATTTCATTAATATAATGGCGCTATTTGAAAACGGTAAGTGTCCAATTAATGAATATACAAAGTATAATTGACTTCCTTATATCCGTCCTAGAACACGTGATATTAAATTATAATATAACTATAAATACTAATAATAAATAGAACTTTCGCTTCCTTTATTATTTATTTATGTCATTCCTGCACAAGTATATTGAATGCCATTAAAACCTAAAGTTGATACTACCTACACAAGTACGTAGGTACATTAACATTATGTAAGTAGTTTCGCTTGTAGTAATCGTACACACTGAACGCCTCAGTGCCGTCGTCTAAAAAAGAAACAAATTAAAATTACACATTGCCAGCAAGGCTCAAATTACTTCTAGCTACTAATCCTCTTTCACTTACAATATCATATGTGCATACCACAACATCAACGCGTGCTGCTCAAAAACCACAGAATCTACACACGTTTCGATCTAACTATGTGTGAGAAATGGTAATTTAAAGACGAAATGGTCATTACTCATTATGTCCCCACACCTCGTCATATTCGTGGCAGTAATTAATGAAATCTCAATTCTAATTTAGGTCGGCATTATAATTATAAAATGATTTTAATGTTATTCTATCACCTGTGTCACCGACAGAAGTCTATTGCCATATTGATCCATGCGCTTGGCTACAAAATGACATTTTAAAAACGGTGGTAGGGACCTAGTGTAGCGAACGCCCTCAGGCGGCTTGACTTTTGAAAGAAAACTCAAACAAAAACCAAAAACCAAAAACTAGTACTGCATTTGACGAACAGACAAACTAATTAGGTAAGTGTTTCCTTTGACAGTGTTTCAGTTATTTTAACTGACTTCAAAAAAGGAGGAGAGGAGTAATTCAGTGCATAATTATGAGGTATTTTTATTTTCCTAAGAACTTTCTAGGTCTATAGCCGAGAACTATCACCTACAGAAGTTCGCTATCAATGCCAGGATTGTAAAGACACTGCGCGTTTTGAACACTCAAGTTTATCCTTCTCATGTCGGTATAGCCAGGTGCTAAGTATCATACTGACATACTGGCGTAGGTCTTTGTTTCAACGTACTTATGTCTACATATTTTTCTCATTTTGCACCTGCCACACATCGCTGCAAACTTATATTTTCAGTTTAAAAAACCAGAACCAGAACCTTAATCCCTACGAAATAGGGGCGGACTTTGATCATTTTCTGACTCGGGAAATGAATTCGTATAATAGTTTACCTGCATGTTTGTTGTTCACATTCATCTCAAGCACAAAGCCTTTGTTTTGGTATCATGCATTTGTTAATTGATACCAGCCATTATATGTACAGTGAATACCTAGATGAAATCAATAACAATCAAACCTATTATGATGCATTATGTAGAGATTAAGGCATAGCATCTGTTATGTACCACAAAATCACATTAAAACAGCTTGCCTTCAAGAACCGTAACATATTAAAATCATAAATATTAGACCGGGTATTAAACGGGCTTTAATTCGAACAAGATTCGAATACACGGATATCACAATAACAAACAAAATACGAAAGAAAAATCAACAAGATGTCAGCACCGATAGACTTACCATCAAGTCATTTGCATATAATAGGAATTAGAATATGAGATGCGGGGCTATTAGATAATTTGGTTAGATAAACAGAAATCCTTGGCTAGAGTCGAGCGAGCGCCCTCCGCTTCCTGTGTGGAGAGATTCGTTTGTTCGACCCCTTGTTGATACAGCTTATAGAAAGAGTTTGGACTCAGATAATATAATCTGTTATAACAGTTGTACAATTTATAGAAACACCGGAGATCTATTAATTCAACGAAGAAAGACAATTAGGTACTAACGAGAAAATAAACAATACTTTAGGTAGCTACTTGGATAACCATAAGCGGGCAAGTTATACAATATCACCAGACGAACACACCAACTATACGGTCCCAAACTAAGCAACGCTTGTAATATGGGTATCCTACAATGGACTCAGGGCAAACTCGGCATATAAAACTTGGTATAAATTTTAAAGATCTATGACTCGAAAACAAACATACATGCTCAGTAGACAAAGTTTGTTCCTAACAGGATTCCAATCCGGGGCCCTCGGCACAGAATGCAGCGGACTATCAACTGAGCTAATCACGCCGTCAATAATAAGGATACCTATATGTAGAATGCAATGAGGCGAAGATTAGACTAGTTGATGTCTTCGCAAAGATGCTGCAGCGTTAATCTATCAGCCATAATAAATTCTCGCATATTAGTAGGTAGGCATATCCCGAGCAAAAATGAAGAAGTATTTCTGCCTTAAAAGCAGAAATATACGGGAATTTGTAAAGAGCTCGGTTATAAGACCCTCTCCGTGTCGCATCGCAGCGTTCTACACATTCCGGATTAACTGACTTGACGTCATGCCAAGGCGCCATATTTCTAGATGGAAATTTTTAGTTTTTTTTTAACCAAAACTGCAAGCAATATAATTACATACTTTGCTATAAAATTTAGTAGATATAACTATAAGAGTCAATCTACTAAGGTTTTAATTATACTTACTAAAGATCTTCGTGAAAAGGGCCCATAGGCAAATACCTATACTAAAATAACGACTCAAGCCCATTATTTAGGCAGGAAAGTTCAACCACCCCTGTCCAATTCCCACCCCATAATAATATCCCCTCGCGGAGGGGATTGGATTTTTATACTACGAAGGACGACGAATTTATAAGGTCATTAACATTAATTTGAACAACTGTGCTTCGGCATGTTTGTGTACTTTTGAGGTTTGTTGTGACTTTTTAATAGGAGAAAAAAAATATTTACATCGTTTTTCTAATTTTATGATCTTTGATTTTTTGTATTTGTCTGCACCCCGAATAACAGAATAACTATTACAACATGGAAAAAATCATAAAAAAAATAAGATTTATTTTCGCATACATTTCATTCTGAAGCGGTACGAAGTTTGCCGGAACCTAATTCAGAATTATATTCCATGATTATGATCACCTAGCATCCATATGCTTTGCTGAAAACTTAACTATTTTCACAATTGGTATCTAATAGTCATCGACGCAGTTATATATACCTACCAAGTAACAATCTTCCTTCATCCTTACAACATTTTCTTTAAGTACAGATAAGATAATAAGTATTTTCTAATCATATTTTCTCTAGATCAAACTCTACACTCACTCTCTCTTTAACACGATTTATATTACAACCACGATCGCGTTGTCAGCTTCAATGTTTAGTTCAATCGAAACATCTAGATCCAGATATAGTTTTAACACGAATCGCAGGTCGTTGACCTCTGCGCCGCCGCCGTCTGGTAGGCGTCTACAACAACGCCTTCACTATAACACGTACAACACTCAATAGTGACACAATGCGTATTCTCCATTGCCCGTTTAGTACGGCGTTAGTGTCGATATATTGCCTGTTAATAATGCAATGGGCGTTATTGTGAACGATAGTATCGGCTGTATGTGTAGGAAGTGTGGGTGGGTTAATGGGTAACATTGAATGTCGGTGCTGTAGGTATGTGCGGCGCGCTCGCTATAATTTATCCGCGCGATGCGACGCGATAATCTCACGGTGCGGGCTTATAATCGCTTGCGCAGTTATTATTGATAATGTCAGCTTAATTAATGAATGGGGTCATCGATGATCACTATCTTGAAGCTTACAAAATTGAAATCGCCTCGTTCATAATATACTTGCGAGCGTCTATACATTTATCGTTACTTACTAGAAGTTTAATGGAAAGGGGGTTTCCCCTTTGTTTGCTCGCAGGGTAAAAGTGTAGAGATAATGAAGGGATGAATTTGCAAATTGTTTTATACGGAATGATTCAGAAAGGGTATACTAACTTTTGAACCTACTTAATTCATTTGTTATCATTATGGGAAGAAAAAAAATACACCGTCGATTAAAAAAAAATTGAATCCATTGTTTTTCTTTTTATTTACCTTTCAAAATTCTGAGTCTAAAAAATGTCTTAAGGCACAGGTTGAAGGGTAACTGTATACCTAGATATGTAGCTTAGTAGATAGGTTAACTGAATTGGTTTTGGTTTCAGAGACGTCCCACTAGTCTCCCTCCTTTTATATATGTACAAACACAGCCAAATTACAGTTTAATAACAGTAATGTTATAGGAGAGACTGTGGGAGAGACATATGTATCTACTGTGTCGTTAATAATGTAAGTAATTAACCTACCTACAATTACCTTTATCGTATCATTAAAAGTACAATAGCCGTGATTGTAACTGGAACACATCGTAAACCGTTTATTGTCTGCCTCGTAAATCAGTTCCCGGGACGCAAGGTGGATGTAATAGATTCCTGTCTGCGCCTGAGTCTATTCTACATGCCTTGCTACACTTTAATAACATGATTATTGCCCTATTTGTATACGTACCCACCTAAAGTTAAAAACAACTTACTAGCCAACATACCTCTGGATAAGCCAATTTGTGGGAGCTCTACAAATCGGACCTACAGATTGGGTGCCACCTTGGACCGTTCGTAGAGGCTTTTACTCATTTAGGACAACTCTCTTAGAAAAATGGGTCGCCGATTCAACCTTATCTATCGCCACTATTTCATTAGCAACACGTCTCGTTTCCACTCATTAAAACAGTCCCTACATTTCTCTCCCTCTCTCCGAAGCATGTGCCCTGATTCCTGGAACAATAGGCATGCCAACATTGATCAAACTGATGTAATGTATGTTGGATCATTCTATGTAAATCTATAGGTACTGTAAACTTTTCAAATATTTTATGGTAGTATCCTAATAGATAAGCATCATTTAGCAGAATTAAAAGCTAAACTATGGTCAATTGAAAACACTTCAGCCAAGGACACAAACAAAACTGCATTTCCTATTTGGTATTCCCTTGGCTACATTATTATCATACATTATCTTATCTTCCCGTATTATCATAGTCTGAAAACAGATTGTATTATTAAGATTTCGTAAAAAAAACTTTATTTCCTTTCTCCGCGTCACAAATCTCTGAGCACAAGACCATAAACATCATAATTAAGTTTTTAAACTTAACTTAAAACTGACTGCTGCGATTATTTATGTTAAGTGTTACGAGTGTGAAGGTTAATAGCGTGATCCCAACTGTAGCGACTGACAGGCGTTTCGTTTATTTAACAGTTTAATTAATAACTATATTAACTGAAGCCATTTCACATGACACCTGACCCTTTTAGCGTTTAACAGCGGACGACCTGAGTGCTTGAAACATTTTGATGAGTATCATTTCAACGATAACATCGCTTTCTTCACTGATTGTGTCGTAAAAAGTAATTGTTTTATTCTGATATGATACATTTCTTCATCAGCCGAAAGGCGTTCACTGCTGAACATATGCCTACCCCAAAGAACACTACAACGGACCGCAATCTGCCTAAAAGGGCTCCGCGGAACTCTAAATCAGTAGTCGTTTTTCCATCTAGTGGGGGGCCGTCAAAACGCTGCGTCTTCCAGATCGAGTTTGCCACTCAATGACCTCTCTTCCCCTACAGTTGTTGTCGTAATGAGCGATGTGGCCTGCCTGTGAGCCACTTCAACTTGCCGATTCTGTGGGCTATGGCGGTATCTTTGGTTCTTTTGCGTATATCCTCGTTCCGAATCTAATCGCGAGAAGAAACTCCGCGCGTGGCTCTCTACATAGCTCGCTGAGTGACTTGGAGCTTATTTATTAGGCCAACAGTAAGGAACCAAGTTTCGGTGCCAAGTATGATACATTTATTGTAGGTATTTAGAATATTAACTATATTAATGTCTTCCGGTTCGACATGTTTGGATATTAAATTAAGTCGCGAAAGCCCTTATTATTTGAAATAACTCTACTTTTAGAAATTTGGCACCGAGCCAATGCGGAATTAATAAATTAAAAAATATGGTGGCAGGATCAATAAAATGATGGTGCCAAAAACTGGTGAATAAAATAATTTATATTATATTTTTATATTGTCGTTGGTAAAAACAATGTATAGCCCTAGAACATTTTTATGTTTCCATAGTATCCAAAACTCATTTGGCGATGACTATGGTCGATATGGTCTAGTGGTTTGAGCGAGACACAATCGACACCCTGCACCGGGTAGTCGCGGGTTCGATTTCCATCTGGACAAATTACGGATATAATATTTTCGTAAATCACCCAGTAACAACACCCAGACGGTGTTACTGGCAACCCTCCCAGTCCATTTAACACTACCCATCATACAAACGTTGCTTTGCTTGGAATTATAAAGTTGGTGTGTTCTTATATTCAAATAAAGTCATTCTAACGTTGCATCAAGTCAGCGCTTATCAATCAATAATCCGCTCTCCCTAACCGGAAACACTGTTCTGTTGGAGAACTGCCAGCAGAATCGGGCTTCAAGAGCTCTCTGCACTTTACGTAACAAAGACTACGTGTAACGCAAAATATCTACGTAAAACATATGTATGGGGCCTATAATTACGTGATGCTGAAAGGGGGGAGGGCCTCAGAAAAAATATGAAATATCACAAGGAGGGGTAGTGAACTTAAAAACCTACAACCTTAATGACTGCCTGGACATTTTTATTAAATGCAGAATGAAAATAGATATCTGTATTTAAAGATAATATTCAATGTTATCCGCGGCGTCTCAGCCCTCGCAGAACCGGGAATATCGCTTTGATAGGCTATAACCAGAAATTGATACTTGACAAGTACGAGTGGAAAAACAGGAAAAAGATCCAGTTTCTCGGAATTCCAAATGAATCTACAACTGAAGAAAGTGGTGATATACGATTACGTGAGAAGCTCACATAAATTTCATTAATCGTATAGTTTAGCTTTACTATACAATATGCCACTATTCAGGTCAAACAGCCTTACAATCAACATAAACCACTCCAAAAAAGGCAAGACGATTCAATTAACCAACAAAATAAAGCGGTCCCAATTCAAATGAGTACCAATAATCGTTATTGTCTTAAGAATCGAATAAAATCGTCGCGTGGGACGTTTAATATAATCACGACCGCCCGATGCGGGTCGATCGATTTTAATCGATTGCTGCGTTCAGTGACAATAATTGATTCGGCTGTTTCATTAAACATACTTAATTAATTCAAAGCGGTACCTTACGGTGATAGTAAAAAATGACAGGAGATCGTGTGGTGTCAAAACGATGTAGAAAGGCAGCGCGTTGCTTAAACACATCTCATTTAATTAGTCGATATTTTTATTAAATCGCTTCCGCTGCCAAACCGCGACTCGTTTCTAGGTGTTAAAAATAATCGAGACATAAGTTAGAGTATCGAGATTTATGATAGTGTGCGCGTACCCGTTCGAAAGTATCAAAGAATGATTGAACATCTGTATCACCTGAACTAATTAACCCGAATCCGAGTGTGACCGATCAATTACTTGTTTAGTATTATTATGCAATTTAGTTCATGATGAGTGGAGAAAGCTTTTTCGTTTTGTACCTTTCACAATGACGGGTCAGATATAATGACTTTTGAAAGGGTACTACAATTCTTTGTTTATAGAGAATTGTAAGTGCCGACTTTGAATTAAGTTTATTCTAATTTTAAAAAAGGCACTTCAATGAAAAATTTGGCGAGAACTAGTCTCTACAAAAAATAAACTATCCGATATTTAAGCGAATGAAGCTTGAACTCGGGAAATAACAAAAGCAAATAATTATATAAACAAAACGCTATACATAGCTCCGAACAAACATCCTACAATAAATCGCGGATTAAAATAAACGATGCCATTTGGGCTCGATTAAATCGTGATCGCGATTCGAGAAGTTTGTATCGAGATGTTATCTCGCTATGAGATATCTAAATGAGTTGTGACATTTACGTAGTAGAATTATAAAGTGAATTTATTGAGTGGTATAATCAACGGTCTGAAGCAGTAGATAGAAGGCACACACTGATGATTTCAAAGATAAGCTTATTGAAATAATCGTTTAATATAGTACGATTTGCAGGTACAGAAAATAAAAGAAAACCTATTTGTAAATGAGGCTGCGTTACATTTAACGAGAAATACCTACCTAATCCGCATACGAATAATCGAGGCAGCGTAATTAATATTCTCATAATTACCTACCTACCAAATCTTTTTTTTTTGTACAAAACTAAAAGGAAACAGATTCGCATTTCCTTCGTGCTAATTAGTTATAACGTAATGTCAGTCGGATTTTTATTGTCAAACTTTTTTTTTTTTTATAGACAGACCCATAGTTTGAGAATGAAGCTGAGCGAATCCGATGCCAGTCATTGCAATCAGGAACTATGAGGAAAAGTGTTTCAAGTGTATATTAATCCGGCGTATCTGAAGTTACGACTATCTTGCTGTCCATATTTTTTTATTTATTTGTTAGTATACGTCCTAAACATCGTGAGGAAACTTGCATGTCTGAGAGAACCCCTCGATAGATGTGTGAAGTCCACCAACCCGCACTGGGCCAGCGTGGTGGACTATGGCCTAATCCCCCTCGCACTTAGGGGAGGCCCGTGCCCACCAGTGGGACATTAAAAAGGGCTGATATTATATATACTTCCTGTGCGGTAGATATTTTGTGAGTTGAAAATAAATAATAATTCGATTCGAATACATTTGAGTCAGTGCGATCAGGAATTATAAGGAAAAATGTTTTAAGTATCCGTTAATCCCGCGTATCTGCAGTTACTACTTTTTTGATAAACCTTTTTTGTTGTGTAAAGTATCATTACTATCCGTGCAATAGAAATTTTGTGAGATTTGTGAGATGGAAATAAAATAAGTAATTGGAATAAATTTGAAAGTGGATCGACTATCTTTTATTTTCAAAGCATTTAGTAAACTGGGAAATAAGAAGATGGTTGCTTAGCTTACCACTGACTATTTATTTAATTTCTAGCCCAATACTTATTTGACCTACACGTCTAACCTATATAGTCTCTACAAACGTTACATTTCACGCTTCCGATTAATTGAACAAGGTAAGAAGACAAAAAAGTACAAGCAGATAATAAAGTCCAATACTAGGTAGGTTCCATTGATTATTTATCCATTTGTACATTGTTTTAGTTAGTAATTTTTTTCTCAATGCATACTGTCAAAAAATTATGACTTAAGTGTAATAAAGCCGCATTCACACTTGACGTTTTCTAATAAATCATAAGAGTGTAATGTTGATGTCGGACAGTCGGCACGTCTGTCAGTCGCCACCTCTGGCCCGGATCGTGATTAACATGTTGCGGTTGTGTACACTCGGCCACAAAACGCGATTAGTGCTAGAAACTTCACAACTGCATAAATGTGAGTTTCTAAACCGATTGCTATCGCATTGCGGGATGGGAGCGTGTAACTATATTTTCTTTGCTCTTTGATTCGGACTTTAAAAATGCAAGCAGATGGAATTCAAACTCGCTTTAGAATCAGCATTTTATCTAGCATGGGGCTAGTTTTGGTCTGGGATATCAGGCATTTTTTTCTGCCGAATATGAGAAAACGTAAAAAATACTAAGAGCAAGGTTAGGCCGTCCGTCTGTGATTATCAGGCCATAGCAATATTATGCATCTTGGCATATCTACATTAAAAGCCCTAGTTACGTTAGTTACCTATAGTGACAGTAGGATCGCCCAAAAACCATCAGCGAAATGTGGATGCACTGCAGTGCACCTCTGCCTCTCCATCAAGGATGACATGCGTAAATTTACTACAACCTCTAAATTATATGCTAAAAACCATCATACTTGCAACATAATTAAGCCATAATACTGGATATTTTATATGCACCCTACTTATTTGAATCGTGGGAATCTGCGCTGGCGCAAGCCTGTTCGGATTACTTGCAAATTGCACGCTAACTGCAGGCGCAGTTGTAATATTCGTAGGCAATGAAAACGTACGCGCGGTGCTAGAGACGTGCCTGCCGCGTGACCCGTGATACGAACAGTCATCGAAGTACGTGAGTTTGGAAACTCACAGTGTACCGGCTATCTCTTGATATATACATAGATAACTATTTATTATAAACCAGGAAAACACAGATATAATAAAACACACAAAACAAGGAACGATCTCTTCCTGACAACCATTGGATGGAGAGGACTTGTCTTCTATCAAGGTGGTAGTCGGCAGTGTACAAAAATATTATATAGATTCAGACACGAACAAATAGATTATTTCATATTTTTATATATTCAACGTACAAAGGCAGCCCCGTTACAGCTTTATAATGTAATAGATAGTTTGAAATACCTACCGTTGTAGTTTAGAGAGGGCTATATATAACTATCTAGGATGCAAATAATTACAGATTCTATGACAATGAGCTCGACTTCTGTATTTCTATCGAATCTTTTAAAAATTGACAATACATGATTAAAATTACTAAAGAGTCCACCTAAAACACGAAACATGCAAATATATTTTATGGTTTATTTATAAAGCTGTTGCAAGTAAAATTTATAATCATTACTTTAAAAAAAAAAATATGGAAAATTTATTATTTATAAAACAATGTTAAGGCTGATGAGCTAGACAGAGCTAGCTTCGAAATAGAATATATCATGTAATCTGCTCACGCAAAAAATATGTAATCGCGTGAGGATGAGCCCATCCCATAATCGTAAAGTTCAATTTCATTACCCGAGTAGACCGCGTACCGCAGTAGAGACAGATAAAGTGTATATAACACGATAATATGTGTATATAACACGCGAATAATCGTATAAATTCGCATTATTATTCGCATTGTTATATTATTGTCTTGTTGTTGTTTCGTAAGTATAGATAGCCGTGATTTCGGATGCAATAATTAAGCAAAAAAAAAACCTAATATTTATTTTTAGATAGATCCCCAGTGAACTTCGTACTGCCTATCAAATGTATAAGAAAATGTTTTTTTTTTTGGTGATTTTTTGTCATGTTTTAACACTTATTCTGTTATTCGGAGCGGAGACCAATTTAAAAATCAAAGATCATAAAATCGGCCCACCCGTTCTTGAATTATAAATGGTGTAACTAAGACAACTTTGTTTTATATAGGTATACTAGCTGTTGCCCGCGACTTCGTCCGCGTGGTATTTAACAACGTCTCAACCGTTGGCAACAGCCTGCTCGCGTTCTGATCCCGCGGGACGCATTGCAGATTGTTGCTATCAAACTTTGAGCAGGCGCAGCGCTGCAACATTGGTTTTAATTTTTTTTCGAGAGATCCAATTTTTTTTTCTAAAATAAAAGTAGCCTAAGTTACTCCTTGTTACATCAGCTATCTGCTAGTGAAATTCCCGTCAAAATCGGTCCAGCCATTTCAGAGATTACCCGGAACAAACAGACAGACAGACAGACAGACAGACAGACAGACAGACAGACAGACGGACAGACAGACAGACAGACAAAAATTGTAAAAAATGTTGTTTCGGTATAGGTACCGTGTATACATCCAAATGCATTTAGTAAAAAGCGGTTATTTTAATATTACAAACAGACACTCCAATTTTATTTATATGTATAGATAGATAGACTAGGGATAACATCGTATAGAAGAATACTAGTGGCCTAATTCTACAAATCATAATATTAGAACAATAAACAGACATAACAGGCATGGGGGTTCATTCTTGCATGCCAATGTCCCGTATGTCATTGGTTATAAACAAGCGATTTCCGTATTTACAAGCACGATTGCTCAATGACACAGACATGCCATGGAAGCACGGTGGTCATAGCGAAACACAGTTGTCCATTTTAAGGTTTTAAAAAAATATACGCGAGGGAATTTGATATTATGTTTAGAATCGATTCAGTATCATAAACAGGCAAAGATACCTATTGATTGATTGATGATTGATTGTTTTTTTAATGAGTGTCAGAGGTAGGAACTACTGTTGCGATACTGTTTTTTTTTCTGATAGATAGCTACACTTTCTCTTAGTGGATCATAGGTTACCTAAAGTAGACTATGGCTCTTTGAGTATACGAAGAAAACAGAGCGGCATAAATCCACGCTTGGGAAGAGATGCAATTTGAAGATGTCCCGCCCTTGTTACCTCCGCGCGGTGCCTCAGCAACTTTATAATGATTTAGGGCAATTGAAGATCGTGCTGAGCTAACTCGTTTGTGCGTTGTTCTGACCCATCTCATGTCAGTCCCGTTCGTCTTTACGGCCCACAACACGGACCAACAACTGCGTTATCACAAATTAAACGCCAACGACAAATTTATGTTGGAGTAATGGTCGCGAGCACTTCGTTGTTAGGGTTGGCATACAAGTCTTCATGACTTACCTAGACTGTAACGTTATACCCATTTGGCAAAATAAAATTATAAAGATAAAGTAAGCAAGGTTAACATCAAATGGGACCTCACAATTTTTGCACAAAATAAATTAATATTATACTTTTTTGTAGAATTTATCTTTTCTTTTCTATCCAATAGTAATTAGCTAATATGGAGCTAGGATTGGCAACATATGTGCTATTTAACGGTCCGAAATACCCACTATGGTCACTTCATAAAGACGATAGAATGATTTTGGGACGACCGGGCGACCCTATTGATCGAATATTTCACTCCAAAAAGGTTAGCCTAAAAGGAGGAGGTAATAGCCCTATTCTAGATAGCTACCCCCCTAAAAATGTCGGACTCCACGCCACAACGCCGGGTGTCTACGTACCGAATTGAGTTTCTTCAAGTACCGTTTGCAGAGAACTGTAAATTGTACGTACCTGAAACATAAAAGATAAAATTGTTAATTAACAATCCTATGACATAATTTTATTATTTCGTATAAAAAGCCATAATATACATCCATTTGAATTAGTGTAGCTTTCTACCAGTAAACTTTCATATAAATGAGTATTGTTAGATGATATAATACGACGATGTGTCTCTACAATAAACATTCCGAAGAAAACAAATATAACACAAAAACAGTTTCTTTTGTATTTTTCGTTGTATGTCTGACCGTCTGAAACTTGACATAGTTATAGCTGTATATACAATGTATACGGTAGCTTTTCCCCCCGGCCGTACCTAACCTTAACCTTATACATATATACGGTCATAATACACAAATCATTCTGTTCCACACACAAATAATCGACAAGTTGATAATATTCGCTATTTACATCCACGTATCTGTCATAAGCTTTTCGCATAAGACCTCGTAGTAGCTATGTGCCGTGTTGTGTGGGTTAACATAGCAAGGCTTTCCCTAATTTACATACCTACATACTGAAAAGCATTCGCAAGATATGCAATGCCCTCATAGCGCTAATTCACCACCATGCCACGTGACTCATAAATATCAAGTAATATTCGTGTAGCCTACTTTCTAGTAGCTATTTGTAAAGGTACATCAATATAACTGATACATTATTTTACATCAAGCGAAACAAACGATAATATAAGGACTCCCCGATAAAGGTATCTTTGTTGAAATGTTGTTATTTTGGAGTTGTATAACTAAATTTTCTTCCCATGCGTGCAACACCGGCGCGTGGTTAATTAAAATAGGTACACTAATTACGGATCGTTCCAGTCAGTTGGAGACAACTTATCGCCGACCAGTGGGCAAGACGATAGAAACGGTACCGCATCGGGCCGCGGTCGCGCTCTGAATGAACTGGAAATAAAAAAAAAAGAAAAGCCGATGACCGCAACCGCAGACTTCAGGGGAGAAGAACTGAGCAAATTCTACGTTGGGTTTACTCACTGAAGATTATAATTAATTATTATGTCAATGTTTTAAATGAAATATTAGATATCATATTAAACTCCAGTTTGTCACGAATTTGTTTTTTTTTTCGAACGATTTTTTTTTCAAACGAAACAAGCACTTTCAACTCCCGTTCTTAATACTCTAAGGTCTATAGTTAGTGCTAATTATGTGTACCACAGAGATGATGATAAAGATATCCGTTCCCATTACCTACAGTGTCGCTTAAAAATGTTTCGGTAATTATTCAAATTTACATAATAATATTATGATACGTGTTTATTTATGAAAGTAAAGGAAGTAGAGTAGGAAACTGTCATGTTACATCAAAGTGATTAGTGACCAACATTAATTAGCCAGGTGATAAGAAATGAGCGCGCTTACGAGGCAAACAATTTCTCCATGCGTTTAATTTTTTCGTACCATAAAAAAAATACGTAACTAAAGAAATTCTCGTCTGAAAATGTACCTGTTTAATAACTACTCAAGCAATGAAATCTGATAACAATCAACAATTCGCACTAGGATTGATCGTTCCATACGATATAGAGCAACGTATTTGATCTCTTACTTATACAGTCATGATCTAACTCGGATAACGGACGAAATCTTTCGACTATGCGATACAAAGCCCCATTGTTTTAAAACGAGCGCCATTCCATTTAGCATTTCAGAATCCGCAAAAACAGGGATCGAATACATCGGAGTGGCCCAGTGTGTAAAACAAATCGAACGGAACGGAAGCCATCGAGACGATTATCGATTACGACGCTCCTATTTTTTCAACGGGAAAGTGTGAAATAATTAGTGGATCCTGATGAGCGTGACCGACCCGTTGTTAAGCCACGGTTATAGATTTAACACGGATAGATACACTTCCAATTGGTTAACGATGATGGAAAGTATGAAATCGCAAAAGAAATCGATTGAGGAAAATATTTTTTTCCCGAGACCGTTATAAGAATCGGTATGAAATAATTACTTAGCACCTTATTAGTGTGCGTGGCGACATAGCAACAAATCGTACGGTCATCGGTCGCGGCTTTGACCAATGGGATCCGTGTTGCGATGTCGCGTGCGCGCGCGTTCTCGGAGGCATCCAATTACGTCCTTATTCTGTCACGGCTATAATCTCAAAGACCGGGTTAAGCTACTCAACCGTTTATAATATACAATGTAATCGCCCGGGAAAAGGTTATCTTTAGCTATAGCCAGAGAGGTATATCCAAATAAAAATAAAAATCCAGTGCTCGTTTCTTAAGAGAAAGGGCCACAACTTATCAAAAATATAAATCATCTCTCGACCCATTTTTGGCGTTCGTGTTATCTGTTTAAACTCCATGTCAGACACACGTGTGAAAGACATAATTTTGCTCGGGCGAGTGTTTGTAAAATATCTACAAGTGTTGGCAGTATAATCGAGCGTGTAATGGAGAGGTCACCGTGATGTATCACTTGGCAGAACTTGGCATATAAAGTAAAGGCTGATTTACAAGTAGACCACCTCACGGTATTAAATATTAACGTAGAAATAGCAACTCAATGAATGCCGTTTGATCTTGATATCGTTTGCACAGGTGACAATAGTCCGACTGGAATTTTATATTTTAAAATATTAGGCACATCTATAGGATGTTTTAGAAAAGGTATAAATAATAACTTTGTACCCAACGAAATGAGAATTGTGATTTTTGATGGATACTTATTTTATTTTAAATTGACGTACCTATCGTTATTGTCACTTGAAATAATGATTGCATGCGCTAAAGAAGCTTAGATACCCTTACTGAATCGTTGTGTATATTTCAAAATGAATCATACAATTTTAAACTACATAATAGGTAGATGAAATAAAAAATCTAATGGGGGTTGGGTTCATAGGAAACAATGAACCTTCAAAACGTCGACGTTCATGTTAGGTGTTGATGTGTATACCTACTATAATTACATTGTGTGTCATCGGGCAGGGTCATTATGTTGCAAAGAATTTATTTGGTTAGCATGCACCATATAAGGAAGCGTACATCAATCAAGACGCAACCCTTTGTTTAAATCTAACAAAGAACTTTGGCAATGGATTTCAAGTGTCCATTATCCGAGGACCGCAAATACAGGCGGACTGTAACATGCGAAAGCTGTCAAAGCACACTTGGGCTCTTATAATGTTGTATATTTCAACTGTATTTATATATATTTTAGAGTTGAAATTTGAGGTTCTAAAAATACTATTTGGACCTTAAAATATTGGAATTCCAATTTTCTACCTAGGTAGGTAGTATTATATCTACGTAACATTATACGTAAGTTCCTACTTGTCGCATTATACAAAATACCCGCTTCATCACACTTAATAGTTTGCTAAAAAAAGCTGTAATAAGTTTCTTTGTAAGGAGGGTAGTTTAGTCGTTGTAGGAACATTTTGTGTATGTTATTTGAACAGATGGTCCATTTTACAAAATGCCTATAGCAGCCTCGTAGGAAATTAGTACAGACCAGAACGTAAATATCATTGATTTGCGATTAATTGATTAAAATTGCTTTAAACAAAAAGTTGGATACTATTTATAAAATAATACTCCGTTGGTGAAATGAAGTAAAAACTACCATTGAATTCATCGAGCCCATAAAATAGATATTGCTAAGCGAAGTTCACGTACAAAATAATGAATTATATGCAATTTACTATTCCACTAACGAAATGAATAAGAGTATCATGCAGTACTTACTTTCATACAACCCCATAAAACATTCAAGGTCTGTCGTTACAATCCTTATGTATTTACATTTAAACGTCTTGGGATCTCGTGACTCGGTACTCATGCAAAGGGGTTTCGTGATTTTTTTCCATTTCTCGAACGAATGTCTCGTGATAACGGAACCAGGCACCAGCCGAGGCTCGCGACACGCGTTTTGTCGATAAGGGCGTATCAGCAATTTGTTTCGTGCGGCGGAAAATGTTGAGAGTATTGATTGCGCATTTTTTTAAGATTTAATATCTGCGTAAAGGATCGGGTTCAAATTGCTACAGATTAATCCATCATATTTGAGTAGGTTAGTGGAAAAATTAAGTCATTAGCTGTCTTGAATGGCGTTATGTAACAGTGACTCAACAACGAAATAAATTCAAGGGTACGAAATATTGAAAAGTGGCAATGAACGAATTTAAGGAGGCGTAATAGGTAGACTTTATTAATTTATATTGTCAAAATTAGTAGCTACTAGAGTGTAGATTCGTAGCTTATTAGCTGATACTTTCTACCGTCAAAAGTTTATACGGCAATTAAGCCTGGAAGCAAAACTCTTTTCTCTCTCCTACTTTGCGATCTGTCCATTACATTGGCTATTTTTCTTCAACACCTATATTTTGTAAATCAAATTTGCGACAGGTTCTAAGGCAAATCAGCTTTTACCTGGGACTCACGGAGAGTCATTCATACCTAGACACTGGACACAACTGTAGATCCTGGCTAACAAGAGGAATATTTGGCGAGGCAAGTCCTATAAAATAAAACATAGTAAAGTGTCCTGCGTGTCTGTCATAAGCCTATTCTATCTCTCACTCTATCCCACTGATAGTTATAAAAAGTGCTTACGCTCGCTACAGGTAGAGATAGGAAATTCCCGTAACCAAACTCTAAATCTATCCTACTTCAAACACGTCATATAGAAATATAATAATATAAGTAGTGGACAGCATTTGGCACACATTATACCGTTATAGTAGAGTAGACTAGCAAAATCTCGCAAGCGTGCCGAATTAAATCGCCAACGTCAGGGGTTGTCAACCTTGCCAGCGTACATGCAGAAATAAACATTTTATGACAGGAAAACGCTACTGGTTAACTGAACTCTATTTGCATCTTTATCTATGCTCGTGTAGACCACGGATGGAATTATTCTTGGCTATTTGTAAATCAAGTTCTGATTAAAAAGCTGTAATAAATTCCACGCTTAAGTACTCATTTCAATTACCCTTAAATATCAATTAAATTGTAATAATTGGAAATAATCAATTATTGCTACATACATCTAGAGTGTATTGCCATCCTTCTCATTTTCATATTGTATGAGCGTAACAGCAATATTTTTTAGTCATGACAATGAACTTCACACACACTGTATGGCTTATTTTTGTAATGAATTTACTTATTTTTGTAATGAAATATCTTATTATAATAAGCTGGCTCTCTCCACGTGTTGGATTGAATAAATTCAGCAAGTCCAGTGAAAAATTTAAAAATAAATAACTTAATTGAATTAGCGACCATTAGACATCACGGGTCTATTAATGATGTAAAATACTTATGTCTATTTAATCAGCGGCTAGTTATCTCAACACCGGAAAAATAATATTTGTCTTATCTGAAACGTTTAACTCGAGGTGGTAACATCCCGTGCCCGTGATTCCCATTGCCGCTATAATTAGCAGGCGTAGGGAATCACCCACAAAAGTATCGATACAATTTAAAATTTTAAGAAATGTATCGACCATGTTAGCCACTCATTCTTGTATTTTAGAATCTAAAATACATTAGACTAAAAACAAGCCAAAAGTCAGTGAAACGAGAAATGACAATTCTATTAGTTTAAATTAATTGTTGATTGACACCGTACCGAAATCGAGTTCTATGACTAACGATTAATTTAGAACCAAAAAACCAACTGTGAAAACATCGAGTATAATTATACTAAACTTTTATCGCTAGCGCAACTAGCGTTTAGGTTTACGTCTATTTCTGTGCGTGTTGCCGACCCCTGCGCGCGCGCAGCACATATGGCGGAGCAATGTTCCGCTTCCAAACTATCTATCGTGTTTAGAGTTTACGGCCATATTATCTATTTTAGGAGCGTGATCGAATGTTAATTACTGGAATAACCCTGTTCTGACAGGCTTACATAGTGTGAAGTTGACTACATACAACTTCACACGTGGATGTGTGTGTGTGTGTACTCAGTACAAGAGAAATGTCTAAATATTTAAATTTTTATGTTGTATTTTAATTACCCCTTTTTAATTGCCCATTACTCGGCAAGGGGCTCCAATCAATGAGGGGGAGATGTAGGGCATAGTTCACCACGCTGGCCCAGTGCAGGTTGACTGCCTTTTTATTAAAAAACTTTTTAATACATACATCAACATCACGTCAAGTTTTATCGGAACACACACACTTAAGTGACGCTTTCTACACGAAAATTACGAAACAAAACAGGCGATTGATCAACCTGACAGATCCCGCAAGCTTTGAGAGGCTCTTCAATAAAACCCAAAAACGTCCGATAGGTAACCCGCGCGACCCCACTTCGCGCACTTTCACATGAACAACACACAAATTAGGTGTTTACGCCGCAAAAAGAATCGGTCGTGTGTAGCCGCTTTTATTTGACCTACGACGGTAATTTAAAAAATAAAGCCATTTTTTTAACGTCATCATTATTTATAATATCTATATTGTATTCTTATTAAATTTAACCTACTATGAAGTCTTATTGAATCTTAGAAATACAAAAACATTTTGACTTTCGTTAAAGCACGATAACCGTAATGTAGTCATTTCAAAAAAAAACTCATTTGTAAGTCCATAGTAAATCGATTGAAACTTTGTATGAATTCGACGGTTAGAATGCACTTGCAATATAAAAAGCCGTATAAAATATTTATTATCGACTATTACCGCGAATTCGAATCGATAATTAAATGTTATGCAATTCATTCTCTCAGAACGAAAGGCCTTTTACACCAGCGTTTCATTTTTCAGTGACAGTCGCCAGACACACGACACGTGTGTATGTACTCTAAAATTGAACGACACAACAAATGTGAAAGTGTAAAGTAGTTTTAGGGAAAGCAATTATACGTCTCTATTGTAGAATTAATTATTCCATTACTAACCGTATTGTACTTAGTTTTTATTCGTGACTTCAGCTGCATTGACTTAACGGCTTTCTAACCACGATCTTTGTTCACCCAAACTCAAATAAATGCGCAAATCGTGATATTTTATATCTTAACATTAAACAGTGAAAGTTCATATTCTTGCCATATTTCTTTATAATTTCAGAAAATTAAATGCTTAAATCTCACATTTTTAAGACGCATTAAATTATTTGCCAATTATCTCTGTAACAGTTTTTCTCCACACGGGCTATAACCGGATCTTTGGATGGCTTGCGCGGGGACATGGGTCCAGCAAGTCCCTTTTTGAGAATTTTAATGTTATGTTAGCCATCTGCTGGGGCTCAACGGCTGAAAATGATTTATTATTATGACCGTTATATACATTTATTTTAATCCTCTTACTTGTAAGCTCCATTATTTCATATCATAAAACAATTAAACTTTTAAAGAGCTTTTACTAAGTAACAAAATTATTTGTGTTGGTACATTTACCAAGTCGAGACCACATTATCGGGTATCCAAAACAATTAGATTTTTTTGTACAATATTCTTTGTTGTCAACCCGAAAATAGCTCATCCCGCTAGTATTACCATAAACAATCGCTGTCGCCGAGTGTGCTACCAGTTAAGTGGTTTGCGTCTCGTCGTTCTGTAGACAGATTTACTTAGAAAACCGTCACCGACCTGTCAGCGGCTTGTTAGGATACATCATGCTTGTGTCGCGTGGCTTCAACGTTTTATTTTATGCTTTTTGTCTCGTTGACGTGTTTGTATGAAAATGTCGGCGTTGAAGTTTGAACTAGTGTTTTAGGTAAATGCATGACGTTTATTGTTAACTAGCTGACACGATCGACGTTGTCCTGTGCACATCGTTTGAATCGTAAGTTATCCGACTCGACAAAAAAAGAACTAAGATTTTCTCGAATTTTCCAATTACCCAGTTTTTTTTCTTTCCCTTTCCTCACGATGTTTTCCTTCACCGTTCAGCAAGTGATAATCGTGGTTGAAAATGAGATTCACACATGAAATCCAGAAATCCCAGAGGCGCAAGCCGGGGTTTCAATCTGATTTCCTCGTTACCGAGGCGAGCGTACTACCAACTTCGCTATCACTGCTACACTTAGCCTTACAGAAGTTAGAACTTTAGAAATCATCTTCATCATTATACAATTCAAATCATTTCCTTATACTAACGCAACATTCGAATCGCAATGCCCACATCAACATACGGTTGTAAATCCCCATTGTGCAATTCTCCCTTGGCCCTTTCACCCGAGTTGCATGGTTGCATGGTTGCAGCTCGGGGAGCGGTGATGCATGACGCCCGCATGACAATTAATGGTCGGTGGCGGACACCAAGGAAGGAGCACGCACGAAGCTATCGTCGACACGACAAAAAGTCTGCGCAGCAATACCGTGATTTAGCATTTTTGTGTAATATACATTACGAACTTTGTAATTATATATTCTTATATTTTTGTGTAGTGGGCTTTGCCTAGTAGTGTCCCGTAATTTACATCTCCACAGGACACCATCTTGGGCTTGTTGTGGCCATGTTTTACCCGCGACGGTATTCGAATCTTTGCACCGTCTTCGCGTTTCCAGGTATTGATGCGATGTGTTCATTCGTGTTAAGCTGGTAACTTTTTAATAAGTCACCACAGTACACTACAGTAAGATAATAAGTAAGATGTGCTAGTATTTATAGGAGTCAGCGTTGATAATCTTTTGGAAAATGTACGGTGGTGGAAGAAACTCGGGAAGGAGGAGGTGCCATGTCTTTCGTCACTGTCACCCATAAGCTTTGCTGAGTGTGGGTCCGTATAGTTGGTTTGGCCATCTGGCGATATTATTTTATTACAATGATTAGATACCTACCACACAAGATATATGTCTGTGATACTTACAGTATATCTAATAAACAGGAAACAAATCATTCATATGAATGGATACCCATTCATATTTCCCACAAAGCCAATCACTTCCCTTATTAGCTTCCAGTGCCTCGAGGTAGGATGCGATTGGCCACCGAGCCTCGTGGGAATCACACCCGTTTGGCCTGCGCACGCGCATCACGCCCGCAGAGTATGCGCTAACGGCCAGATGGACAGTTATTGTGCTAATGCATTTCCGTATCTCCCTAAATGGTTGTCATTTTGGGTAATAATTCATATTCAATACGTAGAGAGTCTACAAACAATAGAGGCTAGATTCTTGGCAATTAAAGCCCATTTGATATCAGTTGCCGATCGTATACTGATTGGTTAACCATCATGCTCTAATGAATATGACATGTATGACACATTTATGTACTAAGTCGTCGCTCTAAGAATATAGATGAAGAAGCATGCATATTCGTCAATATAACATTCGTTTGTAATCTTAAGAAAAACTATATGAACACTGCAATCTACATAATTACCACTTATCAAAAGGTAACGCAGTCATGAATGAAGGTGACAGACAATCGAAAATATAGTTCGTACTTTCTCACCGTCACCGTGTCTATATAAATCAACGACGAACAGATGATTGCGCAGTTTCACCTTATAAATCATTCAATTTTCTAAATAACCAATCGGGCACCAGGAACGTTGCCCGGGGCGATAGATAAACGTTTTAATTAACTTTTAGTAATTTATATTTTTATTAGAAGCGGGAGTAATGGCGGCACGTGATTGCCAATAGCGGTGGTTGGATCGCGATAGGCCGACGACGTCGGGGACCGCTTTCGTGGCCGATATCTGACTGCGGACGTCACGTTCCTTGTCAGAGGCATGCGCAGCTGGTCGCTTCATGACTTGCGAGATCTAGGGATGTTGCTATTCAATTCTATATAAAGGCCAATGAGAATAGAGAACTTTTTTTAAAATAAAACATTTATTCTTTTACGACCCGATTAGCTCAGCTGGTACTGACCCTGCCTTCTGCGCCGAGGGTCCCGGGTTCAAATCCTGGTAGGGACAAACTTTGTGTGATGAACAGGAATGTTTGTGCCCGAATCATGGATGTTTAATATTTATATAAGTATTATATACTCGGTTCGCCCCCAATCCATTGTACGGTACCCGCAATACAAGCTTCACTTAGTGTGGGACCGTATAGTTGGTGTGTTCGTCTGGCGATATTATTATTAAATTGTGATTACTCCAAGTACAAAATTAATTACCATATAACTAAAATAACTGATATTTTATTATAGACACCGCGCATTTATAAGAAAATGTCTAATTATACCAAAGATTGAATTCTGGATTATCTACCCAATTACCAGTTGATAAGTGTTTTATAGTATGATTTTTTAAATTAATTCAAAGAATCTAATTTGAGTACTTATGTTATTATTGTTGTAAGATTGTCTTTTTATTGTTTTTTTCTTAAATATGTTAAGACTGTCTGTGATGTAGTGTTTTTAAGTAGAAATTTTAATACCCTTCCTTTCTTGAATGGTTTTCCGTTCTGTTGATTCAGCTTATTGGCCGAACAGATAAATTTTGCTATCTTGATGTGCGGGAACCAAGTCTTAATATACTGTTCTTACTTTCTTGTGCGTTGCAATCTGCCCTAACTTATCTTTGTGACGCGTGAAATCTCGGAGAGCAAGAGTAATGGGATGAGCCGCGGAGTGGTGGCTGGCGGCACATATCGGCAGACATCGGCGCACATCGGCAGACATGTGCTGACGTCAGCAGATAGCGTGAGTAACGAGGGAACGCTTGCCGGCGCTCTGATTGGATGTCAGGGTGCTATGAACGACATACTAGATACACCATCCCCGCGTCCCGGTTCATTTTAAAAATTCTATTTAAGGAATCAATGTTTGTTTCTGAGTGTGATGTCTGTAATTCTAACCATTTTGGTACGACTCCATCTTCCGTGAAATTTGGTCGATTCTTCACAGTTAAAATATGTGAGCTTACTGGTGGTAGGCTTCGGCCGTGGTTAGTCACCACCCACTGAACAAAGCCATGTCGCCAAGCGGCCTAGCCGTGTTCCGGCATGATGTTCGGTGTTGCCATTCATGGATGGCGGGGCAGATCAGCTGCGCTGCATGTGCCTAGTGAATGTAGCGTCTCGATCTACTGCCGCCTTCCTACCTAGGCAAGTATATCGTCGTAGTATATCGTAGATCTCATCATCACTTACCATCAGGTGAGATCGAGATCAAATACTTGCCTAAAATGTAATAAAAAAAATGCTTATTTGTCATCCATGAAATACACTGCAACATAGTAATATTTTTTACAACACAATCGATAACGTAATCACGCGGTGTTTAGTTACAGCTGCGTTAAGCCTATAGCGCAAAATGTATCGATGTAATCGATTCGATTTGAATCGATTCTCATAATAACCAGCCGGAGTGTAGATACGGATAATCATCGGAAGTTAAATTAAGTGTACGAGACGGTCTTAAGGCGTAATTACAGTGATCGTATAGTATCGAGAGATTCAATTTATGTATCGATGTCAGGAGGCGCCTGCGCACCACTCGGCTTGATGCCGCATTGAATATTGAATGGACGTTATCCGTTTACCTGATAATGGTAAAATTACATGTTGGGTGAACGAAGTGAAGAAACTTTATTATGAGCGTTTATTGAGCCTATCCCACCCGAAATGGTCAAATCTTAATATCACATCCTGAGCCCCTGACGACTAGTTAGCTAGTTCAGCGACATGGAGACACGGTAAGGTGACATGATAATTCGCCACATTTGCGGCAGAACGTAGCCGCAGAAAGCCAAAAATTGGGACTTAGGTAAATATGCCAGCATTGAAACATTTCCGGGAATAATGACGACCTAATTGGCACAGTTGGCGACTACCAACTTTGCCAACTGGGTCGTGAGTACATAAGACAAGGACTGTCCTGTGTTCCCTGTGTTCTGTACCGATGTTCGTGGGGTCGAATCGCGGTGGGCGCAACCTTTGTGTAATGACCACGAATGAACTAGCTGCGCCCCGCGGTGTTACACGTGATTAAAAAATATGTCCTTTGACCGGGATAAAAAGTAGCCTATATGCTATTCCAGACTATAATCTATCTCTATGCCAAATTTCATCCAGATCCGTTCAGCCGTTCTGGCGTGATTGAGTAACATCCATCCATCCATCCAAACTTACACATTTATAATATTAGTGGGATTAGTGGGATTATAAACTGGGGGTTAAATGGTCGTAAGAATACTTTCCGATTTGTAAACATCGACGCGGTCGTTGGCTCGATAAAATCACTGTCAATGCCTCCACCGCTGAATAGGCGTGTGTGGAAACCAAACAATTGGATTGACGAAACCGAAGGGTGGAGAACAAAAGCCGATATCAGTGACAAACAAACAAACAAACATGTCACCGTTACACAACTATTACGAGTGAGCGCGGCTTGTCACGAGTGGGCTATGAATGTCATTGTCAATGGTAGAGTGTACAACGAAATGTATTTCAATAATGGCTATGTTTTCTTTGAGTGTGCCGTGCATTAAATAGCATGATTGACGTGGTTTTGTAATCTATCTATATACGCATATTTAAAACGAAGTTGTGTTAGTGACATTATTTATAACTCAACAACGGGTGGGCCGATTTTTATGATCCACCTCAAATTGCAGAATAACATTAAAAAATCGCAAAGAAAAATATAATACAGCTAATAAATTTTCTCATATATTTAATTCTGAGGCGCTACGAAGTTTAGCGAGACAGCTTGTTATTTATAGAGGTGAATATTGCATGCACGGGTATTAATAACTCCTGATTATATTCCTCAAAATATAGCCCTATTTATCTTATTAACTTATGTGCCATAGCCGGGTACGGACCTCACTCAATGCCAAAGGGTTTAAGGCCTGGTAACTGGTTAACAGAAATACATATAATATACTTATATTTATATTAAAGAGTAAACAATTGAAAATACTGACGCGTCCCACGTATATAATACTGCGTATTTTTTTTCTTAATTCGTAGAACCCAAGCAATAAGTAATAGGATGGCCACGGTGACCCTATTTTCATCGAGACCTACTGAACTAATATATCGTACGCGGTGCATAAGTGAAAGGGCGACCAAAATTATAGTCCTGAATACGGACAAACCATTAAATAGCCTATAAAACGTCCCGTTACTTCGTGTAAAGGATGCCATTAGATACGTGACCGAATTGTATTATCAGCGTTCGTTCTATGCAGGCAACATACTATAGATAGATACCGACAAAGATTCCGACTATTCATATAATTTCTGTCTTGGCCTAAATTAATAAAAAAAAACTTTTGGTTGTTTTAATTTGTAGCGCTACAATTTCGTCATGTTTGCATAAAAAGTCCTGGCATATATAGGGCAAAGGAAGCTCTTATGGCATTCAGTCCCCTGAACCTGGATAATAGCCCCAATAGAAATATGCATGTTTCTGTAGAAAATCGCAGTAGGTGGGTACGTAATGTATCTATACTTGGATAAAGAAACGCTATTTTAAACTCAATACAAACGTGTATCAATATACAGAGTTATTCAGAAAGGGTGTACTACCCTTTAAATGAATTCTTCTTTAGCGCATTTGTAAACATTGTGTTACGATATTTGATACGATATTTGTGTCAAAATATTTTGTTCGCAACCAAATGACAAATGTGTTTTTTTTTAATTGGTACCTCCTTTATTCTTATTTCAAATAATAACGACAAATGCACAGATCAATGACAAGTGCGCTTAGTGACCCCTTTCTGAATCATTCTGTATATTTTATTCAATGTGCGGCCCAACTTAACATTCATAATGAAAACAACAGTACATTGTGTGCATAGAGATTTATAATTCCCTTTAGGTATTCGATTTAACCGTTTGAAAGTGCATTCGTTTAGGATCTTGCATTTTACAAATGCATTAAGTACGGTATAGAAAGTACCTGCTTATGCATTTTCTATGCACGCAGGCATCGTGATCTATATCAAATGCATAAAATTGTATCTATTGTTTGATGACATATACAAATTGGAAATAAAATTAATTTTAAATGATATACAATTTTAATGCTAATAAATTTCATTTATTTTAAATTGTTTTGTAGATGGTATTGAAGGTACTTTTACAAATCGATTTTTTTTTTTGGAAATGTACCATGTACTTTTTGCACTGTGATAAATTAAAAAAAAAAACACAATCCCGCTCCACCATCAGTTTATCGTCACCCGCAATGTAATTGTAAATATGAAATCACTTTTCAGTTCAGTTTATTTTTCTACGCCTAGACCAAAATGTCATGTTATTCATGAATTACAGTTTCATTATATACACTTTACCAATTCTCGCACACACGCAAATATGTTTAATCCGGAGCGTGTATTAGTTTAAGATCCATTCAACTGTATTAAGTGTCATTGGTGCGGTTATGTTTAAACCGCCCACAAAAAAAAATGTGTTTGATATTTTTTTAAACAAGTACACCTAGTAGCTAGTGCTAGCTAGCATACACGCAGTAGAGGGTTTAATTTTTTTTTAATCTAATAATTTGATTTATTTCATTTGGTATGTTATCTTTATAACCTACTGTTAGCACTGTTAAAATATTTTACACCTTATATAAATAATTATACAACCACATTATACATGCAAAAGAAAACTCATATAAGCATACCTACTTCAGAGATAATGAGTACCTACTTATAACAATCTAAAGTCTCCATTTAAGTGAAAATACGCAATCACTGCCAGTTATATCGGCTTAACAATTACGCCGGTGGTAATAACATTCGTCTAACAAGAGCCTACAATGATCAGTAGTTTCTACTAATAATAGTTTTTTTTTTTTAATAACGTATTTTAGAAATCAGCTTTCTTACTTTGCGTTGCGGATTTGAAATTCAATATCTACATTAATGAGCTACATTATTATAGTTTAAGTATCTGTTCATTTGACACGCACTTGTAAGTTAATTGTTTTTATTAACATGATACCTTAACTTGCAATCTAAATAATGGCGAAAGTAATTTTTTTGTTGCCGAGAGTGGCAACATGAAATGAAAAAAAAATTTTACCATAATATTATTATGGGTCCATAAGTCAAGTTACAATTGCAGTCCTCCATACTAGCTCATAAAACTGTTAGTTAACAAAACGACTATCGAATGGTAAGCAGTTCCATTTATTCCTTTCCTCAATATGCCTAAGATATGTATTCAAATAATCCAGAAATCGAATAATCATTATGCAGACGATTATTCAAATCGTATCGATATTTAGCGTCATTACATACAAACTCAACAGGAAGCCAGATAATGTGAATGCATATTTATGTACAGCTCGGTCCCGCGGCGACGCCTACGTTTCATTCTTTATACTTGTACACATATTTAAGATGTTAATATTACATTTACATAGTATGCGAAGTCGTGGTTGTTAAAATACAGTAGCAGTTGAATAACTTGTCGGTGAAGAAAGAATGCACTTTAAATACACGAGCGGCAATGTGGAGAAGGCTTATTAATAAGTAGTTAGGACCAGCTGTTATAAACAATTATAGAATTTATTAACTGAAGATATATTAACACAATAATACAAAAAGATACATATAAACGAATGATAATGTTTGAGGTGAACCTTATCCAGTCCTAAGAATGTGTTTAACAAATGTTTGTCACTGATCCATGATAGGAGAGTCATTAAGTAGCTCAACTCACTAAATTTAGACAAGACTTTAGTATTGAAATATAAACATGAGTTAACCTAAATACGAGATACGAAGCCCCAACAATATTGATTGGTAAATATTATTGCATATTCTAAAGGGAAACTTCGTATCATGACCTCATATCAAACGTTCAATATTAAACACGCATCATCCTTGACAAACGTAGTGTGTACAACACTATACAAAATCGATGCATCACGTATCACCACCCATATCTGATCGAGGGTCAATCGAGAGGATTACTGGCGCGACACAACATTACACATTATACATGCATATTATACCGAGGTACGGGCACTCGATGCGACTGATTGATCGATAATATCGATAATATCGATATTGGTGTTAAGATCGCATCGGCAGTGGTTTTAGTTTATATTGCATAGAGGGTATGAAGGTAGGTTTTTTATACTTATCTGTTATTTATTTAAAATAAACTGTCTTTGGTGCCTGAATCAAAATTTTAAGACTATGCCAGATCAATCTCGCGTAGGGAGATTGACCGTATCAAATGGCATAACAGTCATTGAATGAGAACAGAGCCTTTTTTCCTAATCATATAAATAGTATAAAGATACTACTCACATGTTGTATGAAATTGTCAATACAGTCTCTGGTATCGGATTATCAATTTTGTTTTATTTGTGAAGTGTTTTTTTTTTATTATAATCTACAATTTTTATATTTAACACTATACGTACATAAACGTACACGGGTGTAGGAAAATAAAATCAAATGGTGCAACATTGCTTTCCAAAATCTCCTAAGAGGTCTGGTATTTTATCAGTAAAGATCACTTTACTGATAAGGTTAGGGGGGGTTTGTCGAGCCAGTCTGCGGATTAGGCCTGCATAGAATCTCCCAATTTGTATTGTTGTGAATTATTTGTTAATTGGCATTGGCCGAATACTTACCGTTGGGTGAGTGAGGCAATTTAAAACGAAGAAAGACTATGTTCTTGTTAAAAATAATCCCTACTCATGAATATCGATCTATCAAATTTCACTCGAAACATATCCACCGCAAGAACTGCGAGTAAACAAAATACACGTATATATTAACCAGCCCACAACATACCGTGTAACGGTAACGGGAATATTTCCAATCATTTGCAGAATGCAAAATTAATTCGCCATTACCGTACACAACATCTTGTGTGCAGGTATACTTGTGTAAGTGGAGATCGGGGCATGAATTAATCGACTCCCACGCACGCACCGGGGAAAGCAGTATCGGCGGATAATGTTAATGCAACGATATGTGAAAACACGACTTCCGCGTACGGGATGTTATGAAACACAAACTGAAAATGTGATATGACCTTGAAGTGACCAGTTCTTTTAGTGCACAGTATAAATAATTTAGTTTCTTTTATAACACCCGCCATGATCAAATGCCGCGAGATATTCCTAATAAACTTTTGCAACGGGTGGATTTAGTATAAGGTAACATTCTTTCCAACTCTACCTGTTTTTTTTTTAAATTAAATTCGATGCGCGTACTAAGGACATTAGTTTAACCGGGGCTAACCAAGAGTAAACCCAGTGGCGTATTAAAAGATTTGGCGCCCCGAGGCTAAGATCCCTGGGCCTGTGAGGTTTGCCGCCATATAAATTAACGAAAGGTGAATAGAATGGGTAGTAACTGAGCGACTTGCGCCGCCCCTGGTGGCCTACTGCCGCCCTAGGCCATGGTCCATAAGGCCCAAGGATTAATTCGCCACTGAGTAAACTTCGGTGTCTTCGTTGGATCCTTTCAAGATCCTGGCCTAGAGGAACGACATTGGTTAGTCTGTGTGATAAACCAAGTCTGCATTCTCCCTTATCTAACGCCAATATTACAGCTTACTTAAGTACCTACTTCATTCAAATGAAAAAGATTTTGATATTACTAGTAGACCAGACATCTTAGTTAAATTGAGAATCTATTTAGAAAGCTTCTATAAAATCTCAATTAATTGACCACTTACTTTGGTTTAAGCATAGAAATTGTAGGATTCACTCCGAACATCGAAACTTACCTGGAAAGAGAAAACAAACATCATTAAATACACATGAACTAAAAGTAGAGTCATAACATAGTAGCATAATACCCTATTAAATATTAAGTAGGTAATGTAAATAAGGTCTATTTATGCAAATAAATGTTAAGGTGGCCCATCTTGAGAGTTGTCAAACCCTATTTATATGTAAAGGTTGTACTTAAGGTACACATCGCGCTTACGATAACGCGGCCTACAATACTAATTGATATTGACAAGATGTTGATACATTATATTTAACATTCTTACAAAATATGTGAAGAAACTCCATTGCAAAGATATTACAAAGTTGCCGCCACATAATGGCGTGTTGTTTTGTAAATACGGAAGAGCAACATTTACCAACAAAGCCGCGGAACAAAGAGCGAATTCATAGCAACGTTTGAGCGCACCCAGAAATGACGCTGAAATACATTTGAAAATATACCTATACATGCATTATGTCATTAATGGATAGATGAATAGATGATGTTGCGCAAGAAAATATGGAGATGTGAGTAAACATTTTAAGATCATTAGTAAAGCTTTTAGTTGATGTTACGAAATATCATTAGGTATTTATACTTTTAAACAAAAACTACTAGTATTTAGACAAGTTCTAACTTGATTTTTTTTTGGATTTTATCGGGTTTATTTTATGTGCATACGTTCCCGATTCGGCTGCTTTACGGCAACCATGATCACGGGATGACTGAGGTGGTTGACGTCCTATTATCATAGTTTGAACCGAGGTACCCTCATATTTAGTTGTTGCTCAGTCTGAACTGCAGTTGTTTAAGACTACTGACATAAAGACCTTTTAAGTTAACTACACTGTTATAGTTATACATATCTTTAGAAAAACCCTTTTCAGTACTACTCGCACGTTAAACGACTTGCCCCTGTTTATTCAATTCGCTGTCGCCCCAACAGTGGTCTTCCTGATTGCTTCTTGATTTACAGACTCCTGCAATGACCATTTGCTCTCAGGGGTTAAGTAACTGTCATCGCGTTTATCTATTAGTCTTAGGGCTTGTTTCCTGACTGCTATATCTAATAGCCACTTAACTGATAGATAAATCACTAAATTGATTGCCTGTCCGATGGAAACTGATTACGGCGGACGTTTAAATTTTACACGGTATTGTTACAAACAGATAATATGATCCTTATGATTTGTAGAATAAAAGTTGTAATTGCCAATTCGGACTTGATTTATGTCAACTAAAATGATTAGCTATTATTGCTAAGGCAGAAAATAAACCTTGTAATTAGATATTTTCCTATGACAAAAGTTGTTGCAATTTGTTTTTTTTTTTATAACAGCACATAACAAAATAATGCTAAACAGAAACGATAATAGGATTCTTCCGTGCCAGATTTGAGGAACTGACGTTCCGTTGTCTTCGGTAACAAGTTTGATGGATGTTACGTGGAGCCTCACGCCCCGGAGGCACCCGACCGTGTGTTTCATATTCTACGCCTTGTAAACACAAATTGGTTATTATAGATACAAAATAGTGTTGCTTAACACGGGATATTATGGAGAGAGGCTTTGACCCGAGTCGGTTTGCATGTTGGCGTGCTGATTACTCAAACGCTACCCAAAAATCCTATTTAACGGTTTGAGACGACATCCGGTGGTATGGCAGGTAAGGCTCTATGGTTGACTCGGACCGCGGTCCCAGTTGACTCTTGCATTTATTTTCAATTTTCTCCATACTTAGTAGACATGTAGTCACGCGAGAGCACTGGTAAATTTAGTAATTAAATGTCTTGTCGTAATGAAATGTCTTGTCGTAAAAACTAGCAGTCACCGTCGCCAAATCGGCACGGATGATCATAATAATTGGTATATAACAACAACAGTTCATCAATCCTCATTCCTGTTCGAATTAAACGACTAGAGAGTGATAGTACGGCCCGAGTCCCACATTCCACAGTACCTTTGTTACGAAATGGAGGGCGATATTATATCGATCCAATTCTGGATCAATACACTTATTTGAACTTTAAGCTATCATCAATTTACTACTCGAAATGCTTCTGAACCGCGACCCTCACACAATCAATATCGGCGATCCATATCACGGCAGTATTGACGGTATCACGAGAATCGCGAGACCTACCTTTGGATTGTGCTTGTGATCTGAATCGTGATCCAGATTGATAGTATGAACGCCACCAATTAGCTTTAATTATAGCCTCACGTGTGTATTGTTGGCATTCTTTTTTTAAATCAGCGTTTGTGTTACGATGAGTGTGCAACTTTTGATTGATGGTTCGATTTGATCGATTTTTTAAATTGATTCATTTAATTACCTACTTAATTGAATGATCATTCTTAGAGTACAGTTTTAAATGAAACATAATAAATATAAAAGAGGTACGAGACGGTGATAAGTCTTTTTTTACTTATCGTACTGTTACAACATACTTACACTAGCCACATATAAAAAAAATCCATTCAATGTTCAGTTGCTAAATAATTCCTGTTATGTACACAACATTTACTATATTTCCATTTTATTATTGAAATTCGAACATGCACAAATTGTGGGCGTAACATTATATTAAATGTACCTATCGTTCAACCCTATTATGTGCAGGGCGAGTTTGCATTGAGATGCTACGGGGATTCGCGAAGCAGCGCAAGCGTCTCCATTCATTGATGCGTTTGAATAGGGCTATAAACTCAAATTGCAGGGGTGGCACGGTGTAGTATAGGTAGGTATTGTCACACAGGAAAACACCAATCAAATAGTCTAGAGTAAGTTATTATTAATTGAGGAACTTGTGTAACAAAAAATATATCAACCCATCGCGAAATTGAATTCAGTCATGGCATATATGTATGCAATATCAAAACGTTACAAGTCTTTATTCTAACTAAGAAATAAATGTTAACATATGTTTTTAAGCATTACAGAACAACGGATTATCGATTTTGAATGAAACATAGTTCACAGGTAGGATGAGAACTGGAATCTTTTTATACTGGTAGTCCACACTCCCCTCCCTCCACACACCGCCCTCGCGATGTAAAAATGCAAAACTAATCATGGTCCTACAATATACAATAAATATAATCATTCGAACACCAAACTATTTAATAAATAATATCTTTCCCTTCCTATTTACTATGCCCATATATCAAATAAAGTGTCTAAAGAGAAAAGCTTTAGTAACTAAGTCCATGTCTTTCCAAAGTGTCACATTCCAAATGATAAATCACTTTAGTTTCATTTCAAAAATATACCAGTAAAGCGAGAACTTCTAATGTAGTCACTTTCATACTTATTTAATAAAATCTGTGGTGTGAGAGGGATAGAAGACGTTACATTACTGAAACGAAACGTAAAACGGATTGTGGTTGAGGCACTGCTATATTATTTGTGATTTAATCAACGTACAAAATTATTTTTTATTATATGTATAATAAGGTAGATATTTAAAAATCTGAATGTAATAGCTACCCGTACTCGTACTCTTAATCCTATTTTTTTAAATTAAGCGCACAAAAACATTTTTTTTTAATAACGGTGTAAGTTTTAACAAGGACAAAGCCTTTCCATAGAATTCTGGTCTTTCCAGATACGTAAAAAAAAGCTTTACCGAGAAAAGTCTATTATTAATTTATGTTCCGTGAAGAGTCGCTAATCAGCTAAAAAAATTAATACCTGTTAGAACGGCTAAATAATTATAGTTGCTTAAGTAAAATAAGCTCGAGTGTCATCATCTATTCCTACTGTTAAAATATGATGAGGTCATACAATAAATCCAATAGCTATTATAGCATAAATTATCCCTAAACATGCAATAGTTTCTTTTTTTCCACTCTCCTAGGACGACATCACAAGCCGTTAGCACTTTATATTTTTTGCTCAGAATATTAACTGCAATAATTTTCCATCATCACATTACCGTGTCGCAGCGTCTGGGGCCGTCGCCGACGACTATGCATGATTACTTAGCCGCTAAATTATTGAGGAAATCGTATGCCGTAAACATTAAGCGCTTCATTTCTGGAGCGATGATGCTCGGCGCATAAATTATGGAGCGAGATTCTAAGTCGTAAATACCTCACAAGTTTCTAGCTTTAAAAATAAAGTTTCAATTCGAAGGCTAATAATACAATCGATACAAAACATACACTTTCAACAGCATTTATGTTTATAGTGAAAATATTTGCGTTCAACGCGTGATATTAATTTTAATCTGCACAAAGTGTATGCATACAACTCGAAAGAAAGAATATACAAAATGTATCGAAATCCGTTTGCCAACTATACATTTAAAACATTATACATACAAGATCCAAATAATAACTGCAACGACAATAAATTAATTCTTTGAAATATTTATCTTCAATTAAAAGGGCGTAGGCGCGTCGGTTAATTAAATTACAATTATTCTGTAACATTAAACGTTGATGCCTTAATAGCCGGCGCGCGTGGGCGGTAGGGCAAAGTTTCTTGAGGATCGCTCTGCTGCGCACACGCAAGACAAACCACCAATTATGGACGCTCGTTCCGATACGGGCCGTTTACTCGACTATTTATTACTTAACTCGAATTCGATACTAGTAATCGATGTGTTTTAGTGATGTGGCAAAAACGGTACGAAATTGGAGGAGAGTAAAAAGTTATTTATTGAATAAACTGTATAATGAAATTACCTAATGAATGTAATAATTTAAGAATATGACCTAATATTTATATGATGATGTTTATCCCCCTAGTCTTATGTATGTAATGTTCAACAGCGGAACCCAATCATTGCTTTAGGATTGCATACGATAGTATTTATTGTAATTAACGAAAAAGTACAAGAAAGTCTCACATAAATACATATTATCTAGAGAGTTTCTTGTTAATATTGGTCACTCATTTAGAATTGGTTTACTCCTTCGTAATGGTCTTAATAATTTATAGAACTGATCAAGCATTGTCGATAAATTAATCGTCTCGTGTCGATACATGTCTACAACTAATCGCAGCAATTTATTGTCAAAGATAGCTGCGTTTAGTTATCGTGTGAAAGAATTATTATCAACGTTTAATGGCTCGTAATGATCAAACAGATTATAAAAACAAATTGAATGCATACAATTTAAAACCAATCTTGTATTTTTTATTTATGTTCTAAATCGCATTTTTTTTCGTATCAATAAAAGCAATCATATATCGTATCAATTTAATCACAATGTCATAAAATTAATCTACCAGTTTTTTTTTATTTAACGAGCAATCCTTTTTAACTGCCTGTCTGCTTTCTTTTTAAATTGACAAAATTCGTACCCGATAAATCTGTAGAATTGCGCGAATGTTTGTACTCGAGTCATGGATGTTTAATATCGATATAAGTAAATATATATTGGGATCACTCCTAGTCCAGTAACTATAGCCATAATACAAATGATGGGATCGTAAAGTTGGTTCGTGCGTATTGCGATTTATTGTATTATAAGCAGACTAGTCATAGCTCGAAGGTGTGATTGAAATGAAAATTTCAGCATATCTATAATAATTGGCAATCAGTGACGAGGCGATTTCAGCCTCATATATAAAACAATTTTATAGCAATATACAATGTTAAAATAATGAGGTATAAATATAGTGAAAGTGTTCGATCGCCGTACTCGTATAGACATGACATATTTGTACACGCCTATTTTTTATATTGTTCGTAGTGAAATATCGATTTTAGAATGATCTAAAAAAATTACATATTGTGCCTTTTCAATCCTTACTAAATATAATACTTACTTATATTTAGTAAGTATTAACATAATATTTTATTTATATTTGACAAGATAATAGTTATATATTTTTCTAGGAAATACCTACGAGGCCTCAACATAAAAAGCAATCTGATTTTTTTTAACAAAACTTTGTCTACTAGTTGATGTGCAAGCTATATATTACTAGTAACAAAATTTAGTTAGTTACTAGTAACACTCAGTTTTGTAAATTTAATCAAAGTTCAGCTAATTTTAACAAAATTATTTTTCCGGAAATAACCAAAAAATAAACTACCAATTAGACTTTTAAATGTAGAAAAAAATACCCTACTCTATTGCCTCCAAATGTATACCGGAAGCACTTTCGGCCAGAATTATTGCCTTTTTATTTATTACCGTTAAGACTTGCCCATATACCTCACTAATCACATTACAGACATACCTACACAGATGTACCTACATGCTTAATGAGTACATGGCGCATATTTAAGTACGGTCATGCGATATGAGTCCCGTTCTGGTTTTATAAGCACACTTCCTTTCTGGAGGGCCATGAAGTGAAAAACTGCGAACATGTTTTACATAAATAATATATAATTACTTATATATCAGCTCTAAACAATATATTTTTATAACTCCAAAAATAGATGGACCTAATTCTATTTGAAATTAACGGATTAAATATTTTCTAATCGGTCAACTGACCGATAGCGAAGGAGGTTTCATCAATAAATATCGATATTTATGATATATTACCACTTAAGATTTTCTATGGAATGGTATTCTATGGGCTATGAAAGATTAGAGATTAGTGGTTGCGACTACCAAATTTCTTAATAAATTACTAACACAAACAATTTTTTTTCCCAAAAATCATGTTATTGGGAAGATATTTTTTTAAATCGTCATTTTAAAATGATAAAAAAATCCCTAAAGCGGCGGATGTTTAAAGGTAAGTATAGCCTATCTAAATTCGAGATTGGTTGCATATTCCATGAGATTCTAGAAGGTTTTTTAACAAAATCTGATTCTTTTACACCGTATAAATTCGCAATCGCTTACTTTATAGCTCCAACATACCACTCCTAACGTCGAATAGAAACGCGACTATGTGGTGGAAACTGACGACGTATCTAAATGATTCGCATATTGAGTCGAGATCTGAGAGCAAATAGACCGGCGAGAATATTCCACATAGTGTGTATGCATAATACACTGTATAATCTAACCGTATCCATAATTTTACATGTACTACATACGTACAGTCGCGGAATGAAATGGTTCGTCACCTTAAAGTTGACTTTGGCTTACAAGACTGCAAGATTTGTAATGCCAACATTCCAGTGCAAGAAACAGTGCTGGCAAACTGTTTAATAAATGCAACACGTTTACTATAGAATCTATGGCTTAAAGGTTTTGCTGGTTTGCATACTGTTTACTTTTTTCTTAGTGAAATGCAATAAAATAAAATGGACTTAATTATTAAATGTGTTTTTAAAATTGCATTGGTGACACCGATACCCTGGGATTATACTTTTTAATCATCAAAAACAAAGAGGATATACTAATTTCTTTTTTTATATTTTAATGGCCGATCAAACCAGTTGCCAACATTTAAAAATCGAACAACTTTGATTTCAATAAATTTAAACTTTCTGTCCAACAGTCTGTTCTGGCTGGCACGGCTTCGCTTAATTTGGAAAGCGTGGCACGCAACGCTGTGAAAATACTTCACAAATTAATTAGCACATAGTTAAACAAAGTGTTTGAAATCAAATTACAGTTCAGTTAGTGTTTGGTTATCACTGTTTAGTATCGCACCGCAGTGTGGTAACATAGTTTTTTGTTCTTTTACAGCTACTAATTGACAGTAAGACGCAATTCTTTTTTGCTATTTATAATTTTAAAAAGTGTTTCTGATTTATAATTGTAACTCAACGCAACTAAGCTCCTAGTTCCGGCACGACAAAATTATCCCGCGCAGATAAAAAAAAGTAATTACGATCACCAATAATATACTCACTGGCAATCTAATAATTCACAAGAGGAACGTACTGTAAAAAAATGAAAAGTGAAAGTATAGGTTACATTCCGATCCATCTCCGCGATAGACAACCAATAATTACGATAATAAGTATCTATTACTTTATAATAAAATAATAATAACGCACCTACATGAAGCACGGCCGATTGTTTTCGGCACACCGAGCAAAGAAATAAAAAGTTTTGTATTTTTCAGAGGCCATTTAATGCCCAATGGTCCGTAGACTAACAACGACTTTTTAAAAGCCAAGTATTTGGCAGGTACAATACCCGCAAAAGGTGTGTCCCATCCTTAAACAAAAGAAGGTCGGGCCACATTGTACCAACACAAGTAATTCGGATGTCAAGAAAACGGTCACGCTAAATTCGTGTCTAATTTCAGAGTGTAATAAAGTCCACGATCGAATGGAGAAATTTGATTTATGTGTATCGCTTGAATTGTTCGCATAGACATAGGCATATCCGTTACAGAAGCCGTAGACCGTAACTAAGATGCTATTGGATGTAGATTCGTATAGATTAACGGTGCGTACACGAATGTATGAGCAGCTATTATAACCGAGATTATAGAGCTATTACTTACAAATAACAATCATTGTTGATTTATGCGGCTACAAAAGATAGGGAAAGTAAGCCTGATAGCAGTTTACGATGAAGATTAGAAGAAAATAGCTCACTATTCGAGTGACGTACCAAATAGCACAGTTAAAATCAAACGCTTAGAACTAAACGCAGCATCATTACTGTTGCAGTGACACCAAAACGTCACTAAAAAAAAAACAAACAAAACATCTAAAACTGTTACATTTAAACCGTAGATAGTTTAAGGAGATAAATATTTAAAAGCTCTTTGGAACGATGAAAAATGAGATCTAAACGATTGTGATCTGAAATAAGATGAAAGCTGTACCGCCTGCGTACTCACTTTCATAATATTTTGAAAGAGACAACACTTAGGGGTCATTATCTTCATCTTACAGTTACCCGTGACACATTAATGTGGTTTGGTTCTTTTAAGGTTCCGTGGAACCTAAACAAAAGACATAACATATTTATCGATCAGAGTCTTCGAAAACAATTCGAGTAAAAAAGGTTGGTGAACATACTAATATGATGCAGTGCTAAAATAAGAAATCTTGTTGTATGTACACTATTTGATTTTCCAAAATTCTATAGACGTTAAAGCAGTTTATGATATAATGGAAAAACTTATATAAGTTTTAGTAATATCACAATCGATTCACTCAATTCCCAATCTTGTTCGCGCTTGACCCGTATTTTTCTCATTTCATGTAACAAAGCCTTTATTTCATCGTTAGTCACTGCATACTCACGGCTCTTCTGAGAACACACAAACAATAACGCGAAGGCAGTCTGACAATTGTTCAATTATGGGCGATTAAACAATTTGTTTCTCAAACCGCCACACTTTTCGTAAAAACCGTTCGTGTGTAACTTCTTATTCTGTGTGTATGTCTCTTCTACTAGTGTAGGTTGTCTTTCATCTTGGATTACTGTTTTTCGCGAGGCGGAACAGTTCTGGCTCTTGGGAGGATGTCTGTCTAGAACCTACACGTCTGTTTCCAGCAATTCGAAAATTTCCGGTAACTTTAATTACTGTAATTATTCCATCGTGTTAAAGACAAACATTCATAGAATATGTTTGGTGAACTAACCCTTAAACCCATTATGAGATAAAGCCAGATAACTAAACGCATATTCATAATCCATAATTTAAATAATTAAATTTTAACAACAGAAAATGCGTACATGAAATTCAAGATAACTGCAGAACTTCATTCAATTCAGTAGTCGAAAATCAACTTTATAGCATTAAGAAACAAAATGCCGCTACCATATAATCGCAGTCTATCTAAATTTCACATCAACGAGGCACTCTATCCGACTTTCATTCCGCACCGTGCTACTAGCGACTGCAGAAAAAACAAATCTCATTTCGCCGTGTTAACGTGCCTTCAGCGGGTGCATCAATCTAACTGTCATCTGAGATGTACGTGACATGATGAGGACTCGCCAGCTTTGTGAGAATATGTCAACTGTGGTGAGCTCCGGTTCAATATTACGCTCTATAAACAAGTATTCAAAGTCGAAATTCGGGATTAAAAATCGATCTATCGCACAATTAAGTCTATGCATCCTTAAAATCAAGTCTATTTATAATCCATAAAAGCAGTTGACCTTGAACTTGTATAAAAGTTATGTTTAAGATTACTGTCTGACTTGTTGTCGTCAATCTAAATTAGTGAAGTTATAATTATAACTTTAAATTGTGACAAAGATATTCACGAACTTGTGTCCTGACTTGCATATCAACATTGATTTTTTCATGAGCGTCTCTCATCGCTATCACGTCACCAGCTGCTCAAGGGCCATTTGTACAACCTTAATCACTTTCCATGTTTTAGGAACTCTTCAAACACGTTGTTAACGCTTTCACGCCATGTTTTTCCACGGCACACCACGTGTGGACAGGTTTATGGGACCAGCTTTGACAGTCGGAGATGTTTATATTCATTAGAATTCAACGGTATGTCAATAAGCGAATAACATGATAGCTATTTACTCTTGACAGCTTGTTCATACATATATTACTAGCTGCGCCCCGCGGTGTTACCCGCGATTAAAAATATGTCGTTCTTAACGGGATAAAAAGTAGCCTATGTGCTATTCCAGCCTATAATCTATCTCTGTGCCAAATTTTATCCAGATCCGTTCAGCCGTTCTGGCGTGATTGAGTAACAAACATCATTACATTTATAATATTAGTGTGATTTGTCACTAAACAGATACGATTGACTCCAGTTATTGAGAAAATATTCCCTGTTCGAATATAATTACATTATTATTATGCTCACAAATATAAGCAACAATATTATTTTAACATACATATTTTCATAATAATGTCTTGATATAACATTTCCTAAGCTCGATAGATTTTGAGATATGTTTCAAGTCTTTGAATGCCATTGACCCTTTTCAGCTTTGGTGTTAAATCTGAAGCAAAATTTAGCCGCAAAAACGAATTTCCTACTTACGCTAGCTGTTCCAAAAAACAGGATTTATTAGACACTTAGATTCGGGCAAAACCTCCAGAATATCTGATCGTTTCGAAGTGTAATATAGGAGATTAGTTTCACAGTCGAGTGGCTTTTTTCAGAATTCGCACCTGTCATACCTACCTATTAGGATATTAGGCAATATGCGAACGCAGTAGAGTGTGAAATGAGATTGAAAACTGGGTGTATCAGAAATCTTTACAGAATAAAATAATCATTAAGGCGTAGTTTATTTATAAACTAGCAGGGTCCGCGACTTCGTACGTGTGGGTTTAGTTTTTTTCCATTCATTCTGGGAGAACCTATTCATTTCCCGGGATGGAATATGTATCATACCTATAAACTGGTATGATTAACGCAGTTGGTAGTGACTCTGCTTTACTTGCCAAGGGGCCCGGGTTCGAATCCTGGTTGGGACAACCTTTGTGTGATGAGCACGTATGTTTGTCCCCAAGTCATGAATGTTTAATATCATCAATGTTTAATATAAGTATATCCTAAGTTCGCCCTCAGTATATTGTACAGAACCCATAATAAAAGCGTTGCTTAGTGTGGAACCGTGTAGTTGTAGTGTGCGTCTGGCGATATTATTATTATTATTATAGATATACAGCACTAACAGTTATCCATTATTTTATCTTTTTTTAAATTTTGATTTATTTATTTTTTTATCTACATTGCGCGACATCATTCTTCAATGCAATAAGTGACATTTATATAGGGCTAAGACGAACAATAAACACAAAACTGAAGTTACAATGTTCCATTAAATACAAGATTAAAAACAATACAAGAAATCAAAAGTAACACATTGGTATAACAGGAGCACAATACAATTTTTAAATGTTTCGAAAGTAACTTTTTATGCAACGTCAATTGCAATTATGCCACAGTGTCGGACAACAATCGGAGTGTTAGATAATATCTATAATAACAAAAAAACAGCTACACGCAGGTGTAATTGAAAGCAAGTATAAAATTGGAACCTGCTGAGCGCACAACAGAATGGCAACAATTTCACGCTTTTAATTCGCGTTCACCAGTACAACACGGTAATAATGACGTTTCAATTATTTCCTAGATTAAATAACTGATTATTTATTTAACTTGTACGCATGGCCCGATGCCAAGATAACTTAACGACCCATCATGCAAGCGCAGCTACGAATTAAATTACACCTAGAAGCAACTGATCATTTACCAAACAGTGAATATTGCTAACAAACTTAACTTGGCTAATCAAAGGAAAAAAACAAACATTGAAATTCGAATCATAGAGATAAAGAAAAAGCATCGCATCTCACGCCCAGTTATTTGTATCTGGTCTCAATGCCTCATTATAATGAAATCTCGACATCCGCAAAACGCGAACGGGTTTAGTGGCTTTCCCCTTATTTACTTAGGCGCTTCAATTGTTGCGAAGTTTTCAGGTGCTCGCTTATCGCGCGATCTGAGCCGCTTTTGTGCTCCGACGTGAATGAATTGTAAATTGACGTAAATATTAATCTAGACGAGGTTTGAATAGACGCAGCGGGTAAACGAAAGCTTGTCCACTATTATGTATGGAAGTTTGCAAACGGTTTGCAAACTTAGAATTGACAACTCAATACAAAAAGGGACGGCTACTGCAAATATGAAAGATATTTGATAGATATTTGGGTAATAGATCTTCTCAGGTATTGTAGATGCCTACAATATCTGAGAAGTTCTCTCAATACCTCATAGACCCCATCATCAGAACTATTTTTGTGAAAAATATGGTACCAATCTGTAAGCATATCCTTTCAAATAAACATTTTTTTTTCATATCCTATTTTATTATTTCATATAACGAAGATCTGAGGTAACAAACACTTAAAAAAATACACCCAAATTCAGAACCTCCTCCTTTTTGAAGTCGGTAAAAAAGTGGTTGAACACAGATCGTAGGAAATTGAGTTTGGTGTTGTGGAAATCGGAAGTGAGCACACCTTGTTTGTATAATGTGTGGAGCACACACAAGGCGAAGGCATCTGCTGCTTTACATAGTAGATTGAAAGTAGATTTCACGTCGATCTGACTTAGAATATGGGGAGATTCTTATTCTCATGCAATAGCTGACGACGTAGAGCTTACTAATCCGAAACAATAAGAGCTATACGAAGCGATAAAGTCATCAGCAGAAAATACCACTACTGATAGCAAACATTTTAAATCAATCCAGCGACACTACGTTCGCTATATTAGCGTCGTTTTCTAGAAGTATTTCGAATAGGTTACAAGTGTTATCCTGTACCATTCCTACCGTTTGTGATATCAATCAAATGTGCCTCAGTACTAGCGAGGTGTAGCGATTCATGGAGTGGAATCTTACATGTATGAGAAAATGAATTACCTTTATGATTTTTTTGATGAATTTTCCATGTTTTAATAGTTATTCTGCTATTGAGGCGGAAAAAAATACAAAAAATCTAAAACCATAAAAAAGGGCATACCCGTTCTTGAGTTATAAATGGTGTAACTAACACTACTTTGTTTGAAATTTATAGATTTATTAGTTTTCTATTAAAACTCTCCCTTATTGTTTATAATCATTGAAATTCAAATTTTCCTATCAATAACTCATGTGGCTAATTGAACTTAGAGTTTTAAAGTATTTTAAGATGACATAGTATGAAAAATATATTAATCAATGATTATATAGCTACCTATACAATAATGCAAGAATAATCAACCTTTTGGTATTGCAGATGACAGTTTACTATATAGCCCCCCCCCCCCCCTTTTTGTAAAATTCTAGGCATAACAATACATATCATACATATAAAACATAGCAACAATCCAGAACTTCAGAATGTCTGTGTAATTATAAAATAATAAATATACTATTGGGTGGTAATTAATTTCAAATAGATTCTAGTGTTTTCCGGCGGGCGCCCGCGCCGATGAGCGAAGCAATTGAGCGCGTGCGGTGGTCTAATGGGCGAGCCACGAAACGCACTGCGAGCGTCCGCGTTCGTGGGTGGACAGACAAATTTCTCAGCGGGAAGATTAATTACTACGCAATCTTGAGAACTTGGTATTTAACTAATTACCAAACAATTCTGAGTATACCTCGACAGATGAAAATGTTCCAGCAAAATGAAATACCCACTCAGAACTATAATCTCGCCTTTTTTATTAATGACTAGCTTCTGAAATCGGCTCTCAGAACTCTCTCGGCACTTAGAAATGAATCTTCCTATAAGTGAAAAACATTAAGAACAAGATTAGTACTTTCAGAGATTACCCCCCTGCATTCAAACTCACAAACTTGATCTCTTTATAATATTAGTATATAAAACTCCTTAAGTAGACTGACAGGTCTATTCGCTAGTTTTTCAGCGCTAAATAAATCGCTTTCTTTATTTATAATGTGAATTTATTGAATTTAATATTGCTATTAATTACTTGACACTGGCAAAATACCCGCTAAGTTGCGGGTGAGGCCATATCCATATCCATTTTATTTCATCGCATTTCATTTCGTAAATAAAGAAGAAGAAATCGCTCAGTACTGCACTTCTCATGGCCCTAATGTATAACGGTGTAGCGATAATCGCGAGCAGATAAAAACCGACGCCAGCGCATAACGGATCGCGCGATGCGCTCCGCCCGTCATCGCGATCGCGCCCCGCGCTGATGCGCCTCTGCCTTTTTTCTTTCGAGATAATTTGTAATCGACGCGCAACATCTCGAGAGCCCATCGCGATAGTTTGCTGCTACTCTTTCGTCACCTTGTTTGTTTGGCAACATTTTTACGAAGTGGAACACCCGACAATTTTTTTTTTTAGTTTGATTTTTTTTATATTTCTGCTAGTCAACGTACTTCTCACAAAATAACATTCAGCCCCGCAACTGAATCCGTTTTATCTAAATATCTTGAATTAGCAGACACAGCTCAGTTAATTTTTATAATAATATATAATAAATATATCTTTTGTAATTCAACAATTGACTAAAAAGGGTACACTACTAAGTTGAACGATTTTATATTTTCACTGTTATTTAAAATAGCATAAAATATGATATAGTTTTTTTATAAACATAAGTAACTAGCTAACTAACCAAATTAAGTATACTTCAGAATATAAAAGAAACAATCTTAATAATAATAGTCACCTGAATATCTAAAAAAAATTGTCATCCTAATCGATACCTACGTACAGTCGAGCAGGTTGATATATCGAGACATGTCGAAGACATCGATTATCGATAGTCGTTTATAATAACATGGCTACCGAATGATTGCAGGTTTTTACAAGCCGGTAATGATGGTCGTACATAATATCGATTGACACCTGAGGGTTTACGAGATCACAGACTTACTTGTTAGATGCATTGAAACAAAAAGTAACACTACATTCTAATTTAATTTTGACTGGACATCTATATATTAATCTATACTATCCAACTCTACTATTATCAAACTCTATGTAGGTCCATACATTGGAGATATTAAATATAAAAAAAAAATGTGCGGTAGGCTCTTTGGAAGTCTCTGGATTGTCCGGCCCGATTTAATTTTTGTTTTATTATTATCGAATAGCCTATGGCTGGACTCAAAGATTTGGGTATACATCATCACGCTTTGTCCATTGGGGGTCCAGCAGAGCAAATTCGATATAACACGAACGGAGATGCAGGCAGGAGCTATTATTATAATATTAGTAGTTACATTCCAGTAGTTTTTGATACAAAAAGAAGTCCTATACAACTAGCCAAGTGGAATTCTGTTAGTACTAAAACGCGGAACAGTGTAAATAAATATTGATTATAACAAAAGCAGGGTAAAGCAAACCGGGAGATGTTGAAAACAGTATTGTATTTAACAGCTTTTGAATGCATTTCGATAAGTGAATAACGATAAACAACGGCCAGCATTCAACACCAAACGTTAGTTGCAAGCGTGAATAATTCCTTCACAGGCACGTAATGGTGAAACAACTTAACCCTGGTCACTGCACTGCACATTACATTTATGACGAAAACTCTAAAGGGCCTTTTGTAACGCCGGCCATTCGTCGGATGATTGATGTAGAGAAATTTCTATTTCCCAACCATTTTTTTTTCTCTAATGTCATTTACGACCATGAACCCACGCGGTTCGTGATGTTAGAAATCTACAATACAATTTGTGTTACGTCTATAAATATAGACATATGCACACATATACTTTGGTGATAAAGGATTCAAATTTAATATTAGCAGTACACACTAACGATTGATTATTTTTTTGTTTGTCCCGGGGATTATAACATATAAACAATTTTTCTATGACCATGCAAAGTTTCATCAATATCAGGCCGGTACATTTCCCGTGATGCGCGAATACAGACAGAACAGAATTACGAAAATGGCGGATTCGGCATCTTTATCGAATAATTTAAACACAAGCATTTAATGTACAGACATGCCTAAGTTACAGACCATTTCAAGTAGAAGTCGTTAATGTCGCCTCTATATGAGACATTAAGTCTAAGAGTTACTCCTGCGGAAGTTGTTACGTGAAAAGTTTAACTAGAGTAGTTAGGCGCAATGCGGATCGTGCAGTCATCCGTATTCCTATAGTGCCGCTGACAGCTTCAAGGCGAATGTAAAGACTCATTGCCACTCAAAGTATAATTCGAATTTAGTATGCAAAAGTATAGAAACTCGGAATTCGAAAATGTTTCCTCGGAAACGCAGATATTTCACAGTTTAATATTTTTTTTTAATAATCAACAATAACTTACGAAGTAAATACATTAAACAAAACGGTGAATCTAACATAAGTATTTTTTTTTAAACAATAGCAACTTGAAAACAGCTCTACTTTTGAAATCGAATCAATGCCGCCACATTTCTAAAGCAATCATTCCACGGACACCGGTAAAAAGCATCATATTTTTTATAAGATATAACCTATTTCAAGTATATTTATACTTTTTCTATGTCTCTCATTCCTCGTGATTCATGTAGGTACCTACATTATGTCGTAAAATTTTACGGCCGGTTTACGGGATCGTCTGTCGTACTGTGACGTTTTTATATTCGTGCGGGACTTGGGAGCGCAGTATTGTGGAGCAATGCGGTAACTGGATTTGGACTGGACTGATAATACGCCAATCTGTGCCCTTAGTATGACTTTTTAACGTATTCAAATTCCGATCGTGGGAATTTTTTATTCTAAACTGTTACTCATAAGGCTACACGTTTTAACTAGGGGCGCTGCTATGAAATGTATGAATAGATTCAATTCAGTTCAAAATTATCTTTATATACATTCCCAACAAACATAAATTATATTAAATATAATTAATTATTAATAATTTAAAATATGTTTAATTCAAAACCCAATAATTCTCGCTAACAATTTATTCGTATTACAATATCATTAGTTTACAAACAAGATCACAGGCGACATGTGTCGAGCGCTCTCGATACAATGTCTCGGAGTCGATGTTGCAATTTTTTATCGATGCATCGATTATCGTTCTAATGCGGTCGTACATACGGCACAATGGGAGTTTTTGCTGTGATTATATCGCTGTTTGAACACAGCCACTCGAGCTGTCGATACTAAAAAAATATGCGCGATAAATTATCGACAAATCGCATCTGTGTTTCGGCGCTTCCGAATAGACGGAGTAAAATAAACAAACAAGTGTCCACTTATTTATTTTAATCCACCTTTTATAAAGATTTACTGTATTTTTGTCCCAAAATCTACCGAAATACACAGTAAGTATAAAGAAATAGACCAACCGCTGAATCTAGAAGGGCCGATCAAGATATACAGAAATGAACTCTGTCCTCGTAGCTAGTTAACCACGTTATTTTAACCCTAAGCATGATTAACGATACATTTCTCACACGGGGACGGCGCCATAAATGAATGTCACTCCTGTGTTACCATTACCGTCGGCAACATTGTCCCAAACAAAAGTCCGTAAATATATACCACAGTAATTTATGAACACCCAAAGTCATTGTACTACATATTGCGGTAATTTAAAAAAGTAACACTTTTAACTAAATCATTAAATTTGAAATGATTTATTTTGTATAGGCGTACCAAGGCACGTACGAATTGCCATTTTACTTTTTTCCTCAACCCTGAACCTGGATCGGAACGCGATCTCAACTAAAGAAGATCCGGCACGGCAAAAAACTCAGCGGCCTTGACTAGTTTTTTTTTTTTTTGTTATGCTTACCCCTTGCACTCTTTCAAGAGTGTCAATAGTCTATTCTACGACTTTAGGTTTCAAACAGTAAAAAACAATATTTATCTGTCCAGTATTTCTGATGACCATATATATAGCAATAGCGTCGCTATATTTAAACGTTAACGAGTTAACTACGGGTACATAGTAAGGACAAAAGTCTAAATAATAATGACATGACCACTGTCATGGTAAAACCAATAATTATTTATAATCCAATTAATATATTCTTCCCTATGCAAAGTAAACAGTATGATTGTAAAATAACACGTTAGTTATTTTACAATATTAAAATATTATATATAGCAGTGATAACCAAGTTGGCAGAACGCTTGCCTCGGTAACGAGAATCGCAGGTTCAAACCCCGATTCGCACCTCTGGGATTTCTGGACAACCATGATTATTACATGCTAAACAGTAAAGGAAAAAATCGCGAGGGAGCCTGCATGTCTGAGAGAACCCCTCGAAAGACGCGTGAAGTCTGCCAACTCGCACTGGGCCAGCGTGGTGGACTATGGCCAATTCCCCTTGCATCCCGAGGCGCGATCCCAGCAGTGGGACAATAAAGGGGCTGGTATTATTACGTTAGTTTTACGTGCTACATCAAATTCTTGACTCGCGCCAGCCCTAAGCGCGAATCAACGCTATTCTTTTTTTTTTTTTTTTTTTTTTTTATTACATTATAGGCAAGTATTTGATCTCGATCTCACCTGATGGTAAGTGACGATGAGATCTACGATGGAGCATACTTGCCTAGGTAGGAAGGCGGCAGTAGATCGAGACGCTACATTCACTAGGCACATGCAGCGCAACTGATCTGACCCGCCATCCATGACTCTCTTCTCTCTTGTTTTATTGCTGATACATTTGATGACGACGCGACGTCAAAAGTTGTTTAATGGAAATTGACTCTCCTTTTTTTAACCAAGCAAATGTCTTTACTTATCTTATAATTAAAACCTCTAAGCTCTGAAGCTAGAGCGGGGGGGGGGGGGGGGGGTTGTGGGGGGGGTTTGTCTGTCCGTCGCTGTAATCACACACTTCCTGTGGATATGCTAATGGTGGCAGTGGACACGCGAACCGACGGACCACCTCGTAGCCTTCGCCTATATGAACTATACTATCATTTAATACATTTGGAAGCCCTTGTCAAGTTTAATTTTAGCTTTTATGGTTGGGGGTGTTCGCTTCATCGATCTGACGGCCGAAACTATTTGGTCAGATCTTGAAATATGTGTATAATGTTGTAAAACTAAATGATTTTAGTTTGTAACGTTTACATTGTATTAACTATATACTCTAGGCACATAAGGTAGAAAATTACAAACCACTCTATAGACAAGAGTGCATAGAGAATCCATGGACAATGAAAAATGATGTGACCCAATTCCTGACTAATTCAAAGATGGTTTACAAATGGGGACATAGATAAATCTAAAACTGAACACAAGATTTCTGGAGAGACAATTAAGCTTTGAAATAGGTAAGTGGAAAGCTGTATTAAGTTAATGTACCTATTGTTGGGTATCAGAGCAAATCACATAATATTGGCCTCACTTTTAATTAGCAAACATTATTTCAGTCCTAATCCCATCAAATCAGAAGTTAAATATCATTCAAACACACGTTCGAAGCACATAGGCCTCCATGCGTACAGTTATATGAATTAAATAAACAACGGAGCATGTAATAAAGCTCATAAATTAATTAGCAAGCATGTTGGCCACGTTATAATTGCTGTTAACGCATGCAAACTGTATCACTTAACGCATTTTGGAAAAAAAAATGTGTTTCCTCACATAAAAAGCATGCTTTCGAACTCTATCGATGTTGAAGATTACAATGAGCGAACAATTCAAGGTGACAATGAATCAAGTCTGAAAGTTGTTCTGATAACGTCAAAGTCCCGTCTGCTACCGTTTCTTCCGTAACTCAATTCGACATTCATATATTTTCACAAAGCTTATAAAAACTAACAGCACCTATCAATTTCTTATATTTACGCGAATACTATATACACATTGAAATAAAACAATTTTTTCGAATGGTTCTCCCGTGACCATGGTTGCTGAAAGATGGCGAAACGTTGGGAACGCGTTAAAATTCAAAAATATTATTTTATATAAAGTACTTATCAATATTTAATTACTTAATTAGCAAGAACATAATCGTATCCATACCCGACATGACATAGCATAACCCTTTTCATACCACCCTAATTCCCAGTTGACCTGTTTCAGCCTGAGACTAGCCTAGCTAGACGAATAGGCTACAAATAAAATATCTAGGTTTAATTATTAGGCACAGGTCACAAAATCGCGTGATGACTGTCAGATACGACTACTTTGCATGTTAAAAGTCCACACACAATTTATATCAGCGTACATTTATTACGATTCCGCCGCGAATTGAGTTAACTTTTTCGGTAATATAAAATCGATGTAATATGTGCGTGACGGTGTATATTTGATTTTTTTTTTACATAATCGCAATAAATACTTAGACATGATCGATTGCTATCACACCAGTAATGTATATGTAAAATTTTCATGTTCACAGTATAAGCGTACCACTTTCCTTATGTCGTAAATGTCATTCGAAAAAAATATAAAATGTTTGGATACGATTTTTTATATAGTGATCAGCTAGTTCAATTATTATGTATTACGATTATATATTGACTAAAGAACTGGTTAAAATACGCTAGACAAGTACCCTGTCTCAGGCTATACAAGAGTCGAAACGTCAAGAACGTAAAAAAACAAAACATAAAACGAAAAAATCCGTAAAATAAGTTTTATTTAATGTAAATAATGTATTAATTATTCAAGAAAATCGTGTAAGGTAAGTTAACAGAATGTATGCGGCCTCCGCAGTAAACCGAAATGTAGAGTTCAACGCACCTCTACCTGAAAAACTGGCATTTTCCGATGCCAAGCAATGATAAAACATTTGAATATTATTTCAGAATTAATGAGCGTGAATAAATAAATAAAACCAAATTTATTTTTTATTTGCCAAACACTACGACGTTAACGCCCGAAATTAATAAATATATCTCCATAAGGAGTTCATAGACTAGCCCCAAGGGGAGGGTTAAAAAAAACCTTATTTTTTTACGGGTAATAAACGTGCTTTGATAATATTTTTTTACGTTGACATTTCTACCTTGTTGTGACATAGAATCCATTCATGTAATAGGATATTTTTCATATTTTCAAAACGTGATTTATTTATCCGCAATATAGAAGGAAAACACGCAATAAAATCATTGCTCAAGATAACATAAAAAATGACACACCTATAGTGGCATAATCGACAATCACTGTGACAATACAGCCCTATAATATAACCCTTGACCTTTCAGACAAATCATGATCCTGAAAGATTTCAGCAGACAGCATCCATACTGGAAAAAATCCTTACCTGTTCTTTCCATGACCGATCTTGTAGAGCTCGACGTGCTTGAACTGCGCGTAGGTGGCCATTTTAATTCAAATAATCACGAGGGTTGCTGGGGTTTAACACACGAGTGTGGGCACTGCGCGATACCGGCGAGTTGAGAGCGTAAAGATGGACGTGCGACTGCGACGGGATCTGTCAGCTGACTGAGCGCGCGCGATCCGGTACCCTCGCTTAAGTCGATGCTGCCACCCTCCGCCCGCGCCGTGGAAACGAGCCGCGCATGCGCCGACCGACACTTCCGCACCTTGTTTATTTTTTTTTCGAGCCAGGTCCCGATCGTGACATATGGCAGCAGCCAGATGATCTGTGTCAAACGACAGATATAAGAAACTGGCTGGTTGGGATAAGATATAGCGTAGCGAGTGATATTGAACAATCTCTCAGGATAGTGATATGCGAATATTGCTTCGTTAATCTTGACCGTAGTAATATTAAGTGATATTATCAATTGGCTCAAGATAGGCTAGATGCGAGAGTAAAACAAATAAACAGCAACTTGAAGAAATAAAAAGTAACAATTAAAATAATAGTGGCTCTACCTGACCATAGAGATATACCTTTAGTATAATTATGAAAAACGAAAGTCGTTAACACTAATATTTACATTTTAGCTTTTTAGCCCGTAACAACATTATAACAACCTACTGCTGACAATAATATTCATAAAGAAACAAATCAAACACATAAATCATAAAGCACTTCCTTACGCAAACATTTGTCCATATCATTCATTGATTACTGAAAATCAATCTTTTGCAGAATTAAATTGAATGTCGCATTATATAGCACAGCGTGAACTTTCATGTAAATCTGGGGAAATGGGACAATTACGGATTAGCTTTTGACGTCACAATGGCGTGTGACGCACGAAACGGGGTAGACCTTTTGCCAAGGTTCTGTGTGTCCTAACCTGATATTTTATACACTGCTAATAATATATAAGAGATGATGAGGATTCCTTGAGCAGTGTTACGTACATATAAGATGGTGTTATTTGGTCTAACTCCTTCAATATTGATTGTCAATTTTAATATAATAATTTATAATTATTGAAAGCCCTAAAAGGTTTAATATGGAGTCTTATTGGAAAAGAAAATACACTATAAAAACTTCTTAATACGGAACAAAACCGTCCTCCTAATGTATTTGGTATGACTATATATAAAGTTTAACATCAATAGTGTAAAATATGTTAAGGGGTCATAAAATATTTTACATACTAAGTCCGCGATGAAACGGCACTGTCTCGCTTTCTCATAGAAATATCAAACACCGTATACTCATACATTTTATGTATAAACGAGATCCTTATCACCTACTTGTTAACGCCTTAAAATATTTTACACTATTTTTATTACACTTTATTTATACGATAAGTAATCATCAAGTGTTTCTTATATGTTAAGTAGATAGCATTAAAGACGAAAATCGCTGAGTGGATTCAAATGTACAAAAGCTTGCGCTTTACTATGAAATATTTGATGCAGTTCGTATTCGTATGGGGTATATAATGCATGACAACGTCAGTTCTTACATTCCTCAAGATCAATGAACTAATTTTGATCAATAACATCTATAGGCATCATTGTTGTATTGATGAATGCTCATGAGTCTAGATCAAATGAATTAGGATAAGCACTAGACGATGAGTCATGTGGGTAGACACAACCGTTTTACTGCACCGTTATTTAATGTACAAACAAGAGAAAGCAATGACTAACGCAAATTATTATTATTTTAATGCAACAAACGCCTAATTACCGTTTTATGTTAGGCAAGAAAACATTAGAAACGGAGATGATAGATGCACAATTCAACTTGGAGATCCAAAAATCCTACACGCTTACAATGCTGAAGCCCCTTTATGAGAAGCAAACAAATCGGTGAACGGTGAAGAAAAATATTTGTAGGAAACCTACATGTCTGAGAGAACTTAATCAGTTGGCGATAGTAGCGAAAACCTGACAATTGGCACTGGGCTAAAGCGTGATGGATTATGACTTGAATCCTCCTTGCATTAAGGGGAGGCTAGTACACGGCAATTGGGAATATAATAATTTATATGAAAATGCAGTGTGTACAGATAGGAACACACGATATGATAACAAACAATCTGAAACTTATTTAGAAATATTTGCATATAACAGTTTGGGTTCACTCCAAAATACAGCTAAAGACTGTTAATACTATTTATGTGATGTAAGCCAAGTGGATCATAAATAGCCCAGCGTTAGTGGGACGAGCATCTATCAGCGCACCTCCAGCCGATGGCTTTTCCGTTTTAACTCTTGCTATTGCGACACACCTATTTAGAGTGATACGCTGAGCTCTGGGCCTTTTTATGATTCAGGCGTTGCCCAAACAGACCGTATTGCAGACAGTTTAGGAGATAACCACCACGCTCGGTGGAAGGTCGGGAATTAACTTGTGTATAGTTTTCTTCCTGCTATAGTTTCCATGCTTTTTTATAAACAGAATCAGTTTAGTAAAGTGTCGATGACTTAAATATTATCCTCGCTTTAAAAAAATGGGGACACTATTTCTTTAAAATTTCAGTAGCTAATTATTTCAAATACATGTTACCGCTATGGGTTCGGTCTATAACACGAATGGATTCATTTCATCATCATCATCATCTACATCAACATTATCAATAGGGGCACATATAATTCAATAACAATTATCAAAAATTACTCGACACTGGCAAAATGGCACTATTTTCTAGATGACTGCCAACCTAAAAAGAAGAAAAGAAGTATACAGTTGGGTGTAACGTTCTCTGAGTAAAATTATATCATCAATTTATGTTTCGAATTTGGAATACAATACCGTCTTACGAAATACACGGAAACTCTATAAGCTAGTGTCTGGTTTATATCAAATTTCGGAAGCACTTGAAGCGTGGTGCCGTTTACAAATATCTGAAAACGTGCGCCCTTTCATCGGCCGGTCGCTTTCACAGAACTATGAGTAGATATCTGGTCCTGTTTACCGAACACATCCTGAGTTTGTGTTCATTGCATGCGCCGGTAATTCATTCAACACAGTTATGTTTGGTTAAAACTTGTTTCGTGGTGTAGATAGGGCCACATAAACATAACAGAACATCCTAGGTATAATTCCAAATATATTTATATAAAGATTTACAAGGTACCTTTCTGTAAATAAAATATCAATACGCATGTAACTTAATGCTGTTTTTCTGTAAATTTAATTTAAATTCGAAGTTCAGGAGCCTATCAATACTTAATGTTCCAAGCGACTTACCGCTAAATAAACCGCACAAATGTAACTTTGAGGGCCACTTAATTTTAAGGCGTCGTACAAATATTGCATGATAAAACACTCGGTCATTCCCTCCAAATTTAAATACATTCAAAACGCACACAAAGGTTCCAGAACGATGACAGTTGAAATCCAGAGTAGTTACCTCTACTCTGTATTGAATACTTACTGAATTTGAAAATACGAACGAATGAGCTTCTCAGTTCAAACAGAATGCATAGTGCAATTCCCACGTGCTGGCACGCACCGGCTCGGACGTTATCGGGAGCGCGTGCGCACGCCGCCACGCAGCCACGCGCCGTCAAACATCTACACAGACTTTACACGCGCAAATTCCCGTGATACGTGATATTTTAATGTGTATTAAAATATACATATCCACAACTTATTTGACAGAATTTAAATAAATAAATATCGCCATACGAACACACCAACTATACAGTCCCACATTAAGCAACGCTTGTGTTATGGGTACCGTACAATGGACCGAGGGCGAACTCAGTATATAATACTTATATACATATTAAACATCCATGACTTGGATACAAACATTCGTGCTCATCACACAAAGCTTGTCCCTACCAGGATTCGAACCCGGGTCCCTCGGCGCAGAAAGCAGAGGAACTACCACTGCGCTAATCAGGCCGTCGCGTCGCGTGCGCAGGGGGTCGCGTTTGTAGAAATTATCCTGTCAAATATATTGTAGATAGCTGTTACCCGCGACTTCGTTCGCGTGGTATTTAACAAAGACACAACCGTTGGCAACAGCCTGCTCGCGCGTTCTGAGCCCGCGGGACGCATTTCAGGTTGTTGCTATCAAACTTAATCAGGCGCTGCGCTGCAACATTGGTTTTAATTTTTTTTCGTGAGATCCTATGTTTTTTTCTAAAATAAAAGTAGCCTAAGTTACTCCTTGTTACATCAGCTATCTGCCAGTGAAAGTCCCGTCAAAATCGGTCCAGCCATTTCAGAGATTACCCGGAACAAACAGACAGACAGACAGACAGACAAAAATTTTAAAAAATGTTGTTTTGGTATAGGTACCGTGTTTACATCCAAATGCACTTAGTAAAAAGCTTGTTATTTTAATATTACAAACAGACACTCATATTTTATTTATATGTATAGATATAGATTAATTATATAAGCACATTATAAAAGACTCCCAAGACATTAGTATAGCCTGGTTCTTATCACTGTGCCACACACTAACGTAATGTATAACCTGTACCAATATTTATAGTACGGTATTAAATATGTAAACTTGGTATTGATAGATATGACCTCAAAATAAGGGCGGTATTGGGCGTAACGTATAATATAAAATAATATCAAACACACGAAATGTTAATGTTACCATCATTTAAGTTAATGTTAGACCATTTAAAACATTTCATTATAAGCATTAAGAAGAATAATGTTAAACTCAGGATAATATATTTATAATCTTGATATAATTCGACTTTTACTTTAGTGCTGACATTGATATAGTACGAAACAAACATTCTCATATGTGTGAAAGTTAGATGGTACCTACTCTATTTTTATTAAAGTTATGACGTAACTAAAGTCGCGTCCCTACTAAAGACCGCCGTCATGGTACTTACTAAAACTGAAACAAATTAAATTGAAGCCGTCGTGGTACTATTTTTTTTAGTATAGAATTTTAGACTCGCTGGACTAGGAGGTAGCAAATGTTATTTGTGTAAAAAGCCAATAGAAATAGCGTGGATTCTCTTTAGGGTCCAACAGAAATGTATTTTTCTTTGGTTTGAGTGTATAGGTCACTAGTCTCGTGTGTGGTGCCCATTGTACAAGACATACTTATATTATTGGAATTACTTTGTATATTTTCAGTAGTTATAAAGACGTGAAACCATATTTCTTAGTACCTAGAAAAATAATTCATCATCATCAGAGAGTTAGTAATGTGAGTTGTGGCAATAATAGAAAACATAACAATATTGTACGTACACTACGAACAAAAATTTATATTTCCGTTCAGCGTGAACGCAGCTTTATTCTGTCAAGTTGACAGTCACCATCGCGTTCCCATGACAACGCGTCGCCTCCCAGCCAACGGGCGTCTTGAAAGGACGTTCCATTTTTAAACACAAGAGAAACAATGGCCATATTTGAATAGGACTCTCACTGAATTCAATCAACAATACGATGCCTCTGCTTTGTAAAATATACTTTACAAATGCTGTGACCAAGTAATATGAAATAAACTGGATGTTTGTTTATAAGCATTTCAACGTTATGTTTTTAAACATTATCGCGTTTATTTGGAAAAGATTTAACATTAAAGGGCCAAGTCGCACTTAACATATATTGCACAGCAGATAAACCAAGTGTATCGTTGCTCTAAGCCGACGCTAACTAAGCGTAATTTACGCTGCTTAGTGTTGCATCTTTTACTTTATGTTAACTTAGTTGCACTGGACTAAAATTATATCACCATTATATCAGATTTGATAAATCACAGATCCTCGCAAAAGAACACCAATTCAGACCAAGGATGATACGTGGGGCCAGTGAAATTGAAAAAACAACCTAATTTCAATATGGAAGACGGTTGGGTGCTACCACCGACTTGGGATCGAGTAATTAATATAATTAAATACAAAACCAAGCACCATTGCAAGACCTGAAGACACAGTGAGAACATTCTGCGTAGATCGGACCGAAAGCAACAACTAAATATGAGGGTACCCCAATTCAAACTATGATACTAGGACGTCAAACACCTCAGACCTCCTGCGACCATGGTTGCTGTAAAGCAGCCGAAACATCGAGAATGTAATATAAAATAAACGCGATAAAATCCGAAAAAATAGATTTATTTCAATGTGTAACTAAAACTAGATTAAATATAAGTTATAACATCCCTATGTACAGATATGTATCATAAGCTTTCTAGGATATAAAATGTGCGAAGTTTATGATACTTTCGAATGGATGAGTGAACCATCAACAACGTTTCAAAGTGAATGACAAAACGATAACTGTTTATAAGTGTCAGCGGCTTAATTTGATGTGGAAATCTGTGACGGTGCCAGACAGGTACAGTCTACAATATATTGGGCCGTCTAGTCCGTTTCAGGTGGGCTATTTTAAATCATTCGAAATCGACATCAGAACCGGATTTGAAACTTTCCGATGTTGATGTCGCTCCCGACGAGCTTTCCGACGGAAACTTTTTGAAAAACGATTTGCTATTGTCATCATCGAAGATAATCAAATTCGGAAATTTTAATAACGATTGCGGTAATCCAAATCGGAAGTTTTCGATTCCGTTTCCGATATCGATTTCGAATGTTTTAAAATAACCCTGCTGGTTTCTAAACAATGTTTCCGAGTTGCCTTCGAATAATACATCACGGGCCTACCTTACCTAAATGTACTCAACTATACAGCATGATTCCGAAAGGGTATACTACCGCTTGAACCTCGCTTCTTTAACGCATTTGTGACATTATGTGAAATCACGATTTCGATACGTCGATTTATTTGAAATTGCTATTGACAATTGAGATTATTTGTGAGTATTTTTTTATTGACATTTCGTTATTGTGACTTCATATAATGTTTATGAATGCGCTTTAAAAAGTACGTTCAAGTGTTAGTATACTCTTACTGAGTCACGCCATGATGACAATTGTCTATTTTCTTGAAATGTTACTGTCATCCAACATTTTTTTTTATTGATTGTCTAATACTTATTTACTATTAGAGACATGTGACATAAGCGTGCAAGAGTGTAGAAAATAAAACGGTGAATCTTAAGTTCTTGACTTTCCAAGTTCTCCTATGGAGTACTTTAATTCTTTAACCAGTATTCATCACTTAACTGATAAGATTAGGAAGGTTAATAAGGTTTGGTCCACAGATTAGGAATGCAGAAGACTAAAACACATAGGTACAATAACTATCTCAAATTTTAAACAGTTACCAAACCTTACACTTTACACTGGCAAAATACCTACTTATTTTGGTGACCATATTTAAAAAAAAAATACCCCGTACAATTGTAACTGGTCTATGTCATCGGTAAGTTTACGCTGTTTGTTGCCGAAACCTATATAAATTCATTAGCCGCTACGGATTGTCAAAACTATATATTTACATATAGGAATGTTTTTATTGGATGGCTATTTCATGGTGTTCCTACACCATACTAGCGGTGAGAAGACTTCGCGTAGACAGGTCGGTTGGTTCCAGTCAAATGTTACTATGAAGACAGTTTAATAGTTGAGGCTATTATACGCAGCGCCATCTCGCGCCGCCAGGGAACTAATTGTCCTGCCTGGCCCATTGACAGCAGCGCCTGCGCTGTTAGATACGATCCACATTCAAAACATGATATTATTATACTATTAATCAAGTTGAACAACGGAATTTAGTCTCAAAATGAATGTGGTACTCAGTCAGAATACATATTTAATTGCAACATTTCAAATAACAAAACGTACTAACCCTGTGTATATAATTACAAGTTAATAGCTACAAGGTTCCCACATTTACAAATTAGTTTTGTATTTTTTTTTGTTAATTTAGATTGTATGTCTCTTCTAAATTAATGACTTTATAAATTGCGAATTTTATAAACAGTTCATGAGGCGGACAGTCGGGTGGGTGATTGATTAGTGACATCATTATGTCAGTCGCGGCTCAAATAACTCGTTCACCTGACGTTTCCTGCTTAGGGGTCTTCTTGAAAACTGACACGGGGCGAATACACTGTATTGCGTGTCTAATTCTGCCGTAATCGACATGGCAGTACTTAAGTCAGAAAAGGTGGTTGTCAATAAAATTTCTACTAAAGCGATTTTTATAATATTATGTGCTTGTGAAAAAAGTTAGTCGGTACACCCGTGACCGAAACGTCGGGAACGTAAAAAAGTATAATGAACGCGAAAAAATCAGTCAGATGAGTTTCATTTCAAAATTAGTTTATGAAAAATGTCAATTTTCATAATTTAAATAAAAGTAAAGACCCGATAGGAAAAAAAAAATTATGATCATAAGTCATCTATATGAACAAAAAAAAAGACGAAAATCTGACATACTGCTCGCTTGATTACCACGGCAGAATTATTTGTAAAGAACGAACGAACGAAGACAAATTATAGAGAATGATACCTGAGGACCAGTACAGAGACCAAGCATACGCACTATACATAACAGATCACAGAGGGGTGCAATTGCACCCCCTTGCACCCTCCTCCCAGCACCCATAATGGAAAACGCTCAAGTTAAATTAATATGTTTATTCCATTCTAACATCAACCAACACTACTTAGAACACTCCAAAAGTTACTTAATATCTAATACCACAACAAAAAAAGTCTGCTAGTACCATGCCTATTATAAAGAACAAAGCCGTATAATTGATCATAAGTAGGCACAAAATGACAGAAATGCCATTTACAGTTATTTTTTTACATTTATTCAAGCAAACAAACCATCCGCTACGCTTTCCTGTACGATTGTTTCAATGGGCACGGCGCGGCAAACATCAATCATGACCAATTGATTCCAGCAACTGATCACAAATCGCGTTTACTAATCAAAATGAGAGCTATCTCAACTGTGAAATAGTGAAAGGTGTGATTATAATTCCAATAAACCCACCGTATAATTAAAACAGGGAAATAAAACTAATTTCTAATTATCATCGGAGATCGTCGTTAAGTCACTTCTACGTATAAATAATATGCATATTGTGATGGACCGATATTTTAACAAATATCGATTGCCTTATTATTTTCTAAAAGTTGATCAACGTCCCAACGCGTTCAGAGAAAATAATGGAAGCTTTAACACATTTGGCCAATAGTTACAAAAAACTATTGCGCTGACCCTTCATAAACTCCAACGCAAGGATCCTTGCACTTAGAACCACATGTTAGGGTTACCATCTACCTGATGTCACTACCAACTGCGCTAATCAGCAGGGTTATTTTGAACCATTCGAAATCGATATCGGAAATGGAATCAAAAACTGCCAAGCTGGATTACCGCACTCGCTGTTAAAATTTCCGAATTTGATTATCTTCGATGTATCTTGATGACAATACCAAATCGTTTTTTCAAAAAGTTTCCGTCCGATAGCTCGTCGAGAGCGACATCAACATCGGAAAGTTTCAAATCCGTTTCCGATGTCGATTCCGAATGATTTAAAATAACCCTGCAGGTCGTGCCATCATACAAGCAAATAAAGTACAGTTCTCAACAACTATTTAATCCGTTACACAGCTCTTAATCCATGAACCTATTTGATAGTATAATTAAGCGTTTTACTTTGGCATTTATGTACTCGATAAACATTTAATGCAATTGCCCGTAAAACAAATTTTATAACGTTTTGCTATGTAATGTAGTACGCGTTGATTTCCATGTTATTTATTGCGTCAATCAATTTATTTTCCATAGCATCGTGGTATGGGACATTGAGAATTAATTTAATTATAAGATAGTGTACCTAATTATTTAATTTCCTTCTTCTGACTGCTTCAATTCAAAACCCGTTAACTAATTCACGCATCACAAAATCGACGAAACTATATGACTTACAAACTTATCACCGAATTTATAGACGTTTTATAACTTTATTAAACCTCCTAATGTAGTACTGCTTATAAGAGTTTTGCTTTGCGCAGTACTATATGATGTTAGATAAAGGTATAAAACGTCTATAAATTTGAGGTTTAAATTCGCCACCCAAATACACCTTGACCTCTAGTTACAAAAAAGGAATCTTAATTTCCGCGCACGCAACCGCGGAAAATGACTAGTATTTTATAAGTAGGAAAGCAATCAGTATATTTTCATAGTTGGCATGACTAAAGCTTTAATAATAAACTAAATGTGGCTGAGCAACTATAATGATGAACCAGGGCAGAGTGGTGGCCTAGAGGTGGACGAGAGAGACCACCAGCCAGATGGTCCCATAACATCAGAAAGGTAGCTAGTACATGTTGGACTAGAGTTGTACTGTACGGGTCCAGTTTGAATGGCGTGAAAGATTAGAACAACCCAACAGTGGGTGGAACAAGGTGGAAAGAAAAACTGATCAATAACCCAAAAACCATTGCTATCAACACCGTAAATTTCCAAATAAAAAACACTAACCCACAAAGAACACACAAAATTAAAGAATCAAAATATTATTTAAAATACAACGTATATTCTCAGTAATTAGCTTATAGACGTTCCATAAAAGTTTTCAAACCGCGACATTGACGGATATTATAGTAGGTACGTAATTACATGATCGCGCTGAATGAAAAAGCACTATAAAGTAGTAAATGCAACGTCCGTCTTAATGCGAATTTCTTTGTGTGCACGTCCATCAAACATTCACAAAAGTCATCAGGTCCGAGCGCAGACCTCATCATGGTTAGATGCCGTATCCCGCAGACAATGAACCAGCTTTCCAAGCGCTGGGGTTTCGGATTACGAATGCACGCGCAGTCTTATTCAATGTAAACGAAAGTTCATAAATTCAATTTGCCTCTCTCTATTCGAGTGAAATTCGCATCTTTTCTTGTGGAGTGTACCGGTATAGTCGATAAGAAAAACACTACAGATTCTGTTTTTTTTAATCTTACATTCTACATCACCTTCATCATTGAATTTGCATGTCATTTTATCTGAATGTATGTATAACTTCGACTAAGAATCAAAATATTTTTCATTCATGTAAACCAATAAGTACAGTACTTATGAATCGTCAAAATTGTTACAAATTGCTAAGCTACAACTTTACCACCCGTTCGGAATGCCGTTCCTATGGAGAAGAGCGGCCAAAGAATATTTTCAAATCAACAATAACTTATCAAATAGTTATTTTTGATGGAGCGTGTCTTTATTCTATTGAAACTGAAGAGAAAAATAATATCTGCGAATTTCCTGACACAGTAAAAACAATCCACCATTTCTACGATGACAATACCGGCAACCACGAAACCGCTAACGAGATTCATATACGAGCGAGAGTTAAAACCAAAGGAAGCGACTGTAACAATGCATTAACCTATAATGAAATCTATGATTTCTCAGACATGGTTCTAATAATTTGATATGATCACAAGGTTACTCCTCATCTATACATATAAATAAAATTGGAGTGTCTGTTTGTAATATTAAAATAACCGCTTTTTACTAAGTGCATTTGGATGTATACACGTTACCTATACTGAAACAATTTTTTTTACAATTTTTGTCTGTCGGTCTGTCTGTCTGTCTGTCTGTCCGTCTGTCTGTCTGTCCGTCTGTCTGTCTGTCTGTCTGTCTGTCTGTTTGTTCCGGGTAATCTCTGAAATGGCTGAACCGATTTTGACGGGAATTTCACTGGCAGATAGCTGATGTAACAAGGAGTAACATAGGCTACTTTTATTTGAGAAAAAAAAAATGGATCTCTCGAAAAAAAATTAAAACCAATGTTGCAGCGCTGCGCCTGATTAAAGTTTGATAGCAACAATCTGCAATGCGTCCCGCGGGATCAGAACGCGAGCAGGCTGTTGCCAACGGCTGAGTCTTTGTTAAATACCACGCGGACGAAGTCGCGGGCAACAGCTAGTAATATATACGGGGGTTCTACTAATATTTTAGATAAGGTTATGATATTGTGCAACTAGTAAAACGTTCACCATTTTAGCCGATCACAAAGCTTAATTCAGACAATAATTACAATTTCCAGGTTGTGATTATGAATTATGCTGTGATTGTTACGCAAAGCAAGGCGTGAATGCCTCACAAACTGTTGCTACGGTAATATGACGATTACTCGGCTCAGTAATGGTACGTTCACAAACGACTTTACCAGTTCTTGTTATGCATTGTTGGGACAGGGTGTATATGCTTAAAATTAAGAGATTTAGGCTCTCTACCTAATATAAATCTACTATGAAAATAAAGCAGATAAATTTAATCAAGAATTAATCCTTGAAAATATTTATTTTTTCTTTTGATCAACCGATTCTGTTGGTAAATTTCGATAACTTTATACTAAACTCCATTATGCTCATCTTTTGTGGTTTAACTTCATGTAGTGCGATTTTAGATTAATTTTGCTACACTTTTTTACAATTTATTTAATTACACACACATACAAGTGCCGCATAATTTTAAAATGAGCTACTTATTTCAAAATGAAAAGTCAACTTTTTAATATTTTTTTACAAATTTCATAAATATTAATATTAATTTTAAGGCAATGTTTCCACATATTGCAAATGTGTACGCACCACTAGTGTGCCCTCGCTATCAGTATTTAACGATCAACAAGACGTGATCATTTAAACGTTCAACATTAGTTGAACAATATTGCAGGTTAAATAAATGCAAAGAGATTTACATTGTGAACATCCGTGTCATTATATGACTTTTAAAAGTTGACTTTCATATTTTAATAAGTATGACATTATCGTAAATATACATAATTGAGGATCTGTTTTCGATTGCTATCAGAAAGGCAGTCAACATAATGATGGTAATACTGTCATGACATTCTTCCTATGCTAAATAATATTTTTATTTCTTCAGATTCATGTACTTTTTTATCGACAGTGAAAATCCAAAAACAATATTTCTTTATGGCGTAAAATAAAGTAACGGTATATATAGTAATGGTATACACAAAAGATACACCTTGGCACCTCATGCACAATCCGTTTCGATAACCTAACGTGTTCCACCCCTCTCATACCACAGATTTCTTAAATAAGTGTGACAGTGACAGCATATTTTCTCGATGACTATACGATTACATTAAAAGTTCCTGCTTACAGTAACAAAGTGCGTACGTATATACAATACAAATGACAATTACCATAAAACCATTGGTCAATTCTATAATCGGCCAACATTACCTCCAACAACGAAGTGGTTATTCTGATTTTAAGATGTCTGATCTGTTAAAGCAGGTTGGTTACTTTGTAATTTCAGCCTCGCATCTAAACCGTACCCTTTCATATAATCACTTGCGTGGGCTGGATTGGCTGGGCAATAATCCGATGAATTAAGTATTGTATGCATTATAATATGTAGCAATAATTGTGTTACATAATATTAATAGGTCCATGGGTAAGTAAAAAGACAATCTCAGAGAAATTAAAATTTTAAGACACTTCACTTTCGTCTGGCGATATAAATTTATTTACTTAAAAATGACACGAAGTACAAGTGCATGGTCGAACTCTACCTATTCTCCTTTCGCTCCTTAATAAAATAAAATTTATTTTATACATACCTAAAAGTGTTGAGAGGTGAATGAAATCACTACTCATTCGCCTCTTTAAATATTTTACACTTTTAAAAAATATATAATAAAATACAATAAATGTCCATGTTTTATCAAAATACGTCTAGTAGTTTTCCCTTGATGTGCGAACATGCCGACAAATATACAAACACACTCAGGAGGATGTAAGGGTATTGCTTTTTACTAATTATACCCTACATCCGTTTCCTAAATTAGTTCTATATGATTAGGTATATGTGGTAATCGAATCCATAACCTTTCAGCTCAGTGACCTGGACTAGGTCGATTGCTACACCACACAGATTAAAAAAAAAATGTCCATGAATACCGAAGAAAGGTGTGTGTACAGGGCTAACCCACGCGCACGCGCCGCGTTCGTAATTGACGCCTGCGTAATTGTACCGATAATTATCATCTTGGCAATTTATTTCTGTTATTATTTTCATAACTATTATACGATTTTTAATTGCGTGTAGAATATCAACCGTCTCGAGCGGTGAAATTGTAGGACAACCATTATTGCTAGTTGCTACGAGCTGGGCCCATTCCGCGCAATCTAAATGTTGATCATTGTAATTGATAATTGTTATTGGACCGGTTTTTAGTTCACCCGTATTGTAGAGTCCACCCGCGATTTTCCTCTGCTGCTCGACCCCCAATAGTCATAGCGTGATGATATTTACTTTTACCAAATATATACCTTTGCAAATTAATATTTGCACTAGACAACACAGGCAAACATACACAAAAACAAGAATACTTAAAAAACTTGTTTCGATTCAGAGACGTCCAAAAAATTTCATTCGATTTATAAAATATCACTAATGTAGAGACGCAGCCCAGTGACAGTTTTGTAGAGATTAATTGTTAAAAATAGCCATGAGTCTGAACAAAATAGGGAGATGGATATAGCAAGGAATACATAAAACTCATCTCACGTTATCTGCGAGTGGATACTACCAAGTAGAGACCGAAAGTGGGCTGGAACCGAAGGCTTATACCAATGGGCTGTAACCACCTGGGTCCGAGCGAGCGAGCCGTGATAAACAGGCGCGATACAAATTAACAACAATAATCGGACAGTACACGGGACTGCAATAACCGCGGAGAGTGCATACAAAGTACTGGCAGCGACAAAAGTGTTCGCTCTACATATTGTTTTACTATGATTGGAATAGCAGCAGCATCATATAAAAATAATTTAAAAGAACGTTGGTACAATTGGAAGCATAAATCAATATAAACACAGTGCGAGTAGCTTACGAAATTATATTAATTTAATTTTACGGACATCTTAGTTTAGTGATTTAGCTTGGTCTGGGTGTCACTAGAATAGCCCTGGGGCCCAATTCTGCAAACACAATCGATTCATAATCGAAAAGCAACCGCATAGTTACTGTCACTTTTGACAGATATCCCATACAATATCTGTCAAGAGTGACAGTTACTTTGCGGTTGCTGTTCGATTATGAATCAATTGTGTTAGTAGACTTGGGGCCCTGGTCTATTGTGTTTAATTTGGGACCATAAATTTATTTTATTCGGCTGGCGATATTTATTTATTAAATAGTGATAGAAGCTTTTAGATTCACATTCCCTTTCAGATTACCGACACTCGCCAGTACCCGAGAACAACAGCGAAGCGGTCGTCGCGCGATAGCGCTCGCAATAGACACGACGAATGGACCAGGCACACGCCATTCTATCTTGATGTGTTGTGGTGTATTGAAGCCGTTAGCGTTGTGTACGCGACTGTACAACAATCGTTGTCAATTTCTTCATCTTTCCTGTGCTTTTTCTTTACGACAACACAACAACATTTGTTGAAAATAAGACATACAGCGTCATAATAGGTTTTTTTTGAACTATAGCATCATAAGTAGATACTCCGCTATGTAATCTTAACGTTAAGGAGAAAGCATGATGTCACTGTCATTCTTAATTATGAAAACAGTGGTGTGAACGAGACGGAAGACGCTTCTGTTACCGTAATGCTACGTAAAATGATTGTGCTTGAGCTTAATCAGTAAATGCAATCCCCACTCGTTGCCATTCGCACTATAACAAAGATCGCGCGAGTCATGGGTATAATTTTTTCGCATAATTGGATGGAACAACGAATCAGTGGAGGTACTTTTACACTTTCAACGTATTACCATTTTATCCGACGCCTTTCAATGTTCTCTCGTACCGACGCGAACACAAATTGCAAACGTAAAGTCATCTTTCACATACCATAATTTGCCTTAAGCTGCATAAATACAAAGATTAAAATAGCGTGGACATACAACGGAGTTAAGAACTTGAAGCTTATCTTGTTAATATCATTGAACGATGACTCAACATTTAGTTCCGCAGATTGGCTCAGGAAAGTGACGCGAAAATCTTCGCTTGTGCATTCAATTTAAACGTTTGTAATAAATGTTGTGAACACCATTTGTGACGGACATTTGAATGAAGCCGAGTGACTGAGCATTTGATAACTCAATGCTAGTTATTTAATGAGCATATGCAGTACGTATTACCATTAATGTATTTTGTTCATGGTATTTACTGGCTTTTTGCAGCGTATATTATTACGAGATAAACGAAGTACATTTTACAGAGCTTAAATCATTGAATTAGAATAATGCTGGCCAGGAGGGGGGGGGAGCAAGCCGCTCCACGCTTTCAGCTTTTGGCACCTTTCATATTCATTACGGCGGGAAACCTCATAGGCCTAAGGCTCTTAGCCTGGGCTGCCAAATCTATTAGCCCTATCTATTACTCTTTGTACCTCAACAACAGATTAGCTCGTGCGTTTACAGTCTATTTAACCTCTTTGCCATTATTCATCAAAAAGAAAGTTGAAATCGCATTTTAAACACGGGAAATGCACCCAAATTACCTACTGTTAAGTAGCGTTTTACTCTAATTGCACGGATTCGTCACAAATATCGCGTTGCGAGCGTCCTCCATGACAACGAGCCGTTGACAATGACAGCAATTTTGGCGGCAAGAGTGACGTTTAGTTACAATACGCTTTGTCGTTTGTAGCGCGACAATATATATTAAGATTCGAACGCCTATGTAGATTCAAATTAAGTTCACCTTGTTGCATCAGAATCCTTTATTTTATATACAAACAACGAAACAAAGAGTGTTGTTTGAAGCACGTTTGGGTTAACGAATTTACGTGGATCAATTTCTAATGACCCAACATGATATATGGGCCCTTTTTTTTATTTTTTTATTTTATCGCCAGGAAACCCTTCATGGGTACCAGTCTGCCACAGGGAGACAGACTGGTGATGTAAGACTCCTACTCACTAAAACCTGACGATGTTCCACCACACCGCTAGTTGGTGGGACACGGGAACGCAAAAGAATAATGATATCTGGGCCTAAGCCTGGTACCACACAATAACTCATAAGCAATGGCCGTAGCTGTTACTTTTCACTGATGTACCATATAAAATTATTAGAAATTACGATGTTACTGCCGTTTGATTGTGAGTTGACATTCGGTGCTGGTTCGACGATTTAGAAAGATAAAGTACCGCAAACAAATTATTAAATTCACTACACATCCATAAACGCTGTGTACACTGAACGCACATAAATACTGTCACAATGACAGCTGTCATTATGATGTGTGTGTTTTTTATGAATCTTCAAGACTAGATATAACAGCTTTACGTTCATGTTTTTCTATTTTCTTTCTTCGTTTATTTGATTTGATTGTTTAGTATCCGTCATACTGCAATTATTGTCAACGAACGCACCATACCCGTGGGCATCTAACAGTTCGTGAAACAACCCAAAATGACAGTTAACGACGCTGGAATCCAAAGTGTAATGATGAAATTGGCCGTCATCGAGCGACGCCGACGACGCTAATGATCGCGACGGACGCCCATTGTTGGGCGTACACTGTCGCTTTTCATGGTGGAAGAGACAATGGTGAATGTGGAAAATAGCCTTGTTACGGAAACCTGATTTTCGTGTTTTTCATTAGCTATTTTTCGGGTCGCACCACATTTAATACACCGTTAAATTGTTGTATTTTTTCGTATAATACAATAACTTTTGTTATGCAGCCAACCAGTAAGGATCGCCTCAACAAAAATGTTTGTGTGGATATTCCATTATTAGAGATATTGAACATATAGCATAGCAAGGCTAACCTCGAAACAGACAAATTGCAAAATTATAGCACCAGCATTTATCAGCACTGATAACCTGGTAGTATCGGGCCTACTTTTCATGTGGCAAGGCGTGGGGTGCGAAACATTGAAACAAAACCTGTACAATCTTAAACAAAGTAAGTATTCGAGGTCGTCCGCCGCGAACAAGCATGGTGCAAGGTGCTATTTATATCTATTTCATACAAAATCCTATAAAACCTAGTTGACATCTTTTGAGTAATCATGGAGTTTCTTGCGCATTTTTCTTCATAGAAATGGCACTAACTCACCATCATTTTGGGCTGTTTCGACAATTCGTAAGTAATGTACCAACACTGGTTTCCATACATACTGGTTTAATGAAACAAATTATGAAAAGGTTTTTAGAAATAGTACAATAATAAACGCTTATTGATGAACAACATCAAAAACGTGGTAGAAGTTGAAAAATTTGAAATTCTGTTCAACCTAGTTAGTACGACCTATACACCGAATACTTTTTTTTTTTATTACATTATAGGCAACTATTTGATCTCGATCTCACCTGATGGTAAGTGACGATGAGATCTACGATGGAGCATACTTGCCTAGGTAGGAAGGCGGCAGTAGATCGAGACGCTACATTCACTAGGCACATGCAGCGCAACTGATCTGACCCGCCATCCATGAATGGCACATGGCTAGGCCGCTTGGCAACATGGCTTTGTTCAGTGGGTGGTGACTAGCCACGGCCGAAGCCTACCACCAGTAACAGTAATACGGTCATTATGTTAGTACATACTCGTATAAGTAAAAGAAAAAAAATGTGTACACCTAATAAACGCTTGAACATCATCGTCCGCCTCTCCCAGATCCCGTCAACCAAATCATACTCACGCTCACACGCTTTTTGCAAGAGACACTTTTCATAAACGGCAATATCGCTCAGTACAGTGGCCCAGTTACCGCCAAATCACCGCCGCTTTCCAATTGAACGTACAAATTATACATTTTATTACTAGCCGTGCCATCCGACGAAATGGTTTTTAATCCTAAATCCAAAAACGTCTTTGTCTAGCCGAGGAGCGCTGTGTAGGTCACCTCAATCAACTGTTCCATGTCATCTTGTCAATTGCGGAAAGAATAACAGTACCAAATGACGCTCTTGGATTTATCGCATTTTTTGTGACCATTGTCTTGTACACTTTTTGATGGATGAAGAATTTCTAAAAGTTTTATCACGAACTATGGCTATTCTACAGTTTATAGTTTCGGACATTTGAGAGCTTAATGCACTTCATTTTTCTCAACAGCATAACATGATTGATGGGCGATCCACATTTTTTGCTAGCGTAACCAGAAATAAAAATTACAATTTACTTATGAAACCGATATTTCGACGGGCGTCCAATCATTGCAAATCACAATAAAAACAAAAGCAATTAATAAATTCAAGAACCGTGCACTTACATAAGATATTATTATCTTTGAAAAGGTGAAAATGAAAGTAAGTACTTGAACATCTAATCCAGAATCACGGCGTGAAACAAAAGCAAGGCGAGGCTCTACTTTCACTCTACTCTTCATTAATCAAACTCTATTAATCTAAATAGAGCTGAATATTATTTGTGTGCATTATTATAGTTACACTAGTAATCCGATTATTTCGCTCGCCCGATGAAATCTGAAACGCGGCCGACATCAATGGAAACCGGAACTTCAGACCGATATTGTTGATTGACTTCGGGTTCCGTATCTTCGAATTTCAATTTTACGTTCACCTTTGCAACTGTTTGGATAATAGCTAACTCTTCAAAGGGCACGTTACGCAGGCGAAGTTGTAACTCTAACCAAGATTAAAGTGGTTACGTTATCTGAGATCTGCAGCACCAGTAGGGTCGTTATGGCATCGTAAGCATCGTCCGTCCCGTTCACACCATAGGTTTCATAAAAAAGTATGACAGGGTCAGCATGCTTTCTTGATAACGTTACGATTGCATTAGGAGTGCCTGCCTACCCTACTGATTTTCTTTTTCCTGTTTTTGGTATTCCTGAATGTATAATGGAACCCTAACATTTAGTCATCATTATTAACACTCGTTATGAGCGCAGACTTTAATTTGAACATTTCACCTGTCGTATCCATCGAATGGTGCCGTCAAACTATTTGTTGTGCTCTTCTATTTATACCGTAATCCAACACCATTATGTAGATAACTATTGAAGTTTTATTAAAAATTGGAGATTAAATTTCGAGTCTGTAAATCGATTTCAATAAGATAAAACAAAAAGTTTATCAGATTTGCGGGTGCTACTCATTTATATCGGAGTGAAAGCATACGATATTTTTTAAAAGAGCAACCGTAGAGATTCTTGCGCATTCTTCTTCAATGGAACGGAATTCCGACCCAATTTTGGCGATTCATAAGTACATGGTTTACATGTATAACAAAAAAGCACTATAAATTACTGTTCGTAATTAAAGCGACCATTCCATTCGGACTCCCTCCATAAACCTCCAAGGGGTTTCACGGATGATCGCGATTCCCCCGGAGATTACAATATTGTTACACCTAAAATACACGTAAGAGTAGTACACGTAATTACACAGAGTTTAATAACACATGAATGTATGACAACTATTTTGATAAAAGTAACAAAATGAAGTTGCCAGTGAATAGATTCACAAGAACACCCAAAACTGCTCGCGATTCTTTAGCAATTTAACGTACTCACACAAAATTTCTAACATGCGCATGTGAAAATTCATTCACATTCAATGACTATCATAATAGTATTGCCAGTTAAAACCACACCACCGCCACTAGGCCACCACGTGAGCTATAATACAGCGACGAAAACTTATACGCATAAATCACATGTAGTACCATAGATAGCCCCATTTATATGAGACGTGTCACTATACGACGCTTTCTAACATGCCCATGCGCAATATGAAAAGCTGCAAGATCTACTGCTGCGCGTACCAACGCGACGATGTAATTAATCGAGCTCTGGTTCACAGCGGGCCGTCGATGAATTATCGAAAACTAACGACTAAGCACTAATCAATAGATTTACGCACCTATCAGATATATACAGAATGATTCAGATAGGGTATACACTAAACCCCAAATTTGTAGACGTTATATAACTTTATTAAACGCCATATAGTAATGCGCACCAGTGTTTTGCTTTGCGCAGTACTATATTACTTTTGATAGAGTTATGTAACGTCTATAAATTTGGGGGCTAGCCTTTATTTAACCTGTAGTTTTTAACTAATTTGTAAGCCAGAATTTTAATATGTCAATTTAAAAACACAAATCGAAATAAAACTCATTTTGCAGGATTTATCGCTTTTATTATATGTTTTTACGATCCCGACGTTTCGGCTGCTTTACAGCAATCAAGACACTATGAGCACTTTCTGCGTAGATCGGAACAGAAACAACATTTAAATATGAGGGTACCCCCAGTTCAAACTATGACACTAGGACGACAAACACCTCAGTCCTCCCGAACCCCCGAATTTATAGACGTACTATAACTTTATTAAACGCTATAAAGTACTGCCCACAAGAGTTTTGATTTCCGCAGTACTATATAACGTTCGTGTTTAGTATTCCTAAAAATATAAAATATAATTATTACTCTGCGTTGATAAAATATAAATAAATATTGCCAGATGAACACACCAACTACCTATACGGTCCATTTCCAAATCACCTGTATACTACAGCGTAATATGGAAATCTAATACACTATCTTCATATGACTAGTGTGTAAATTATGCTCACGTTTCACAGCAGGTATGACTTATCGAACATTAATTGTCTGTTACATGCCCATTGAGTTGCTGACTAATGTGCGCGTACGCCGCCATTACGTTAGGCCGCCTATTCTTGTAACGGCGACTAGGAAACAGTAGAAACAAGCTTCGCTATCGAAGATTTTATTACAGGGGCAATTAGTGTTACAATGTTGCAATTGTGACCAGAGTTCATTACATATAAACGTGTACTATTGGCAGAAAATGTAAAGTAAATGGTTAGAGCGAGTGATAGACCATCAACAGACCGTGGCAAAGTTGATGCCGCTAAATGAGACACCGATATAGCTTCATGCAATAAAGAAACCTGCTTACACTAACATAAAAAATTTGGGGAATGTGAAAAGCAGTATATAATATAGTGAGTATCTTAGAACTCCAAGGATGTACATTTTTGCGTTAACTTTTACATACATAATTATATACAGGCTGATTCAGAAAAGGGAGCACTAACCTTTGAACCTGTGTGATTTAAGCGCATTTCTAATCATAATTTACACTTTCATCGGTAAATTTTAAAAAAATTGTTCACAGTTGTCATTTTGTTGGCAACAAAAATATTGTTTAAACGACACATCGGAATACTGGCTTCACACAATGATTATACAAATGCGCCGTAGAAGCATAGATTTAAAGGTTTGAATGCCCTTTCTGAATCACCTGTATACGTATCGTTGTGGATAGCCTTTATCAGCACATTTTGAAACAAGCCCTTTATTGGATAATCAAAAAGTACGCACGGCGTAAGTACTAAGCATGCAATAGAATTTATTCCTTACACGATTACTTTGCTAATTAGATTTTAACACGAACGCGCAATTTGCGGACGCTTTCAATACTGATTACGTTGTTTGCCACATCTATAATGAAGCGATGTGACACACCAAGACTAAAATAGAAACCTCGCTTACCTGCACGTTAAGTGCGAAGTAACTGTATAATTTATAGTCTACCGTATTTAGACATTTTATATGGAGAATTCAAAAGCGCCTCTAGCGGACGATATTTAAAACTTTTAATTCTCCATACAAAATGTCTAAATACGCTAGACTATAAAGTATACGGTTAGCTTACGAATAATCTCGCACTTGACGTACTGAGGTAAATAAACAATTGAAGAATCTACCTAAATTTTGTTAAAAGGATTCTTTATTGGAACAATTATGGCTTAAATCTCATTCACTAGAATCTTTTTTTTATCCTAACGGCCTTTTTTCCATTGAGTCAGGCTCTACGTGATCCTGCCAATGTCGACTTTGTGTGGAAGACACAAGGTAGGTTACTTGATCGGTAATGATAGTACAAAATCTAGATAAGCCGGTTCATTAAAACTTTTAATAACATCTAGAGATGTGACATTAAGTTTCCTCCAATAGTAGGGCTTAAAGAATAGCAGATTGACATTTTTGAGCTTCTCATTAGCCGCACTGAAATATCAAATCGACTTTTCTAATACAACTTTATAAAAGTTATATGAAAAATGTCACGCACAACGTACCATTTAAATTTTGGTGTACATTTTACATTCTTAATATGTACTCAAAATTACACTGAAGACCAAGATATAATTTAGGAAAACCTACTTGATATTTTCCATCAAGATTACAATCTTACTTACTAATTCAAAGGTCAAAAACATTAATGCAAAGGCACAACTATACGTGAATACAAACATAAACCATTGTAATAAACGACCATACGGTGCCTTCTGTATGGCGGAATATATTGCGCAACTGAAAACATGGAGGTTTAACCCTCGGTAAGTGCTGATAAATGTTAAACTTTCCGAGAACCGCCGAGGAATTTTATCTAAAGATAAAAGACAATGAAAAGGAAAACGAATAACAATTAAAGACATTCACCAAAATAAAAATATGATTGTAGGCGAAGAAATGTTTGGTCATATACAACATTTAAGAGAAGTAACGTGGGTTTATACGATTGTAGAATTGAACTCGTTCTAGGTAAAATCAATAGCATGAAATTCAAATATTATTTCAGTCATAAGACAAAATATATATATTTTTATAGATAGCAACGGTTCACGAACTAGACATAATGTGGCCGGGGCGGCGCGCGCGCGCGTACTACGAGAAGCAATTTATATAATTTTCTATTCGTTCGATCCGCAATAAGATACTATACAAAGTGAACGGCTACATGGAAGCATGGCTAATGCCTATGCATTACTTTTTTACACTCTCCGATGTTGGGAAAAAGCGCAGGTCCCCAGTAATAGTTGCGTAACTCTTGTTCTATATAACAACTTGTAACAATCGCGCCGTGCGAACTTCGAAATGTCGAACGAATCGTTCTGATATATAACATGAATTACGGACGTTTATGAGCTTTGATATTCTCCCACGATCAATTTTGTGAAAATAATTGCATGCATTGTATGAATGGTTATAGACGTTTTAGGAACATCAAAATCTTTTCTTGTGTAGCAAGCATGTGCTCGAATTAGGTTGCCGTCATTTCAATAGGCTATAAAATAACTGTATATGTATTTCTACATAAATTAACTGTTCGTTTATAATATAGTATTATATTCAAACAATATATATTTTATATTCGTCTCAATGCTGTCATGTTTTATAGCAGCCAATTCATCATTTCTTAACAACGTGAGATTAAAAAATATTAATAAGTTAACATATTACATACACAGAGACGACCTGATTAGCGCAGTTGGTAGTGACCCTGCTTTCTGCGCCGAGAGTCCGGGGTTCGAATCCTGGTAGGGTCAATCTTTGTGTGATGAGTCAAGGATATTTAGTATCTATATAAGTTTTGTGTACTATGTTCGCCCTCAATCCATTGTACGGTACTTATAATACAAGCGTTGATTTGTATGGTACCGTATAGTTGGGGTGTTCGTCTGGCGATATACACAAGTTCATATATGAAAATAATTTCTGGAAATTCATAGGTAGCTAATAACAATGTCTTTAATAGATCGTTATAGCAGCAATAACCGTAGCACGATAGCGTATGCAGGCTACAGCAATACTTACAACCTTTGCCATAGTGCTTATAATTGTTTAAAATAATATAAGTCTACGCGGATCAAAGCTCAGTATACCCTATGTGAATCATTCTGTATATTGAAATAAAACTATTTTTTCGGATTTTATCGCGTTTATTTTATGTTATTACGTTCCATTGCACGTTACGTTACCATTGCAAGACCTCAAGACACAGTGAGCTCTTTCTGCTTAGATCGGACCGCAAGTAACAACTAAATATGAGGGTACCCCCATCAAACTATGACACTAGGACGTCAACCACCTCAGTCCTCCAGTGACCATGGTTGCTGTAAAGCAGCCGAAACGTCGGGAACGTAATAACATAAAATAAACGCGATAAAATCCGAAAAAATAGTTTTATCTCAATGTGTAGTATCCGCGTATATTTAAGAAATCATTCTGTATATCTATACCGTGATAATCTATGACTACCAAGAGCTTATAAAACTGAGTTTGCCCTGTTAAATTCAAGTTTGACCATATTAGTGGCCGAACTATTGTTAAAGCTTTCAATGTTATAAAAATTAAACTAACAGAAGATCTATGGGGAATGTCTGTGAAAGCATGTAGAACTATTATTGATACTGTAGCCCCTTATTTAGCTTTAATTTTTAATGAATGTGTAGATCAGGGAGTCTTTCCGGATTTAATGAAGTACAGTAAAGTAATACCGCTTTTTAAGTCCGGTAATAGTAAAGATCCTAACAACTATAGGCCAGTTTCTATCTTGCCAGTTTTTAGTAAAGTGTTTGAAAAGATAATGCTTACACAAATGTTACATCATTTTAACGCAAATAACATCCTGCACGATCAACAATATGGTTTCACCAAGGGACGTTGCACAACCGACGCCGGTGTAACCCTAATAAAGCATATCTATGATGCATGGGAGAACTCACAGGATGCTATTGGCGTCTTCTGTGATCTTTCAAAGGCATTTGACTGCGTCAATTATGAAGTCCTTTTACTTAAATTAGAGCACTACGGTGTTATAGATAATGCTCTTAATCTTGTAAAATCTTATTTAGGAGACAGACGGCAAAGTGTTCTTATAAATGGTACTAAATCGTTAGGCTCTGCAGTAAAAATGGGTGTTCCGCAAGGATCGATTTTAGGTCCTTTCCTGTTTTTAGTATATATAAATGACCTACCGCATATAATTCAAAATAAGATGAAGATAGTGTTATTTGCTGATGATACCTCCTTGATTTTTAAAGTGGGACGACATGTAAATAATTTTGACGACGTAAATGACACTATTCTTCAGGTACATAACTGGTTTACTATTAATAACTTAGCGTTAAATAGCAAGAAAACTAAATGTATAAGGTTTTCTTTACCAAATGTCAAAAGTAGTGATTGCGATGTAGTACTGAATAATGAGAAGCTTGAATTTGTTAACGACACGGTTTTCTTAGGGATAACGCTCGACTCTAAGTTACAGTGGGGTCCTCATATCAGAGTCTTAGTGGGACGACTTAGTTCCGCTGCCTACGCTGTTAGGAAAATTCGGCAACTAACCGATGTGAACACCGCAAGAATAGTTTATTTCAGCTACTTCCATAGTGTTATGTCCTATGGAATACTATTGTGGGGGAGAGCAGCTGACATAGAATCGGTTTTCATTTTACAAAAGCGGGCTATTAGGGCCATCTATAATTTGGGCAGTCGCGAATCCCTAAGAGAATTATTTAAGGAAACTAATATTTTGACAGTACCATGCCAATATATTTATGAAAACATTATGTATGTTAGGAAAAATTTATTTCTCTTTAAAAGGCTCGGTGATCAACATCGTTATAATACAAGAAATAGAAACAAATTAGATCAACCAAACTTTCGACTAGCAAGGATTCACACATCTTTCATGGGGTATTGTGTTAAATTTTATAATAAAATACACTCTGACATTACCGAACTTAGTGAAAATAAATTCAAAGCGTGCATAAAACGTACGCTATGTAAGAAGGCATACTATACACTAGATGCTTATCTTAAGGATAAAAATGCTTGGTTGGATGCTGGTCCGGCTCCTCAGGAATATAAATGACCTTGTTTGAGCAGACTATTAAGATTTTGTATTTCTCTTCTTCCTTCTTATTTTCATTTACATAAGTAATTTGTAAATGTGGGAACCATGTAGCCATTAACTGTAATTTTATACTTAGTTAGTACTTTTTGTTTTTTTTGACCTGCTGCTAAAGTTTGATTAGCCGTTCCTACATTGTTCTCACATACCTATAACAATGTATTGCTCAAAAATGTAACAGATCTATTTTAAAAAAAAGAGCAACCATGGAGTTTCTTGCCCGTTCTTCTCCATAGGAACGGCATTCCGAACGGGTGGTAAAGCAGTAGCATAATATTTTTGTAACTTGACGATTCATAAGTACTGTACAATAATGGTCTACGTGAATAAAAAATATTCTGATTCTGATTCTGATTCTGAGTACTTACAAGTTTGTGTACTTGTACTTTCTTAATTCAAACTAGTTGATAAGATAAACTAAGTCGCGGTGTGTCGCAAGCTATATAACCTTTAGCGAGAGCAACTTTCCGTTGTTCAGTATTGGATAGATAACTGCACTCGTTTTTGTTTTATTATTAACTAGCTGCGCCCCGCGGTGTTACCCGCGATTTAAAAGTATGTCCTTTATCCCACGGGAACCGAAATAAAAAGTAGCCTATTTGCTATTCCAGACTATAGTCTATCTCTGTGCCAAATTTCATCCAGATCCGTACAGCCGTTCTGGTGTGATTGAGTAACAAACATCCATCCATCCATCCAAACTTTCACTTTTATAATATTAGTGGGAAGTGGGATTTTAGTGGAGATTATTCGTAAGCTAACCGTATACTTTATAGTCTACCGTATTCAGACATTTTGTATGGAGAATTGAGAGTTTAAATACCGTCCGCTAGAGGCGCTGTTCAATTCTCCATACAAATCGTCTAAATACGGTAGACTATAACGTATACAGTTAGCCTGCACTTGACGTACTATATAGTTTATAGTCTACCTACCGTCTATCTAATCGACACGACTCGCTGTAAATTGTTCATATTGCAATTATAATTTGAAACTTTGCTCTTTAACCCTAAATTGAATGTTATGTCCGTTACGTATAACGAAATCGGATGAATTGAAATTATGGTATTGTATAATGATATCTCTAATTTACTGTATTTTGCTCAAACTTTCAATGATAGGTCGGGCAGGTCAGGCTCACGCCGCGGAATCGCAGCCCATGGCATTATAGAGCTAACAACTGGAACAAATTTGTATCTTGCATAAGAATTAAGAAAAATAGACCTATTGCATCGTTCCTTTGTCTTATGATTGTCTATTGGTGGATTTGGTGGTGATATCATATTATACCTGTGTTTATGTTATAGATCATTGATGGCTTGTATATTATGAACATGAGTTTGACAAATACTAATCAACAACAACGGTCTGTGAGTCATAACGGCTTCTATAATTATTCATACTTGTTGTTATTTGTCTAAGCCGTAGCCCACTCCTTTGAGGTGTTGTATTGCACGTTGCAGTCCCTAAACACTGTTGTACATTTGGAAAACACTCGCCATTTCATTCGTCGAAGCAGTAAATGCGATCATCACATATGATTTTCGAAAAAAAATACATAACAATTGTCCGCCAGTGACAGTGTGAAGACCGCCAAATTATAATTCAAAAATAGAACATTACTATTTCAAATTGTACATTCAATCATGCCAACTGTACGACGCAAATAGTTAAACAGATTGCAAACGTTTATAACTCTTATCTACCATCAAGAGTAATATTCACAATGTCAACGTTATCACTTAAGATAGTGAAAGTTAAGCTTTTACTTGAGGAAAGTACTGGAAGCTAAAATACCCAGTGTTTAAAGCATGACTCCCAGTCATCTCAGACAATTAACCATGACTGGTCTTGATTTGACAAGGTTTCTAAGTTTTTATAACCGCAATCCGGTTAGAAGAAACGGGATTTATGGTGTTAATTTAATTAAAACTGTGCTCAGTGACTTAATTGCATGCCATATAAGTCTAATAACATCCCTTTCCGTTGTCAGATAAAGTAAATATTATGGTTAAGTAAAAAAAAAAAACTCCATATTTCGGAAATCAATTTGAAACAATGGCTGAACGTACCTGAAGGAGTGGTCATTCATAGCCCAGAATAGAGAGTGCAGTGAGAAATATAATTAGGTAGGCCTTTGACTGCAGTTGAAAATTTCGACAAAACAGGTTTTGACGGAACAGGGAAGATCTTCCAGCTAGGCGGGTAGGATGCCTAGCGGGGCGGCGGCCGCTATGCCCCAACGGTTATTGTCGGGATATTGTATATATAGTACATACTCCTAAAACTCTCATAGCGCGTTTAAGGATTGTACGGAGAATTGTCATTTGTTCTGAATGCGTCTACAGCGGCATCTGTATAACTTGTGGTGAGGTTGAACAGGTTCATAATAATCAAAATTGGGAAAGAGGGACCACCACTGATCCTCAGCTTTTCAACATTCCCGATTATAAAAACCAAACAAGTTGATCGATAATTAATGATAATTTCTGAAGATGTCTCATTAAGAGGTGAAACACGTGTCGAATGTTTTTTTTTATTCGCTCCGTTCCGCGGAGAATTGCATATTAATTAGCGCTCGACTCTCGTGACGGACAGATTCTCGTTTGACATCTTAGAGGAGTTCGTTTCTGTTGGCTTCTTTAAATATCTATCAAATTGCTTGGTTTATAATTGGGAAAGTTGACAAACCGGGGGTCAGTGGTGGGTCTCTCTTTACTTTTTCTTTACAACGGATATCCGCCAAGTATCGCCTGATTCTATCAATTACGTTCATAATATACTACAATAGTAGGAAATGAATTTTCATCGATCCCAAATACCTACCCGATTAAGACTTCCCAGAGGTACACGTATAAAACGCAAATTGCAAATTTATTTCATCTAGTATGATTCCCACTTAATGCTGCAAGTTTTGTCAAACAAATGTTGTCTAATATATCAGTTATGGATAGGATCAGCACATTGTGAGATAGCCCTTAAGTAATTGTCATTTACTAAAAACGAAAACCATGGAAAGTGACAGTCGACGTCAGTTCCTTGAAATAATGTTATGTGCATGGATGTAAAAAGGTAGACATAGAGTTTCCGAGTTATATACATTATAGTAAATAACCCGCTTCCTGTAATTACCGTGCAAATACAAAACCCTACCGAAACTTGAACCCATATTCTTTTGGTTATTTACACTTTCCAATACATTACGACCATCGGCTAATATTAGATTGATTGTTAACTTCTATTAATAAGCCAAAATGTGTACCGTGAAATATATACCTAAACATAGATTGAAGTACAATCCAAATTAATACGTGCTATTTACAGACTTACCAATCCATTGAGTTATAATAACAATACTTATAGTCTGAGGCAACACATTTTGTGAAAAAAAAAACACTAACCACTACTTATTACGGCCATATTTTTAAGAAGAGGAGTCGTTAATAAAATCTAGATGGCCCGATTGATAAAGTGTACATAACTTTCTTATTATAATTGATAGTTAACAGAATACGCTGTTCTATTTACAGTACACTCTAGACAACGTGATTAGATTATTTAACTATAAAATATGCTTTATAAACTTTTCTTTTACTTTTTCGTTTAAAGTTTTGGTAATAAGGAAAGCCGGTGGATGCGAGTGGCGGAGGATCGTGATGTATGGAAGTCACTGGGGGAGGCTTATGTCCAGCAGTGGATGTCTTTCGGCTGACAGAATAGAATAGAAAAATAAGGAAAGTATCTGATATCCTAAACCATACGAAATAACATCGACTCGAGCTGTTCAAAATTCAGTAGTTAATAAAAGCGGTTCTCAGTGGAACCAACATTTGAAACTAATGGGAACTTCTGACTATTCGAAAGTGTTTTTTTTTTCATACTTTAATATAGGAAAAAAATATAATTTTGGACCATAATATGATTCTTAAAGCTAATTGGCCCCATATGATACGAAAATAACATCGCGGAGGTGAATTTTCTGATAGTGAACCCAGTAGTTTCTGATAGTGAAGTCATTCTGTACCCAGGATCCTGGTTTCGAATGCCATCTTGGCACACAAAATTTCGTACCCGTGTCATGGACGTTTAATATCTATATAAGTGATTATATACTGTGATCGCCTCCAATCCATTGTACGGTACCCATAATACAAGCGTTGCTTCGTCTGGCACCATACAGTTTCTGTAGCACAAGCAGTTGGATGGCCATACATTTGGTGTGGTCGCAAATAAATTTATCTGTTCCGATGGCAAAGAATATTTCTAATATTGCAACAACACGAATTATGTAATGTTGCAAGATTTTATAAGCATATTTCATTATTTCGCGATTTGAAACGAAACTTTTTTTGGTTTATTTTACATTCAGTTTTTATTGACAAAGGCGATGAGGCATAATCGTGTATTCGGAAGTAAGTAGCTACCGAAAACTTAATTATTATTTGATTGGTTAGATTGATATTATCAGGTAAGCTGATATTTTTTATAAGGAAACTAATTACAGATCGTTATTACTTATAGCAAAAGAGGTCAACATTTTATTTTTAATTCTATACGTACGAATGAAAAGTTCTGTTTTCAAAATTTTCGAACGTCGACGTTTAAAAAACTATTGAATTTCGCCAATCGCTCGGCGTAGCGCGTTCCTAGTGTTAATATTGGGAGCGTGTGATGATTTCTAACAATACATGCAGTAGGACCACTTGTCAGTGAGTTCGATGTTGGGGTACATTAATCAACGACCGATGACGTGAGGCAATGTGGATACACGACCGCTCACATGCGAGCACCATCTAGTGAAAGGTGAGACATAACTGATGAAACTACAGATTTGATAAATAACATCATTAGCCAAATGAGTACCAATGAGCTTTTTAATAAATCCTAGTAAATCCAGTCCATTTTGGACCGGATCCAACCTACATAAAATAAAATACAATCAAGACAGCAGATGAGCATCAAAAATAAACATGAATTAGAAAGATACATTTGGAAGAAAAATAAACCAATCTGTGATCCAGTTGCCGAAAAAACAATAATCTGTGTCACAATTCGCGCCAAAACAGTAACATTAAAAAAACAATAGCATGAATTTAAATAACGTCTCGCTGCGATCGACATGAACAAATATTTTTTAAATACAATCAGTGTTCCGAATACTTTTTTAATCGCATTCTAGGCAAGGGCCCCACTTTCGAAACGCGGTGCGGGCGCAGGCGTGAAACACCGATACAATGGAAATTCGTGAGCGAACGCCGCGCGCGCTGCGACTCGCGAGACGTCCAAATGTTTACGCGATTAGATAACATCGATAAGAATCGATTGTGCGCGATCAATTGATCGTAATCGATTGGGCGACCGATTAAAACTGTTTGGAAATTTATTGTATACACTGAATCACCGTTCAACACACTAGTACTCAAATTTTATGAAAGCATTATTATTTTTAAAACTATCTCAAGTTGACACAATATATAAAACAATACATTGTATTTACTCTTACGGGGGATGCAGACACAATCGTGTAATAGAATACACAAATCTTGAATGAAATTCAACGCTCCGACGTACTAAACCAAGAACCAATAACATAGCTATCACAGAGCCGGTCATTAGTCAACGCACCTGAGCTTTAACCATTAAAACTAGCCAATACTCTATCAGTACCCAATCAGTCTGATACTAGCAACATCGGTGCACCATAAAACAGTCAAACGTGGCCAATAGTGGCCATTAAGTATTGGCAGCACTTTCGAGTAGCGGCTGCGTAGATCTTCGGAGCGGGCATCATACGTCTCGATATCACGGACCCTTAATGGCCCCATCAGCGTCTATCACGCGCTAGAAGCACGACTCTATAGTGATGTGGGAAGGATTGTTGTGCGTCCACGGACTTGGATCATTAATCGCTTAGTTTAAATATATCTATGTTACGATATAGCGCACTGTTAGTAAACATCGGGAACTCTACATTGTTTAAACTTTTACATAAAACGGATACGTACTGCGCAAAGCAAAACTCTTATGCGCAGTACTATGTGACGTTATATAACGTCTGTAAGTTCGGGGCTAGAAATAAATCCCTTAATATTGTATTTAATTTGTTCTCATTAAACTACTGGTGAATCTCAATCGACTGAGATTTATCCGTACCTATAGTTCTGATAAACCTGTACATTAAAAATTAATCTGGAAAATAAATATAGAACTAAATTACTATTCGACATAATTACCAAACTCTGGACACAGATCGAATTCAAATCCAGTCCCTACAGAATACCGGACGTGCCTACGTCTGACCGAGTCGGGGCCAAACGCGTGCGCACATAAAAAACCTCCTTTTGTTGCCACTTACAAGTTTCCCGATGGTCTTGCGCAGTATCGATTGTCGCATGAATCGCATTAAGGTCGGTGGTTTCTCCACCTTCTTGATTTAGTTTTTATAGTTAAAAAAATTGATTTAATCAATCAACCGAATTCTTGCTTGTACGTTATTTTATTCAGGCTTTTTATTGAAGTTTTTAACTTTAGAATAAGAATTGCAACATGTTTGTAGATAAACATTTTGTGCAATCACGCATGTTGCTCAAACATAAAGGATAAATATGTAGACAAATATAATTTGAAGGATAATTAATATCGAAACTGGAAGCAATAGCGTGAGTACTAGATTCATCTATCCATTTGTTTTTAATAATAAATAGAAACTGATCCGAGCATAAATTCGCGGCAGATAGCCATCAATATGTAATTTTACACTATCAACAAAAAACAACGCAATGCACAATGCACATTGCTCAGAAGAGTCTACTTTTCAGCCGGCGCTGGGAGGCAAAATATACATTAAGAAGATAAAACAAATCTCGAAACGTTGGATGAACATGGATGTTGTATTATATACTTAGTTCGCCCTCAGTCCATGGTACGGTACCCATAATACAAGCGTTGCTTAGTGTTGGACCGTATACTTAGTGTGTTCGTCTGGCGATATTTAACATTTAACAAGAAAAAGCTACCAAATATTTTTCGTAACACCAATGAGAGAACCCACATGATCGACACCATTACATCGTGTTCCACAATAGATTTTTCTTGTGACAGGCACCAGATGATTGAGCTATAGTGCCACGGCTGCGGTACAGTTATGTAAGCCATCGGAATGTTATTGTGATACCGAGCGACCGCTTCAGCCGTTCAGTGCAACCGGCTACCGGTAGAACTGTGACTAATGCAATGTGGATGATAAGTGTAATAGAAAAACGCCGACATTATTGCCTTCCCTAAATAAGAACAGGCATGATGAAACAGAATAGAATACAATTCCAATAAACTAAAATATAAGCGATATTCAAAAGAGTTTCTTGCCCGTTATTCTTCCATAGGAACGGCATTCCGAACGGGTGGTAAAGTTGTAGCTTAGCATTTTGTTACTATTTTGACGATTCAAAAGTACTGTACTTAATGGTTTATATGAATACAACATATTATGATTCTGATTCTGATCGTAAGTTTCAAAATCTTCATACAAATATTAACCCCCCATTTTGCTCCCTTAGGGCTGAAATGTCCAAAAATCCACCTTAGTGCACCTCTAGGGTCCTCAAAGAATATATCCTCCAAACGTGAAATCCCTAGATCCACCGGTTTAGGCAATACGTTGTCTGACAGTCAGTTTTTTTAAATAGAAGCTTTTCAAAGCTAGCTGGACTGCTGAGCCTTAGAACAAGTTTGGAACCTATTCAATCCCCCCTATAAGATATTCCGCTCCGCTTGCACTACTAAGATCACATACTATAACAAAATGGATTTCTTAATCCAGTGCGAGAGCAAATTGCAATTTTCGTTTAACTATGTTCCCACCATTACCAGACTTCACACACCGTTGGTGGCACCAGACTACATGTAAAATTTGTTTTATATTAAGTGATCTCTTATATCATCAACACTAAAATTGGGAACCAAATTTTTCAATAGATGTTCGAAGAAAGTCCCTGTATTTGACACCTGCATTACATCGTGTAATGTATGAATGTCCCATGAGAACCTCTTAAATCTAAACATTTAAATGTTTAATCAAAAATCTACAAAAACATACAAAATTCCAGTAAGAAAACTCCAAAAATATACAAAAGTCAAACTAGCACAAGTAGGTATTACTTTTCCAAAATAAAGGCACGTTCGTACCGAACAGTATGAGAAAGTATTTTAGAAATGGCTTCATAGAACAGCCGGGGTACCAATGAAGACCTAATTTCACCGAATAACCTTTGAATACTCCTGACCACAGATTATTATTCACATTAGATTACCCGAGAATTAGCAATCAGCATTTCCCTCTTTCCCCGCGAACGTCGGTTTAATACCGAGTGCATGGATATGGAAAGGAAATTATATTCGCTGTGACGTGTACACTGTGTGTATCGCGTGAAATGCAAGCAGCAAGATACCCTATTAATCTGAATACGTAAACTCAACTTTATCTGGGTCGATCAAGATACTGGCTAAAAATGTTTTATATACGATTTCAAAACTTTGGATTCCGTACAATGTTTATAAAAAAACCTATGAATGTTTGAAAACTAGGGCCGTTAATATGTTGCTTATCATAGTAGTTAACAAACAGACAAATTACTTCTGTACTTAAGGATGACTTAAGAGACAACAGAAAGTTGACCAGTCACAATAAATTTAGTATCGATATCAGTTTACGTGATCTAGTGAAAAATAGACCACCACAAATCGATATAAATCGGAGTCTCAGCTCGAATAGCAATTTTAATGGCAACACGGAGAGAAGGCACGCCTCGCCACCAATTAATCAAACACTGGACGTTATCGATAAAAATCACGACACTTCATTTAGAAGTTAGCGGTTAGTGTTGCGCCCGCGCACCCGTCCCGACAGATACCAGCTTTCTAACGCCTTGCTATGTACTATCAAAATGTGGGAATAGGGTAGAGGTCAATTATTTGCACCCGCGTTAGGTGAATGCGTTTTATCTAATTGATAGATGCACATTAACGCTAGTAGGGCTGTCATCATCAATTATAATTAATAATACATTTTGAAATAAATAATAAATTTATTGTTTCAAGTTGTCAGCTAGTAAATTTTAATTTACTTAACGTTTTTTATTCCTCGCGAAATTTATCACGATCAGCGTCTGTTGTTATCGATGCGTTTGCCTCAGTACAATAGGTAAACATGATATCTCCCGGTAGAACTTTTTTTTTTTTTATTGCAAAATAGGCAAGTATTTGATCTCGATCTCACCTGATGGTGACGATGAGATCTACGATGTAGCATACTTGCCTAGAAGGTACCTGTTCACTCTCGACTTAATGTTACTGGATAATAATAATGCCAGAAAAAGAAATGGGTAAACAAAAGTAGCGTCTCTGAGTGACGTTCTTTAAGTAAGTTTCCATGTTCGGCAAAACCTGGTTAATCGACAACCTGTCGATTGGCTACTCCCCACGATAAGTAAAAGAATGGACAAACGAGAAAAAGTATGTTTTTAATTATATTATTGGAATTAAAGTACGTTGACAGCCCTAACTACAAATGACTGCAATGCGCCAGCACAAATAGTCTGGCTACACGTAACCAATAAATTTTAATTAATCGATAAAATTAAACATACAGCTTTATTTATAAACATTGTTCTGAAACGATTAATCGTAGCGACTTGACCGATTGAACCGACATGCGTTGATGGGTGTTCGCCGCTATCTGTACAACTCTAGTTATTGGGTTCGGTCCGGGCAGCCGTTAATAACTGTTGCAACAGAGCGTGCGCACGCGCATCCGAGAGTCGCTCGTAAAGTTACGAAACGAGAGTGAAGCAGAAATAAACGGAGCAACAAAGGGCCGCGGCCGAAATAGGCCGGTGCACTTCCTAGTGACTCCAGGAACGAGACACCCTAAAATTAAACGTCAAACGCGGATTGGTGCGGTTTTGCATTGGGTCGCATGCGTGCACGCATATATGAATCTTCCGCGAAACGATGCAACCGACATTTATGGGTCGCGCCCAATGCGATGCACTATTAAAATGTCATGTCATGTGACGAAATTGTGATATAAAATGACAACTGTTGAATGTTAACAGGTCAATTGGAGAATCTTAACTAAAAAGACATGTCCCACGGAGTTTAATTGATGTCTTAACTCAACCCTAACACGATTTTTATGTAATTAATGTTAGTAATAAAATGGGTACGGAAAAATGTTTATTGATTATATTTCAATAATAAATAAAAGCAAAGTAAACAAAAATCCATATTACTTTGGGACCAAATAACATCGGCGAAGGGCGGATGTACTGCAGTGCTCCTCTGTCTACCCTTCAAAAAATTTAAAGCGTGATGATCTATTTTTTCACGTCATACAAATTAAATTAATTTACTTATAAGTATGACGTGTAATGTTACGCTGACTTAAGCTATTATTATTTCAGTAAAGATAAACATATTAATGCTTTTACGCCTCAACCGCAATGCATGTTTGTTTTTTTATGGATACGCAAAGATATATTTTCTGTAAAAAAAATAAACTGTCATATATTGAGCTTTATAATTAAGTCAAGGTTTCCTACGCTGAGCACACGCACGTTCCCGAGTGCAGTACCATTGCTCACTAATATACGCATACGACTAATAAATCATACCGTGGAACCGCATAGATACCACACTTGACCGAGTTGTGCGTTCAAAGAAATACATTATACAGATGCATTTAGACCTTTTCATCTCGTCCAACCAACGGCGGATGAAAATAAAAATCTAATTTACATCGCTAATTATGTCTTTCAAAGCGTAATCGCTATTTACATGTGCATCAATTGTATTTTCTATGCAAATAATGTTGATGTTATTTTTAAGATCTCATCTGCATAGGGCTTAAAATAAAACTACATTTACAGTTGTACTGTAATAATATTCTTAATTGTTATTAATGGGGCCTGCAATAAACGCACCAAAATTATCACATACACATAAGTACAAAACGATTACAAAGACATGTAATATTTTTTTCATTAGTATTCAATGTCAAATTCAAATCGTTTATTTCGTATAGGCCTACGGGGGCACTTACAAATTGTCATTACATTTTTTTTCTTAACTCTACAACCGGATCGGAACTCAGCTGAGAAGATCTGGCGAGAAACTCAGCGGGCTTGTCTTTTTTTTTAAATCCATTATTTTACAAAAAAATAAAAAGTAAGCTCCAGTGTGTTGCCATGCGAGGCGCACACACGCTACACTTTAACATTATAAATATTGATATTTGAGCGATCAGTCTCAGGCTGCTTTATCATCCAAATAATCCAAGACATTACCAGCATTTCGATAATAAACTATACAACGCGGCTATTCGTTACCAGTGCAACTTTGCCCACAGAGTCTCCTTATATAAAGTCTTATTTATTAGGCTTAAAATATTGCAATATTAATCTCCCTTCCCTTTCATACATTGTTATATAGATAGAGATAGAGTATACCCCTAAGTGTGAATCCTTAGCGGTAATAAATCTGTAAGGTTCGTTACGCAAGGACATTAGCCCCTGGCCAACCCCGTCAGAGAGGCTTGAAGATACATAGATCATGATGATTTGTGACCGGTAGCTGGAGCTGGTGTAGATTTAATACGCTTACTGTTCCTCCTCTATATTGCAATGCATCTTTTACGATTAATTAATGTGTAAAGAAATTTATTCGTAGACTAAGAGCCTGTTTCATAATGTGTCGATAAACTCTATACACTACATAATTGACAGAATTAGTGTGGGCTATTTGGGAAATAAGTCGTAGATAGAGTTTAGTAGAACAGTGTAAAGCAAATCCTGTACGACTCATTTTAGCTGTTAAACATAATTACCGCTGGTCTTATGAAGAAAATTTCAAAGAGTTGTGGTGTGGTGATTTTGAATCACCATTTACGTTACGTGTTCCTGTTACAGATATAATGATTAGGTAGGTTAACTATCCATTTGTAGTCCATTGTTAAGGAAAGACCTCCCTCCACCCTCTCCAAACCGTTCTGTCGCGGACCATGATACACCAGTCCTGATAGATAATATAATCATAATTTGTAATTAATAAAACATACCGAAACATTATTTCCATTGTGCAAGAGTGTTATACGATTAATAAGAACTATTGAGAGCTTTACATATATTATGTGCATTAGCACATAGATCAATTGGTAGTTAATGGAGCGTATATGTATAGAGGCTATTCTTCTGTGTTATTATGGCGATAACTCATGGTTTCGATCGAGTTTGCATTCCATGTGTGTGTCGAAACCGCATGATGATTGATTACCGCATTGCTACCAACCAATCGAATGAGTTTAAATATATATGAACACGCAATTTGAGTTGTAAAACGAATACAATAAAATGTTTAGGTATTTTTGACGTCGTGGCATATGCTATGACGATTTGCGTCTGTCACTGAGTGTATTATAATATTTACAAAACAAAATTGAGCATTGTACAAACAACAGGAATTCAGTAACTAAATTATGTAGTTACTGAGTTAAAATCGCCCTATCCGAGTCGAATGGAAAGATTTGAATTTGAATAAACGTTAATATAGACATCTTGTGTCTGCGGCTTCACTCTCCTTAACACTTTAATGCATAAACGCAGTGTTTCAGCGGACAACAATGTACGATTGTATTGTGGAGTGAGGGCGGGGGTGTGGGCGGGGCGCGGGGTACGCGACGGAGTTCATCGACCGGAAAGCGCCTGCGCATTGTTCCGCGAATGCATCCGTGGTCCGCGGCGTCCGTGTACACGGAAGCCGGGGACCACGGATACCACAGGCAGGGATTAGACTAGGTTACTACCTGCACTTAATGATAAACAGTTGATTTGAAAGACTTCACTACTTTTATGTCTTTATCATGTTTATTCATACCTACATTACTGCTACAAATTATAGTTAAAGCTACCCCACGATCTATCCAATGATAGGACGCCGTTAAATTCGATAAAGAATTGCAAATAAATTACGGTGAAGGCGAACACCGTAAGGAATCTTACATGTCTTGCGAACGGCGTGGGAAGTTCGCCAACCCATATTGGGATGGGACCGCATGGTAGCACCATAACCCGAATCCAAATTACGAGGAGTGTAGCTGGAAATAGGTTCACCCCGTGATACAATGGGACCAGAATATCATGCACGAAATATGGCTAAACAGCGGTACACTTCTGCCTATAGTCCTGAAAATACAAGCGCAATAGTGCAAAATAATTATGAACATACTTACTGACCTATGACTGAGCACTCAATAAATCTGCTTCGTAATTATGCATATCGGTATATTGAAAAGGTACGTCATCGTTTATTACTTATCCTAGTTTATATGATCTCTGGCATTGGACATGTGGTAGCTATTCGCATCCCTATAGTGACCACAGGTGCTGATCTTACACGAAAACAGTACAATTTCGATGCACCATGCTATGCTGCGTATGATTGGTAAGCACGAGACATTGTAATCTACGAAGAAATGTGTCTAATTAAAAAGGAAGGAAGATTCCTTTAGTGCGGTGTGGTGTTGGTTTAATACTTTGTGATATGTGTATTATTATTATATTTGTGACATTTCAAAATCATAACAATACTAGCGCTTTTTTATGTTCCACTGTTGGGCACGGACCTCCCTTCAATGCGAGGTGGGATTGAATGTAATGCCAACGTATATTATATATTTGATTTACCGAAATTTCAACGCTAATTTTAATCAATTAAATACACATGTATTATTTACTGGATGGATTTTCCGCTGCAATTAAACATTCTATTATTCAACAAAGCTCACTAGCATAAATGGAGCGAACAGAATCGTGTAGTCGCTAGCACGCCGGCACTGTTTCGTAAGCTATGGCAATTACTGTGGCACGCACGCTTTTTTGTTCACGTTTGGGCATTTCCTGTTGCCGACACATTCCTAAATAGCCCTACAATTTGTACACACGTGATTACCAGTGACAACCTTTCATTATTCTGTAACATGCAGCTAAAATATATTAAAGTGAATTGTTGCAATCACTAAAGCTATTAAGTAAACTACGTGCTGAAAAAATGTTTGCTTATCTTTTATCAAAACTTTTGACTAGTAGCTACATAAGTATTTTGACATGCGAACTATGTGTTACTAGTGACATATACAACTTTAAATTTAATCAAAGTTGAGTAATATTTAACGAACTTTATAAATTATTTAGAAAATCACCAAAAAAAAGTGCGGCTAATTATTTTTTTCAATGTATTTACATCTTATCTTTTTCTTTCTTTGACACAGACAAATAACGTCTGCCTTATCCAAATTCTATGATCTTTGAAATCTATAATCTGTTGGCAAACTTGACTGCACTATTTAGTTCACTTAGTATTTCCTTCCTTACATTTTCGTAATGTATGAGCAAGATATTGTAGTTTTGTCGAATCGGATAGCGAAATAACTGTAACCATCTGCGTAATCTTCTAATTTAATGGTAACGTCATCGAGGAAACATGCTGTCACTTTCATACTTATTTATGAAATCTGTGGTGTGTGAAGGATGGAAGACGTTACGTTACCGAAATGGCATGTTAAAAGGATTTTGCGTGAAGTACAGCAATAGCTGAAAGATAGGTAACTGTTGATACTAAAGTTTTACTATAACTCTGCATAGCCCATCATTAAATTACGATCAGAGCATAACCATCTATATATACAAATCAATTTCCCTTTACTGAGACCACTCGATAAACTTTCAAACGCGTTCGAAATTAATAAATAACAATCAGTCAAGATTGAGATAACGAAGGTGAACAAAGAAAGTAACTCATTGCAACTGATTGCAAGTAGCGAGTGTCGCAAATTGAATTGACCGCGAGTCGGGTCAAGAGCCCATTGTCGGCCAATCCATTGGCAATCGTACATAACTCTCCAAATTATTTGTTGGATATTGTTATTTTTAATACTACAGACGAACGTTCGCCTCTATTGTGCAGCTAATAGTGCTCCTGACCGCAAATGGTAAGTTTAATGACCCTTTCTTATAACTCGTAATAGACAAATTGTTTCATCTAAGACTCCATAAATGGACTTAAAATCTCATGTGAAAGATTACAATTGTTTATCAAATTTATAATAGGTAGCACTTTTATAAAACTACACTGACTATTTAAAACTATATCTATTTATAATTCAAAGTCTTATACAGCGTGATTCAGAAAAGGTATACTAACCATTGAACCTATGCTTCTTAAGCGAATTTATAATCAGTATTTCAAGTCAGAATTTCAAACGTCTATTTAAAAGAAAAACAACAACAACTTGTTGGCTTGGTGGAAACAAAATTATTAATATATTATATTTATGCGAACACTACACATTGAAATAAAACTAATCTTAAGGATTTTGTTTTTTACGCGAACGTAAAAACAAATAATAATCGCGACAAAATCCGTAACATTAGTTTTATTTCAATGGGAACTAAATTAAATAAAAAAAATCGACATATCGAAATTCTGACTTCACATAATACTTACAAATGCGCTAAATAAGTGCAAGTTTAAAGGTTAATGTACCTTTTCTGAATCACGTCGTATAGGTATACATAGTTGTATCCGATGCCCAGTGGTTCGACATCAGACCACAAATGAAAGTTAGTGCACTCGCCACTCAAGCGTGAAGATCGTCTGGTATTCTTAGACCACACCAGACCAATTGCTATGTTAGCAATGCTAACATGCGTTCCAAATTACACATTAATTAATAACTTATACAGTTAATATAATCAACACACCTGTTGCGTTTTCTTCACTACAATTTCTTTTCAAAGTTAACTCTGGCTGTACAGTAATAAGGTTCAAATTATAAAACGAGCCCCTTTTTTAATCCTGATAATCATTATTTAATTTATTTCAACAACAGTTTTATTACCAACTAGCTGCGCCCCGCGGTGTTACTCGCGATTAAAAAGTATTAAAAATTTAAACAAATCTATCCCACGGGAACCATACATTTTACCAAGCTTTAGCCAGGCTTTTAGCTTATGTGCTATTCCAGACTATAATCTAGCTCTGTGCCAAATTTCATCCAGATCCGTTCAGCCGTTCTGGCGTGATTGAGTAACAAACATCCATCCATCCAAACTTTCACATTTATAATATTAGTAGGATTCTACAAAGACATACAGCATGGATTTTTTACCAACAGCAGTAACGGATTTTATAATTGTGTCCCGACAGTCATTTAACGATCCATAAATTGTACCCGTCAAAATGGATTAGCTATAAAATTAAAGGAGCAATTGCTTTTAAATTAAAGCCGGCAAATCGAGCCTTCCTCATAATTTAAATATTATAGGGAGGAACTACACATTCGAAATTTGGAAGACAATTTAATTTGGATTCTCACTCTCTTTTAATTTGGATTCTCATTTGTTATAGTTAAATAAAAAAAATAAAATTCCTCATAAATACCAAATCTATCGGTCTGACAGACCAAATTAAATCAGAATAATGAACAATGATGACTATCATAGGTAACTACAACTAATACTACCTCTAAGTATAATCTTTATCCCACTAATCCTACTAATATTATAAATGTAAAAGTTTGGATGGATGGATGGATGTTTGTTACTCAATCACGTCAGAACGGCTGAACGGATCTGCATGAAATTTGGCACATAGATATGTTAGAGTCTGGAATAGAACATAGGCTACTTTTTATCCCGGTAAAATGTATGGTTCCCGTGGGATAGATTGATATGGTAGCATACATTCTTTTTAATCGCGGGTAACACCGCGGGACGCAGCTACACACATCTATAACAGCTGGTCACAGGACAAATATTTAAATCCTCCTATCAGAACCGCCGCACCACTAAACAACTTGACCCGAGTCCAGCCATGAATGTCAATACCGATAAATAACGCGGAATTAATGGGGACAACAGTTACCCGACGACAGGTGCCGGGAATACTAAATTGCTATTCGCGGTATGATATTTACGTGTAATATTAAATATGAATATGAGGTCATAGAAACTAAGGTAAAACTAAGGTACATTCAAAGGAACAGCACCCACCGTAGCGTATGACAAGGGGTCTGATTAAACAATCTTAAGGAAAAAGCAAATTCGCTCTAAGTGTGTTTTTTATTTTTTTATTACATTATAGGCAAGTATTTGATCTCGATCTCACCTGATGGTAAGTGACGATGAGATCTACGATGGAGCACACTTGCCTAGGTAGGATAGATAGATAGAGACGCTACATTCACTAGGCACATGCAGCGCAACTAATCTGACCCGCCATCCATGAATGGCAACACCGAACATCATGCTGGAACACGGCTAGGCCGCTTGGCGACATGGCTTTGTTCAGTGGGTGGTGACTAGCCACGGCCGAAGCTTACCACCAGTAGAGTTGTCACCTGGTTGGCATCACCCAGGGTCACGTGTAGGGTATCTCGAGGGTACTTAATTCTCCTACGGACGAAGGTGACTCGACCCCGTGTGTGACAAAAGGTGGAGTAATTAATGCGATGGGTGTAGTAAGGTGACAGACATCCCCCACACACATACATACACACACACGCAAACTTTAGCAGGCTTCGCTGCCGCTTTCTTACCCAAATGCAAGAAAAGACTAAAATGACAATACTACACATTGAAATGAAACTCATTTTTCGAATTTTATCGCCTTTATTTTTATGTCTTTACGTTCCCGACGTTTCGGCTGCAGCAGCCATGATCACAGGAGGACTGAGGTGGTTGACGCCCTAGTGTCATAGTTTGAACTGACAATTATTTCTAAAAAAAACATAAAAATAAACGCGATAAAATTCGCAAAATTAGTTTCATTTCAATCTAAAATGTGTTTTTTTTTGGTTAACCTGGGTAATTATGTTACACACACAAACACACACCTACTGACCCAGACACACGCACACACACACGCAATGTAAGCGATTATTAACTTTTTGCATTTTTTTTTTAAATTCCTATTTGGCTTTACAAGATTGGCTAATGCAAGGTTTGGCTAGTACAAGATGAGGTGTATAAATTATAATTTACGCACCATCAGACTATGATGCCGTAGCTAAAGTATACCAATTTTGTAACATCCAAATCGGGCTCGCAATAATTTAACATTTGCGTTAGATACATATAATATACCCGTGATCATTTCAAGTGAGTTATTTCATCTCTAGGCAATCGTGACGTCACGCTCTCATCTAGTAACAAGTGCGCCGGACAACACTAAACAGTTTGTAAATCATCCCTTGAGGCAAACAAATATATCGCGGTAACAATAACGAACATCGAACCTTGATATCCATTGACATTTTTGTAAATATCACGCAAGTGTAGTTATCAGTGAGCCAGCAATGTAAAACGTATATGAATGAATATACGGATATTTAAAGGTTCGATTATAGTAGATCTTGGGCTACGGTTTGGCTTGACCGACATGTGCATGGACCAGTCACGACCGATGAAGACCAATATAAAGGCAATGTGGACAAGTAAAGATTGACTAGAAACGATATCTTTGCACAGATCTAACCACCTGTGAATTTAGCCCTTAGCCTTTAGCGCTAAATGCTATTACCACACAAATTACCACAGCGAAAACTTAAGTTTGAAATCAGTTAAAACACCAGTCGACTTCATCTTTCAAAAGGTGACTCTTGATTAATTCCATTGGTAACTTGAATATGTTGTTGTAACAAAAAAATACCGTAATAATTATTAGTATACCCTAAAAATCTCAGAAGTGTGAAATTTTACTTTTGTCAGCTATCACAAAATATAGGCCTGTTATTTTCATGCGGACGGTCGCAGATCGCCAGCGTGGTTCATCCATGTCATGTCAAACTGTATGATCGGCCTAAAATAGAGATAGATAAGGTCTTTATTGCAAAATCTATAGGGTAGGTACAATTACCTATACCATATAAAATCTGTCGCTTCCGACCATTCGTGTGACAGTAAGGGTGCGTTTCCACTAAAGCGTAGAAGGGAGCATGTTTGGTCTATTATATATACCAAAACAACGATAGAGGTGGTAACATGCTCATATAAGAATTTTAAGGAACGATCATTGAGTAACCGAGACTTCAAAACATCCGGTAGGTCGACAAACATCCGCGACTCGTAGGTAGTGCTGTAATATCGCCGGTTCACGTCTAATTGACTTTTACTCTCGACAATTAACAACTATTTTTTAATTGAAGGAATGCATTATTGAATTAAAGCCGATATAAGTAGTGGGTGGTGCTCTATCTTTGATTAGAAAGTAGAGTAAAATGTGCCACTGATTTGTGGAAACATCTACCTTCTTAATTAACCCTAACTAGGTACTATACATACATACATTTCATGAAATATTTCATAGGTATACATTTCAGGAAATTCGTGTCACGCTGACTGGATTACAACTCAGTCTAGACTAAAAAAAATATTCAGCGAACCTATGTGCTGACTAAAATGGGGTATCCATTGTATCCGATCGCCTATTATTACACATATTATATGACAAAAATATAACAGGTAATTTCCAAAAGTCTAAAGTAGGTTTGTAAATCAGCTCAAAAAGTGGAACATGCGATTGTGTGAGCAACAATGACTGCTCGCGTTTTCAGGCTCGGGACCATCAATCACGCGAACATTATTTGTTTTTATTGATCGATTCGAAAATCGGCATGAAAGGGCCCGTGCCAGCCGGAGCCGGCCCGCCCCGAGCGGCGCGGCCCAGGGCGCCTACTCACTTTTAACGAAAGTAAGGTTATCTGAAACTCTTCCTCGACAAGAGAATGAGCGAAAGGAGCTTTGACTGCCACTAACCTTATTAGTTATAGATAGTTTCATACATTTTGACCATGATCACATTTATATTATTCTAGATCTATGTTACGATGATGTAAAATGCATCATAGTCAAATATACGTGATCACACCCAAAAATTTACGATACTATCGGAAACTATGATCATAGGTAGAATCATGTCTCAATTACATTACCATACAAATCAGACATCCCAAATTTAAGTCATAGATATTGAAATTGAAGATAATGTAATAACACTAAGTCAACCCTGTTAAGTACATTACATAAGTAAACGACTTGCAACAAAACATTCAGTTTGGTAGGCTTAAATTAAATAGACGGGTTTCTGAAGATTGTCTATGTCGAAAAAAAAAACACTATTATAGTCACATTTACTGAACCTGTGCTCAAAATTGGACATAGACAACGGTCAATATATTTGAACTACATATTATACTCTCAAGTGATCTTTATAACGCCACGCAGATGAATTATTTTGCTTTCGAAGACCCGAAGTATTCCCTCGAACCGAACAATGTCACAGCACGTGGGCCTAGGGGGTTCTCTACAACATAACTGGCATAACCTTATAAACTAGATATTTTATGCCGCGTGTTTGAGCCGTTGCTGTTTATTTGCATGCAAAACCCACGGCCGCGCTATTGAAGGCCGCTTATTCCTGCGAATCATTTTCGTTTCGTGTGTTTTGGAAAGACAAATTGTCATATACTCTATTTTTGGTTGCGACCAACTGATCGAGCTGGTAATGACCCTGCTTTCTGTACTGAGGGGCCCTGGTTCGAATCCCGGTGGGCGCCAACTTTTAGTTATGAGCATATATGTTTGTACACCAGACATGGATGCTTAATATATACGAGTATATAATCTTATAAACTGGGATCACACCCAGTCCATTGTAGAATACCGTACAGTAGTTAGTTTGGTACCGCATACAATCGGTGTGTCCATATATAAAATTGGTATAATCTGGCTGACTTGGCCATCTCAAATAGTCTGGCGCAATACTCATTAGATAATATGTTAACGTACAAAACCATTATCACGAAAAAAACAGTTAGTATATTATAAAATTAAGAAAACTTTATGTGATATTTTTAAGCAACTACAGTTTTAATTTGCAAGTACACGATTTGGTGACAAAACTCTTTGACATCTATTATGAAAAGGATTTCTCGTGATAAACGAAGATATTATGATAGTAAGGAAATTCATTAGCAGCACCGAATAAGAGTATCAGTTAATTATGCTAATACTCGAAATGGATTCACGTCAATTAACGATCGTGGGAATCGAATCTAAATTGACCCGAGCAGGTGACCCTTGAGGTTCTCAACTTGGCGAAATGTTCTTAGAATCGTTAGGGTTATCAACGCGGCATTAATTACCTTTAATTATTAGGTGAGTGAGAGCCGTGATAGCCAAGTTGGTAGAACGCTTGCCTCGGTAACGAGGATCGCAGGTTCAAACCCCAGCTCGCACCTCTGGGACTTCTGGTTTCAAGTGCGAATCTCATTTTCAACCACGATTATCACTTGCTGAACGGTGAAGGAAAACATTGTGAGAAAACCTGCATGCTTGAGAGAGCCCTTCGAAAGATGTGTGAAGTCCGCCAACCCGCACTGGGCCAGGCAGCGTGATGAACTATGGCCTAATCCACCTCGCATTGAGGGGAGGCCCTTGCCCAGCAGTGGGACATTAAAAAGGGCTGGTATTATTATTACGAGTATATATTATTATTAGGTGAGTTGTCAATTATTTATTTACTTTTGTATCGGCCGAGCATACGCTAGGCAGTTACTTAAAAACCGCAAGTAAGGTTTTGGTTTGTGCCTTCGTTATGTGGCGTTTATAGCTCTCAATTTCTGTGGTCAGTTGTATATCCAAGTCGCGTAGTAAACGTTTGAGAAGCTAAAGTGATTAGATGAGATTAGATAAACCTTAATTGGAAAGCTCATATGGTGCAACAGTAATAACGTATATCAGGGTTTTTATGACTAAGAAACTAAATGAGATTCGATAAATTGATTTTAAAAGCGAAGCCCCCGAGTATATCTAGTTAGCAAATTTGTTATTGAAATAGGTTTATTTTTTTAAGGAAACCTACTTATAATATTTAAGTTTTAACAATTATAGTGTAAAATATTTTAACTGTTGCATCGCTGGTTATAAAGATAACATTTTCAAATAAATGAATGAATTATTTAGAAATTTAATTATGTCACTCCGTACTGAGAGCACGGTCAAATGATAACGTTTCGCCTCGTTTAAAAAAAAACATTATTACTTACTAATAAACCTGTTAAAATATTTCACACAATTTTTGTTATACATTCTATTTTATCGACTGTAAATAAAATACTTACATTTTGGGTTTTCGTGCAATAAATTGATTCGGATACGAAATCAAGGTAGCTTCTTATAATACGGTACAACGAAACAGTAAAAGCTCTCTGTTTTACGACATGCAATAAAGATAAGACTGCAAAACTACTGATATTAAACATTGCCGTATCTAATATAGCATTTTATTAATATACCTAAACCACGTTAATAGATATATTTGGCTTCAACAAGAACATAGGGAACACTCTACAAGACGTTTGTCTCAAAGCAACTAATACTTAATCATATAATTTCCGTTGTACCTTTATAAAGAATGTCTCTTATTTTAATGGAAAAGTGGTATTTTCCATTTGCTTTTATTAGCTCTAAGCACAACTCTCATATCCGTGTCTCTACATCACTATTCTGAAATTCATTTCAGATTTATGGAAATTATGACTGTTGACTGCTTCTAGAATATCTCATGAACATAAAGTCTGGCTACTGTACGCTACCTACTGTTAAATAGAATAATAAATACGGAAATACTTAATAAATACTTTTATTAATCGCGGCATAACTTCGTATATTTTGGCGGCACACACGAACTGTCAAACTACTCTCCCGTCATCATAGAGTTGCGCCGCTAGTGATGTCCCGCTGCACAGCGAGTGAACGATCATCGGTAACATTGCCTACCTACCCATATGAACTCAATCGGCCTTATTAATAAAAATCGCTTATTCCAAACATTATCAGAACCTACACTTGGATTTGTTATTCCCATAGTTACCGAGGTTTGACATCGGAGTTACAATGTTATTAATAAACATGGAGTAACCTCGGAAAAGCAATACATTCCTTACACCGGAAGAAACGCCTTCGCTATGGCAACCCATACATTTTAAAAGTAAAAAAGTATGTTAGTGAATGAACCAAATGAACCATAGTGATTATATACTCTTTGAAATGAACTCAATGCTTGGTAGTGACATTAATCACAGTGACAGACAATATTTTGAGTTTCAAATCGCGACAGTCGTTGTTTGTGTTTTTCGTATTTTCGGTGGAAAAATAAGATGTTTCAGGTTTTTGACTTGAAAATGAACACAAAACGCCGTCGCTCCCTTAACTGGGATGAAGGAGAGAGGGTAAATCATATCTAGGTGTGTATAATTATTGGTACCCTGGTTGTTACTGAAAATGCCTTTTACTGATTCAGCAAATATTTTACCGTGGTTAAAAATATACGCCTGTTATTGGAAATAAACTCAGATATCTCAATATTATACAACCTACTGCTAGTTGTGCAAAACTTGCTTCTTTTATCAATTAATAAATATTATATTTTAAACTGGTTGTTATTTACAGATCGGATGCAATACTATGTAAGCAGCATAATACGCCATAGAAAAACTTAAAAGACGTAGAACACATGAGATGTGTGGAAATTCGGGACCAAGAACCTGCAATTCTAATGGATATACACAAAGAAAAACTAGTGTGCCAAACTAGAAAGAAAATTTGAGAATTAAAAAAATCGCGATCATCTGATATCTTTTAAATAGTAATTTTGAATGTTTGTTTTGTGTTTTCTTAGTTTTATGAGTAATAAACACAGTCTCTTATGAGTATAGTTTATATTTATTACCAAGTCATATCCACCAGCCAAAAGATATCTTGAAAGTATATGCCGATGGTGGAAAATGGAACCGGCAACGATGAGTATGAAAAGATTTAATGTAAATAACTATAGTAGAAATTCCAAATAAAGAGCGCATTAAAGGCGAAAGGCATTGATATAAAATAAGCCAGAAACGGATGAAAAAGATGGATTGGCGATGTACATAATTACGTCATCCATGGATTTTAAGCAAATAAAAAAGTTGTAAAAACGTGAAATGATTCAGAAATTGGATTCTATATATGAGCAGAAATCAGAATGACAAGGCTATTTTACTTTTCACTTTATAGAAATACCAGCTTTGTGTTTAATAAATAATAGTTATTCTTATTCAATACGTTTTATTTCATAACTGGCCAAATTAAAAGAGCATCACTTGAATCTCTCCACGGCTCCATGTTCTTATTGCAGTAAAACATTCAGATGAGGTGGTATAAATCCACCTCACCTTGCATCACCTGTTTAATCATTTATTACCATGTCAATGATAAAAACAGCAGTAGATCGAGAAAATCTAAACACATATTTCAATTCAGCTTCTTGAAACTCTTCCACAGGATTATTACGAACTTTATAAAATTTCACATGTCTCAATAATCCGGTTTTTGATCTCATTAATTTCATCCATCACGCTCAAGTCATCAATAAAATAATCTCCATCCATTTTATTTGCACAAAGAACTAATTAATATCTGCTTTCTTTAGAAAATGAAATTCGAAGGAATATATATAGTGAATATAGGTTAGGTTATTAGACATATGTCATCTTATTACATGCGTATTCGGACGTAAAACGATGTGCCGCGACGATTAAAATTTACTGCGAGAGAAGATTCGGATTAGCTTACTATGTCCTTACTGCATGTTTATTAATACTGAATTTTACTAATATTTCATTAATACTTAGAATGAAGCTAATCTTGCTTTAGTCTATTTTTATTAATAAGGCCGAATAGGTATGAAATCCAACTACATCGCTCACCTGCACCCGTCCAATGGAACACACGTCGTGTTGAAGGCGGAATTCTCCAAGTCCACGAAATTAAGCTCGTCGACGCTTTGCGACTCCGCCACAGACACCGTTCTACAACAGGAAGGTACGGAATGGAACTTGGGAATGGAAAGGAATATGGTAAGGAAATTCAGGCTAAACTGAGCCACGTTCAGATATACATAACATTATTGGAATGATGGCAGTGATAGCCAAGTGGGTATAACGATTGCCTCGGCAACGAAGATCACCGGCTCGCACCTCTGGGATTTCTGGATTTCATTTCAACAGCTATGATTATCACTTGCTAAACGGTGAAGGAAAACATCGCGAGGAAACCTGCTTGTCTGAGAGAATCCCTCGAAAGACGCGCGAAGTCCGCCGACCCACACTGGGCCAGCGTGGCGGGCTATGGTCTAATCCCCCTCGCATTGAGGGGAGGCCCGTGCCCAACAGTGGGACATTAAAAGGGCTGGTAATATTGTTGGAATAATATTGTCCTAAAAAAAAGTTAATAGTGTTATCGAGTAAAACAATCAAACAGCCTGACGTAAGGTTTTGCCTAGAGCTAAAATCAATTTCCAAACTATCAATAACAACCAAGTATTGGAAAATATTACATTCAATAGCAGACAATTACCGGCGAGTCGTTCGTGTATGCCGGGAGTCGAGCGTCGCCCTGGGCCCTGTCTAGTGGCATGAAGCCTCGCCGTATTACAGCTCATTAGCTGGTGAAACTTGGTCATTTCTGAACGTAAGTACCGGGTGATCAGGGAACTATTTAGTGGTGCAGTTGCACTTCGAAAGCGGAGCGGCATGGGAAGTATTTAAAGAGCATGACTTTCGGAGTTAAAGTGAAAAGCAAGCGTACATGGTGTGTGGGTGCTACAAGTATACCTATAATTAGTTATATAGATATTAAACGCTCATGACTCTGGTACAAGCATTCATCCGGGACCCTTGATACAGAAAGCAGGGTCACTACAAAACTGTATCAATCAGGTCGTGTGCCTATCACAGACTTGTTTAAAAGTTCAGACGTAACGTTGCCACTATTTTAATGCATTTGTAGTGGTAAGTGTTACCACATACAAAACTTTTTGACTACTAAATGGCAAGACAAACAAGTTTTGGGCATAGTTTCTTATATATGTGAGCATGTGTTTACATACTAGACCAGAGTTTTTTTAGGCTTCACTTTTAGCGCACGCCGTGTGTTGTCTGAATATTCTAATAAGTCTGTGCGACTTATAATGTTCATTATGTATTTGGAAACACGACTTATTATGCAAACAATCATAAAAAAAATATGTTGTCATGCAATCGCATCAACCTCTGTTTCCTCGAACCTGATTTAGAAAATAGCAAACGCTCCATTACTGATCCCGGCTTGCACAGATTGAACAATTTACAATCAACCAATTAACAGCTAATGAGTTAGCTACCTATTTTAACGTTTGTATTAAATCAGCTCATATAGATTTGAATGCACTGAAGCTGAGATTACAATGGCCGATACGATTCATCGTGAACTTTCCATCAGCACTTGGGAGTAGAAACTAATGAAGAAAATTAAACGAGCACCGTATATACTCGACTGTTAACCCAAAAAAGACACAAACTAATTCTAATAACCCTCTCAGCATGTTTATTTCCAAAAAAATATCTCAATACTAAAATCGATATGGATGGCCCGAAAAGAAAACATTTCAGTTCTCCAGAGGTTAGGTTTGAGGAGGACGGTGGCGTGACGCGGCCTCCTCTGTTAGGGTCGCGGACGAATGCGATAGCGTTCCCATGGCCTACTCACCACAAGGCGGGAGAAGGACGACCTTGGGGATTTCATCGGTAGGAGCCCAATATAACCCGCTTGCCTCCCCCAAGGCTTGCAGGTATCCAAAATAAATCTTCTTGGATACGTTAAAAAACATGTTGATATATTTCCGGCATAACCCGCTTGCCTCCCTAGGGGCTTGCGGGTATCCATGAGGATTTCCCCACGCAAAAAAAAAAAGGTTAAAAATATATTGCCACTATTTATTAAATATTGCCTCTTAGCAGATACACTTAAACGTTCATATAGCCTCTACTTATAATAGATAATTTAAAATTCCACGTTTTAATGCTGTAATGTCTCCGAAAAAGTACGATAGGTAGTAGGTACACGAGCTTAATAAAACTCCTTGAATGGTTAAAACGCATTCTTTCTCCAACATACGCCGTGAACAAATTTAGAAAACAATTTGTAAGCCATAAAGTTTTTTCTTAATTCGATAGCCGTACGCATCAATTTGTTCCTGGCTGTGTCCGGAATAGACACAAAGACGCGCTATGGGACGCCATTGCCACTAATTGACGCTATCTGTCTTTATAACCATTGTATCGAAACCTTCAATTAACAGATATCGTGGCCGAGACCGAGTAAATAACAAACAATCAAACGAACATTCTCCGTAAGAGAGAAATGGGCTGTTATGTTTGTGAATATTGTTTTGGGAGAAAATAAAATAAACAACTTTAAGATCACAAAGATTTATAAGATTATACAAATAAACTCACGTCCATATTTTAAGCTTTACCGAATGACACTTTAACATAATAAAATATTTGACCAGTTCAACTTAATACCTATTTACATTTACTAAAAGTAATGTAGGCAAAATATTGAGCACAAAGCATTTGGGTAAGTAACTATTAAATTCCCTTTGGCTAGCACAATAATATGTATCTTGACATACAATAAATATCAAATAAGGTGAACCGATCAAACATTGCTTTCACATTCAATTTTTACTCGTCTTCATCCATATAAGTCAATATGGAGAGATCATATAGCGCACAAACATGTGTGCAATTACAGTTAAGACCACAGAGTATTAGCAAATACTATATTCTTACTCATAATGGGACAGTAGAATAAGCCTAACATGCAAATCTTTATTTAGCATGATTTGCATTTTTTTTGTGTCGATTATGATACGCCACCTGAAAGATTTCATTTCATTTCAACACTGTATCGTGATCCTCTTAAGGTTCAAAATAGACGCCAAGTTTGCATGGTCAACTGAAGTTCACGTAGGTAAGTGTTACCCCATATAATTAGTAACTCTTTACATAACATTCAACAGATGGGGTCCATAGGAGGAAATTATTACAAGTGTTTTAATGTCGGATGGAATATTATGAAAAATCGCTCTGCAATATCGGCCCAGATATGTCTGCGCTCTCGCTGACGGACGAGCCACCACGCCATATTAGCCACGAGTCCGGTGACCACCAGCGTTGCGTGTCAAAACATCAGTTTCTAATTTATGTGATTCCTATCATCCCAGCATCCTTCCTTATTACTCAAACGTTATCTGTTGGATCGTCGTCGATATAACCGGACGTGTATACCAGTAATAACTAGTTATTGGTCGATCGTTTTAGTTTTTGTAGCACAGTTGGCTTCTGTGTAGGTTGACAGGTATGTAATTTGTGAAAAATATCGATTATCATTAGTTTGTGATCTGTACCTAGTATTATTATAAATTAGCTCGTACAGCCTTAACACGTACCGCTATTCGTAGGTGACATAATTTAATCCGGATAAGTCTTACCTACCAGATACAAAATTTTTCATTTACTCACCTATAATTAGTTTTTATAGTCCTACTACGAAGCGATAATTAGCTCAAACATGTTATATTTCCTTTACGATGTTAAAAGGAGCCGCAAATCAGGCTGACAATATCTAGGTTAATAGAGCGTATAATGACGTCATTTCCAGGCTTCATTCTTATCATCCTTAGTAAAGTTTGCGATACATCCTTATGAAGTGTATTCATGACAAGCCAGAGAGAGACAGTCAGATGCAAAAAAAAAATTATAAGGTTTATATTTTCCCTTTGACTGTACTCGTAAAAAGTCAGTAGGTAACAACAAATAAAAATATATTGCGAGGGTCCGTACCTATAGTAATATAAGTACCTCGTTGACTTACTAAGACTAACAGCAGCGGCGATAAGTGAATCCATGCCAATGATAAATACAGGGTGCAATAAACTGACGCAGAGATGCGCAAAGTACCAGGCGCCCAGATAGCACAAGGAGCGCGAAGTAAAGCATTGTACAGAACTGAATTTTCTATCAACCGTGAAAATCACCGAACATTGATGTACTTTTTTACATCTGAAATACTCAAGATTTTTATCAGTAAACAAATTTTAAGACCAATCTCATTGACAAATTTATTTAGATAAAACCTTGCGATGTAATGTCGCGCACAATACCAGGTCACCAGAATGCACAAAGAGACATACACTATAGTTTAATATCACAAATACTAATTTTATTTTTTTTAAATTGAATGCCCTCGTCTTACGGCTGTAGAAAAACACAATCGTAGTCTCTATCGTGATAGTTTGAATTTCAGCATGAAAGAATGCGGTTTACCGCAGTAAAGATGGGTAGAGTACCAGGCTCGCAGAAGCGCGAAGAGCCGAGGAGTAGCGGAGCATGTAATGGGTCAGCTTCCGCGCGGGTGTGCCGCCATTGTTCTGCCGGCGGGCAGCTCGTGCGTGACGGTCGTCGCGGGGGCGAAGCTTCCGAACAGATGCAACTATATCGATAAATACGATTATATGATCTTAAAAAAAATATATACGAATTTTGCATTCTGCATTCAATGTGTTTAAAAAAAAGAAATAATAATTTGTAGCACAGGAATAGGAACACACTAGATTCTAATAAGATTTCTATAAAACTTAATTTGGACGAAATTTAATTGAACAAAGAAATTTAATTTAGTGTTATATAAAAGATTACAAGTTAGAAAGATGATTCAACACTGTTGTAGATGTAAATCATTAATTTCAGCTGGACAGCCTATAATCTATTACATGTGATAAAAAAATAACTGATCTATCTGTACGTGAAAGATTTTTGACTGTTTGTCTGAGCATTTGAGCGCGCTAATCTCAACAACGGCTTAATCGTTTTGGGTGCGATTTTGACTAATCTAGTAAGTTTTCATGTGGTAAGTTCCACTTAAAATTTAGTATATGTTTTATTTCATGAAACAGTGATATCAATTTAAAAACTCGGACGAAGTCGGGGGCAAGAGCCAGTATCAAATACATTTAAAACGGCTATTAGAGCTATAACTATCTACTTATTAGCTGTCAATAACAATTTGGAAGCCGCACAAGGAAATACGGAAGACTTCCTTCAGCAATCATAAATTTATTTATATAACATATAAATTATTATTACAGTAAAAAAGCACATTATTACATTCAACAGTTATGATCTGCACAAAGATCCAAATAAAACCTTGGTAGATTCTGAGAACGAAATAAAATATCACCAGCTTAGAATAAAGTTTGTAAAGCTTCACGGCCTTCGGTTCAAAGCTTTAGAACATAGATTCTCAACATTATTTTGCCTGGCACCACATTGAGAATATTTTTTTTCTACAGCCCCCCATTTTCTTAATCATCATCTGTCACGAAAACGAAACAATTATTGCCATATTATATAGTTAAGAGTATGATAATAGTCTGTCAAAGCAAGCATGAGTCATGTTTGTTTAGCATCTGAATTCCAGTTTCCAATAGATATTACATAGCCCTAGAGATGTGACTGAGTGAGTGACTGACAAAGCACAGTCAAATCCGGTGTACCTAAAGGCTTGAAATTTGAAATAATCCATTCCTTGAGTACCCTACAGGTGCTCTAGATATTGATTTATGGAAATTCAAGCTCTAGGGGCGACAAAGCTTATATAAAGTAACGTTACGGTGGGTACTCGGCTAGTATCAAATAAATGACGGAACACATGCACAGGTAACGCAAAGGATACGTTATCCACAGGTTGCGATGCATTTCAACCGAGCGTGGGCGATGCAAGGCTTCGCAACCGGTGATATCCTGTTACTGCAGCCCGCCACGTCTCACCGTCCATAATCCTGTTATAATTAACAGACGCCACGACATACGGTATTGTAATTTTGTTACTTATGACCACGTTAATTTGGTTTAATGCTGCTGAGTATTATGCTTCGACAGTGAGCAGACATTGCACATGTCTGAAATTTATGGACTCTATCCACGTCTTAGGGTATTTTCCCATGGAGTTAGCTAGTGTTATGTAATAGTTAGAAGTATGTAATAGTAAATAAATATCTTTTGACAAACAGACCAACTTTATGTTCCTTAACTATCAACCCATCAAAAATAATATTATGTATCAATCATTTTAATTCTATAATTTCAAAGTCGTCCAATAAATTCCTTCGTCACCTTAAGATCGAATATCATTTGCATTTGCGCAAGGTCAGGTCTATTTTCTAAATGTGAACTAAGAACTAACCTTAGTTAATTCCTAGATTCATTATCGAAGCTGATTCTTGGCCAAATTTGCCTAACCAGTCCGAATAAATTCGAAAAGGTTATCCGGTATATTGAAACAGTCTTTAACACAATACCTCATACAACCACCGATTAAGTAAAACAACCGTTGATACAACGCCTGATGGAAATGTCGGTGTGCGCAAATGGAAAGGATACAATTCTATTGTGTGCCCTTAGTTCCTGTCGCGAATGAGCGGTACGTATCGCGAAAGGGAAACGATTGTCGCAACACCGCCTATTAGCCGAGCCCTAATGACACACTGGAACACCTGGTACTATCTTTGTAAGGTCCCGAAGACAATGACCTACATCACAGATAAACAATATGCAATTTAAATCGACTAGATACGAACATTATGATGTTGATATTTGAGATAACTGTGAATAAGTCGGCTCAATGATTTTACTTTCGAAAATCCTTTAAAATTCTTAGTGAGATCGAACAACAAATAATAATATCGGGAAAGGACATGTAAGTAGGAGTGGGTGGGTACATGGGTACACCGCTTAATGTCAACCTAAAGTCACGTGTTAACGATATTAAATCGCTGCTGCAAAGAGCGGCGTCGCTGCAGAAAAAAAAGTAAATTAAAGAGAGAGGTCAAATGCGCATAACCGTTCTATTTTGGTGTTCTGTGGATCCAACCTGCTTTCACCTTTGCTCCTGTGTTAATTTGTAACTAATCAGATATATACCTAATTCAATAACCCTGATTTTAAAATATTCATTGCGATTTCCTAGTAAGTCATCCAATCGTCGTTAGTTTAGCATGTCTAGTCAACCAGGGTCAAGAAAACGCAAATTCACGTTTCTGGTTGCAACCGAGTCTCCATTATTGCACAATAACACCCAACTTGTGCAAATAAACCATTAAAATGTAAACAAGCCAGTCGTTTACCCTAATTAGGCGTCCAAGGCAATGCGCACGCGCCGCCCACCTAGGTAGCGCACGGAATAAATCTAGAACTGCCTACACCTTCAATTAGAGCGACATAAGCTACATCAAGTGGATGTTTAATTCTGGTGCTTAAATTACAAATTATTGTCTTACATCAGGCAAAACAGACCTTACTGCTGGGTGCAGTAGAGCATTGTAATGGTTCACAAAATTTAATTCTGTTTTACTTACAAAGGATTATGATCGTCGATTGTCATCTACGTACTGGAGTGACATGGTTGGTGGAATCTTCTTAAATTGAATACCCGACAAATCTCTAGAACACGATATCCAGATAAGGCATATTGTAAAAATATTCCGTCATTACGTATTGTTATATACCAATGCAAAACATCTACCCGCGCGAACTGCAATACGAGATATGATATACTTACTGTCAAAGTATACTGAATATCATCAATGGATGCAGCATCTTGTGCACGACTAATATTTCTAGATGATCAACAGCATTGAAACGTATCCTAACAATATGTATAATGGTATAATTTACCATTGAAACTGTATCGCTTTACTATTGATCGCTCGCCGCCGGACGAGCCGACAAGTCAAGAAGGTTGTCTTAAAACTTATTACTTTTAAGATACAATTAAAAATAATAAGATAGTGAGTAAACCAAACATTTTGTATATAATGAAAATACATGGTTTACACCAACGAATGGTGGGTCCTATGACATCTCGTATATCTAAATCAGCTTTTGATATCAGATTGCCGCTAAACCGCAGCTGAATCCAATCGGAGGGTTGAGTACAAGCATTGACAGTTTAAGAAAACTAAAATTTTACATCGAGAACCTTCTACTTATCTTTATATTTCACCTGTAAAGCAGCAAGTTTCCGATTGGAGGAGAAAGGGTTCGATGTTGTATATACTTTTCGATGCTGTCAATTAGCCAGCTCCAGACAACATAAGAAGTGGCTATTGGCTGGTCTGAAGAAGTGGCTTATTATCAGCCAATGGGGTGGTTTACATTTTGAAACGGTCAATACCGGTAAGAGTAGTAAATGCTATGAATCGATTGTATGATTAAGTTCATCAGTGTTTGGGCGCTTATATGTGGCGAATAGAGGCAACATCACGTGCCTACCTAATAACATTCAGGCGCTTGGGACATTAAATAAATCTTAGATGCCTTACAATTCTAGTACGTTTGACTCATTGGATTATAGATTTTTTAAGGTAACTATCTATCTACTTAAATAGCCATCACTTTTCGGGAGAAATATAAAACAAACAATGTAACGTTGTAGTTGTGATTAAAATGTCCAAAGCCAGCAATTTGCCGTCTTTGGGGGGAAGGCCCAGTACCAAAGATAAAACTTTAGGCCTATTCACCAAAATATGCGGGATCCAAGAGACGCATGTTAAGGACACGTGTTACCGACAGAATAAGAATCATTTGGAATAAAATAATGTTTCATCTTCTCCTTAATCAATCTTATAGAATAACTCTAAAAACGGGCGAGTGCTGTCATTGCAAAAAAAATATATTCCACTTACTTTGTAATCGAACTCTTCGAATCCTCCCGCAGCCCGACGAAGATCAGAGTAGATGACATTGGAACACTACACAAAACACTGAGAATTTGGACTGAAATTTTTGCGCGAATACTTACTTATTAACTAATAAAATTAAACCAAAAACCGAATCGATCAATAAGCCATAATCGGAAAAAAATGACTTATGTATAAATTTATAAAGTGTCAAATCGCAAAAATAATGAAGTGCCTAACTAGCCAGTACTGGTGAGAGCCGAGACTATGTGCTAGACTGCCGCTTTGCATCAAACTTTTATGACAAGGTGGACGTGGGAGCACACTGTAGGTGTAATCGACCTCGACTCTTATTATATCAACAGCTATAACAATAACTTTATATCCTTCCTCGGACGTTATGATCTCAGCTAACTCTTATTTTAATAAATTGGACCGAACAACAAAAGCTTCATAGGTACCTACCTTAATATATGTACCTACTGTAAAAGCACTTATGTTCCTGCTACAACTGGCTTAACGTTGACTTTAAATCTGAATAAGAAATGCCCACAAATACACAATCTTCACAAAGACTGGACAGGGGAAGGAAAATTCTTCACATTGTTTAGATGTAGGACGCCAAGAAATAAGTTGAAATACAAAATCAAGGATTTTTACAATTGGCCTTTAAACTGTGCATATTGTTCCACCCATTCTTATTTTTAACCGACGACAAAAAGGAGGAAGTTCTCAATACGACACGTAGGTGTACTTATATGTTTGGTTTTTATTTTACCACGCGTTACTTTTTATTGGATAATTCTTTTTTTACAGAATAAGGTATACCTAAAAGAGGTTTCCATTTTAATTTCGTTTATTTATTTTTTATCGTTTTATTGATATTTTATTGAACATTTTCATTTCCCTCCGCGTTTAATCCTATAAATGCTGTAGGCTCAGTACATTATCCGTTTATCCAGGATATAGGTAAAGAATGAATCGCTGAGACGTACTGCGCAACTCCTGGACCACCTTAAATTTATCGCGTGGCATTATTAGCGCTAGCACATTCGGTCTGATATGGTAATTAAAATGCTGGGGCGAAGCAGTGTTCACTGCTAACTACCTATCCAACAGGAGTTTTAAGAGTGCTCCTAATTATTTAGATCCTAGTTTTGTTTCTATCGATACAAAATAATAATTTCTTCTTGTACGAACTTGTGCACGCTTATTGACTTGTTAAGTTTTTTTAAAAGTACAACAATGATACTTCCTACTAAAATATTAGTCATTCTTATTTCTCATAACAAGTTGATACACGCAATACAACTTATACAGTATCTTGAATGTTTCAAATAAGAGCTTGTGTTAATTAATAATATTCCCTTATAGGTATTGAATATGATAGCTGTTATGGGGACTCTAGAATTGAAACTAGCAGTGTGCAGCCAAAGTATATAATATTGGGTAAAACATGAAAATGTACGGTAGGAGGAGATGAGAAAAAAATGTGACAATCCCCTTCCGTTCGACCATAAACCAAATACTTTATTATTTCAACCTACTTATATTATAAAAATAGCAACACCAAGTTCATATATGCCAACCTAACGACGGACTACAAGTTTCGTTCTAAAACACTAGTCTCTCGTAACATTAGGTATTTGATATTATTTTTATTGCATTTAATGCCGAAATCAAATTAGGTAAAAAAATAATAAACACATTAATTCACGATATAAAGAAATATCTGTTGAATCCAAATGAATTCTTCCTTCCATAATTCAAAGAACAAAACAACAACCGGTTCCTAAACGGAAATGATGCTTGACGGAACGTCTGTCTGTTGAATGCAGCAAACTTGTTATTCGTTTTCAAAGTGAATTTATCATTTCTCCTGTGTTATAACTATGAAAGCAATATTAAATTTTTAACCATGTTGAGTCAAACATCCACAGAAGCGTTGCTCTCAGCGACTTACGTCGAGAATTACTTAGATTGTGTTGAAAATCTTCCAAATGATCTGCAGAGACATTTATCGCGTATGCGAGAACTTGACGTAACATACAGAGGTGATTCTTATATTTCTACGTATACCTTACTTCATCTTAGCTGGTACACAGTTGTTTCTTTGGTATATGTTATTGATAATTCCAACCAGTGTGTATAAAATCTTAATGTTGACGTTCGCCTTACAGCATCATTACGTGTGCATACATCTATAGATAACAACTTGCCAGTAAAAGTGCACCGAAATAACATCCATTCCACTTGGTTAGTTTTAGTAAGCTTGGCAAATATAAAAATAATGTTGTTTAGATAGTTTACTGGTTGACGTTACATTAAATTTTTGGTTAGGTTAGAGCACTTAGTACTGTCGATAACCTATATGAAAGTTATAATCGTTAATTTTTACACCACAGAATGTCTTCGGGAAGCAGAAAAGCACTTGGCAGTATGTATAGCACCAAGTACAGAGGAGCGTAGACGAAGCAGGGTTGCTCTACGTCTGCAAACAGTGTTGGTAGCTGCACAAGAGATAGGAGATGAGAAACTACAAGTTGTTCAGATACTCCAGGACCTTATCGACAATAAACAGCGGGCACTTGATGCTGATCATAAGAAATTAGGTTAGTAATTAGCTTTAAGGAAACCCGCATGTCTTTTTCAAACTGTGTAAACAATACTGCATTGGGCCAGATGGTGGACTGAGGTCAAAATCCTCCTCGCATTCAGAGGTAGTGGGTCTGTATAATGGCAATAGATACATCCCAACTATGTTAGGATGAACATACCATAGGCTTTAGCTGATGGTTTTTATATATATTTTTTTATGTTTCTGGTCTATGATACATTGACTGCATTGGTCCTAATAAAAAACATTATTCCCATTTTTTCTAATGGAAAATACAAAAAAAAATCACAGTAATTCTATATCTAGGAGTGGAAACTTTCAACACGTCTTCAAAATAACTTTTTACCTATGTAAAATGTTTTCATGAGTGACCTATACTATAATCATTTATCAATTTGTAAGTTAGTTACACAAAACATCCTTTGCCACCACAAAAAATAATAAAATCTATCTTCGTTATTTTAGTATCTTGCATTGATGTGAACACAAATGGCACCGCCAAGGAAGAGCCAGTTCCACCCCAAGAGCCACACCGAGGAGCTGAAAAAGAAGCCACCACCCCAATCACTCCTCAGCAACATGTGCCACCTCCTCCTCCACCTGAACGAAGCATTGAAAAGGAGAAAGAGAAAGTGGAAAGGGATAAGAGTGGAGGTGACTATAATTTTTTTTATAACTAGTCTAATAGCCATAAGTTAATTCTGATGAACTGTTTGGAATGTCTCTGATCAGAATGTAAGGGCCCTATGTCTGCTTACAGAATTGCCTCTCAATGGACTGACAATGCCATTGTAATTGTCACTTGGGGGTAAAACTTTCCTTACTAAATTTCAGTATATAACATTCCTACCTCAGGCGAGCGATGGTCGAAGCGTCCGAGAAGATCACGCACCACGGCCGGCGCGGCCACAGACGGCGCTGACTCCAGCGAAAAGGACAGCGAGAGACTTGCCCACAACACTACACACAAGAAAGGTATATACAAAAAAACTTTTTACATGCTCTTTGGCACTTTAGATCATGAATATAGTAAACGCAGTTGCAGTCTTATAGTTTGTTTTCAAGTTTTTACCTGCATTAAGGTTTCATTGCGAAGATTATCCAGTGTGAATTTAGATGTGTTAATCGTAATACAATAAATCACACATAAATAATTTAAATCTAACTTACAGGTATAGGCAAAAAGAAAAAACGCAAAGTGCGGCAAGCGGCTCAACGTTCCGAAACGCCGCCTGAAGAGACCGACGCGATAGACCCCGACGAGCCTCGCTACTGCCTCTGCGACCAGATCTCATTCGGCGAGATGATTCTCTGCGACAACGATCTCTGTCCTATAGAATGGTTCCACTTCTCGTGCGTATCACTCACCACGAAGCCTAAAGGGAAATGGTTCTGCCCAAAGTGCCGCGGGGACCGGCCGAATGTGATGAAACCGAAGGGACAGTTTCTTAAAGAACTAGAACGGTATAACAGGGAGAAGGAAGAGAAAGCATAGTGACTGCTGCAGCAGTAGGTGTAAGTTGTGGACTTGAAATGAGTGAATGTGATCGCGATTAGTCATGGTGCTTCTCTTATGAATATTAAATCGTGTGTCCCCTCTCGTAAGATAATTTTGAAAAAATAATCTTGGAGCGAACGTAAATTGTAAATTGTTTTGTAATGTGCATTTATTTGCACAGGTATAGAGGATAAAAATAACTGGACCATATGCCACTATTTTATTTGATAGCAAAACAAATAAATTCTTGGTAATTTAGATCAGAGATTAGATTCATGGCTCCAAGGCATATGATTAATAACTTGAATAAATTATTCACTCATTCATTTCACGTCCATTGTATAAGGCAAAATGCTTGCCTTAAGCACTTTCAAGTATTGAAATGTGATTTAAATTTTATGAATATTCTGTTTGTTTTATTTTGACGTGTGGTTGTAACAAGAAAGTTACGAAATTATTGAATAAGTTGAATCTCCATAATAAGGCAGTATGCATTATAATTTCAATGGCGCCAGTTCTGTTATGTTTAAAGTTATTGGATGAATTAATTATTGGTCCATGTTCTGGGTACTTGTATGTATATTATGGAAGGGAAATGATTTGTCCTGCCAAATGTATTATTTTTATTCTAACAGAATTGACGGCAGGGTATTTATTACTTGTTAAATTGATTTACCAACTGCGATTTAACAAAATGTTGTAAATATAACTTTTAGTTGTCTTGTGGTGAAACACTAAAACCTTTGAAGTACAGTAAGGTATAGAGTTGCGTGCGCATTTAGGGCATCTATTGTATAGGAATACATATTCTTTATGATAGGTTGTTGCGAACAGATTTAATTTCTTACTATTTGAATAAGTTATATTGAATATAAGGATTAATAAATAATACATAGTAGCTTTTATTAAAAACCTGCACTCCTTTGTTTTCCTGAGCCAAGCCAAACATACCAACAAGGATCCGAGATCTGATTAATTATTGTTATTTCTTTTGGCAGTGAGTGTTAGGGAAGAAATAAATTTAGTTTACTATTTTTGCTTTATTTCATACATGATTATTATACACAAATCTTCTAATTACAATTAGCAACCATGCAACTAAATTCATCTTATATTTTGAAATACAATTCTAAACTAAGTAAAGATAAAATACAATGTCCATACATCTAGGTATACTGTTATAATTCGATTTTCCATAAATGCTGTTATAATTAAAGTGCTTCTAAATCAAGGTTAATTATTGGTTTAAAAAATATTGCAATGGCTTAAACTTTCGACTAGATTTATTATTATAATTAAGTATCTCTATATTGCAGATAGTCATAATAGTTTACAATTTTATCAGTAAACATAGGCCATAAAGATTCAACCATACATTCACTATTAATACAACTCCTATGAAAAGCTACATAAAGCAGTTTGAAATGGTAAGTAGATACTACATTTAGTTAAATTCTATTTTATTGAGATAAGCAGTCACTCATAGTGCTAACGTGGGGTTTCTATTTTAAGACACTTTGTTATCATTAAATGTGAGGATAGCATAATATTATTTAGTTTTCTTAAACATTCCCAAAATCATATCGCCAAAACCTTCTGTGTGATATGACTTAACATTTTATTTTTGTATGTCCTATAAATCATACAACTTAAAGGTTTCAAATATTTTCGGTTTCACACAACACTTAGTCACAAAATAATTGAAATATCATCACTCAATTTTGATTCATTTTGTTCCCATCAATTTCTAATAATTAAAAAAAAACGCGGTAAATATACGGCAAGATGCAATAATACTTTCAGTGTTAGGGATAAAACAACCCGATAAATTTAATTACACTATTAAAATTTCATTAGATACAGGTAAACACTTATCAAACAATAATTTGTGACAATTATTATAAATATGACACTTATTTGAACACAAACACTAATAAATTAACCGCTACCGTAGATTGTTATACTACAGTGCTAGGTACAAATCAAGGAAAACACTCGCTAAGACTAATTAAATATACCTTTGCACCAGTATTGACGCAATGAAATTATCAATAGAGATATAACATTTCGCTAACAAGTTTGGAGCCAAACCCAGATGATTAAAAAATCTTTACCTAATTTGATCCTAAATTTCTTCACTAATTTAATTGTAGGCCTTTGTGGGGTAATTAGGAGGAGTTTTTAATGCCTGATCTTATGCCGTCGTTTTGGACTATACCTACCCAAACTCCATGAGGATTCTTGTTAGGGATTTTATAGCCAAACTCCGGAAAGATTATTGTTGGTGGACGCTGGCTTTTGGTATATACCTAAAGTCCATGAACATTCTTGTTGATGGGTGTTGCATTTTGGACTTTATACCCAAACTCCGTGAGGATTCTTATTTGTTGGCGCTGCATTTTCTAGCTGTCTCGGCGATCCGATGATTCTACGCGCGCTCCCTGCTTTACATAAACCTATGAAAATAAAAATATATACTAAAATAGTGTACAATATTTTTCATTTTTTGTATAAAATACATGCGTATAAAATAGTCAGCCTATGATTGATCTAAAATATTTTAAACCATATTTGTAAGACCTTATAAAAGGGCATATAACAATACAATACGAAATAGGCCCAACATAGCTCTCCGACATATTATATGAGTTTATTTATCTCAGAAGCTCTCTTACTCGTACCTAACGACCACCAGTATAATAATACGTTTACTCCAAAATTTATAGATCATTTCAAACCAAAACAAGACACTTTAGTTCTAAAAATATATTTCATCTTTGTAAATTGGTTCAAGCTTCTAGTTTGGGGTATGTTTGGTTTTAGTATAAACAAAATTTGATAAGAAACGTTTCCTAAGTTTTCGGTATGGCCCTATTATGATTTATGAAAAGTAATAGCAAAAAGTACCATCCAAAGGATGTCGTAGCTCGTCGACGCTGCCCGATAAGCTCTGGAGGTTGGCTTCCTTCATCTCCTGCACCAGCCTCTCAACCTGACGCTTCTTTTCCATTATAGCACTTTCTAAAACACCAACCTGTATACAACATTATATTTAATGTAATATCACAGTTCAGAAGCTAAATCACATTGGTTTTACGTAACGTAAACATGTTCCATCCCGCTCACACTACAGATGTCATGACTAACTGACAGTGACGGCATGCTTTGTCAATGTGGCTACGATTACTTTGAGTGTTCCTGCTGGGCCCCAAGTCCGTTAACACAATCGATTCATAATCGAACAGTAACCGCATAGTAACTGTCACTTTTGACAGATATCCCATACAATATCTGTCAAAAGTGACAGTTACTATGCGGTTGCTGGTCGATTATGAATCGATTGTGTTAGCAGACTTGGGGCCCTGGGCATATTATATTTTTTATTTTTAAATGATTATCACTCACACATAAAAAATTAGATAATGACGGAATTCTCCTCGCACTGAGAGGAGCCATATGCTCAGCAGAGGGATATTGAAACATAATAATAAAAAAAACAATATGTTTGTTTTCATTACCTCTCTTTTCAAATTTTCAGCGGTGAGATTGTTAATTTCAGTGGCATGTTTGGCTTGCTGTATTTGAGTCTGCAAATTTTCCATTTCCGCGAGCATTGTTCGCTCTAATGCTTGTCTGGAATGTTTAAATATGTTAAACGCGAACCAACTTAAAATTATGTATAGCCATATGACGATTGCATTTAAACAAAAGTTTGTTTGTTGCTATGTGTAGATATAAATTCAAAAAATACTTATATCAAGGTTATTCTCACAGTTGAGTAATTCACACATGCATTGTGTCACGATAAGCCTCAATTGCTCATAAATTACGGCGTAATTGTTACGCAAAATCAACACGGTTTCATATTACCAGTTGCGGATATTATAACATACAATAAAACCATCACTTTACAGATAATAAGTATGCACTTATTGTTGCAAGGCACAGGTGTAGTAATTATTGCAAGTAACCAGTTTGTTTCAAAACACATTTGGAGTTCTTAACAACATCAGCATTAGCACTAATGATTTTTCTCATTAGGGAGCGTTCAAGTATTACGTAGGCGCCATAACGTGTTTCTTGACCCCCCCCTGTAACGCATCGTAACGTTTCAGAAGACCCAGAAGACCCCTCTCACCTGCCAAATTCGTTACGTAATACTTGAACGCCCCCTTACATACCTATTCTCTTGTTGGCGACCATTCATAATTCTCTGCTCGTTGTGAATGTCTTCCATTAGTTTCCGAATCTTGTTCTTACACTGTAGCAGTTCAGTCTCGCAGTTGGCAAGTTTAGATCGCACAAGTACAATCTCAGATTTCAATGTTTTCTCGTTTTGTTTTACTATTTCACATTCCTCCTCTACATACGTTAGCGCTTGCACCTATTGGAAAAGGACATAAATAACCAATGATATTAAAAATCGCCAGACGAATACACCAACTTTAGCAAACTAAGCAATACTAGTATTATGAGTACCGATAATGAACTGGGGTACAATACCAGTATATAAATACATATATAAAAATTTAAACTACAAACATTAGTGCTCATAACATAAAGGGTTGCCCCTATCCCTACCGATATTCGAATCATCAGTACAGAAATCAGGGTCACCACCAACTCTGACCATTAACTATTTACCTGTTCACTACTAATTCTCAGCTGATTGTCTGCGGAGCTTATTTGCTGCTGCAAAACTTCCGCTTGCCGTTCCTGTTCGCGACCTTTGTTCTCCCAGTAACCAATCTCAGCATCATACTGCCAATCATCAAAAACGTCTTTATAGTAAAACTAGAATTGTATAAATTTTAACAGATATCATTGCACATTCTTATCCATATAATATAAATGAAATTATGTTCGTTGATAAGCGCATAACTTCAGAGTGGCTGAACCAATTTGAGTAATTTCTTTAAAAAGTAGCATTAAAAAAATGAAGTGCTTTTTGCCAGAATAGCTAGTTATAAATATAAAAATTGTTTTACTTATTGAGAATTTTAGGAACATAGTTTCAAGTGTAGCTTGTGTGCGGAATGAGGGGCTTTACCTAAAAAACTGTATCTAGTTAGTACCTTTATAAGATCAACCTGCTGGCTTGAAAGCTTCTCTCTCTGATAGTTGACCAATGACACCAGCTCTCTGTACTGGCTGTTATAACTGACTGCCTCGGGATTTCTGTCTTGGTTCTCTTCTGGCAAGTTGACAGGCGACATGTGTGCAGGTCGACTGCTGCGCATGCGATTCGGGGACTTCCTAAGAGCTTGTGATGGCGGTGGCGGAGATCGGTATGGCGGTGGTGGTTCCCTATGTGATTGAGTGTACAAAATATGAATAGGTCAAAAATTAACCCATTACTAGAATAGTCATTACATGTTTTAACTAAGCTTAATGCTTGCTTGCTGACTTGGTGGCGGGATTTCAACCCCAATAACTGATTAAGAAATATCATGTTGTCTTCAGAATAATAGCTAACAAGTTAATGAGAAGGTTTGCACATATCTGTTGTGTTGCACAAAATAATGTGCTCACCTTCATACTACATGTATGGATCTGTGGCCCTTTCTAGCACAACCGGATACAGAAATGTGTGTGGTGGACACACATTTAAGTTATTACCTATAAGGAGGAACGTCTTTCAATACAGGACTGTTAGATTCAGGTGTTTTGGCTTGCTGCACGCCCTTCACCACTCCCACAGGGTTCCCGGGCGACGTGTTATTCACATTGTTGTTGTTATAAGTAGGAGTTGTGTTCATTCGGTTTGGCGAGCTCTGGCTTTCCAAAATGTTGGGGTTTGATGTGTTATGGCTCCTAAAAGTGGATTATAGTGATAAATTAAAAAGAGTTTTGTGTTAAATGTATAGTAAATCAGTTAGTTTTACAAGAAAGAACTTGTTTTTAAATGCATATATTAATGTTTTATGTAAAGTAATTGTGCAAAAAGGATAATTAGCCTAATATATATATAATCATGTATCATTATACAGACCCATTTCCAATAGGTGATTTTGAACTGTTGTTGGTTTGTGAAGGTTTTGGATTGTTGCCCGAATCTGAACGTCTCAATATAAATTGTATATCATTAGAGTATTCACCCCATTTCATTAGAATCTGAAATAAGATATTGTGATGAAATAAGCTATTAGTCTAATGATAGATCCCATATAGTGAATAAAAGAACAATGCTGAGAAAATTATGTTTTATAAATACTGTACAAGGTCTCATCTCTCTCACAGTATCATGCATCATACAACATTTATAGAAAATTATTGTTATCATACAAAATACTGTAAATAACAATTCCACAACTTTATACAATTCATCCACTTATAAATAGAAGATATAAATACCTTTAGTGGGTACTCCTGGGGTGCCAACAGCCGCTCGTTGTTTCGCCAGCGCTCTATCAGGGTGAATCTGCCCACTTTGCCAGTGGCATGAGCTAATGCGAAAACTACATCCTGCATTAAAAATAACTATATCAAAACTACTCATAAATATCGAAACCGTGTACATATAGATCGCTAATCGTGCCAACATGGTAATCATGGGAATATCTATACTGACCTGGCAAGTTGTAGTCTCTGTGACCCCACAAACAATCCTTTGTATTCCCTCGACCCAGACCTTCAGCTCCATTAATTTTAAACTCTTCACCAACAATTCCTAAAGCACATATTTACTTAGGAACTCATTTTATCGACCGTTCAGCCTACCCGAGACTTTTTTCTCACACAAAACGAGTTAAAACACAACACAAACATACCAAAAACACAATAAAGAAAATAAAGCTCCCAAGTGGGTTATGACAAATTTTCGTTTAGAAATGCGTCTGTCGCTCCGCTAGCTGACATAAGCACTTGACAGTTTCGTTCGATATTTCGTTTGATACACAGACATAGACAATCGAATATAGATAAATAAAAAAAATATCTTTTAGGTAAGGATTGTCCAATATTCGCTAACATAAAACAGGAACTGGCAGCTAACTAGCAGTTCGAAGCCACTTTACTCTTTGTATAAGTAGATAGTATGTTTACGTCAATGCGTACCTCGCGTTGTTGTCATAAATTTGTTTTATGTTGTACAGCTAATTTCTTTATCATTTTATTTCGTAAAGAAAAGAAGAATTTAGCTCGTTGTTCTTGTCGTAGTACTTTGTCCATTAAAATCTTAAAATCATGGCTCAAGAAGATGATGAGGAGGTGTGTACTTATATTTCAGACGAGCCGCGTACTTACCGCGCGATACTTTGGAATACTCATGGCGTTCAGTTGCGTCGCTCAGCATGGACTATGAACTATGAGTATATGTATTTGTGTGTGTACACATGAGTGTTTTTCCTTTTCAGGATTTAGTATTTAACATTGAGGAAGTCCAAAAGATAGTGAGAGACAACATAGAACTATGTCTCGGTGGTAACACATATAGCCATACTCGTGCCCCGCAATGGATTAGCATAATAACCGACAAAACACTAACCAGATTGAATAAACTTAACAAGCCCTTCAAGTACATAGGTATTATATTCTTATGAATTCTGACTAGCAACGACTACCTGTTTTTGTAAGTCTGGTTCCACTTTTGATTGCGCACTAGGGTAGTGTGGCACTCGCATCACGCAAAGACGGTTCTACAATACCGTACCATACCGTACATACGGTCTACCTACCTAGCATAGGTCTCGAACGTAACGAACGTCTCGAACGAATACCTAAAAGGGTGGCCAGTAGACATTTTATATAAACAGTTATTTCGAACTCGTAAGAAGGTATTCACTTATGGAACCGTTTTGCGAGGTGTTAGACCACAGAATTTCGTCCCTAGACCTACAAAAATAAAATTCTTACTACAACCATTTAAGTATTCTTGGTTAAAGTAGATGAATAAATTATTTACTTTTTTAATTTGTCGGCTGACTGGCGGTCGATGCAGTTGCACCACTTTTACCGCCCTAAAAATATGACCCGGTAAGACAGCATAGGCGAAGCCACTGTGGAACAGCTGCCCCACAGTGGCTCATGGTGTCAAGCGTAAGATATAAGGCTATATCTACCACTGATGTCAAGAAACTTTTAATAGGCGTCAGATTTTTTAACGTACAAAAGTTAATGCTTCAATTTGCAATTTCTTGCTTTGCCCCATCGTGAAGCAAACCCTGGCTACGGCCATGTACGATGGTACTTTTTACCCATCTTTCAATACCCAAGTTTCAATTAATAACTGATTCGGTCGATACAAGGCTTGTCGTAAAGTTGTGAATCGATGGGCAGCCCTGCCCAGCCCCCCGCTGGGTGACGGTGGCATACACCCTTTTTGGAGTAGATTGAATATTAATTTGTTGGGCAAATACATGACATCTCATTCTAATTACATTCTAGTGAGAATAACAATCACACAAAAGAATGGTTCCGGCTTACACACGGCGGCGGCATACTTCTGGGACACCGCCACGGACGGCACTTGCACCGTCCGCTGGGAGAATAAATACATGTATTGCATAGTAAATGTGTGGGCCATGGCTCTTCAGATATAAATAAATAGTGGTACGTATGATATACTTCCTTTTTTTGTACCCCATAATTATACTCTGAACTTTTAACACAGATGTGCATAACTTATTGCGCGTCTGAATCAATGCCTTACGAAAATTGTCATGCTGCATGTCAAGGCCACATGCCGTTGCGTCAATAATTTCGTCAACACTCCGAGACAGCCCTGCAGGCTGACGCTTCAATAAAAATAAAACAAAATATAAAGCACATTTTAGTATTTTTATTTTTGGTAAAATTTACCACAATACAAAATAATGATAGAAATAAATAAAATAATAAAATGTATAGACAGGTCATAGAACTATGCATTGTAAAATTGGTGCTTTTAAAGCAATTTATTATAATTTATAATAACATTAGGCAAAATGGCATTGTGTACATTAAAAATAAAAGCATTATTTTCAACAAAAATAATATCAAGAGCAGATACACTTAATTAACGCAAAATGATTCATCACTTGGTGATTTTGGTCTTTTGATTTTCTAATTAATTTATGTAAGACATACAGGACTAACAAAATGCACATGTACATAATTTTAAAGCATAACATTATTCTCGAGGTTACCCGAACAATTCAACTCCATAATAAACCATTTACAATTATATAATTAGTCCACGAATTGTAAAACCGACATAACATTAAGTTCCGTTCAGAAATAACGCACGCAACGTACACAAGACAAATTGAGGAAAGAGGAAAAGAAAACTCATGTTAATCTTATGTCAAAAAATCAAAATAAAACTAATAAACCTTTATAATATACGTTGTTAATCTTAACAATCGAAGGTGATTAAAATTACCTGTACTTTATTATCATAACTCGATGTAGGCTACAACTTCTAGCTCTCGTATCAAATGTAAACAAAATATAACAACCGTTTATATATAAAGAATGGCTTAAATACTTCTGTTATGACTATATTCGCATCAATTTAGTAAAAAATACCAATGGGACTAGGCTAGAGATATTATCTAGTTACCAGGATCCCCTGGATAATATAGTTCTACGCGGACTGATGGGAACACAGGCATTTCAGCGGTGATACGACGAAATTATATCACATGAGTTTATTGTATTTGTAATACGACCTTGTCTAAAAGTATATTGAAACTATTATGCGGTGCGAGCCAAACATGGTGTGGAAACTACCTCTCTGTTAACAATAAGTAAATTAATTAGTTTATGGAGTTTTGATGGAAACATCATCTTAGGTCAAAAGTAAAATATGAGCACCTTGATTTACAGTTACCAGGAGCAATACATTTATTGGACAAAAGAATGAGTGATACTGTATATTAATGTTTGGAGATCGGTGCAAAACTCATATTGTACCCATTACATTAGTTATTACGATATTGTATATGCAATTGCTAAAGTTAATTAGCACTCCAACCATCATGGTTCATAAAAACAAACACCATAATGAGTAGATCTTCTTACAACCTGACTAACGTGAATTAATTAATGTTTAAAATAATTTCTCATTTGTATGAAACACTAAAACCAACTATTACATGTACTCCCAAACTAACTTTATGTAATACAAACATCTGTTTACACAAGTTCACCGTCGCGCGCGCCTGTTATGCGATTTGCGCACGCAAGTAGCAGGAATGCGTATGATCGTTCTGACGTACAAATATCAAAAAGTACTAATCAATACTTAATTTACAAATTCAGCCTACGTTATTCTGTTCTATTGAATTATAGATATAATAAAATACTTGGGGACACATAGTACATTGTTAATGTAATACTGCTATTGTTAGATGCAGTAACAAATGTGTGAGTACTACATATTTACAAAAGATATACTATGGCTTAGTAGCACAACGTTTAATAACCAGAATTTGTTGCTGCATCTAAATCTATTAATTAAAATAATAAAATTGTAAATATTTTGAAGCTGTTTCGTTAGCAATTCAACTGACTTGTGTGATGACTGTTGTGATGCATTAAAATTCAGTCTATGAACAATTATATAAAATTACATGTGCCAATAAACAACACCGGTTTAAATAAAATAATAAAAAAAACAATTGTAATTCATTGAATAAAATTAAAACCGGTTAAGCTTCGCTGAAATAGTATTTAAAGCTAAAAAAAATGTGCATTTTTATGTTAAACCGTGCATCGTTACTGGGACTGGGAGTTATTCAACTGTACACGTCTCAATAATTCTGCCGCGAGTGGCGCCTCTCGAAACTTCCCCCCTCCCTCCTCGTCTCGCCGGGCGGGACCCTTCGCACACCCAATAACTTATTATATACACCGTAAAATAATTATACTCTCTAAAGTACAACCTACCACTATGACTACAATAAAACGATTTGTCGTTTAACTCGTTATTATGACAGATAATTCCTCTTATTTACAATTTTACTATACAATACATTTTAAAATAACTAAAAAGTAACATTGTACTTGTAACTTTGCTACCCTTCTTTTGAATGTACTAATTTCATTACGATTTATGTCTAAGTGTCCTTTTCATGTCATTATGTACACATACACGCTATGTTAGTCGAGACTTAACTGATCACAAAAGAAGAAATAAAAAGTAATGAGGAACAAATATACACTAGCTACCTACCCTCTAACCCGCTCGTGCCTGCGTTCAGGCCTGCACGATACACATATCACATCAAAGTTAAGTGTGCACACCTTAGGTGAACACTTAAGCCGTTCGCGAACCTTCTAATCGATCTATAAAAAATCAATATAATTAAAATATATTTACAAAATGTAAAAACCTATCTCAAAATATGATGTTTGAAGTAAAATAAATTCAAAAAAATATCATACAAACCAACAACTCTTTAACACTGGGCAGATTCAAGAAAGAGATCATAACAAGATTCATGTGTGTTTCCATGTGTCCGATACACGCCAGTGATTCTGTGTCAAGATACGAGGTGGGAGTAACGCGATATGTGATGTTGACTTATTGTCATAGATACATATATTATGTACACGTAATAATTGTGCTCGACCCAGTATTTCACAACAAACTCTCACTTCCCCGAACTAAATTCTAAATAGGCTTACTTAGAACTCTCAGGAGATCCATCGATTGATATCTTCAGCGTGGCCGCCGAACGTACGTCCTTCCGAATTTCATGTCATTCACAACTCACGTTAATTCCTTATTATAATTATTTTTACGTCTTATTCAGTAATGTACTTCTATCATTATGCTTTAAAGTTAAGCCTGAGGCTCATATTGTTAATTTACTGGTCAAAAATACGACAGTTCTATTACATTTCACGATCCTTCATATGACAACTTGTGCAGTATTTTTGATCGGATTTTACAGCATTTGAACCTCTTCGATCAAAGACCAAGACGAGCATAATTGACACAATCAAATTATTCACTCATACTAGAACGTTAGTTGAGATACTTGCGACACTTCTTGGCGCCGCATGTGCATGGTATCTTGACCTCTTCGAAGGGGAATTTATAGTCGTATGTTAGTTCCTCCCCGATGGTTATACGGCGCAGGGCGAAGATGAGGATGTGTTTATGACCGTGAATGTCCACAACACGCGAGTAACAGTTGGGCTGTGAAAAAGAAATAGTTAAATTAGCAATTTACAATTACAACTATACTGACTTAGGTTTCAACATGGTACTTAAATCGCGAGGAATAATGCATAGAAACCTTTAGTATCACGACAAACTATCCGCATCGGGACTGAAGTCTAGACACGAATTTTGTAAATGAACAACATTTTATCGTAAAACTCACATCACATGAATGGTTGATGAACCTCGCAGAGTTGCCCTTGAGCGTCGCGTCGACGACGAGGTTATCGTCGATGCGGAACATGTAGCAGCCGCCAACGCCGCGGCGGCCACTCATCGCCTCATAGCGTTTCTCGCGCTGATCCGCCAGCACCGCGCGGATCACTTCGCCCGCGTATTCTATCACCATGTCGCCTGGAGATTAAATACACTTTGAAACTAATCCGCAATTAATATAATAGGTTGGGTTTAAATATGTATTGACCATATTTCGGATCCACGCTACAATTAAATGGTTTTTTTTTTTTTTTTTTTATACATTAATAGGCAAGTATTTGATCTCGATCTCACCTGATGGTAAGTGAAGATGAGATCTACGATGGAGCATACTTGCCTAGGTAGGAAGGCGGCAGTAGATAAGAGACGCTACATTCACTAGGCACATGCAGCGCAGCTGATCTGACCCGCCATCCATGAATGGCAACACCGAACATCATGCCGGAACACGGCTAGGCCGCTTGGCGACATAGCTTTGTTCAGTGGGTGGTGACTAACCGCGGCCGAAGCCTACCACCAGTAGAATTGGTTAATCAATGGAGAGTCAAAAATAATAGGACCGTATACAGATTACGAACAGAGAACGAGACAACTATGCATTTAAGATTTTTTAAATTATTAATATTAATTAATGCATAGATATTTCAAATAGGATTTTTAGTGTTTATAACTGCTATTTTCAGTGTTTTTATACCATACAAATTTTCCAACACAACAGTCATGTTTATTTGTTTTCGTTTGGTATGAACACACCCGTATGTTACAAGAAAATCTAAAAGTCTATTCGACTTTGAATAAGGCATTGAACGAGGACTTACCTTCTTCAATGTCTCGTTTGCAGAATAATCCTCGTCCGTGTATATGCGATCTGTATACGCCAACAGACGCTTTAGATGTCTCTTTCAGTTGTCTGAATCTCATTGCTGGTGGTAAAGTTGCTAAACGCCTGAAAAATATATAAGCACATTATTTTTAAAGTACTATCATGTTATAATAATCGGTTTACAATGATGATATAAACATACCTAGAAATAGAGCTCTCCCCGTCTTGGCCTCCGAATGGTGGCGGCTCCTCTCTAAACGGCGACGCCATCCAGCTAAACATGTCATGATTTGGTTTCCTAGCAACAGGACCCGTGCGTGCGCTGCCCCAAGGACTTTCTTTGAAGCCTTCGCTCAAGTCCAAGTCGTTATCCCAGCTGCTCAACTGTCGACCTTGCTGCGTCTTATATTTTGTGCAACGACTTGCCTAAAAATATAAATAAATTGAATATTGGAACATTTACAAAACATTATCACAAGTACAATTTTTTTGTCTCCTGCTTTGCAATGGAATAAACTGAATAATTTTCTTCCAACTCCCCCTATTTTTATATCTTACGATTAAATGCATTCGGGTTCCAAGACAATTAACTTTATCCCGGGACTCGCCGAGGGTCAAACCTCGGTGTCATCATGGGACACCACTGTAGATCCTGGCTTACAGGTAGCAATGGTGGGAGTGAGTGGCGGGCCTAGCCCCATAAAAAAAAGTATTTTTTTAAGTATTTTCTTTGATTACTTACCCCAGGCAGTTGTTCGATAAGATATCTCAATGCGTTGTTGTTCAGTCCAAGAAGGTGTGCTCCGGATAAACTAGATGGTAGATTGTACTGAATCAGCGGTAGCCCCGATTGCTTCCTAGCATTCTGTACAGCCTCCACAACTTTAGCCCAAAGGTCCGTCAAAGATGATGAAGTATAGTTAAAACCATCCTCTGAAGTCACTTCGTATATCAGCTTTGGCCCATCGTCTTTTGGCGGATCGGGTGCCGGTTTCGGTAGAGTAGGTTTATTTTCCTTGGATAATTTGCTCTGCCTTTTCATGGATACTGGGTCATTATCCAATTTTTTGTCTACCAATGCTCTCTTCATAATTTTTGTGGGGGCATTTGATAGTTTTACTGACGCTGAAGTTTTGTTCGTATTTTTTTCCACTAGCACTTTTGGTGGTTCAATGTTAATCATTTCGGTGTCTAAACTCGGTAGTGACATTTTGGATGCGGCTTCTACTGGTTCGCTGATTCTCACACCCTCCACATGCGTCAAGGCCGTACTTGTGTTAGCTTGGTGCATTTCAGCTGACAGTTGCAATGCTCGAGCCGCATCTCTTTCTTCTTTATCTCTTTTAGCTGTTTCCAATTCCATCATTCGTTTAGATTCTTCAATTGCTTTTTCCAAGTCACTGTCGATGGTTTCATCTTTGATATTTAGATCAGGCATATCTTGACTTACTGGTCTTTGTCTTGGTACGGCAACTGTTTTGGTGGAATTCTTTGTAGATGACTTACTTTGACCGTCTCTGTGCAATGGCAAAACTCTGTTCATAGGCCTCATAGACATAGGATTGACCACGTTAGTAGGAATTCCAGATTGCTGAGTAGGTGGAGCTTTGGGTAATGTAATACTAGAACTGTTCTGTGTCGGTAAGTTTATCGTGTTGTTCGGCACGGGTATGCAAATCATATTGCTAGCATTGTTCTGATTTTGGAGCAAATTGCTGTTGGCTTGAAGCGGGAAGTTGATGTCGGTGGTGGCTTTGGACGCAATTTTAGGATCGACAAGATTATTCTGGACGGTTATATTGACTGTGTTGTTGCTAGAGTTCACATTAATATTCATTGGAGCACTGTTAGGTATCGCTTGGAAGGGCACGTTTATCATAGTGCCACTATTTTCATTACTTTGCTGAAAGGCCAAAGGATCAGCATTGATGCTCCCTACATTGTTGTTATTGTTGTTGGTGACGACACGAATGTTGTGCTGCTGTGGGACGTGTTGATTGATGTTATTCTCCAAATTAGCATTATTAATTCTACTTCGCTCAGGCAAATTGATAACTCTATTGTTCTGTGAATTCATTTGCATATATCCAATTTGATTATTGACTGATATGGTATGATTTTGCTTGTCATTGCCAATGATATTAACCTTAGCGCAATCTTTATTACTTGGCATGTTTGTCATAGGTAAGTTAGTACTGGGTGGAGGGCCCATAATACTCTTGCCGCGTAATGGATCCTGTGTAAATTTAGGCGGATCTGGAACTGGCATTGTATTTCGTTCCATATTTCTTATACTTTGGTTTTGTGATGTATTGCTATTGGTCATGCTACAGCTGTTAATATTTATTTGCGCGTTATTGGCTACTTGGCTGCTCATAATTTGATTCTGATTGTTTGTTCCGTGTGCTTGACTATTACTAATCATCATATGATTTGATGTTGCCGACATGAGGTTATTAACACTATCACCGGAATTAGAGCAACTCATTAGCATCTCGTGGCCAGTCATGTTATTTTGGCTGCTAGTTGCGTACATATTACTGTTATTGACCGAATTGATCATCATATTGTTAGACATATTGGAATTCACACTCATACTGTGCATTATGTTTCCAGCTCCCATACTCATATTATTTGTATTCATATTCGTACATATTTCCATAGTATTTTGATTGTTAGAAAACTGTGCGCTATTGTTTGAACAGCTGCCGCTACACGAATTTTGAATGTCATTCTTTATATCAGGAATATTGGGCATATGCATGATTGAATTATTCATAGACTGGTGATTAGGATTCGCTATTTGCATTGAACTATTCAAGTTATGGATATTCATGTTATTCATTGGATTCATCTGATGTTGCATCATTGATGAATGCTCCATAGAGCTTCTGTTATTTTGTATTTGATTCATAGAGTTCATGTTTTGCAAACTAATCGGGTTACTGTCGTATCTGTTCCCGTGGATGTTTGGCATCGAGCCAGAGCTATCCATCTGGTTGCCTAAATTTATATTAGGAGCATTTCCTGACATATGGTGCATATGCATGCCATTATCTATTTGCTGTCTGTTGTGCATTTGGTTCGGTCCATGTTGATGTAGGCTCATTAAATTGCTGTCAACATGTGGCCGATTATTTTGGATTTGCATTACATTTGGCATTTGATGTTGATGATGGAGACCTACATTTTCCATCTGTCTGTTTTGTTGCAAAGACATTTGTTGATTAACATGCATATTATTCTCTAGCTGCGGTCGGGAACTGTTATTCATGTGATGGTTCATCTGTTGCATGTTATGCATTTGGGTATTGTGCATACTTTCCATAGATCTATTGGAGTGAATTGAGTGACTCATATTCCCCATGCCGTGTTGCATGTTCTCCATCATCAGTCTATTATTCTGCATATTCATATTCGACATTGTCTGCTGCATATGCATGTGGTTTATATCACCTAAGTCCGATCGGTTTAAGTTGTTATTGCCTAAATTATGCATATTCATTGTCTGATTCATAATATTACTATTGTCAGGAGTGTTTCGATTTGACAACATATTTGTTTGATTGTGGTTCTGCTGAGTACTGATCATATTGTCATGGAATGATCTGCTGGGTGTCTGTTGGTTGAGCTGCAACTGACTATTATCGACTTGCCGATTGTGCTGAATTTGACCGTTCATTATATGAATTTGGTTGGGCGTCGAGAGCTGATTGGTGTCGTGCGACATCATCGACATGTTATTTCCATGAGACATGTTTGATGTATTCATAGGCGACATGTCATGCTGGTGACTCGATGACATGTTGCTATCAGTTGGACCTGAGATGTTCATCCTATTATTTGCCGCTTCTTGTTGACAAGACATATTCACATTTTGCATCGAGTTGTTTCCAGAATTCAGTAATTGAACTTGGCCATGTGATGTGCTATTTGCCATCGAGCACATTTGATTTTGGTTATTACTAAGTGAAATAGTATTTGTGTTGTTTTGTAATTGTTGTCGCATTCCGCTATGGGGTATAATGCTGATGGCTGGGCTGTTGCTTATATTACCGGTCATTTGACAGCTATTCAGTTTATGGGTGTTCATTTGGCTTGATATGCTGTCATTAGTATGTTTGTTGTCCGTATTTCCCATATTCTGGAATGTTTTATCATTGTGAGCATGTTGTTGCGAATGGGAAGCCATTATCTCTTGCGAGAAATTCAAAAGCCCACCTTCGGCTTTCGACAGAGCGTTTATTTTGCTCAATTTCAGAGTTGTGTCCGCATCAAAATTGCTGTTCATAACAGATGATGGTGGATAAATATTTCCGGCAGTGATTTGAATTACATTATTAGATGTAGAATGAGATGACGAGTGATGACTCACGCTAAGGTTCGGTTCGTACTGATGAGAATGCAGGTTCATGCCAGACATCGAATTACTCGGCAACTGCATCATACAATTTTGGTTAACTTTGTCGTGGTCATTATTGGAAGGTCTTCCAGTCGATATGTTGTTTTGAATGTTCATCGATGAATTATTCATACTGCTTGATTTGACCGTCATGCTTTGAAGTTCTAGCTTGTTATCGGAAATACCACCGCTATTGGGTGGATTCATTTGCCGCCACGGAGTCGGTGATTTGATGCTCTGGGTAACACTTATGGTAGGCATACTGGCAGAGTTTAGACTATCATGCAAATTTCCGCTAATCTCGATAACGTGAGAATTTTCAATTTTCATGTTGTTTTTGTTGGCCGATGGGGCGATAGAGCTGGAAACTATCGGCTGTGACAATGGTATAGATTGCATCGAGAACGAAGTGACAGGGTTTTGAACAGATTGTGATATAGCCATTACGGGCTGCCCAATCGATGAAACAAGGGTCACATTTGGAGACATGGACACGTTGCTAAGCTTGGGCATGTTGCCTCTATGCAAATTTTGTGGTGAACTTGAAAGAGTCATTGTATGTATTTGTGACGTAATCGGGTTAATACTCTGTCGTCCTGTAATAATAGCGCCTGATTGAGCACTAACGCCTAGCGACGAAGGGCTCATTTGAATCACTTTGGGTGTTTGTCGATTAGCATTATTTGACGATTTGTCGGGAAGAGGCTGCAGTGTTAGGTTCGGAACACACGTCTTTACATTCTTAATTGATGGCGATGATTGTACAGATTGCGCATTGACAACATTAGGAGTTGACGACACTGCCACTCCATCACCAACGTTATTAACCACAACATATCCAGTTGGTACTTCAACAATCGGCTCTATCTTACTCGCTTGGAACACTTGTGTAGTTGTAGCCGAGAAACTACTATTCTGAGCAAGCACTCCCTGCATAGCTGTTGAAACGAACTGTTGTGATGACATAACGGTATTCTGCACAATCGTTTCCAAGCCGTAATAAACGGGCTGTGTCGTCGTTAGATACATGCAGCCAGATGGATCCGTGACCATTTCCAAAGTAGGTGTCGATCCAAGCAAAACTTGATCATTGCAAAACTGCGGTAATAATGTCCCTTGCGGTAGAATGGTAGCGCCAGGACCGGACGATATTAGCGTATTACCCTGAGATTGTAATGCTGTATTCGGAATTATTGTAGTTTGACCATTCCCAATTCCACTTTGAGGTACAACAGTAGCTCCACCTGTTTGCAAGGTGTTGTTAGGAAGTAGAGTTGCAGTTTGAGACGTAATAGTACCGGGCGTCAGTCCTTGAATAGCTCCTTGCGGTATAATAGTTGTACCGTTTTGTGTGTGTATGGCTTGCGGTAGAATCGTATGTCCATTAGGACCTTGAGATAAAATACCTTGAGTCTGAATCGTGCCCTGTGGCAATATTGTAGCACCTTGTTGAAGCGCTTGAGGTAATATTCCTACATTGCCTTGCGGTAACAGTACTGGTATTCCGCCACTTGGAACGGCAACAAGTCCACCGGATTCCGTTTGTTGTATTTGGAACGTTTGGGGCATGAGACCACTTTGGGAGATAAATTGCGTGGGACCAGCTTTGAAATCCCCTTGTGGCGCAATAGTCGCAATGTACTGCATATTCTGACTCTGTTGTTGCGACAAAGCCTCGACGTATGCAGACATTATATTCTGATTGGACACTGGCTGTACTATGATTGACGGCTGTCCAGTTTGATTGTTCGTTTGCAGTTGAATCACTGTATTTCCATGGCCAAGGGGTGACTGATTGATGGTTGTGTACGTTTTCTCAAGTTTTGTTTGCCTCTTAATCGTAGTTGGTTTTGGAATCGGGCGACCCCTTCCGCGGTTTGTAGCTTGGAAAATTGGCTTTGGCTGTACTGGCGCATGTTGCTTCTTAGGAGATTTTTGAGGCATCCCGGGTAATATCAGTTGTTGCTTATGATGCGTGTTTGGTGATGATAATCTTTGGGCAGTCATTGCTGGAACTACTATAGTAGGATTTCCTTGAATCTGATGGCGTATCATTGGTTGGATATTTTGTATGATTGACGTATTCGGCATTCCTTGTATTGAGTTGACAGGTAGCGCGATTGATGATGCGCTAGCCATATTAGGGAAATTCGCAACTTGGTTTTTGCCTTGCATCAGAGACTGTTGATTAGATGGTATGGTCAGAACTTGGTTTGAGTTCGACGAAATTACCTGAATACCTCCTGACCCTGACAACAGTTGTGCCATGTCTGTACCACCTTGGATATGTTGTATATTCGCGCCTCCATTTCCTGGTTTCACGCAAATGTTATAGGGCAAAATATTTGGTTGTGTTATGATTTGAGGTGTCATAACCTTTTGGCCACTTGCAGAACTAGTTTTAGGAGGTAGTAACATTTGAGGGGTAACTACAATCTGTGGCGAGGATAGCATTTGCTGGTTACTAGATACTTGAACATTAGTGGTCTTACTCTGGTCGAAAATTACTGTACCGGATTTCATTTGTTCAGTAATCGTCATAGTCATTTCATTGGATGGACCTGGTGAAGGCGTCTCTACGATGGTACCATTTATTGTTATTTGTCGAGTGTTGATCGACGTTCTCCTCGCTGATATCCCTTCAGCCTTTACTGTATTCTCAGTGCCACTGACCACACCAGCATGTATTATCATAGGTTGAGCAAATGCACCTTGAAAGGCGTTTTGCAATGTCGTCAATGTTCTGTTTTCAGGGGATTTCGGATTTTCACTCTCACTTTCACTTGTTGACATCATATCACATGAGGGTACATGTCTATCGTAAGACTCCTTGTTTCTGTATGTGCATTGACATCTATCACATCTGACTGGTTGCTCCATCTGATTTGATGACCCAGAGTTGTCATCTAAAGGTCTCATCACAAGTTCAGGTTGGCCACTCATGGAATTACCGGCGAATGTCACCGTGTAGCTTTCAGTACCACTAGCTCTATATAAGAACTGGTTTGCCTGGCCTCTTAGCGCGCTGTCGTGGCCTGGATGGTTATCTTCGGCACCATCTAGTTGTTGTATTGGACTGAAGTTATTGTCATCATCGCGAGGACTAGACGGTCGTGAGCTACACGTACTTTCGGAACCTGACCAGTCAGCTGCACCATCCAATTGAGAGATAGGACTACATTGTATCTTCGTGTAGAAATCTATAACGTCAGTGTAGTAGCCGTCATTTTTGTCTGTCTTTTCTGTACTTGTTTCTTCTTCCTTTCGCTTAGGTGATTGTGCGCGGTAGCTTATACCAGAAGTATGTGGTGCTTCATCACAAATAGCACCGCTAGTACATGTTTCAATCTTTACTTTTTTGTCTGTACTAGTTTCAGTCTCCTTTATAGCATTGAGATGTTCTGTTATGGTGACCCTTGGTACAGGGCTCATTTTTCCTGTGATTGTAGATGTTTTACTCATCTTGCACCTTTTTATGGTCGACGTTAGTAGGCTTGTGTCAAATTTGTTATTCCAACTGCTGGACCTCTGTTGGCCACGTCCAGTAGTTAGAGACTTAAGATTGTGGGTTTGCAAAAGCATTTCAGATTTGCTTCTTTTCAATTCCTTGCTTCCAGTTTCAAATCTTGCATTCAATAGTTCATCTATGAAATCAGTAGAGCGAAAATCTGATTTATCATTGCTCTTGTCATCTGATTGGCCCATTGCACAATATAATTCATTTTTCATTTCTTGGAATATGTCCTGCATGGAAATGCCATCCAAAAGATCATGGTTCAAATCTTCAAATATAGCGTCTTTTACTTCAGGAGGTAGCAAATCTGCTGTATTTTGGGGCTCCTCCTCATCTTGTTGTTCTTGTTTGCATACATTGTCCAGTAAATATTCAACAACTTGCTTTACAGCCAGGTCTTCTAGAGTCACAGTGTTACCAATCTTAATTGGCGATTTATCACTTTTAAGCATTAGCACAGTCTTTGCACTAGACCCTGTTTCGATGCTTTCATGCCACGCACCAATTTCAGCCATGACTCTATCCACTACATGAACATCTAAAGTGTGATCAACAGTTATGTTTACGCCATAATCAAATCCCGGAAGAGGTTCCGCAAGAATCAACTTTGTCTTTATTGTATACCTCACGATCTTTAAAGGCTTTTTGCAAGACCAAAACAGGCGAGTGCATGAAAAGTCGACTGGCATTAAAAACTCATCATAATCGGAAACTGATGGCACAATTTTTCCAAGACTGTGAACTGTTAGGGAACCTAATATGAATTGCACTTTACTAATTTCACTGTATCTCTTCTTTTTCTTGTCGAGCTCTACATAGACCGGTCTTGTGAGGTCGAAATCTGCATCTTTTTGTAAACTTTTTATGGGCACATCTTTCCCGTGAGTCGGGCAGAATACTCTCTTATCATCCAGAAAGGCACAACTCTCTTTTCTCGCGCAGGCATAGTGGTATGTTTCGCTGCAGTTCTTAGCGCAGCAACCCACACTGGCACCTTTCAATTCACATGCAGCACATTTGATCATCTTTCCTCGTGATATTGCTGAATGGACATTTTGTAGGGATCCATCTATTTCTTCAAAAACTTCAGCAGACCACAGGGCACAGTTGGCATGAATCCAATCATTCTGGCCACAATATAGCAGTCGTCCTTCCATTGAAGGGGAACCATCCCCAACAGATTTGCAAAGCACACACACTCTTGAATCTACTACTGGATAGAATTCTAACAAATCTTCTACTAATTTATCCCCATCAACTTCCAACTTAGGCACTATTTGGTCCAATGGCCTCTCAACAGATTGTACAGTTGTTTTGACCTTGCTATCAGACATTTCGACATCTTTCACAGTTTCTGTGTCTTCTTGTTCACCTTCAACTTCAAGGTTAGGTTGAAGGCTGTTGTTTTCACAATCAAACCATGGAAAGGTTTCCGAGAATAAATCCTTATAAATCATTGTGAGGTCGTCATTTGATGTTCTTTGAATAACCTCCTTCATATCGTGGTTGAAGTCTTTTAGGGAGACATAGCCATCACTGTTTACTCTCTTCTTGATGTCAAGTAGTGATGGTGAAACTATTCTGTTCAAGTCATTACTGCTGATTTCAGCCCCAGGTGTGTTTGGGTGCCTCATAACAACCGGGCTTAGGTCTTGTTCGCTACGAGCTTGCGGGAAGCTCTTTATAGGCTCATCGTCATCCGATATCGCCTCATATTTATCATCATGGACGGTTGTCGGTAACATCGTAGTCGCCTTCTCTGTTTTAGTTTGAGGTTGATAATTTTCATGCACCTCAACACATGGTGCTTCGAATTCTGTTTTTGTCCCATAGAGGCCTGTAGAAAAGCATATCTCCTTGTTTTGCATCAAAGGCTCCTGTAGGTTGACCACTTTATGAGATGTGTGTGGCATTTCCTCCTTCTCCATATTAACATCCGACAATAGTGTTGAACACTGCCATACTTGCGGTGCATTGGACTCCTCAAGTTTATTGGGGCCCAAATTATTACTACGCCTACCTCTAGAAGTATTTCTGTACACTTTAGTCTCTGATGACTTCATAGAATCGTCCGCGACGTCAAAGTGAAGTTTTCTTATGGCCTGTGGCGACATAAGTCGGTACGGTTTGTTTGGTACCGGCGTGTTTTTATGCGGCGTGAGCTTTAGTAACGCACAAGCTTTTTTATTTTTAGCAAGGAGCTTCAACAGATGAAGAAGCCTTCCTTTGAGATGTTCGGTGAGCATCTTTCTCCATGGCGGCTCATTGGGCATACACTTACAGCAAATGTACTCAATTGATGGCGGTAAGGCAGATAGCAGTTGGTAGCCTTCACCTGTTAAACCTTCGCAGCTGGCGTGCACCCATCTGCCGCACCATCCGCATTCCATCATCTGGAAGAAAAAGAGAGTTTTAGAAGAGATGTTAAATTATGTCTGTTATGTAAGGTAATATGTTTCATTGGGGGTCGAACAATACATAGAGTGAAATCCATGGTTGCGAAAGCTACTGATATAATAAACAGAAAATATTGACCTTGCTATCAAAATCGTTGTCCCTGTAGCAGGCTTGGCAGAGCGGGCAATAATTGCCCTTCTGACGTAGCTTGAAGCAAGGCCCGCAGAACGGTAAGCTGCCGACGAACTTGCTCACACGACTGCTGTCGCAACTTTTGCACTTCAGGCACGCGCTACAAATCTGAAAGCAATAGCAACGACATGGATTACTACAAAACACAAACACACATCATGAATTATTACTACATATACATTGTTTAATATTTTCTTGGTAAATTTTGGTCCTAAAAATGTATATGGTGTGCAATGAAATAGGATAGCTCGTTGGTTATATGAACCCTGTTCTCGTCGAGTCGGCTGGGTGCCGCCGAGGCCTGTCAGACTACGGTACGGCAACATAGGTTCGGGCGTGATGACAATAGGAGTAATACCTGCGGCCAGTCGCTGCGGTGGTCGGGAGGCGCGGCGGGCAGGCAGGCGGCGTGGAAGTGTCGCGCGCAGGCGCGGCAGCGCGCGCGCGCCGCGGCCCGGCCGCACGCCGCGCACGCCGCGCAGCGCGCGCACGCCCAGCGCCCGCCCGCCGCGTCCTCCGCGCACCAGCTGTGGTACCACTCGCAGCACGACGAGCACGACAGCATCTGCGCATGCACAACATTAACGGTCGGGTCAATTAACGCTCGCCATTGGTTCAAATTCGGAATTACGCAGGAAGAAACCCAAACGCTGCATATTTGTTCTGAATCCGGAGACTTGGCGCCAAATATGAATGATTGGAATTTAATAAATTACGATTACGAAACACATGTCCATTCACAATATTGTTCGATTTACATGTTATAAAGTGAAACCAAATTGGGATGGAACAGTTGGAACACAATATATCGATCTGAATGTAATATGCATATTAGTGTTGAGAGATTATTTAGAATTCATTACTAGTCCAACGAGTGTGTGTGTGTGTGCAGTCACAGACCTAAGTAATTCTTATAATTAACCGTCTTCAAAAAGGAGGAGGTTCTCAATTCAGTTGTATTTGTTTTTTTTTTATGTTTCAGTTCCATAAATAATATGTAGACATATTTTAATATGTATAAATAATATCAAAATATATTTTTTATAAATAAAAAATCAATGCCATTGTAAATTAATTATATTAATTTTATAATTAATTTCCAATGTATTGTAAAATTATTATAATAATTAATTTACACATACAGCTATGATTTTGGACATACGTTTTTAAGCAAATTAAAGTAAAAATGACTCACGTTTTCTTTGCCAGCACTTCCGCAGAGGAAACACAGTCTCGCGACGGTGAACGGCCCGGTCCCTATGAGGCCGAATCCTGAGCTGCACACTTCATCAGGATCGTAACTCTCCCAGAAATCGACGCATATTAGTTCTGGCCGATTCTGTCCACACTTTTGGGAACGGCCGCGTACCTATATAGGGAAATCACAGTTAATTAGAACTCTACATCATAGACCATTACAAGATACTCAAATAAATATTAAGAATATTTTTTTACTGATGATGTACAGGAAAATGTAGCAAACATGCATAAATTAACATAATGTTTAAAAAACTTACATTTGTAATGTTTGTTAGAGGTTTCATGATTATCTTCTTAGGTATGAGGTCCATAATTGTCTCGTCTTCACTGGATTCAGCTTTACTCAATAGTTTACTTGGTATTGGCTGCTCTACCTTGCGTTTCTTAGGTTCCACAGGAGCCTCAACATCACTTTCTTTCGTTACTGTTGCCACTGGTACTATCTGTAGTGTCTTGTTCTCAATGTCCATCTCCGAATCAAAGCTAGATAGATCAGGAATTTCTCCATCTTTCTCCAACAAGTTGGAATCATCATCAATTGGTTGGCTCTTCTCCTTTTCTTTTTCATCCTGGGTCGGGAATGTAGCGATGGGTTGTCCCAATACAATTGACGCGCTCCGACAAACGTGCTTGACTCTAGGCCCTTTGAGTTCCACCTTTTGCCTTTTAGGATCCTCAGTTTGCTTAGACTCTGCTTTATCTTTTTTCCTTACTTTTAACTTTGTCAATTGACGCTTTCTACTCACATTTGAGTCTTCGTTCACTTCAACTGATGCTGGACGGTCTGGTTTTGGCTTCTTATCCTGTAAAAATGGAAACATTAAATGGTATTGAACCATTTAGCAAAAGAAAAAAATTATAATTTAATACACTTTTAGTACCTCATCTTTCATTTTATCTGGTTCTTCAAGCTTCTTGTTTGCTTTCAATGCTCCAAAGATTTTGTTTTCACTATCAATACTAGGTAATGCAAACACAGGTTGAGCTGTAGTAGTATTGTTTGTTCCTATTCTCAGTGGATTGGGCGGTGTCAGAGAGCCAGATGTTGCAACACCCGGCCTCATGTAAGGAGGTAACATAGCTGTTAGACCTGCCCTTATGCTTGGTGGCACTTGGAAAGCCTTTAGGCACATTTTAAGCCAACATGCTGGGCATCGAGTTTTGTTCGTACACCTGAGTAACTTCCACTGTTGTGAACGTACTATAGGTGGTACGTGACAATTACCTGAAATAAATTGCATTTAATTATAATCCAAATTGTAATTGGGCTATATCTGTAAATTGAAGATATTTAAAAAAGATATTGGACCATTATGTTATTTGGACATGACTGAATCCAAAACAAGTGTTTTTAGCACAGGTTTCAACAGGATTTTCAGTATTGTGAGCCAATGGTTTAGACACAAAACACATCGCACATATCATCATGCTATAACTATTGGGGGATGAGGTAGAGTTATGGGTAAAGCTTATGATAGACAAGTTGTTACTGGATTGGTTGGTTGGTTGTTGTTGGATGAACCATATCTGCATTTTCACTGCTTACCTTCTCCTTTCAAACACTGCATTACAACATTTGCAACAGGCCCTGTCCGTTGAGACATCTTTTCCTTCTTCAACATCTTGGATATAAACTTGCGACATGACTCGCACGAATATATTCCGAATTTTCGAGCTTGTTTGACAAATCTATAGAATCTTACTGCTCCGCATACTCCACAAGTCACAGTCGTTGGTGGATTGGTAGCTGAAAGTAATAATTATAAATAATTATTAACCAAAAAGAGTTTTATAGATATTCTTTACATTGCGGTTATTAATTTTAATAATAATATAGAGATGGTTTTTTATTTTATTTTTCGAAATATACAATAACTAGCTGTACCGGCAAACTTCATACCACCTCAGAATCAAATGTGTCAGAAAATGAATGATTTCTATTATTTGTATTTTTTTTGTGATTTGTTCCCATGTTCTAATAGTTATTAGTAAAAAAAGACTTTACAAATACATTTTAAATGTAGTGCATGGAAGACTAGTATGCAATATATTATACAACAATGATATATCTATATATATAAATCAAAATATTTACAACAGGATTTTTAAATAATAAATATTAAATAAAGAACTCACAAGACACTGATGTTAATGTAGAGAATGGTCCATCTAGTCCTGATGTAGATTGTGTGGATGTATTCAACTGCAATCGTGCCTCTCTAATGATAATTTTACCCCTGAGCAGCTGGGATGCGGACCCTTTTTCTTTCTCAGGACTAGCCGGAGCTGGCTTGTCCTCCTCATCCCCACTTCCTGCAGGGCTTGCACTCTCCCAACTCTCGTCAGATTCTGAGCCACTACTTGTACTACTAGAGCTACTAGCATCTGATATGTCCATGAGCTTTCTCATTGCATGTCCAGTTCTATCATCTTTACTTGGCTCTGTTGTTTTTAACTTTTCAAGCCCTTCCAGGTTGGAATTCTCATCTTGAGATGGTTCTTTCTCATATGAGAACAAATCATGGATCTTCCTTGGCCCAGAAGTGATGCTTGAAAATGAATTTGTTATTTTATCTTTGAAAAGATTTGATGATTTTAATGGTTGTGTCTCCCTAGATTTCTCATTCTGGTTTGTTTTATTGGTTTCTCCCTCATCGGGTGTATCATCATCATCATGTAAGTTATTGAATACAATTCTCTTGAGTTTTGGCTTCTTGAGTACCTTCCCTGATGATATACTGCTACTTGTAGAGGTCAGATCCTCTCCATCTATGAATTTTTTGTTTGGTTTAATAACTCTTGAGGAATGTGCACTTCTAATAGGCAAAACAAACTTTGTTGTGCTTCCACTTTCTTTTTCTAAAGGTGACGTATTCCTCGGAGGCGGTGACATGCACCGGCTCTCACTGAACTGTGAGAATTTGTTCATAGGCTTTGATAGAGGATTTAAATTTTTCCTCAAGTATCCTTCTTGGTGTTCTGAACTTGACTTTGAGCTGAGGTCTGTTAATTTTGCTGGTTTGAGTATACTGTTAAATGTTGAGTACTCAGTAGTTTTGAGTGATGACTTTTTCTTTATAATAGGCACCAACGGAGCATGGTGTTTTAATGGGATCTTTTTAAGTGGAAAGAATATGTCTTCGCAACTTTCAACCGTCCCAAATGTGACGGTTTTCTTAACTGGTTTTGGTTTATCACCCTTGACTGGCTCCATTTTGTTCTGTGACCTGGTCCTAACCGGAGACTTTGAAGATTCACTGGGGGTTTTGTCTTGGCTTTCTGTATTATTGTTTGTTGGTGTCAAGTTGATCACTTTATTTTGGCCACTGTCATTTTTCTTATTCTCATTGTTGTTTTCTTTCTTTTCTTCTTCCTGAAATATTTTGGATATTTATGTTTAGTTATAGCATTTTCAACAATGTGAATCCTGTGTTATAGATGTGTTATACATGAATATAGAATTGTGGAAGTAACAGGGCAAAAAGACAAGATTTAAAATAAATCTATTGTTAACCTTGATAGAATCATGACTGTACAGTTTTTTTCTACAACTATCACCATAATATAAAAGATCTCCGATATTAAACATACTGGTACAACACTTTTGGTTCATGAAGGAATTCTAAAATTAAATAAATTATAGACAGAATGTGAGCATGAGTAAGCTTAGTACCTATTTGCATTATCTAACCACAAAATATCAGTAATGTTGCAACTAATACTCATGAGTGAAATGTGCAATTTTAACAGTTATGTATAGTTTAGTTTACTTAAATAAAGGAGCATTACACAATAAAGAATGTATGTTCAGTTTTAGAAAATGTTTTATCAGAATTAGTCGTCTAGACTAAAACTATTGTAACGAGTTAACGAGTTTGTAGTGTAATTGTTGAGTGAGGGTAAACTCTATTTATCAACATTTTGTGTCTTTCAATTACTTTACTTATATTTCCGGATATACTTAGTCATCCATATAAATGAACATACAACATAGAAGAGCAGTAAAGAGTACAATCTTTAGGTATGGTATGTAAGGTTATGTAGATACACAGTTTATATTTCCTTTGAGTTACATAGAATGTATGCAGCATTCAGTGAACATTATGTTACAAAAAAATGTATTATCAATATATAAGCTAATCCTAATCTCTCTACATCTTGCATTTTGTTGACATGATTTAGATCACACTAATGTCAAAGTACGTATAATACGTACCTACTTGACGCTCTACAAGCGATAATCGTGTTGAATGCTTGTAGTTATTACGTAAACACAACATATCCGAATTCACGCGAATCATCTTTGTAAGTATCACGCAAAGAAAGATAGCGAATCAAAGCAAATAAAGGTTTGTACCTCTTGGTCCCCAGTAAAATCATTAGCCGTAGAGCCACGGGCGGGCGGCTGACTCTCTGGAGCAGTCTCATGGTAAACAGCCCCCGATAAAACACTAATCCGTTTTCTGTTTTGAAATTTGAGTGGTTTGCCTGGGAATCTCGATCTTCCCATTTTGATTGTGCACGTAAACGAAGAATACTCAGTGCGTTCCAAGCGACTGCGAGGAAACTGGCGCGCATGCTCGGGCCCGCGCGCTCCACAACGCCATTTCACTCATTTATACAATGTATTTAACAAATTACGACGCAGTTCTCATCACATTTAGGCTTAAACATAAACACGAGCATCACCCTTCACATTATTCACTAAAACTATCACTTTGCACTGTTTTTGCAAAAGACAACATCAATCATTTTAATGGTCGACTAGTTGTTAGTTAACGCCGTAGTCGTACGCTTCCATTCAACGGAGCGTCAGCTACTATTGAAACAAAAGAGAATGTAGTTGTAGCGATACACGCGATTCCACAACACTACGCGTCGGTTACATTACGTTTTGTTCCATTTGATTATTTGTTTTATCCCCAACCAAACAAACAAAACTAATGAAATTGAATCGCCGTAATTTGACAAAGATGGCTGTTCGTCGCGGCGCTTTAACAATAGCGTACACGAGTGATTAACGAGACGAGGCGCGAGGCCGCGGTGTGAACGACACCTGGCTCTCGGAGGCCAGTTATGGATTTTGAACCAATCGCGACGTTAATTCGGACCGGTATGAAAACAAACATGTCGCTCGCTAGCTCGCTACAGTACACTCGTTACTCGTCGTCGTTGCTCTATCTATCTATAGATAGGCGTTTCGCTCATTTTTCATGAATAAAAATATGAAGTAGGTACCTAGGTGTACCATGTACTTAATTCACATACCGCACTGACTTGACTTAAAATTTGGGATTGCGCAAACGAGTCAGAGCGCAATGAAAAATAAAATTTTAAATGAATCCAACTAATCGAAGAGCTCTACCCGTTATTATTATACTTGCGACGATGACGCGAGTACAATATTGTATACCTACCTAAGAGTACCGTCTCGTCTCATAATGGCTCTACTCTTTCTCTTGTGTTTGTATTCAAATTTCAACCTAAGTTAAACCTTAGCTAGATACCTGCAAGTAACTAGTATTGTTTGGTCACAGAATACTCAAACATCTCGGGTATTTAGATATCTATATATAAATCTAGGTACCTACATACTAAGATTTTGTTTGGTTAGAAAATTGGGATTGTGGTACTGCTATTTCTTTACGTTCGCCGCCGTGTCGGTATAGTAGGAAACTACCTAAATAAGTATCTGGGTAGGTATAATATAGAATAGACACGGACTCTCTAAATGTACCTAGGTGAAGACTGAAGGTTTAGACAGGCTCCACGCAACTTCCTATCCCATCCTAATTATCGGATAATGTGTAGGGCAATCGGACGTCATAAATTCTTATTTTAGGATGTCCGATTACCCTAGACTTCCTGAGGTATTGAGGGTCGTACCTACGTAGTGAACCTACATAATATAAGACCGCCCAGTGTAAACTGTAGCCATACAGGTAGGTACTCAGATATTAGAATCTTGTACATTGTATATTTTTTTACATTGTATACATTATTATATCTTTCTGATTGGTGTGCCATAAAGAGTTAGGTATCTATCTAAGGTTACCTACGATTTAATATCTACATTTACTTCTTTGCTATTTAATTAACGTAAAATAAAGTATATAGAGTTAGATTGGTACAAGAGTACCTATGGGTGTTATAATTTTATCATAAAAGCCTTCTGACTGTAAGTAGTCTATTAGGTGCTTATGTAAGACTTTTTTTTGTGACCATGAGACCTTGCCGAGGTAGTCGTGTCTATCTAGTTTTTTCAGAAATGTTCCTGCATAGCTAGATACCTACATAAATTGGCTGCGTGCGGCTCATACCTACTTACGTTCTTTATCTTTACAATTAGAAGTTGCGGTAACACACTTTATCCATACATTTCGTATAAAAGCGTGTACATTTTTAGGTCGGGGCGCGCGCCACAGCAAAGTGTAAGCCTTTATACAAAATGTGTGGATCCGTTACCGGCAGCTTGTCACGATACGACTTATAACCGTCTTAAATGTATCGTCACGCTGTATGTTAGACTTGCCGTCCCGTCAGTCCCGTGTAACTAACTACCTATCTATAAAACGCTACAATTGCAGGGCTGTGACGTCATAAATAAGTGCGTATGCAACAGAAGTACACGACCCCACTCTGACCATGATTTTACCAATCTTGGAAATGATGTAAGATTTAGACAGTTCTTATAACTGTTACAAATAAGTATGTATGTATATTCACTTAATGAATTCAATGAATGTATACTAACGTCACGATAGTAATACCTACTCCGTGAATTAAAAAGAACTACGAGCTTGTTTCAGACAAGTTTTAATATGGATTTGTATCATTATAATGGTACGTATACGCTTTGTAACCGTAGTAGCGTTACCTACTACAATATTGACTATATAATTATATATAGGTGAACGTATGTTGTACCCGCACCCTACCCTATACAGTGAACCCCAAAACTCTACCGGTCGATCATGCGTAAAGGGCGGTGAAGGGCTGATAAAGAGGGAAGAGCTTGTCGGTGTTTGAACCCAACATAACCACACAACTATACAAAATATAAGCATCACACGATTTAATGAAAATAAAAAAAAACTGTAACTAAAACTTTTTAGTATATACTGACCTCTAGCGTAAGTTATGAGAACAAAAAGTTCCTTGCTGAAACGCTTCCTGAAATAGGCACATTGAGAACGGGCGGCATTTCCTCGGACTTGGATCGAAGCGAAACAATTCACTCACAATTTCTTTGTATTTTTCACTTAAACCCCACTATATTTCACTTGAATTCATATTAACTTCACACCGACTAACTGTAGAGGTTTTGAAAACAACAATCCGCTTGTAAATATTGTGGTAGGAGTAATATTTACATTAGTTTCATTGCGCTGTTGTATGTGCGTGAAACTGTAGTAGCGAGACTGGCGGAGGGACGACGCGCATGTCGCGCGCGAGGGACTCGCTGTAAATATAAAAATGGACAAACTCCCCTTCTTGGGATTGGGGACTCACCGAATGAATCACAGTAAACCACTAATCTCAATCGCGCTTTGAATAACTTTTTTTGGATGGAATACACGACCGCGGGTGAATAGGTCCAAACTAGTAGAGCTATGTGTTCGGCGTATGATTCTTCGCGCGGTATTCAATTATAATGCAAGCTTCCGTAATGCTTGCAACAAAATATTGATCGATGTGACACCCAACGTTGTTAGCCGACATTCTCAATGGGTCTGGCTTTTTGAAGAGATAATCGTTGTAGATCACCCGCCAGCTATCCGTATTGTGCTGAGACCTCTCGGCGGCAGGTAGAATTTTTTGTATTGTTTGGGTCGCATAAAGATTACGAGTAGGTAAAAAATGATTCATACAACCTACCGTTCTACAGTTTTAGGTGGTGGTACCTATGGTAAGATAAATATATACGTGGTCGATTATATAGGTGATTATTGCGCATAATAGCCAGAATTTCGCTGCCTAGGTTTAATAAAAAATTGTTCCCAACCAAATAACAATTTTGAAAGCATTTTTTTTTATTGGCATATGTAGTATTTACACATTTTATATTCGTTCTCCATATAATTATTACAAATGCGCTAAGGAACCACAGGTTCAAGGCTCAGTAAAGGGTATACTGAATCATTCTACTATTTTTTTATACTAATTGCAATTGATCCCATGCGACTGATAGGTAAGTATTTATGTTAAGTTGGAGATTTTTATAGTTTTTATAGTTGCTATCAGCATTGCCGGCAGCCGAACTCTATCTATACTATATAGGTACTTATTAAAAGTGCGTTATTTTGTAAGTAATAGATAAGTAGGGTTTATAGAAGATGTACCGACACTTTCGATTATTTACGGTGAGATGTACAGTTGCTGCTTTCTTTATATTTTATGATAGAAAATATTAATTAAGTACTAGCTGACCCGAAACACGTCCTGTCCTAATTCCCATAGAAAATTAAGCTTCCTGTTTTTCGCGAATTTTCTGTACCACTTTATTTTTTTACTTTATTCGAAATTTTTGGTGGGAAGTTGAAGCGTGAAGTTGTCACTATTGTTTTATTTTCCAAAAAATGTGTTTCTTTGATAAACCATGTGTACCTAATATTAGTGGGATATTAACCATTGTGTGTTCATAAACGTGCACGAGTGTAGAAAATTGAAATAAAATATTGTGATTTTCGAATTTATTGTTGACCGACGGAAATATTTTCCTATCCAAATTACTGTAGTAAGAAGTTTTTTCCCGAATTTTCCGAACGACTTATAAATTGCAAACAAAAATTAGCCAAATCTTGACGGCCCACCGGCCATTCTCAATCAAAAGCAAATTAAATCTGCTGTATTTCACGGTCAGTAAAGAATAAAATAGTGTTCAAATGTCGAATATGCATACATTTACATTAGTAAATTCGGACCCTTTTCAGATACCTATCTCCTTAATATGGCCCACCAACTACTTTTTAAATTTGATATCTTTTTGTTACAGTGCAAGCAAACATTTGGGTTTTAAAATAGGTATTTTATTTTCACAATTAATGGTATAACAATTTTATTTATGAGTATTTAAATTAATGGGACGATTTTACGAGGTTTTGTAATTCGGTAGGTTTTAATGGTGCCTGTACCTTATTAGCCCGATTATAGTTGTTCGTTTTTTTGTAACTTTTTAACAAATTATAACTTTGCTTCATTTTGCTGAAAATATGTGCCATAAAACACATTTTACTATCATATTGGCGCCAGCTCATTGATGTAACTACGAAAATTAAACTTAGTGCGGCCCTGTATACAGGTATACATAGCTTCCTTTGTGTCTGTAATTGGAACGCAAGTTTCAAGCAAATGTTTCGTCAACCTTTTTTTAAGTCTGGCCAACCCCTACTAGGCCAGCGTGATGGCCCGTGGCGTAGGGGCCCGTGCCAAGCATTGGGACATTAAAAGGGTTAGTATTCATATAAATTAAACCCTGTTAACCAAGATTTAACTTGCTATTGCCATTAATTATTACTTGATATTGGCAAAATACCTATTGTTTTGTGGCTACTGGCTATTTAAAGGATGAAAGACACTGACCTGTAACTACTACTGGACTGGATATAGACATCATCTTTTTGTGCCTATTTGAATTTCGCCATTTTGGTGTGAATGTTATGCATAGAGTAACTTTTTATATATAAGATTGTAATTATGGCAGGTAGTGAGTGTCTATGAAACCAAAAATAGAGCTTTAATATGTAAACAATTTTCACAAAAAAAAAACAATAAAATGGATTATTTATATCACAATAATAATACATATTTTATACCTTTTCATAGTATGTTATAAAAATATATATTATATAAATGCTTTTTTCACTGAATATACAAATACGTTTTTTACCCTTATGCGTTTGTCTATAAATACGTTCTAAACAAAGGCCTTTTGCAGTAAATAACAAATCAGCTCCAGATACACTCAAGAAGGTGCTTCGAATTGGCACACTTTTTTTTTCTCTTAATCTGTACAATGTCTAGTAGCTACTAAATTCTGTCTATTAGCTATTAAATATTTGCTAATAATTATCCCCCGAATTTAGAGACGTGTTATAACATTATGTGGTATATCTATGGATTTCTTGCTTTCTTCGTAAAAAAAGCGTAATGAAACGTTTTTTGGCGCCAACAAATGACAGATCGGCATTAAGATTTTTGGGATAGCGTCTTTCGGCGGTATTTCATACATACATACCATTTAGAAATTCCGTGTATTTCTATGCTTTTTCATTATAACCAAGTTTATCAATATTTTCAATCGTCTAACATATCTACTATTCAAGATGTCAGGAGATCTACTAATTGAGTTGAAGTTCACCCGTTTAACTGAAAATGCATTTCCACCAGTAAAGGGTTCTGATAAGGCCGCAGGATTTGATCTTAAAAGGTAGCAAATATTTATAACCTAAGTACTCTGGTTCACCCAACTTGCTATCATATCAATAGGTAGGCCCTGCCCTACCTATCTAATTTTGGCTAACATTATGTCTAGTATCTATCCTACAATAATTGGGTATTCACATTCTGGGCCAACCTACGCTAGAATCGTGAATAGGCCTTGTCCAGCTTCTACAAACCGGTATTCACCATATATTCACATAAGCTTATATTTGGCCCTTGTGGTCTATGGATCCGCCACACTAGGCCGGCTTATAGATAGTATTCTTTATGTTTTCAGTGCTTATGATTATGTTGTGCCAGCTCGTGGTAAAGAATTGGTGAAGACAGACATACAAATTGAGCTACCATCTGGCTGCTATGGACGTGTGGCACCTCGTTCAGGGTTAGCTGTAAAGAACTTCATCGATGTTGGAGGTAAGATTCTGAATATCTGTTGTGTCTTGTTACTTGTCTAATAGGTTAGTACCCTACTGTATGTAGGTGAATAATGATGATACAGTTGACACAATTATAATTACTGCTATGAAAAAATATAACTATGAAAAGAGTGGCAATATATTAATTAAAGTTTAGTTTATGTACCAACAACATTATTTTACAATTATATTATGTGAATTTATAAGTTATTTCTCATTTCATTGAACAGTACTTCTTCTAATTTTGGATGGACACTGTTGATATTAAAAACAAAGTCATAACATAATTAGAAAGATGCAGACATTTAGGGATTTTAAAATTAAATGAAGTCTATCCACATGGTAATTTGCATAAATAAAATGACAATTATTTTAATGTTATTGTTTCAGCCGGTGTTATAGATGAAGATTACAGAGGTAATGTTGGTGTGGTAGTCTTCAATCATTCAGACACTGATTTTGTGGTGAAGAAAGGTGATAGAATTGCTCAACTTATATGCGAAAGGATCTACTATCCTGTACTCAGAGAAGTTACTAACCTGTCTGAAACTAAACGAGCAGATGGTGGCTTTGGATCTACAGGGAAATAAAATTAAACATACTTCCATTGATTTATTATAAACAATAAAATTAAACGCACAATTGGAATGTTGCTATTACAATAAGTTCTTTTGTTAGTATAGTAGATAAGTTTTAATTATTGCTTCAAGTAGTTTCTTTGTGATTCTAAAATCAACCTTAGTTTTATATATCTTTGTATTGTGATAATTAAATGTTACTTAGAGATAAAAGGGATTGTCAAATAGCTACCAAAATGTAACAAATACAATTGCTGGCAAACAATTTGAAAAATAGGTATAAAGTTATAATTGTTAGGTCTCTGGCAATAGTCTCTGCAAGTGTGACAATCAAGGTGTATTGTTTTGACCATGCAATTGGTTGATTACTATCTCTTTACACCCCACACTGCCCTGCCAAATTTCTCAAGTTGTTTGCTGGTAACTTTTATATTATTTACAGACAATCAAGCTTGGTATAGGCTGGACCACAGATTTGGTCTGCTTTGTACCCAGTTAGATTGTCTATTGATATATAATCTCAATAAAAGTCATACATACATTCACATAATAGGTAATACGTACTTTTAACTTTGTTATGAAACTATTCCATTTATATTAAGTTCATAATTGTTAATGTAATTGCTTTCACACAATCAATACATATAACATAATACCTACTTTGTTATCACAAAAATAAACTGTCTACAGTTGATATAACATACCTAATTCTGTTGTTAAAAAACTAATTTGACACAACTAAAGATGTTGCCTCACACATTAAGTTAACGGGAAGGATAGAAATACATAGTTAAGTTTGACCCAATACATCATACATTAATGTAAATTACTCTCAAAATTATCTAAAACACTTTCAAAGTCATTTTTTTCAAATACTATAGTACTAGTTGTTGGGAAGCTTGTCCTATTTTTCATTAGGAATGGCTTTAAAAAACTTGTGATCTTATTATCATTATTAACACCAAAATCTAATTCCGCTTTGTCAACTTGTTTTTCTATGACATCTACGTTGTGATGAAGTGTTTGAATAACTTTACTCAGTGTGATTATTTTCTTTGATAGAATGGTTATTTCACTTCGATACTTGCTGATATCATCTGCTACTGCGGAGCCACAGTCACTGTTCTTTAACTTTATCATTTGTAGGACACTCGTTAATTCTTCTAATCTAGTTAGCATGTTATCAACCACATCTTGTACAGTTTGAAACCCATTTAACACATCCAGTTTCAGATACGCAGAATAATCGTTTACAAGTTGGTCTAACATTTTCCTTCGAAATCTGGAAACAAATATTCAACTACATTTACCAACTTATCAATCACATCTGTTATTAGTTCTGATAACGCTCTAAATGAAGATGGACATAAACGCCAAACTTTTACTAGCAATTCCATTGTAACTATTGTAGTTGTGACACACAAGACGCTTCAAACTATCCGATGAACATGCTCTTTGCTATAACCTTAACCATGGCGCAATCTTTATTATTAGGAAATGAGCGCCTGCTGGCCTTCGTTATGTTCCCCACCATCTCATATTCGAATATTATGTGAGGTACTTCATATGCATATTCAACCCCGACATATACTACAGAGTACTTTTGACATAGCTACTATGTGGTTCAACCATTCCCAGTTTTCCTACAGATGAACTAGACGCCTTTTCACAGGCCAGGCCAGGCCAGGCCCTTGAGCCTCTCTCTTAGTTCATAGGTATACCTGGTATACGCCCGAATTTATAGTTTTAATCATGTTCAGTTCAGGGCCCGGACAAGTCGTTAAAGGGAATTCTTATTCATCAGGATTCCCTAGAATTTTACTTACTCATCTACCAACTGGCCTTATAACATAACCTTCCCTTACGAAGTTGTTTCTCAAGACTTGTTTGAATAGAAATTAAATAAAAAATACGAACTTTGTCTATGTCAAGCAAATGTGTCTTAGATAGCGAAGTGTTCACCTCTATCTACGATATGTGTTGACGCATAGGTATAGCAGAAAGGGGGGATTGGGGGGCAGTGTCTGGTGAACCGTGAAGTTTTCAATTTTGTTTTATTTTCTAATAAATGTTTTTCTTTAATAAATAATGTGTAATATTAGTGGGGTATTAACCATTCTGTGCTTATAAATGTGCACGAGTGAAGGGAATTGAAATAGTATTGACTTTTCACGTTCTCAAAATTTCCGATAAATTTTCAGTAAAGTATCCATAGCTTTACTGATAGGCGAGGAGATTTATTTCATTATCAACATTATCATCAGGGGTATATATAATTCAATAACAATTATCAAGAATTACGCGACACTGGCAGTAATGGCAAATTTTGTGGCTGATTGCCAACCAAGAAAATAAGAAGAAAGAACGACGTAACGGCGGCTGTGAGATGTAGCCACTGACCTCTATACGTACTTGTCAGTGTTGCCAGCGAGGTCTTGGCAAAAGTAACCTAAAATGTACAAAAAGTAACCTTTTTGTAGGAAAAGTAACCTTTTACATTTTAGATGACCAAAAGCAAAAAAAAAAACTTACAGAATTATGGCTAATGTAAAAGTTTCTTCCATAACTTAAATAAAGTTGTATTTTAATATTTACAAAATCTACTTCTGAACATCTGTAATTACACACACACACACACACACACACACACACACACACACACACACACACACACACACACACACACATGAACATACCTACTTACTGTGGTTAGCCGGTGTTATTGTGGGAACCCAAACCAACTAAGTCAAATTTATTTCAGTTAAGCCTTTCGTTATTAGTCTGCAAAGTAGGTAGGTATACCGATCTCCTCGCTTTCGTGGACTTTCTACCATACACAACACAACAGCAGGTGATCCAGGCAGGCGAAGGGCAGCGACTAAACGTATTACTTACTAGCGTAGTTATTCGTTAGTATGTACTTATTATTATTACAGTATGTAGTATGTAGAGAATACATAATAATACAAGCCACTGGAGGGAATTAAAAAATCATTCCGCAAGCAAATTCCAAAAAATCACCTAAATGTAACCTTTTGTGTCGTGTAACCTAGAAGTAACCTGAAGCAGTCAAAAATCACCTAAAAGGTTACCTAAGTAACCTTCTGGCAACACTGGTACTTGTATAATAGATGTCAGTGGATGTAGCTATTTTTCAGTTTGATTGATATGGTTGGCAACATTGTGTGTGAGGGACACTTGCTTGACAGATGCTTGTTTGACTGACAGAATATGTGAGTGATATTATTTCTTCCTATTGTACATTGAAAAAAAAACACTTTAAAGCAGGCAGGATGCTACCGTCGACAGGATACTTCAACGGAATTAACTGTCCATTCTACGATAATGGACTTTGCGAAAGACCATATTGTCATTTTCGACATGTAAAAAAAGAAACTCAGAACACCAGTGATGGTATTGAAAGTGGAGCGATTTTACAAAAATTAGTGTCAGCGGCAGTACAAAAGGTTCTCCAACAGAAAGAGGCATCCGCCTTGCAGACGCCAACAGCAGTAGAAAATAATGTGGTTAATGTTGTGCCGGTCGGAACTAAAGTTACCTACAACCCTACACCCATATCCGAACTGAATAAAATAAACAATACGGATGCAGAAGATAATAATGAAGATACTACTGAACAAAGGAAAAGACATATTCCAGTACCTTATACACCAAGAAAGCCGGCCAGTTTACCTATACAAAGACCTATCGAAACAAATGGCTCCTCAAAGCCATTTATATATATACCACCAACAGTGAAATATACACCAGGCAGTGCTGAAAATGTACAATGTGATACATACACACCTGCAGGTTCTACAGTGTCATCTGAAAAGTATCTACCTGGGACGGAGGCAGAATTACCAGAATATACTCCCAATGAGGGTCTTAAACAAAATTTAAATAAAAGAAATTATGTCCCATCTGATAAAAATGTATGTAAGAAAAAAATTTTGGAATATAAACCAACTTTAGTTAGTACAAAAACAGAAAAACCTGTTGTTACATACCAGCCAACACCAAGATCCCTAGCACCATGTTTCTCCAGTGATGAAGAAGAACCCGAAAATAAAAAACAAAAATTATCAGCTGATTTAAATGGCTTAGATGATTTGGGTCCTGAATTTGATATCTTAGATCAGATATTGGATGAGGAGAAAACTGAACAAGATAAGAGTAAATTAGTTAAGGATAGTGAAGGTAGCGAAATTAAGCAAACTAAAAATAGTTTAAAGAGTAAAAATGATAGAAAAGATGACAAAAAAATGGCAGAGAAAATTCATAGCAGTAAATCACATCCTAAAAGCAGTTCTGAAAAAAAAGATAAATTAAAATCAGAAGAAAAAAGCAAACAGGATAAATCAAAAATTTCTATAAAGAAATCGAGAACATCTGAAGATAATGAAAGCCGCAAAGAAAGACACAAAACTTCAAGTAAGGATAAAGACAAGCATAAGAAAGATAGACAACATTCTGAAAAGAAAAAGAATTCTAGTGCAAAAAGTTTAGATCACAGTTCAAAACACTCTAAAAATAGTACATCTAAGACATCTGAAAGAGAGAAAAAACATAGTTCCAAGAGTTCTAGAACTAAAGATAAAAACAATCATAGAAAATCCCATAAATCTTCAAAAGAGAGTAGAAGTAAAAGTAAGAACAATGACAAACTTAATGAATTAGACATTGAGGATCATAATACTGAGGTTGTTTTAGTAGATGAAGAATATATTATATCAGAATCAGATGAAGATGCAATAGCTTTAGAGTGTAAAAAAATATTTGATGAATATGTGCCTACTGAAAAACCTAGAACTATTGAAGATGAAACAAAAACAGATTGCACTAATGTAGAAGAATATATTCCAACCAAAAAGCGAATATCACGAGCTATGGAAAAAGACATTAAAGTAGTAACTAAGGCACCTATAAAACCAGATTTTAAATTAAGTGCAGCTCATACAATGGCAGAGAGATTAGCTAAAGTACGTGAATATCATACTTCTAAAAATTCCATAACTACTCCATGTAATGATAATGCAGTCAATAAAAATAATTTTGCTGTTCCAATTACGGGTAATTCAAAAATTCGTATTGCCCATGTGCCATATGCTTCAACCTTGTTGAATGCAAAGAAAACTATATCACCAAGTCAAAATGAAACCCTGAAAGTCAATAGTAGTGAGCCATCAACAAGTTCCACTATAGTACAGACGATAAAGAAAGGTGCTCAACGTGTGGCTCATGTTCCTAATGAAAAATTTATAGATAGACCAGGTGTTTTAGAACCCCTTGGCTCAAAGATTGCTGCAAACATAAGATCAACATACCTGAATATGATGATAGATGAATGTCTAAAATTGTACCTCACTGCAACAGATGCTTATGCTCGAGCTCAACATGAAGAGTTAGCTACTAGTAAAAAGTGTTCTACTGTACAGATATATAAAAACTCTGCTGTACTTGCAGTGAGTAGGCTAAGGAAAGAATTACATGAGTGTAAAGGTGTGAAGAAATCTGCTTTGGACTGTTTAACATTACAAAAAATGCCAGGAATATCATGTAGTAAATCAGACAATGCCGGCTCATGGAGTATATTAAGTAATAACAAGAAATATGCTGATAATTCAAAAGAGTTTATTGGTGCAAAATTATATAATAATATCAAGAAATGGATCTTATCTGAGCAACAACTAAAAGATAATGGCTTTCCTAGACCACATGAAAGTGAAGAAAAGGGCAGAGCCATTATACATGGGCAAAATAAGCAAAAACCACCTAAAGGATTTCTCCGAACTTGTTGCAGGTGTAAGAAAGAATATACTGTTGATAAGAAAGGATTTCCAGCAATCAATCAAGAATGTATTTATCATCCCAATAATAAATATAGAGTTCGTGGTGAAGTAAGATACCAATGTTGTAGTCAAGATGGGACATCAGATGGTTGCTGCATTGCATCCAGTCATGTTTATGAGTATGTTGACTTTGAAAATTTAAAGGGTTTTGTTAAGACACTACATCCTGAAAGTACTATGGATGATTATGGGATATATGCTTTAGATTGTGAAATGTGTTACACAACACATGGTTTAGATTTAACACGAGTAACAGTCATCAATTCTGAATGTAAAGTCGTTTATGAAACTCTTATAAGGCCTTTACATCCTATCATTGATTATAATACTAGATATTCTGGTATCACCCAAGAACAAATGACTAATGTAAGAACAACACTACTTGATGTTCAAGCAACACTTTTAACTATGTTCAACAGTAAAACTATTTTAATAGGACACAGCTTAGAATCAGATTTTAAAGTTCTTAAACTAATTCATGATACTGTTATTGACACCAGTGTTTTGTTTCCACATAAAATGGGCCCACCTTACAAACGGGCACTAAGAAATTTGTCATCTGAGTACTTAAAAAAAATTATACAGAATTCTGTTGATGGCCATGACAGTGCTGAAGATGCAATGGTGTGTATGGAATTAATACATTATAAATTAAAAGAAGACCTCAAAACAAGATGATACAGTTACCTATATGAAATATTTGTGAAAATGTTGAGCTTATTGTGCCTATATAACAATAGTCAACATTTAATTAGAATTATTTCAATTGCTTTCCTCAGTCTGTAATTTCATGTCTCTACAACAAAGTTGTAAAATGATCTTAATTTATCCACCTGTATAAATAATGTACCTAAGCCTTAAAATCATAAATTGTGGTCTAATTAGAATATTTATTATTGTAGAAGGTATTATAGCAATATGGTTTGGTTTAAGATAAAATATGTTTAATAACTATGTTTTTCTTTTCTATCTATTAATAATGAGTACCTACATATTTAAGTAAACATTTCTTTTAGAACATTAAAATCTGTTTTGGTGAACCAGCACCCTGATTATAAGTAAATCTAGTAATCAATAGTAGTATAGTAGAATACCTAATGATTTTACAAGGAATTTACTTCCCGAGCTGTAGCGTACAGGCTGGATTCAGGATCATAAACAGTTTGCCAATCTAGTCCATTATGTAGGGATGCAGGGAGTAAAGGACTTCGAAAAAAAAGTCAGTTTGAAACCGAAAATAATATTTTACTAGAAGACGAAATATTACACATAGGTACATAAAAATGTCCTTGAAATACAAGACATTCAATTTCAAACCTTCTGCTTTATAAAAAAAAAAACAAAACTGCTACACTCATTTCAAATATCCATTGGGACTAAATAATAGTTTATGAATGATACAACCTAATTTTGTGCAGCAGATTTATAACATTTATAGTAAAATCCACACGAGTCAATAGATAATAATTTTGAAAATTATTTATAACATTGTACTATTCTAGGTAAACTTTGTTAAGTTAAAATGGGTGAATCTTTGATAATAATAATTCGGCGAATAAAAGCATTTTTTTATAAGTACATTAGAATACATGAAAGTAGTTACATTTAAATATCAAAACTTGATACCGTAATACAGCATAATGTACATAGACAAAAATTTAAAAGGTCAGCTTGGAGTAAATGCTGTTAGTTTTATCAGAGTGAAAAACCTTAAGCTTTACAATAATGATATGACTAAGTATAAGTGAAGCCATAGTTAATTTTGCTAGATTCATTTTGATGAAACTAATTGTTACTAGCTTATTGATATAATATAACTGAGTTGAAAAATAATTTGATTGATTATATTAAGTTTATTACATTTCTTTATAATTAACAAAATTATAGAATCCCAAATGTACACTATGAAAATTCACACATGTCATCAATCTACATTATGTATGTCTGATGTTTAGGCTTTTTTACTTACAAAATGGTATGTGGTTATTGTTTAATATTGACAATAATAAATGTAAAATACCAGTTATATTATTACCTGTTGACTCAATTTTTGGCCTTTCTTATTCATTTTTATTTTAATTATGTTACCAAAACCCTTACATGAGTATTTAACCAGCTATACTGTGAAAGTAATAACATGGTGCATGATCATTATAATTTTATATGTTTGTCCCAATGAATTTACATGGAGGTATTGGCCGGCGTGTTCGGCAGCATAGGTAATGTGTACACCACTGCTTATTGAGATCCCGGCTGCCCCCTGCTAGTCAATAAATGATTGTTCTACACATGCTTTCACCCGTTTCTCATATTCTCGCCGGTTCTCCTTATAAAGTTGTGCCGCCATTGAGTTTGCTGGAGAATTTGGATTGGGGTCACTTAGTAATGACTGAAATCAAATGGAAAACAACATTTTGATTACAAAATTACAAATTGACAATATAATGTGGTAAAAAGCTAATGTTCATTGCATGAAATTCTTTACAAAACAGCAAACATGTTGACATAAAAATATTGTATTATTCCATTTTTGCTAAGTACCTATAACAAAATTGCTGTAATCAATCAATAGGTGTGCTTGTCAGGCAATGTTTACATTAGTTCCCTAATACAGTATTTCATCTTGGAAGTAATGATATTTGGTGTCACAAACAAACAGCCTCAAGATTATTTTAGATTTATCAAAACCAAAAATAATTACCTGTATAGAGGTTAGGATGGCTGACACATCATATGTTGGGCTCCACCTGTTTTGCAAGATGTCTAAGCAGATTCCTCCATCAGCATATACATTGGGGTGAAACATTTTAGAAACAAAACGGACTGTTGGAGGTTTGTTTGGGTATTCCTCTGTGAATTCTATTGTGAGCTTAAATGTGCCATCTTCAAATGGAGTGTCATGGGGTCCGAATATCACAGCATTCCAGATCATGATGTTGTTGTCAGTGGGCGCGCCCGACACCCCAGTGGGTGGGTCCTCCTGCAAGCTGCGGACCACAGGACATTTTTTTTGTAATTTCACACTTTTTATAATAGATTACATCACAAGACATTGAGTTACAAGTTTTGTTTATTTTATTGAACCAAGAATGAAGATATATTTTATTATAATTGTAACTGTAGTAGGAAATAATAATATTAATCACATAAATAGGTAGGTCCATTGATACTTTGTACAGCAAAATGTAGTCCACTGTGGTATACCATATTTTATACAAAGGCTTCTTATATATAAATAATATTTACAACAATAGGAATCAAGGTCATGAGAAATCCCGACTTTTTATGGTATGTAAGAATAACATGATTAATGGTAAGTAAATCTGATCATCAAGTGAGCAGTGAGCACCTTAAGAATATCTGTTCTATCTGAAAAATTAAAAGTATTTGGATAACCTAGATAATGAATATACTAACAAAGTCGTACACATTGAAAGTGACGTAGCCGCCTACTTATAGCGTATAGGAGGTACCTATTTTAGATTTACTTTGTACTTCGAGTTTACGACACAAAGAAATCGACCTTCCATCATCTGTGCTGATAACTATCCAAATCAAAATATAGAACGAATTAGAAATCTGAATGACTGTGATGTAATTTGATGAATCAGCACTACATTTTGCAAAAAGAAATTCTCATTCCAATGGTTATCTTTTTAGGGGTGAACGGATCAGAACAAACTACCAATGACAGATGCCCAAAAATCGAAACAATATAGTACATTATTTCTGGAATATTTCGATACAAGTACGTACCGTTTAAAATCTCTCATTAGGCGTCTTCTGGCTGGAGTTGACATTTTGATTTCACGCACTTATAGCACCAAGTTTATAATGTCGATGCAATGACTCCTATTTTTTTTAATGTAGCTGTTGATACAGTTAATCTGTTTGCTATTTTTATCAGTTTTGCTTGTACACAAAAGACGTCGTTGTGTAGAAATTTCTATCGTCACGGCCAGCGAGATGGTTGTCAGATGAGCCTGAAATTAGCATTTTATAAGCTTATTCAGGGTGCCAACATCATCATATCAATATCAGTTATTTTGGTTATGTTGTAAACTTGTAGGACTATCTTCACTTCAGTAAATATTCTCGATAATGTAATGAAAAATGGTAAGGAATTTATTGAATTATCTCCTTTTATGTGGGCAATATATTGCTTTTGGGCTGTAGATTGAGAATTTTCCGTCTACGCTTTAGACAAATTACAATCATTGGACAGGGACAGAGTCTTTTTGCGAGAATAAAACCGTAATGTTGTCAATTTTGTTTTATTTTCAAAAAATATGTTTGCTTGATAAATAATGTGTAGTATTAGTCGGATATTACCCATTGTGTTATTATAAACGTGGACACGTGAAGTAAATTGTAATAATACAGTATAACTTGACTTTTCCAGTTCTTCCAAGATCTCCAGTATATATTATGATATGAAAAATAATCATTCCACTTAACATTGGCAAAATACGTACAAAAAGGTGGGTGAGGCCATTTTCTAAAAAAAAAAGAAGCTCTATGATTTTCGACATTTTCATTGTTGTGTACTAATTCCTACATTTACATTTGTACAATTTGTTATAGGTACTTTGTTTATTGAAATGAATGAACAAAATTCAAAGAAAATCCTGTTTAAAAAATCTACGGTGAAGTTATAAACATTATTCGAAATAGTGCAAGTAAAATCTCAAATCAAAGATTATGTAAAAAGTTATGTATTTGTTTTCCAGTTATTTAGTTTGAAAGCGGAATTGTTGAGGAAACAGGAGGAAGTTCACGAGAAGAAACAACTGCCACAACATAAGCTAGATAATTTTGTGCCACCTTCTGCTAAATCTACTAAGCATGATAAAATCACTAATAAGGAACAAAAGAAGACCTTTAAAGATAGTTTAAAGGCTGTGGATACTGAGGAACTAGAAGCATGTAGAAAAGCTAAGTGCGTTAATCTTATTGTTATAAAAGCTTGTCTTGTTTTTTGAACATATATAAAATTACAGCATATTACAGTTTGACAACACAAATGCAAAGACAAATTTTCTTAGACATTCTCTACAAGCAAATATCAAAACCATATTATTATGTGCCAGCTATGAGTAAAAAAAGAAATTAAATCCAATAGCAATCCTTTTTGCTTCAACATATACATGTGAATGATACACTTTATAAATCAATATAAAACACTGCTTAAAAATATGAAGCATGTTTCACTTTCCACAGGGCATCATTAGAAAAGAAGGCAGAGTTGTATGAGCACCTCTCAGATGGTGTTGGTAACTCACAGCTTGCTGGCAGATTCCTTGTGGATTTCAATACTAAAAAGCAACAAGAATCCCCAAAACATGAGCCAGACCCTCCATCAACAGCAAATAACATTGAAGATACCAGCCACAGTGATGATGATGAATGGTATGTACAAATTGAAAAAATCAACTCTTATTTAAATTTAATTTATAACATATTATAATTTGATTTATTCGGGTTTTATTTTCTTCAAAATATGTTTTTTAGGACTGAGTTTACTGATTGCCTGGGCAGAACACGAAAATGCCATAAAACAGACCTTGATATGTATTTGGAAAGGGACAAACAGCTGATGAAGGCTATCTATAAAGATCATGATACTGATAAAATTGAAGACAGTAAAAATTCTGAGGTATTCAATAATGTTTATTTCTATTATATGCTAATGTGAAATAGTCTTTTGAAACATTTACTTTTAAACTATAAAATTCCAGAATTCAACACTAACCAAGGAGAAGCCATTGCTGGTACAGAAAACAAATGATTACTTGCAGTCTTTGCGTGAGAAATGGGAACAGAGGGAGAAAGAGCTGCTTGACAAAAATGATGACATTCATTATCAAGACTTGCTTTTTGATGGTTTGTATGCATAATATAATGTTTACTCTAATAATCAGAAAATGTATGTGTGAAATAATATTTTTTTTAAGTTGTTGACATTGACATTGAGTCAGAATGAATAAAAAAAAACTTCCTATCTTCGCCAATTTTACTGTTGCAACAGAGCAACGACTGAGCTTTATTACGTTTAAAATTTATAATATTGATGATGATAACCATTATTTTCTATGATATTTTTTATATTCAGAGGCTCGTATTCATGGCGTCGGCTACTATTCCTTCAGTACCGATGAGACTGAACGTCGTAAGCAAATGGAGGAGCTCATAAAACGTCGAGAAGAGACACTGCATGCTCAAGAGGAAGCTGAACAAATCAGGAAGAAGCGAGATGAAATGATGGCGGCTAGGGTCGCGGCAGCGCGCGCCAGACAGCGGGCCAGAGCTGGTCTACCACCTGAAGAGCCTAAGGGTGAGATTTCTCAAGTGCTTAGTGTGTTGGTTAACTCATTTTTTTTTTTCCGTTTTACCATTCAGTTTTACCACAGCAGAGACCTATTTGATAATAATATAATTAATAACTAAATTAAACAATAAAGTTCAGGTTATAATAGTTATTTTCCCTTTCAGAAAATCAAAAGGACTTTACGACATGTCTTCTTGAATTCTTATCGCAACAGAAGAATGAAGCTGATGCGAAAGCCAAAGAAGAAGAAAATAAAATTAAAGAAGAAAAAGAGAAAGAAAAACAGAAATTACGGGAGGCGTACGTTCGTGATTGGGACATTGGCAAAGAGGGTGTGGATGGTAAAGTAAAGAAATTCAAGGAGATGACGCAAGAAGAATATGTGGAACAGCAAAGACAGAAGAGAATTGATGAATTTGCTCCGCCACAAACTTCCAGTTCAGAAACTGCTTACACCTTTGACAGTAAAGGACATATTATCGGTTCCGACGGAATACCCACAAGAACTTGGGCAGATGTAAGACCGAAAGCGAAAACACCACCACCGCCAGATATCGGTGATCTAGCACTGTTTTCACAATCAAAGGGACTATATTTTTCTTCATCTAAGAGAAACGAAAGTAATGTTAAGTATAAAAATTTTGTAAAAGCTCAAGAGCCTACACCTATTACTAATGAATTAGATGGTTTAAGTAATGACGAGGATAACAAACAGAAAGAGGAGAGACATCATGATGCAAGTTGTATTGAAGTACCGCCTCCTCCAACGTTTGACTACTATGGACCAGTATCGAAGAAAATGAAGCATCAGAAGCCATTCGAGTCTGATATACGAGAAGCGTACGAGCAAGGCACTAGAAGCTTAGAACCTAAATCAAGCGATCGGAAATTGCCGAAGCATTATGATTTCACATTTGATTGATGTAGACATTTATTTTTATTAATAAGAGACATAAAATATGTGTGTGTATTATATTATTTTTACCCAATTCACATTACCAATAAACAAAATACAATGCGACAAATATTTTTAAAGTATCTAAGCTAATATCACATTCAATGAACACTACTTTAACGCTAAACAATTAAAGCTTTATCTACTGCAAGAGATCAATTTTTGACAAATGATCAAATTCGAAAAGACTGAATGCCTAATCTAATATTGCAAAATTATACCTATTGCTACGGTAATAACATATGTTCCTTGGGTAATGTGGTGCGTATCCATGTGTGTAGCAGTATTATTGGCTCGCATGCTTGATTCCGTTGATAAGGGATCTTTACGGGTACTCATCATTGTTGGATCCATTGTATAATTAAATTTAACAGCAGGCGTTAGACCTTTTTGTTGCGCTTCTGCTGTTGGCATAGGGTTGCTTGTTTTTTCTTTATCAGCAAATTTAATTACATCTCTACTTAGTTTAGTCGATTTGGTTGGTACTGTGTCTTTATTTTCGGATTGCGGTGTTATTTCTGTAGTTGTTGCTTGAATAAACGTTTCAGCTACACTGATATTATTTACATCGTTAATCATGATTGTTGATTTGGATAAATCATAGGTTTTTGTTTTAAAATTGTCGACATTAATGTTATCAGCAGGTTGATCAGACTGCATTTCATCATTAGTGAGATTCTGAGTGGCTTGATTAGTATTTTCATTTGTTTCATTGGTATTAGCACTAGCTGTGCTTAGATCAGTCACATTTTCTACAATAGTTGCTACAAGGTTTTCTTCAATATTAGTTTCCATTTCGTCATTAGAATTGTTTTTGATTTCACTCTTTATGCTCGTATTCATGAACCCAGGCGATTTTACTAAAGCCCTTTTGATACGCGCATGCTTAGCAACCAGTTTAACTAGAGTCGTAAAAGCGTTGTGTTCGCGATCCGTGTTGGGACCGTTGCACAAATCGCCTCTGCACGGGCAGGTCATTCGCCAAGTTTTCGTGGAGTTGCAGTAGAGCGAATAGCATTCATCTTGGTAGAATTTGACGCAATATCTTGATTCTACGTAAGCTGCGAATGAAGAGCAGTATATCTTTATTAATCAGATCTACGTTTTATATCTAAATTACTGAAGTGTTGTCGCTGTGTAACAACACGACAATACGCTATCCGTCGAAATGTATTGTGCAAACAGTGTCGTTAGATAATATAATGCTATTGGCGTTGTAATTAAGTACTACTTAACAAATTTTCAATGGACAGAAGTGACTTATTGTAAACTAGCTGTTGCCCGCGACTTCACCCGCGTGGTATTTAAGAAAGACAACCGTTGACAACAGCCAGCTCGCCCATTCTGAGCCCGCGGGACGCATTGCAGGTTGTTGCTATCAAACTTAATCAGGCGTTTTAATTTTTTTTTCGTGAGATCCAATTTTTTTTTCTAAAATAAAAGTAGTCTAAGTTACTCCTTGTTACATCAGCTATCTGCCAGTGAAAGTCCCGTCACAATCGGTCCAGCCATTTCAGAGATTAGCCGGAACAAACAGACAGACAGACGGACAGACAGACAGACAGACAAAATTTTAAAAAAATGTTGTTTCGGTATAGGTAACGTGTATACATCCAAATGCACTTAGTAAAAAGCGGTCATTTTAATATTACAAACAGACACTCCAATTTTATTTATATTTATAGATAGTAGCTGACTATGAACGCCATATTCGCGAATGAGATATCAATAGGGATCTTATTTGGTCGGTGTAATATGGTACAACTAACGCGGGGACGTAGCAACGACAGCGCAGTGCGGGAACCCCGGGTCGCACACGGTGAGGTGCGTGTTGGTGTCCCCGCACGGGGGCGCGCGCTGGCTGCGGTGCACTTGCTCTGCCAGCGGCCCGCACCAGTAGCAGCGACGGGCTCCCTCCGCTGACGTCAACACTGTGAACAAAACACCCTCTTTTAAATAAGCCTGCAAAAACATCTAAGCATGAATATTTGCCTCTGAACAACGAGCTATTAAGATACCTCCGAAAGATGATCGAGTTGACCGAGAAAGGTATTTATTTTATTTTGAATGTAGGTACCTACAAGGAAAGAAAGAACGTAGTCTTCCTTGCAAATTGCTTCACCCACACACTAGATTCGAGGAATTTAAAAGTGGGCAGGCCACATGACAATGATACCTACAGATAATATAGGTATGTATTATATACCTATTTATAATAAGTAGATACATGTATAGACTATTATTTTTTATATCCGGACAGCTGCCTCTAGCTAGACTGAGACCTCTCGTGACTGGTTAGTACGATCTCTGTATAGTAAGCCTTATACTTAAATATTGCTGTTTTTATTAGGACCATGGACCAACAGCCTCTTGACGTCACACCCAGCCTCCGACGTTGTTACAATAGTTTGTGGGACGTCTAACAAGTTGAACAACGAACACCGCTCGCCGGAACGAGATAAACTTTCTTATAAACTCGGAGGTCGTTGTGGTCGTCTAAAATATCTACCACGAAACTTCTTATCATTCCAGTAGTAAATTTTTTAGACTAGGAACCACACTAAAACACCTTACCTAATTCGTTATTATGTATAAGTAAGTTATTCTTATTAGTCACTAAGACTAGCTTTTACCCGCAGGTCTGCTCGCGCCACCTGGATTTTGTAATGTAGCTCGACTAATCGTCATATAGCCTAATGATATTATGAAAGAGGATTCAGGCCATGTCTTTACCATAAAGCAAAGTAAAAATAATGATAATAATGTCAATGCAAATGAATTCGAATATCTCGGAGGTGCAAGCCGAGGGCTTTGAAACAGCACACCTTTCATTCAAAGAAATACTTGAGAATTAATAACACAGGTAGTGAATACATAAGTAGTTTTACCTAACCTAACAAAAAAGGTGAGTATGTAACTTCTATAGACATAATTAAAATTCATACCACATGTCAAAAAAAATCAAAATTTCCACGACACTTTGAACACATCTACATTTAAAAAGAAGGTACGGTCGCGAACATTAATATTGAACCCACTTCCTTATTTTTTCAACGAAACTTATAATGCAATAAGATTTATGTCTGTATGTGCTCATTCGTCATATCTGAGAGCAATTGCTCCTAGTAACGTCAGTCAAGATAGTACCTCTTATAGTATACGTTTTACTGTCCGATATTCAATCTTATATGGTACTCAAATTAAAGTCCGCGGCTGTACCTATATACCTACCTAACATTAAAAAATAACAATTATATCTCTACCCTAATTCTATCATCTTCATCCTGTCATAACATTTTACGTAACTTAAATCAGAATCGATACCTAACTAGTAAGTAAGTACTACTTAGGTACAGACGAGAAATAATAGATGTTGTTAACAAGTTATTTATTCAATGGGCGTTTAGAAAAGTTTATGAGTACGGACAGTTAGTTATAATTTCACTTTACAGGCCAAAGAAATCAATAGATATACCAAGGTACCACCTACCGAAGTTATTCAAGATAGACAGTATATCGAGAGGTGGGAATACTTGAACATATTGTTATCTATTGTCAATATTTTTTTTTCATCGTGTTGTGCGATGAATTTCTCATCGTTGATCTAAACAAACTGCTTGCCTACAGCTAGCTAGGTAGCTAGCTAGCCCCAATATATCTTGGTGTGTACCTATTGTAAAAGTTACATGGGAGCCTTACATCTGTTCCGAAGGTCGAGTATCATCGTGCTATGAATATTTTATCGCGGACGTTCATACAATGTGTGACACACATTTTTATTTGTATGTATTCAAGCTTTGTCACCCCATTTCTCAGCTTATGACTTAAATTACGAAAAAATCCTACATTTTTAAATGAAAATAGAATCAGTATGCCTTCCAAATTTCGCGTTTCTATTTTTAGCAGTTTAGCTTTTTTTTTTAGAAAATGGCCTCACCCACCTTTGGGTAGGTAAGTATTTTGCCAATGTCAAGTGGAATGTTTTTTTGAACATCAAATATGGGAGATTCTATACAGGCCCAATCCGTAGACTAGGCCTAATAAACCCCCACCCTAAACCTATCAGTGAAGTTGAGATTTGACAACATTAGTAGTATTAGTACGAATTGTGACAACATTAAATACCTACAAATCGAGTGATCGAATCTTTTCATAAATCCACAGTGGAAAAATAAAAGACTCAGTAGACAGGTATTTTCCGCAACAACTGAGTATCGGTGAATTTTAGCGTCATAACTTAGTTAAGTTAAATTAAGGACGTGAAGCAACATTTCGTAGACAATAATAATGGTGTGAGGACAATATCGAGAAACAGTAACTACCTACTTAAATAACAGACGAAATGGATTCAGAACAACAACATTCAGCATCATTTATTACAAAAGTTTCCAGTTTATTAGAAATACGAAAGTTAGTGAAATAATGTCTATGAGCTACTCACCACTTAGCGAAATGAAAACCGCCACTCTCAGAACAATCCTTGAGAACAACTTTATTTCGACTGACGCCATTTGAATTGAGAACTTTGTTGTTAAAAAAAGTTGTTCCTTGTTTGAAATTAGGAGATACTTAACTCTATTTAGCACTGCGATGGTGAATGAAATCCCTATTTTTTTAATTACTTAATAAAATTGTATTCAATGTAGAGTTGCGTGAAGGGAGACGGCGTCAACGCGCCGACTATTCGTGCGACATTCGTAGCGGTGTGCCGCGCTGGGTGTCCCGTTCTCGTAGTAGGCCTACGCGAAAACATAAAGGTTTGTGCACATGTCTACTCCGAGAATCGACTAGAAAAAAATATTTTGTTTACATTCTTATTTATCGTAGTGATTTACCACCAAATATCGGAATGAGATTACTTGGACAAAAAGGTTCTACACAGTGTCATAACAAATGTCACCTACATACCTATAGATTAGGGTAATGTATTGTTTTTTTATTTTTGTTATTTTTAATCATTTAGTTCTTAATTTAAGAGTGAGTGAGTGAGTGTTAGAAATGAGATACTTTTTGTCATAAAATTTGAAGCAACTATTGTAGTAATATACATTCTCATCTACATTTAAATACGATCGACCTTTCAATTATTATTCATGTATCTTACTTAATAGTTGAATATATTTCGATATGATGTCCTAGATCTATGTAATACATATGTGATTATGTAATGTTAATTCCATAATAAAGTTTTTAAACCGTTAATCACTGTTGTTTTTAATTATTTTTATTAAAATAATGGCGAAGATAACTAATGATCATGACGTGACGTCGTGACTAGCTTTCCGAATAAAGTTTAGTCATGTCATGAATCAATTTACCTTCAATATAAATCTTTTCATGTGTCGACGAGGTTTAAATCGCGGAATACTGATTTCTACGATTTAGGTATTGAATAGAGCGATTGTGCACATCCTTTTTGTTCGACCGACGTTATTAATTACTGTCTAGTTAGAATCCTGAGTTAGTACTTTTAACTCTAACCAGCTAATTCCAAAAAAAATGTTTTCGCCCTCCGTATCGTTAATATTGTCCACTGCCATATTTTTTTAAAGAAATATCTATTTAATGTCATGTTGTCACAGCTTTATAGTGTTTTAACTAAATTCACTTAGTTGTAAGTAATTACACAAAATAACATATACCTACTTAGTTGATAAATATTTATTTATGGAAGTCGTAGATTTTCTTTATTTTCAAGTACTTACTTAAAACGATATTTCAAATTACTAACAGCTGCAGGGTTGTTATGGCGATTCATGTGAAAAAAAAATGAAACTTGCAGACACTGCGAATAATCACTTCTTTTGTAAAGTTTTTATCTTATAAACTGTCGCCATTTAACTTTGAGCTTTTATGTAAAAAAAAATATAGATTAAAATAAATTGGGCAAGATTGTTTTCTCTACTTAGGTACGTCATTGCGATAACAAAAGTTAAAATGCTTAAAATTTAGTATTTTTTTTTATATATCCCGTACCGGGCTGGTACGGGATATACTTCAAGGTTAAAAAGAAGCAAATATGTTTTCCACAATTCATTCGAATCTGTTATCAAATTTTATTTTCATATACAATAATGAAATATTCAACTGAAATATATATACCTACGTACCACCTTATCCTGCTGTCTCCGAATCGATTCTTCGAACTAAACTTTGTACTTATCTATATTGAATTTTCGATACTACTCTTGTACCACAAGCCAACAATACTGTGCCTATATTCCCAGGTGTGGGGCGACTCGAACGGCTTTGTCGGTGGCTATGTAGGTCATCGGTGCAGGCTGCATTGCGACGCGGGCTCATCACAACGGAATATGCTGAATTTTTAATACCCTCAACCCGCTTGCCATGCCCTAAGGCATACCTACTGCACTCTGAACGCTCTAGATTTTCTATGTAAATGTTTTTCTAGTATAGGTATCGCTCGTGTAGGAAAAAAAATATGATTCATATTGAAGGTAATAATGTATTTGTATCTAAGCCAGTAAGTAGTAGTATAGTATAATTGCATTTTGATAGGTACTAAGTAGATGTTGCGTCGAAGACAAAGAGATGTCTCTGAGAAACGTATTAAGTTACTTGTTTAAGTAATTGTGAATTTTGGTCCTGACTTAAATCCTAAATCTTCATATGAATCGAATCACTACACGTGGGTGCAAAATCTGTACAAATCGTGTAATTTATCGTGCCCGACAGTGCTGACACCCAGCGGCGTCAAATGAAGACTGAAGACCCTCTCTCTAACCCTGAATATAAATCTTTCTCAAAGTTTCACCCCACAGATTAACTTGCGATAAAAAAAAGATTCAAAAAATTCACTAAAAAAGAATAAAAGGTACAATATTTGGCACAGTTACTGTTACATTTATTATTTAAAAATATTTTGCAAGATAATTGCAAGTGTAGAAAACTGTATCCATTAGCAGGATAAAAATAAGCTTTCTCAATATCATTTAACATAACTCCCCTAAACAATAGCTTACTGGCATGACATAGATATCTATATAATGACAGAATAGCACAGATTGTAATGGCCCTGCCTTCTGAGCCGAGTGTCCCGAATCCGAATCCTGGTAGGGAAAGAGTTTGGGTCATAGATTACATTTATTCCACGTGACCACGAATGTCTGTACCCGAGTCATGAATGCCTAATAAACTGTAGCGACCTAGTCAACCCCACCACAAACTACACAGATGGCACTGCAGACGCATTCAGAACAATTGACAATTCTCAATACGATCCTGAAACGCGCTCTGAGAGTTTTCTGAGCACGTAACATATATACATGATCCCGACAATTACCGTCGGGGCATAGCGGCCCTGGCTGATATATCTATACAAGTAACTACTATGTGATCAGCTCAAGTCCATTGTACGGTGCTCATACAAGCGGTGCTTAGTTTGGGACCGTATGTTGGTACGGTCGGGTTGTCGGACAATATTATTATTCAAACCTATATACATACGGATCGCACCTTATTTACATAAAAACAATTTTTTAGAAAATCCATTGTAAACGCACCCGCAAAAGTCTCAATTGCTTCACAGCAATAAATGACGTGGACTTTTATAGCGATGCGTCGAGTGGGATGTGCGATTTGCGCTAATCTGCGGACTACGTGCGTGCGTCAGATTGCGTCGGCCGTGAACTTACGCCGGTCACCGTGGCCCGGTTGGATTGCATTGGCCCACTTAACGTCCCCCGGCTGTTGCCTACCGATATACTTAAATATAAAAAGCAGTGATAGCCAAGTTGGTAAAACGCTTGCCTCGATAACGAGGATCGCAGGTTTAAACACCGGCTCGCACCTCTGAGATTTCTGGATTTCATGTGCAAATCTCAATTTCAACAGTGATTATCACTTTCTAACGGCGATGGAAAGCATCGCGAGGAAACCTGCATGTCTGAGAGAACCCCTCGAAGGACGTGTGAAGTCCGCCAACCCGCACTGGGCCAGCGTGGTGGACTATGGCCCAATCCCCCTCGCATTGAGGGAAGGCCCGTGCCCAACAGTAGGACATTAAAATTAAGCCTAGTTCTTACATTCAGTGCCGTATATTGCTTTAGCGCCTTGGGCCTAATAAGATTAGCCCTCCCCTAATTAACGAAAGATCAGATAACGAGTATGAAAGGCGCTCAAATCTGAACGCAAGGAGTGGCGTGCGCCATCCCTTGCAGCCTGCCGCCCTGGCTCATGCCCCACATGGCCTAAGGGTACCTACGCCATTGCTTACAATTTAATGCGTCCGGATAAAGTAATGTGACCTATCCAATGCACTTGTGGTCTAGAAGTTCCGTAAAGTAGGTCAAATCTAAGCGGGTTCGGAATAACAGAGCCTTTTGTTAAAGGTGCTCGTTCGGGGTCGTTATGCCATTCTTGGTTATAACATGCAATGTTATTTAAATCGCCACCACGCCTTTCCCTGAAGAGGTAGGTAGAGGTCGACTTCAGTCAGATCCCAACATAATAGGGGGCATGCCTATTGCCATGAATAATGTGTTTTAGGTAAACATATACTTGCAATATTTCGGGGCGTCCTGGCATAGGTATACGAGTACATTTACTTAACAGAATGTCCCAACACTGGTTTGAAATTATGTACTCTTTGCAAAATAAACTATTAAAAAAAATGTAATCGTTTATTGTTGACCTAGTTTACGTGGGATTGTGATAAAACCTGTACAATTCACTCCATTAAAAGGTAACGCGATATGAGAACAAATTATTGCGAAAGGGATTAGTGGACAGATGGATAGGCAACTTCAATTGGAGCTATTAACCGTCTGAAACATATTTCCCTACTAGCTGTCCCGGCAAACTTCGTACCGCCACAGAACCAAATGTATTACAAAATAAATTATCTTTATTTTGATTTATTTTTATATATTATAGTTATTCTACTATCGGGACGGAGGCAAATTCAAATAATCGTCGATCACAAAAATCGGCCCACCCGTTATATAGTTGTAAAGGGTACCTATAACACAAACCGTGTTTGTGCATAATAAACGCCGATAGTGCATTTTCCGATACCTGAATGTATGCGTACTTATATGAAATTACTAGAACTAATTGCAATTTGCACCAATGTTTTCCGCTCCAATTGCATCCTCCGGCTCTAACTATAATTCGATAGAGATGCCTAGGTATGTAAGGTATCGATTTTTCTAGAATAACCTACCCGTGAAGGGCACTTTTCTTCTACCGCGCACTGCAGTGTAATATATTATGTATGTGGGTAGGTGTAAGTACTTAACATACCAATCTACACCGTAATACGTTTATCAGTTGTTGGAAAATTCGTGTTGGGCAATCCACAATTTATTCGACTTTCTCGCGCTCAGATGTGATAGTTTCTTGTAGAGTTTTTATGACACTTGTTCGATAAAACAAAGTTTATTTTACACCCGCTAGTGTCGCGTCGTAGTGAATTCTCTCAGAGGTTGTCGTGTATAGATAATTGAAATAGCTATTGGAGGCGCGAAAAAGTGGACTGTATAATGAGAAAAGGAAAAGTAGGGTTATACGACAAACACGAGTGACTTGCTAAATCTGTGAATCGATGTAATATGTGGAATGAAATAGAAAATAGGATGGGCAGGTAGGTACTCACGCAGGTGACGATGATGGTACACTTCGCGAAGGTGCAGTGCGATGCAGTTCACGAGCTCGTGCGGGTGATTTTGTCTATTTTGTAGTTACACTGGCGAGCTTCACATACACTTAAGTATAACACAATTTCACAATATATATTCACAGTATATTATTACGATTCGGAAGTGAGGTGAGGGTGCGCTGGCGCTGGAGCGGCGCGTGCGACGCGTGCGCGGATCGATGCACTTTCGATGACGTACGGTGAAGGACTGCCGGAACGAACGAGAATGCGGAAGGAAGCGGCGGGAGCGGGGGTGGGCGGAATAGTGATGGGAACACTTACATAGATTCACAAATACGATCGATAATAGGCGCAAACATTCCCCCCCAGCTTGAAGGAACCCATTTCTTCAAACAAAACGAAACGAAACTAATTTAAGCCGAAACGAAATTAATTCAATCAAATCAAATAAAATCTATCTCTATAACAAAACGAAACTAAATTAAATCTAACCTAATCAGCGAATCGATTCACCACTATTGGTTTGGCAGGGGACAGAGACGTACCACTGGTCGCAGGTACGAACCTGTAGCCGTTCTAATTCTAACAATACGAGTGACTCCATTCGAGCCAGGGAACACCTCCTCAACAACGCCCATGGGCCAATGCAGAGGTGGGGTATTTTCAGTAGCAAGTATTACCACTGCTCCGACAACTACCGGGTTACTAGGCGTGTTCCACTTCTGCCTCGACTGCAGAGTGTGCAAATATTCCGTTCTCCAACGCTTCCAAAACGATTGAACTAATTTATCTAAAAGCTCGATACGCGAAAGAAGATGCAACCTGTCTTCCGTAATGTCTTTCGCGGGAAAATATTTCAATGGAGTATTCAAAAAATGCGCTGGAGTGAGGGCGAGCGGTTCGATAGACGACGAAACAAGATATGTGGTTTTCTTCTCCTCCGGTGGGTCAGCCACCGCGGAGGGGACAAACTTCGAGACTGGCCACTGCGATGGGTCAGACTTAATCCACGGAGGTCCACTGAACCACAGCGGGTGATTCAGCAATTTTGCGGGTGTGAGACCACGTGACAAACAATCAGCTGGGTTCTCAATCCCCGATACGTGATAGAATCTATCCGACGGTAAATCCGACTGTATCTTGGCTACCCTGTTGGATACGAAAGTGTCCCAGCGGTGGGGTGACGAATGAATCCAACAAAGGGATACAGTCGAATCAGAAAAGGCGTAAATCTCATTTACGTTACAACGACTACCACAAGCGATAATTATTTTGCGAATAAGTTTCGCTAGTACGAGACAAGCACAAAGTTCTAATCTAGCAAGTGATACGACTTTTCGAGGCGAAACTTTAGACTTTGCGCTCACTAAGAAAACGGAATTATTTCCATCGACACAAACATGAAAATATACGACTCCCCCGTAAGCTTTCTCACTCGCATCCGCGAAGCCGACAATAGTCACGGTGGCATTTGGTCCAATGCCCACGTGACGAGGAATTTTAATCTGGGAAAGCAACGGAAGCTCTTCTCTAAAACGAGTCCATAATTCGACGATGCGAGGAGGGGGCGGGTCGTCCCAACTACAATTACACAACCATAAATATTTTATAAGTAATTTAGCATACAATACAACGGGTGCTACGAAGCCCATCAGATCCCAAATCCTAGCTACACACGATAATATGGCCCGTTTGGTACAAATCTCGGCGGGCATGTGTATGCTCAGGCTGAACTGATCTGTGGTGGGGGACCAACACAAACCCAAAATTTTATGTTGATCGGATTCATCAAACTCTATGACCGACGATAAACGATGTGACGGGGGTATAGAATCGACCACCGCTTGCGAGTTACTATTCCACTTTACCAAATCGAACTGACCGGCTTTCATGAGTGCGATCACTTCAGCTGTGGCTGCGATGGCCTCAGCTTCAGTATCGACCGAACACGCGAGATCGTCCATGTACAGCCCAGTGCCGATAGTAGTTTTCGCGGTAGGGTACGATTCACCCTCATCTTCGACGAGTTGTTTAATAGTTCGAAGAGCGTGGAAGGGACTCGACTTGAGTCCGAAACAAACACGATTAAATTCGTAAACCTTTAGAGGTTCGTCCGACGAAAAACGATACAAAATTCGTTGAAAACGACGATCGCATTCGCGAATTCCAATGCACAAAAACATTTGCCTAATATCGGCCGAAAGAGCGACAGCGAACAAACGAAAATTAACGATAACATTAAATAAATCACTTTGAAGATTTTGACCACCATATAAAAGATCATTAAGAGACACGGACGAACTGGTCTTGGCGCTAGCGTCAAGTACGATACGCAATTTGGTTGTGACCTTATCCTCTCTAATGACCCCATGATGCGGTATGATATAACTAGGGGCATCCCTAGTAGCCTCCGTTTCTTGAGGCGCAAGCGACAAATAACCCTTTTCCAAATATTCTCGTACTACTCCATCGTAGGCGAGTTTTAAGTTAGGTGAAGCCAGCATTTTACGCTCCAAGCAAAAAAAGCGCTTCTCCGCTACTTGACGCGAGTCTCCCAATGAGAACACATCACCCTTAAACGGGAGCGCGACGACATAGCGACCGTCCTTGTCGCGCGTAGTAGTATGCGAATACAAATTTTCGCAGTCTTCGTCTTCGGGGCTGAGCGACGGCGGCATGTTGACTTCCTCTAGTTCCCAGAACCTACGTACTGCAGATTCCAGCGGGTCAGCGACACAACAACACGAAATCGAAGTCGAATGATCAAAACGAGCGGGCGCCGAGCCGACGACAACATAACCCAACACGGTTTCCAAAGCGACAGGTGCGATATGAGTAGGGTGACCATACACCCTGCGAGACAATAAAAGGTGTGGGAAAATTGATGCTCCAATAAGCATTTCAATTTCACCCGGTACATCAAATGTATCGTCGGCTAACGGCAAAGAGTCGAAATTCGAAAGAATTGAAGTGTCCACCGCGGTGGTGGGTAAACACTCCGTTATTTTATCGACTACCAATGTTTCCATATCGAAGTTAATATTACGATCAAAACGAGAATAAAATCTTAAATTAGTCGAGCCTTGTATTAATTTAGTAGAACCCCCAATACCCTTTACGGTTAAACAATTCAATTTATTAAAATGACTTAGTCCCAAACGTTGACAACAAGAACGAGTTACGAAATTACTTTGAGATGCACTGTCCAACAAAATTCTAACATTATGGTTCCTCCCGCGACTATCTACGACAACAACTCGGGCGGTACCCAACAACACGGTACTCGCGCGCGAGCGAGAGAGCGACGAATTATTATTTTTCGAGTTCGATTCATTACTAGATAAAGTGCATAAAGTAATGTCGTTAGGCGGGGCGGTCGAGTTCCCGCTCCGATCAGCTGATTGGGTTTGAGTCTCAACCGGGCGAACAGGCATATTTGTACCTATTTCACTCCTTTCAAAATGGGTAGGTTCAAAGTGCAACATAGTATGATGCCTATTATTGCATTTACGACAACTAAACCTCGACTTACAATCGGTAGAATGATGATTATTATTAAAACAATTTAAACATAGATTATTTGACTTAACGAAACGAAAACGTTCGACCGGCGACAATTTTTGAAACTCGGAACAAGTATACAATTGATCATGGGGCAACTTACACAAAGTGCATTTTTCCTTGTGCTGGGACGAAGATGACGACGACGATGTATTGACATACGCATGTGTGGGTTTAGTGGGCTTATTAATACCAGAAGTATCCGATCGATGTGCCAACTTTCGATCCGTTTGTGTCCTATACAATATTTTTATATTGTCACGTACAAATGTGACCAACTTGTCAAACGACGGAATTGACTGTGTGCGATTATCTAATTCAAACGAGCGAACAATATCTGAATCTAGCTTTTTCAATGCCATGTAAAGAAAAATGAAATCAGTTAAGTCCTCAATACCTAGATTTTTAAGTGCGGAGAACGACGAACAAAATTTATCCAAAAACAATTCTAAACTAGCGGCTGTGGCCGAACCCACAGGTTTTAGGTCGAATATTTGATCCAAGTACGACGAGGCTAGCATACGTTTGTCTTCGTACTTATTTACTAGCGACTGGTAGATCAGCTGATAATTATCGGCGCTCGGCGTAATGCCGGCGAACACGGCCTGTGCTTTACCAGTCAATTTTCCTAATAGATAGTATAACTTCTCAGCGGACGATAACGATAAATTAAGATGTACAGTATTGTTGAAACTAGTGTAAAATAAGGGCCACGACTTTAGGTCCCCATTAAACTCGGGCAACTCGATTGGCGGTAGTCTAGTCCTGCTACTAGGTACATGTGTGGCCGGTGGCGCCCCCGGCGGCGATAACTCCTTACTAGCGCGCTTGATACGGCCATACATGTCTTCGAAAGCGGAGAGTTGCTGGTAATTAATAGCGTATTTTGGGTTTTGTTCTAATTCCAAGATATTAATTTCATCTAACAATTTTTCGAAATCAGACCGTAAGCCATCAACGGTTTCTATTTCACACAAAAATAATTCTTTGAACGAGTCCAAGTTAATTTGAACCGCATGATTACAAATAGTTTGAATACGTGCGAATAATCTTTCTTTTTTCGCATGTAAAAGTTGTAATTTTTGTTCAACCGACATTGTGAACTTCGTACCTATGTACTTATTTAGGTACTTACTACGAAACGATACGACAAGATAGTTAGGTACCTACTACGAAGCGAAATGTACGTAGTACGTACCTACAAACGAAACGACGGGTAATATCAAAAAATATACGATACGATACTTACCTACCTATGAAAAACGATACGACGACAAGATAGGTAGGTACTTACAACGATACGAAATGTACGTATCTACTTACGAAACGACAGGAAAATAGATAGGTACTACGATACGACACTTACCTAGCTACCAAACGAAACAAAGTATTAATTTTATTTTAATAAAGATCGATACAAAATGGAGTCCTTCGAACGCACCAAGCGCCCGGGCAGCCTCGCGATACGAACGACGAATTTTGCTTACCTACCTACAATCGGTCGAAATATGAGCGTTGGAGAACGTAATATGCGATATTTCCTAGTTATGCGAAACGAAGCGATACGAAAATAGGTAATAACTAGAAAAATACGAAAAATGTCTCCGTACACCTACCAAACGAAAAATGGCGGATGACGCTCGCGACCACGACGCGAAATTTTACAAATAATTTTACGAAACGGTAACCAAATCGAATCGTTTCAAACCATCCAGCATGGTCTGATCCGGCTCGAACGGGACCAAAATAATGGAGGCGCGAAAAAGTGGACTGTATAATGAGAAAAGGAAAAGTAGGGTTATACGACAAACACGAGTGACTTGCTAAATCTGTGAATCGATGTAATATGTGGAATGAAATAGAAAATAGGATGGGCAGGTAGGTACTCACGCAGGTGACGATGATGGTACACTTCGCGAAGGTGCAGTGCGATGCAGTTCACGAGCTCGTGCGGGTGATTTTGTCTATTTTGTAGTTACACTGGCGAGCTTCACATACACTTAAGTATAACACAATTTCACAATATATATTCACAGTATATTATTACGATTCGGAAGTGAGGTGAGGGTGCGCTGGCGCTGGAGCGGCGCGTGCGACGCGTGCGCGGATCGATGCACTTTCGATGACGTACGGTGAAGGACTGCCGGAACGAACGAGAATGCGGAAGGAAGCGGCGGGAGCGGGGGTGGGCGGAATAGTGATGGGAACACTTACATAGATTCACAAATACGATCGATAATAGGCGCAAACAGCTATTGATATCCGAGCAGTAGCCGTGTTTTGCAACGTTTCTGCATTCATTATTTAGTGTGGTGATAGATGACAAGGAACAGAATTAGAGACAGCCTCCCGAGTTGGGAATAATTCACCGATACCCTTTTGTGGTTACCTCGAAGTGACACCAAAGTAGAGCTAGAATTTAGTACATCGTAGTAAGTAACTAGGTTTAATATAGTTACATAGATCTTATGTATAACTTACTAGGTAGTGGGTAGTACTTTGCTAGTCCTTTTAAATGGCCAAATAAAGCGTGCAACTTAGTAACATCTCAGAAGCTTTTTACTGCCTAGGTTTCGCTTTGTCCCTGTCGTATTGTATCTTATCTCTGCTAGCGGTGTGTAAGCCGAGACAAAAGGCTCAGCTGCTCTATCAATACTTTATCTTAACTGGAAGGATTTGCAAAAGCCGTTTTCTAGTTTCGTGTTTGATAAATGGGAAAGGTTAGATCGTGGCAAAATACAGAGATCTAAGTAAATCCTCAAAGAATCTCACAGTTTCATATCGTTTGGGTCATATCACATTTATATTATGAATCTATATCATAGATATAGGAGGGCCTATTTAAATGATAATATAATAACACACTTTATTAATTCTTTCTGTGATCATAGAAAACATCGTACTATTAAAAAACGTGCTCATAATTGTTAGATGAATTATGAGTTTTTTTTTAAGATTTTTCGGCTTATAAACACGGCAAGGTATCTATTTTTCAAAACTAATCATCGCTTGTATTATGATGTATATTATCGTAGGAAAACCTTCTCCACTTAACGTTTCTCATTTTACCATTTATAATACCTACTCTAGCTCACAAACAATACACAGTGTGTACTGTCTGTCACAAAGGACTGGCATCCGTCTCAGCGCGGTAAGTGCAGGACGCGCGGCGGGACGTCCGAGACGCTCTCGACCTTGCCGCAAACAAGCGAGTTGGGGACAATGCGCATTTGGATAAAGTATGTGCGTGCCCTAGTTTTATTAAGGCACTGACCTGTAGGCACTACTACTGGACTGAGGATAGGCATCGTCCTTTAGTGCCTATATTTGATTTTTGACATTTTGCTGTCGATAGTAGTGACAGCAGGTAGTGAGTGTCCACGAAACGAATGTTAAAGATATAACAACTATGTCGAGTAATCAAATAAATGTATTACTTTAAATCATAACAACAATAGATAATTTGTACTAGAAATCAAGTCTAGTAGAAGTACAGATCAGTCTAAAGGGTTTTAAAGCAAGTGTGGTAAGTGCTCGTGTTCCTTTTTCAAATGCGGGGTTTTCTTTTCAATCATTGTAATGGGTATTCAAGCCTATAAAGCGCTATAGACTGGATCTTTCTGTGAATTATCCTAATGCTTCTCGTAGCGCTTTGTAACCGCTGAACGCTCTTCTGTGTGTTTAAGCTCTTATAGATAAGACAATAATTTAGCCAGACTCGCTTTTGTCTGAGCATGGCAGTGGTTAAGCTCGATGATAAATTACCAACTAATGATATGTTAGTGGAGACGAACTGAACAAAAGATAATTAGGACAATAGCCTGCGCACGATTTATTCAATGAAGACTGATAGTTCTATTGGCAAAATGAAAGTCGAATGAGAGAAGTCGGTACATTTTTATATATACTGATTGTGAGTTTGGATGTAGGGGGTAATCTCCGGAAATACTGATCCGTTTTCGAAAATTATTTCACTGCTAGAAAGATACATTATCCCTGAGTGTCTGAATGTTTCATTGAGGTACCACGAGCGAAGCCGCGGGTAGATGCAAGCTAGTGTAATATGAATGAACAGACCAAAGAAACAGACAGAGAGCGTTCGCCTTTCGCGTTCTCAGTTCTGTGTTTTCAGTTTGCTATTTGCATATCGCTATGGAATGCTAAGATCCTTTTTATATCGGATTTCAAATTACTTTTACTATCAGTACCTGCGACTGCGTACACGTGGACCATAGTTTTGGTTTATCCCATTTTCTTTAGGATGAAACCTAGATAACCCATATTATAGTGACGCGTACATTTACCATACCTATATGGGTTTTGCTAAATCACGGAGTATGTTCAATTAATCAAGGCTATCACCTTGACAGGAGCAGAAGTCACGTAATTAATTAATGAACCCAAGGAGATTGATACTTACGGAATAGTCGTTCAAACAAAAAAGGTCTTCATTAGGAAATTCGAAGGACATTTTTTTTAATAATCTATGTTGACTGTGACATTTATAATGGTTTTTAATCTGTGCATTTAGAAATTAATTATAATAGCATTGCCTATATTACTCGGTCAGTTATTATCTAATGATATACTTGATACGATACGGTTCGATACATACTAAGTCTAAATTAAAACAAGTTGTCCTTCTGCCTTGTCCTATGTGTATGATACATGTGATTTTTATTTTTTTTACATATAATTCCAAATTTAAAATAGGTCGAAAATAATTTGTCGATACGTAACCAACGACCGCGACGAGTGTCATAACGTTCATTTGTTTATGATTCTCTTCAGCAACATTTATTTTACTCGAGCTTCTCAATTTATTTGGTTGCGAGGCGACCTTTTTGAATAGGCAATGTGGCGTATAAATATCTCTCGTTCCCCGAGGACGGCAAGCTCCGGTGACTCCATGTTAAAAGGTGCCGCGAATTAATTTTACCTGACATAAAGGACGGCTACGGAATACCTACGTTAGATCGCGATCAAATGGCTCCCCAAATATGACTGAACCTAATGTTTAATCTCGGTTATTATTTATTAATTTAAAAGATATTTTTTTCGGCATGACATGCAGAAAAAAATATCATATACCAGTACCAGTAGTAGGCAGGTACCAACGAGATAAAGACTTTTAAGGCGGTGGCATCACTTGTCATCGTAATGCATGTTTTACTTTTTTACTGATCGGAAACATAAAAATGTGTAAATTACACAAATTGCAAAAACAAAATACCTAGTATTAACTCTATTGATAGATCTATTAACACATCTTCACGCTTGATCAATTATTAACTCTCTATTCGTAAATACTGTACCCCAATTTGAAGACAGAGAATTTGTATACCTATTACAAAAATAGCAGATCTCAAATGGACTGTTGTCCATATAAGTACCTATTATAGGCGTATTTCTACGCGTAAGGGCCACACATTGACAATGAATAGATACTCGCTTTACATAGAAATGTAAATGGATTTACATGTAAATAGAGTATCTATTTATCTTTAGACATTCTATTTCCGTATTGCTTCCGCACAGTGTCGCTCACTTTAATTCGGAATAATATTCGAATACTGTTCTCAAAATAGAATATGACCTACGACCAGTTCAATGAGAGATCCGTAATGCCTTTCCCTGAAATAGTAACGTGTGAAGGTTTTCTAGAACGTTGTTCACGGAATTGTATCTTGTAAGCGGAGAATAGGTACATAGAGGTCACTGAAACTTCAACTGTTTTTAAATATTACATAGTAACTACGTACCAGTGGCGTTGGCTGAATATTACAGGTAAGCCGATAAAAATCTTACATGTGAGGGCACAAAAAAAATCTAAATCTAGACGGTTTCTGAAAAATAAAATAAAAATCGTTTTAGCAGGCAGGTATCGAAATATTGGTGGGTGGAAGTCATTGGGGGAGGCCTATGTCCAGCAGTGGACGTCTTTCGGCTGATAGCATAGCATAGGTATCTACCCAAATATAAATTTTGAAAATGAATCATTTTCTATTGACCTTTCGCTATTAGTATCTAATGTATGTCAGCTACCAGGAGACAACACACGGACCCCAGCAGCGGCGCAATGCGGTCACAACACACGAACACTGAACTTTACTAATAACACACCCGGCTCCTTGTATTGTAGCCGCTTTGCCTCCCGACTCATTCATTATCTCGACACGTAGGTCAGTTAATAAATCTCTGAAATGTTTGAACTACTATGTTATGCGGGATTATGTGAGCACCTCGTGGAGGGCTTTAAATTAAGCGTCTTCGGTCCCTCCAGTCGTTGTGTGGGTTACGTGTTACAGGTTCCAACTTAATATGCTGGGGTATTTATAAGTACAAATAACTGCCGCCGCAATAATAGCGACGTCGTCTGATTACTACGTCGAACTAGATATTATTGTGAATATGACCGGTACCGCGATTTCCGCCGGAGGGGTGAGGAGGTGCCAGCGCTCGAAGGCATACGCCGGCAGGAGCAGAGACGCGCGTTCGACGAGTGGCGCGCGCGGCTCTCGGAGGAGCGATACGCGCACAAACGCGTCGTCAGCGCCATCCTGCCGGTCCTCGAAGCTTGGATGAGGAGGAAGACTGGGCGAGTCACCTTTAGGCTTGCGCAGATACTCACTGGACACGGCTGTTTCAGTGATTATCTGTGCAAGATAGGACGCGAGGCAACGACCAATTGCCACCACTGTGGAGGGGACCTGGATTCCGCCCAGCATACGCTGGAGGCGTGTCCCGCGTGGGACGCGGAGCGGGGAATCCTGGTCCAACGGATCGGATCGGATCTCTCCCTCGACAGCGTAGTGTCGGCTATGCTGTCCGGGGAAGCGGCGTGGGGGGCTATGACTGCCTTCTGTGAGACTGTTATGTCCCAGAAGGAGTCAGCCGAGCGGGATCGCGAGAGAGCCGATCCCGCTCGCCGCCGACGAAGACGCCGAGTCGCGCTTCGTCGAGGCCCCCCGGCCCTGATGCCCAGGGCCTTAAATAACGGGCTACCCTCGGGGTCGAGGACGACTGGGGTGTGGGCCCCGGACGTCCGGTGACGATGACGACTCCTGAGGAGGACGGCGGCGGGCGTGGCTCCCCGCCGCCGTGCGCAGCGAGGGCGCAGGGGGAGCAAACATCTGCTCCCCCGAGACGGGCCCCCATAAGGGGGCGAGGCACAAGAGGGGCACCGGTGCGTTCCGTTTGGAGATCCCGGAGCCCCTCCAACATGGGTCGAAGGCGGCCACCGGGGGGGTTTTAGTGGGTAAGAATCCCACATAACCCGGCCCTCTCCCACACAGAGGCCGGGTATCTATCGAAGATTTCCCCCCCCGTCAAAAAAAAAAAAAAAAAAAAAGATATTATTGTGAAAAGCTTCTGTTGAGAAAAATATTTGGTCTTAATATTTCTTTAGAATAATGGTTGTTAACCAACATATATTACCTATAAGTTTGTAGTAATAGAGGTGAAACACCTGATAGGAGCAGTTTTGCGTAATCACAGGTCACAATGTACCGCAGTTTTTCTTATTCAAACAGCTTTTCGTGGAATTGCATCTGCATGGCCAATCTTGCACCAAGGATAATCGGTATACTTATCTCAAGAATATAAAACATTGAATTAAAAAAAAATGAAAGTGCCAAGGACCGTGAAATCAGAATGTATTCGTGTAAAAACTTAGGCACTAATTATCAGCTCAATTAGCGATGATGATGATAAAACAAAAACCATTAAACTTTATAAAAGTATAAAGTAATTTAACTCGCTCTAGTTCCAACCCTTCAATAACAGTATGGAATAGACGAGCGAACATCATAATAATATCGTTACCCAGTATTATTTCTTACACCTCACCGAAAACAATCTCATAATAAACAAAGGACACCGAAACAATTTGCTGAAATTTCGTAAAACCGTATTTTGCTATAATTTCATTAGGGTTACTTGAAATAAAGAAGCTTTAAAAATGTATTCAGAGCATATTGCAGTTATATTATGGGTGTTTGAAGCCAAAGAGATTTTTTGTTTCTTAGCCACTGGTACATAAGATATTATAATGAACTCGATAGGGGGAAATGGAATTTCCTTAATATCATTAGAGCACAATAGCGCCGGTCTATTAGCGCAGTGTGAGCGCGGCGTGTCGCAGTAATACTCACCTTTGTTTACCCGGGGATGCTGCACGGAAGCCGCTCTCATCAATTATGTAATGCTCCAGCCCCGGGTGGCCCGGGGGTGTATACGTCTAAATATTTGTGATGATAATAGTATTATTTTGTGTGCGCTTATAACTATTTTGAACCGTACCGACGAACAGGGAACACAACGAACAATCTTATCTTATTATCACTTAGCACTAAGCTACTCTGTAAACTTGCACCGCATCCAGAACCATCATGTATTATTATTATAATGATTTACATGAATTTTTATTACATGAATAAAAAAATATTATTCCGATTTGTTTTTTTAATCGAATTCGAATTCGATCGTGTTTGATAATCGAACATGTATACCTACTTTATTTATGTACGAAACATGTATAGTTTTCACTGGTGGTAGGCTTCGGCCGTGGCTAGTCACCACCCACTGAACAAAGCCATGTCGCCAAGCGGCCTAGCCGTGTTCCGGCATGATGTTCGGTGCTGCCATTCATGGATGGCGGGTCAGGTCAGTTGCGCTGCATGTGCCTAGTGAATGTAGCGTCCCGATCTACTGCCGCCTTCCTACCTAGGCAAGTATGCTCCATCGTAGATCTCATCGTCACTTACCATCAGGTGAGATCGAGATCAAATACTTGCCTATAATGTAATAAAAAATAAAAATAAAAGTTACAGTCTGGGACTAATACCTAATTAGTACTGATATCATTTTTCCATTCATCGTAAAATATATGACTGATATCGAAATACTAAATACATATTTTACGGTCAGTTTTTTTTGTCGCTTTCCCGCTGTCGTTACCTATAATGAGTGGGTGACTATAAATAACTACGCACAAGCTACCTTGCAATTTGTACAGAATATCTGCCATTCGCAGACTCCGATTGGAATTCAAAATATATGGTTATTTTTTATTGTTCGACACAATTAGAAGAAGAAGAAGACCTCGGGTATTCTTAACCTTTTCTAAAGGCGTTACCGAAAGAATAGCAAAAAAAGAAACACAGCCCATTAAGATGGAAGCTCTTAGCTATATTCGCCCATGTTGAGTGCTCTATTTTTGTTGACTCTATTATGCTACGGCCACATCTGTGGCTTAGTGCATTAAACATGTCACTAAGCAGATGTTTCCAGCAGTCTAACATATTAATTTCCTAACGCCACTTAGACATTAAGCTATAAGAGCAGACCAACATTAATGTAGCCAAGCGTTTGACGTGGTAATTTTTAATCCCTTAATTAAAGCGTATGTTGTTACACAATAACGTTAACCTAGTTGTGGCGGAACCGTTAGTTAAAACAAAAAAGCAATGTAACGTTTGTAACAAGAGCCAGGATCAGTTTGCAGTAGCGGTTGCCTGTCTAGAGCAATCAAATGAATGCATAATGAGGTCGAAGATTCCCCCGATTTGTCTTTGTTAGCGGCTCGCTGCTCCAATGCACACTGAATTTTTGATAGATGCTGTAATTAGTCCAAGGAAGCTCTTAATTTGTTTAATTAAAATAGCAAACAATGGTGTTCGCAATTTATTTTTAACACATTTTTAACGGGAGCAACGACAAGTGCTTGTATATCGTTTGAAATTCTAAATTGGGAGGTACTTGTTGCTCAATTAAGAAGTTCGAAATGAGTATTATTTATGACGACATTTGGCTCAAATTTTTATTAGTCTAACGGTTGGTTATCAACTATTTAGGCACCTATCATACGACATATTATAAACTGAATTTTGCCAACTTACATGTGTGTGAAGTTTTTCAATCCAAAAGTAGTTTCCAGAAAGCGTTGGCTTGGTTCATGGAAGAGCGAAATTCAGATACTCGTTTTCGTTGAGCATCTCGTGAAAACCACAGATGCACTCAACTGTTAACATCGAGTTTACAATCAATGCAATGTATCAAAATATTCATGCCTAATCACTCACCAGAAACCAAATAAAAATCGAGTTGATAATAGCCTACCGTAGTTAATTATTTATAGATATTTAACTTTAATGACTATAGCTATTGTAGCAAAAACTATTAAAGTGTCTGGTTTCCAGACCAGCTTGGAATAGATTAACGAGTTACCTAAACCTTTTAATGGAGTTGTTCAGTTGTTTGCTGAAGGAAATTACGAAGCTCATGAACTGCTCCAGTGCTGGAACATTAATCATTGTTCCACGCCAGCGCCGTCGATACACTCTTTGTTATTTGTTTCAGCTCCACACAACTATTTGAACATGCTCGGTTATCAGTAATATAATGAAACTACTCCATATTATAATCATCCTACCTCTCATATATCTGTGCATCCTACTAATTATTGTCATATAACAGGTAGAAAAGTTAATACATAAAAAGCACATGTTTTCTTTGTAGGTAGACATTTTATAGTTTATACTATGACATATAATATGAAAGGTCGTAGACAGAGAATAAATAGTAGGTGAACATGGTCGATTTAATAAATCCTTTTGAATCGTGCTAGATGGGATTTTATCTTATTTTCACAATATACTTATTTCAAGCTCACAACAAACACCTATAGTCTACTTGAACTAGGACATGGGTCATTCTTGCAGAGCTCGAATTTTGCAGTAACACGGCCATAGCCCAGTTATTATTAGATACATTCTTTAAAATTATATCTTTTACGTTTCTCTATACATTCGTCTATTCGGAAGATAATATATTTTTTCCAATACCTAATAAATTATACATCAAACCCTTATTTATATTTAAAACATTAGAAAAATGAGTTTACCTTAAATATTTACTTTGAATTACGAATGGACTGGAAATAACCGTGGCGGAGCGAGGCCGAATAGAGTAGAGTGGAGCAGTGGGGCGGAGAGGAAGTGGGTGGTATGGGGTGGGGTGGAGCGGAGCAGGGCGGACTGAATCGGGGTGGAGCAGATCGGGGCGGGATGGAGTAGAGCGGGGCAGAGTAGGGTGGAGCGGGTCAGAGCAGGGCGGAGTGCAACGGAGCGGGGCCAAGCGGAGCGAGGCGCAGCTAAGCGGATCGGATCGGAGATCATTATAGTCAATGAGGTTCGGATATGAAATCTGAAAATCCCAGAGATGTAAGCCGGGGCATGATCCTGTAGACCTGGTTTTCAATGAGAGCGTTCTACAGTTTTGGTTATCACTGCCATTGGGATATCAATCATTATAATATTAATATTTGACTATCTGTCTGTAATTAATCTATATAATTGGTTTCGATCTGTGGTAAGTTAATTCTTAATGATGTACCTATTTACAAACGATGTTCGGTAGGGCTGTCATATGCGTGCTGTACATAGATAATAAATTAAAGACAACGATGAGCTATATTTTGGCACCTAACGTTTTGTACCACATGGAGTTGGCGCAACCACAAGATAAATAGATGCTTAAGGATTGGATTATATCCAAATGACCTACGTATTTACGAGCGCAACATCTAACTAGGTACTAACATATTTTGGGCGCGTAAGGGTCTATCGCCAGTAATTTTGAGTTGAATATTAATGTTAGATAAGTAGGCACCTAATATAATATCGATCATAATGTGCTCTACAGGTTTCACACCACATTTAATTAAATTTTCAACCGACTCACGGCTTATATAACCATAAGCGTTATCGTCGAAAAATACAATAAACTTGCATTATAAATAAATTATTAAAAAATGGTGTCTTTAATACGAGGCTTAATTATATCAAAATAATTTTTTTACACATTTTGTAGCTTTTCTATACTCTTTTTAAGTTATATTAGTTTGTAAATAACTCTAAATTGACATACAATTAGCTTTCTGCGAAATATATGTATCAGTAAAATAAACATATGTAGTAGTATGGAAGTATAAATAAATTATATTAGATCAAAGATTTGAATTGTTGTGAGATTCTCTGCAGTGAAACGTTAGTGCCTTGTTCTGCCACAAAATACAATAAGGAAGGATTTACAGTGGCAAAGATGCGTCACGGGAAAGCTAATTGTTTTAAAACTCGCAACGAATTTAAATTACTGAAAAAAACAGGTAAAGTTACATAGATTATTATTATAAGGAACTAACTTAATTATGTTAGTCCTAACTTATTGCTCGGTATAATTGCTGACGAGTTGGTCAGCAATAAAGTCTTCTACCGACCAAATAACACTGACCTAATTTCCAATTTATTTTTCCTGAACCAAAACATTCGAGAGTGTTTGCTCAACTGTGTTTATACGCAAACCGTCGTATCGCCAAACCCAGGAGTCGCTTGACGGGAGTGGTTTAATTTAATTCGTTCGCGACACTGACAGGCGAAGGCTGCGGCGCTGATTGATGTGTTAAGATGACTTTTGGCTCACACACACACGTTCACTTATTAAATTTGCTCCCCACATTACTCAATTGGACTTTATAGATTGCTACCCTTGATTAATTAAATTTAGGCTGTTCAATTGCTCTCATTACACGTGTTATATTGCTTCTGCGTTTGACACTTGTTAAGATTAATATTTAAATGCATTAGATACGTGCCTACTGCCTGCTAGTTAGTAGTTATTTATACTATGTTATCTACACCTGAAAATACCTGTTTTCCTAGCCGATTCAGTACGCCTTGCGTTAACTAGTTCCTAGTGGTTGGTTATTACGCAGTTGTTGCTGAGGTTTACAATATTACAATAATCTATACTAATATTATAAATGTGAAAGTTTGGATGGATGGATGGATGGATGTTTGTTACTCTTTCACGCCAGAACGGCTGAACGGATCTGGATGAAATTTGGCACAGAGATAGATTACTACTTTTTATCCCGGTAAAATGTATGGTTCCCGTGGGATAGATGTTTTAATTTTTCGTACTTTTTATCGCGGGTAACACCGCCGGGTGCAGCTAGTGATGTAATATTCTTTTAGCGCCATCAATTTATGAGGTGCACTATATTTTTTATTGTACAAAAGCTTTTGGGCGGTTGTGCGCCGTTCTTTCGATTTTGTGGGAAGAAATAAACCGCACTGTGGTGTTCACTTAAATATTCTTTTCCTTACACTCCAAGAGATCAATCAATCAGCCGATAGACGTCCACTGCTGGACATAGGCCTCCCCCAACGACTTCCACACAACACGGTTCTCCGCCACTCGCATCCACCGGCTTCCTGCGACGCGTGTGATGTCATCAGTCCACCTTGTGGGGGGCCGTCCTACACTTCGTCTTCCGATTCGTGGCCGCCATTCTAGAACCTTTCTGCTCCAAGAGAGGGTCTTCACAATTTACCCTCCTCCACTACTAAACCCTACTTATATTATTTCCCTCCAAAGACATAAGAGAGTACCTGGATAATTTTCTTACTTGAAAAGTTCCGCTTGGCGCGCAGTTTCTGACTCTTACCAAGTTACAGAGGTTTATTGAAATAGTTTAGAACGACAAAAAACAGTTGTCGATGCATCATTATATTTCAAACTTGATAGTATATTATAGAAAAACCAGCTTCTTAAAATATAAAGGCTAAGTTCTTTTTATACCCGTGGCAAAAACTTAAATTGGCCATGAATGGATTCATTAAGCTTATGGGTGTGATGAACCAGAAAATTTGCTAAATGTAGTTAGGTATCAATCTCCCTGAGTACTATGGAATGTGTGCAGGCTGCGAGATGATCGAACCCGCATATGAATCTGTCGATAAACAATAATCTCTGCCAATAACGTCTAGCAACGTTCAACGAACGCCGCCAATGCTTTTCAATTGAAGATAATCGCGTTTTCGATTCAAAATCTCTGCGATGGAAACACTGCCTGAAGTTGAAATGTATAATATGTATGTTGATAAGTTGTGGAACATCCTACTAATTATTTTTTTAAATATAATACGTGCGTTTGTTATAAATAAATTGCTGTATAACTCAGGTTAATATTAAATAATCATATTTCCCTTCCTTATATAAAAGAGCCTTTTTACATTTATCTACGCATAAATGCACAGGTCCGTTTTCCGAAACCTATAATTATTATTTCATAATAATAATATGAATTTAGGTAATTAAAATACTGTGGTTTAAAAACTTAAATAAAAGTCCACAAATGTTTTGTTTGATTTGTTAGAAATTAATCTCTCACCTAATTAAGCTTCAAATGAATGTATCAAATCATCAGAATATGCCATTTTGCCCACAAAGTTTTACTTGATCTGAAAACCTTTTTAGATTTGATATTTTCTTATCATATTATTTTTAAAGCGCAGTTTATAAAAATAGATAATTATCTGTTTTATATTTAAATAAAACTTATTTGAAGGATTTTATCGAGTTTATGTTCTGTTTCTACTGAAGTTTCTTTTTATAAAAAAAAAAGAAATTCTCAAAAAATATATAATTAACTTACGTCAAATGTATCATTCTTTGATTACTTACCGATTTTCATTTAAAAAAATATATAAAATCGGCCCACCCACCAAATTGTTAGCACTAAACAGCTGCCCTCAATGTTTGTGATAAACAACTTAAGAAAATGAATAAAAACAAGAAAGAATAACGAAATTTATTTTTTTATACTCCAGACCCGCGCATCTTACTGGTTAATGTCACCAGTATATACCGTGTATTCGCCACACTTGACATTGGCAGAATTGTCCAAAAAGAGAGATCCACAAAAAAAACTACCATAAAAGTGCAGCGATTTGTGCTGACTTGGTAGAAATTGTACCGTATAATACAATTGCTAAATTGTAAACGGGCGCAACTGGCGCGTTTGAACAATAAAGTGCACATGTCGCCGTACTCGACCACGAGCCGCCATATTGCTGTTTAGACGTTAGCTGAAGATGTTGGCTGGAGTTATGGCGGAACTCCAACTTCAATATACCAGAGGCAGTGCAGCTGCTATTAATGGTAAGTACCTACATGTTTGTACTTATTACGTGTTGGGTAGGTACTCGCCATAATGAGTAACTTTGTGTCAATTGTCAAAGACTGCCTTTTATAGGAAATAAAACTAGCACCTTTTTATGGAGGTGTTCATGTGTCGTTTCAGAAAGAGTATACAACGCCATGAGCTTTTGCTTGTTTATCGAATTTGGAATCATTATCTGAAGTCACAATACCGTTAAGTCAATTTAAAAACTTAATTTGCTTACAAAGAATCACAATTGTTATTTTGTTGGTAGCATTTTTTTTTAAATTGATATACCTGCTTATCGTTGTTCTGCCCTCAGGTTATCATTACATAAAGATAGGTACGCTGAAGAAATTTCAGGCTTATTTAACCATTTATGAATGATCCTGTAGACGAGATGTTGCTTCACTTAAAGTTCCTTCATATGTAACGATAAATAGTAACTACCTATATGTAATTTAATTTAGTAGAACCACAAACAACCGTGGTATACTTTTAATAGTAAATTAGCACTCTCGCGAGCCCTGCGATTATTTAGGTTAGTCGATGTGGGCTTTAATTGCTCGCTGATAATTTCGTAATTGATATAAACGTTTAGAAATTCTGTTTGAGAGTCAAAGTCGACATGTATTGAGCGAGCGTAAACTGCGACGAGAGAGCAATATGTTGCCTGCCTCTTTTAATAAATATGACGAGCCTTAGCTCCTGTTTGTTTCCTTAAAAAAATATGGTTCTGCTGCACATTTTCATGGGATACCTACACCAGCGAGATCATTCATCGATATTGATGTTTTTTTTTTTAAATAAATTTTAGTAAACATTAAGGGGGAAGCTCAGGGTGAGGGCGCGAAATTTAAAATGTCAATGGTTTTTATTTTTTTACGAAAAATTTGGACATCATTACGATGTAATTTAGTGTTTTGAGATATTAGCATTCTGCATTGGATGTCTCGATGTATTTTGCATTGTACATTTTGAATTTCACCTTAATAAGTATTTATGTAACGTTATATGTGCCACGCGTAGGTATTATTAAACTGACGGAAACGCAAACAAATAAAAATAATAAACATCGTTCCCCGTAAAGATAAGGAAGTCGGCACCAGGATAAAGGTTCCGTACATCAAAATATTTACCAAGTAAGAAGACCTTTCAAATGGGAAACGTGGCGTGCAAATATCCCGTGATCCCTAGGATGGTGGGTTCCAACGACTTTCCTTTAAAAGGTACTGCGAATTAATTTCACCTGACATTGAGGACGGAATACGTTAACTGATAATGAGATGGCTCTGTAAATATGTCCCGGGCCAGACGATGTGTGTGTTCTGTTCAATATACATACACTCTACGAAGAAACATACACTAATTTACGAGTATGTATTGCATCCCTGTACTGCTTTTAAACTAAGAAATTTTGAATAGACTGTCACCTTTGAACAAGCAAAGCAGTTTGAAAGTCAACGAAATTAATGGAACCTTGCAATCTGTTGTAGTCTTTGCAGAATTGATCGGCTATTTATCTCGCTGTGTACTCACAGACCATGCAGCTTCACGACGTAACCTAAGGCACATGTTCGCTCGGGCTCGGGCAAGGCAGCGTAATCGTTCGCCTCGCGCGAGGCACGTACGCAACAAAATGAGGCTGCTCAGTTAATCAGTACACCAACTACTCAAGAAAACCCCTGTACGCTATAAACTACTCGTTTATTATCCTTCCCCGCACCATGGCCGAAATTCATAGGATGGATACACGTTTCCCTAAATTACTGTTTATAGGATGGTTAATATGCAAATGTGTAAGCGCATCGTATCGCCTTTGCTATGCACCGCGTTAGTGCTGGAAACTTTTAGACTGGCTAAATGAAAGTTGCTTTGATAGCCGCGCATAAGTTATACGCAGTCATTTTATTCTACAAAGTAAACATAAACGATGTTTACTTTTTCTTGGCGTGACTTATACACTACATTATTTCCTATGCCAAAGAGTTTTCGCTATTTCGCTTTATATAGAGTAGGTAGACTGGCTTCGAGTGAATACTTTCACATTCAGTCAGATGTTATTTTTAAAAAGTTGATAATTTTTCATTTTCATAATTTATACGAAATAATGTAATTATTTTAGAGCGTAACTTTTTTTTATCTCGTATTGAGCGTAGGCCACAGGCCACAGGACAGGCATTCGATTGCTGTCTGAACAAATCTAGGAAATAATGTTTTCGGCCTGGGTGTAACTTCCAGTCCGTTGTATAGTTGATATCCAATTACAATCGTTACTCAAGTTCCTTTGTCGGTTAATAGGTATTCATATATTTAAGTATACACTTTCTCTTTTCGTACATAGATACTATGTAAAGCAAACTTTTGAGATGGTTTATATAGTGAGTACGCAAGCAGACTTAATAACCTCGATAAACATAAAAAGTTTCGCTAGACGACTCCCGTCATCAGCATTTTCAGCTTTTAACGTCTCTTCAGTAAAATATTAAGTTTCAAGCGAAATTATGTGAAAGAACAAAGGTCTTAGGTGGGTATTAGTAGGTACTTATTATTAGTAGGTAAATATGCAAAATATAATAAATAAGAACTAAGTCCCCCGAGCACCCTACGAAAAGGAATTTTTAATTAACTCTACAATTGTAGCTAATAAAGATTCCTATGTATTTTTTTCTTACCTTTTTTTTTGTTGTGACACTGTCACCATAATGGCATAAAACTTATTTTGACATCAAGGCACCATAAGAAGTCAACCTGCTGAAATAAAATTACATAAACCATTTTCTATATACAGGGTGTAAGTGGCTCCTTAACGAATACTAATAATATAGATTAAACTCATGATGCTGAACCCCCAGAGTTTTTCTGATAATTTTTCGCTTAACTTTTCTTTCTCCCCCAGAATTTTCCGTTGAAATTTACTTGAAATATATCCATGTTCAAATTGGTTTCAGCCTAAAATCATAATGAAAGTGAAACGCAACGTGATTTTTAATAAAATAACACCATAATAACTAATTTTCGCCTAAAACTTCAATGGAAATTATCCTCACCACTCTAAATAGACGGCTATCGTGTTTTACGATACATTGCGCGCTCAGAAATTACAACATTTATAACCTAAGACATTAAACATGAATGATTTCTATATTTTATTTTAACCAATGTAACCAACTGTAAGCTTTACCCAAAGTTTTCGTTACCACGCCCCGTTACACCCTGTATACATCTTTATTATCATCTTCACAAAAACAGACAGATACAGAACAGTATTTAAACACATAAGTAAGTATTTATATACCAATATAATATCTTTCTCCAAGGTATGTGTAGAAGGCACTGTAAAATTTATTTAGATAACAATTAGAACGAAAATAACTGAAATATTTATAAACTAATATAACTTAAAAAGAGTATAGAAAAGCTACAAAATGTGTAAAAAATTTGGCCCATGCGGTAGCATGCCCAAGATGCTGGCCGCATTTCCTCGCTGAATAGCCAAAGCTACTCGCTGAGCGAGGAAATACCCAGAAATGTGTAGAATAACTAACATCTCCAATAAATAGCATTTATGTTGTAGGTATGCGTTTCATTCAACTAGTTAGATCAGTTAGAACTCGGCTCCATTAGTTGATCAAGTTTAAACTATGTTATGAAACCATTGTTCTGGAAATGGAGCCGGAGGAGGGCCGGTTCCTATTCTCAATATTAATATAGGTACGTGTTGTCTGTGAGTTTGGTGGATTAATGTACGGATAAACGTCGCAACTTATTTGCTAGACTGTATGGGCATCAGTCAAACAAGTTGTCAATATAAATCTGCACATTTTTAAACTGACCTTTATTCAATTTTATTAATAAGGCAGTAAGTAAATAAATCTTTAATTTCTTTTTTATGGCATCCATTTGCTTAGTAATCATAATTAAATAATTATTTTATAAACTTTGTTGTCATGTGTTTTTTTTCTTTGCCGTATTTCGCAAAGCAATTACTCGGTATTAAAACTGATAAAATAGTCTATTCTCTCCCGCTTTGTTTTTATCGACCACATTGTCACATCTATTTGTATTAACATTACCAACTTATTTACTAAATGTTACCGCGTTAGAATCATTATTTCTTCATCAGAAATTCGAGAGCTGAGTGTTCCTTTGTTTTGTAACTGAACTTGCAAAGTCATTGCACAGTTTAGTATCGGGATTAAATACAAAGTTCGCATTGAGTTAACGAATTTGAACCCTATAGATAGCGGTGTCGCTCACACTTGAAGCACAGGGATATAAAGTTGTTTTAAGTTTGAACTGAACATTCTATTTCACTTCGGTCCAAACACAAAGTTACTTACAATACGGTCCAAACACAAAGTTACTTACAATGCAATGCAAATTCAATAGTTATAATGCAAATTGTTAAGGGAATGTAAAAAAAACTTCGTTTTGAAATACACTTAACAACTGTATCTGCGTCCGTAGATAGAATCTATACCAACTCTCTATTAACAAAGCTCATAAAACAAAAAAAACTAAAATTAAAAAAATATCAATCTTATTATTAACTACAATGCAGTATTTATGCTCTTGTATGAGTGACTAAAGATGGAGTACGTCACAACACATATCTATATTGGATGTTGAATTCCACAACAAAACATGGCTTAGCCCTTAGTAGCCTGATTTACGAAAGTGATTTATTTTTAATATTACTGTGTTAAATGTTATTGTGTTTAATAATAATGACATTTGTTTTTTTTTTAATTTCGTTGGAAAGAATATTATACAACAGTAAAATACGTACAGCCAACCTATAAAAAAAACTAATAATAATGTGAACATTCGGTTTAAAAGATTGGTATCAAAATTGAAACTCTAGGCTATTAAGGGTTAAAGCTTGCGATAAATGCTGCTTCTAACATGACGTTAATTGAGCGCGCTGACTTTAGCTTAATCGTGGCAACAAAAAATATATCGCAAGTGCCAAAATGGGCCTGAAAAAACGCTGCCACCTCGCCAAATACAGCTCGTTCGCGACATTGTTACAGTGCTGACGAGGAAATTTAAATACACTTGTCACGATGAAACGGAACTCCTCGCGCGTAATTTCCGTTCACAGATATATAAGAGGAGATATGTTATGAAAGCGGTGGGCTTGCGCACACAACTGGCCAAAATTAGGCTAACATAGAGATTTCGCCGTCAGTCGACTGCAACTGCACGTCGGTATCGGAGCTCTAGCTTTTTTATAAAATGCCGTGTTATTCCGTGGTTGTGTGCAAAAATACTAGCCGCAAAGTGAACTACGTGAAGGATGGAATCTCATTTCACCAGCCAGTATTAAGTATTTTATTTATTCGTCTTTAAAATCATTAAAAACAACAAATCACAAAATATTTTATGCCTTTATTACGGTATTTTAGTTTTTATGTAGCACAACGAGTTTATTATTTTTGTTCAAAATACATGGCTATTTAAGTACCACCTATGTTCGCTACTGAGTGAATGTACGAGGCAATGGACAGATCGTCTAACGATACTTTGAATAAACTGGTGCATCGCGTGGTACGGCCGCTGTATACGGCGACGACGCAGCACGCACCGAAGAGACTTCGTATTGGTTGGTTTTATGGAATTGCATGTGTTTTGCGGCGAGTGGTGGGGAACAAAACGGAGACAGCGAGTTCCCATAAATTTTGAACCGCACGGCATATCTATCATGATCAGTGTTTCCGTTAGATTTGCGGCTATTTTCGGCGATTAGAGGTTGTTTATAATGATGTGTAGACGAAAATTTACGCTCAAAATACTCAATAGGTAGTAAAAGCTACCATTTGAAATAATATTACGGCTTATGGCTTGTTACCATATTGTCTAGAGATGGCAACACAGGCGCACTGGCAACCGGCCAACCGCCTGCGCGTTGGCGTCCACAATCTGTAATGTTAATGAAGCCCCCAAAACTTGCAGCTAATTGCCGACTTCGCGACTCTACCGCGCTAAATTTAATTGGATTCATAATTAAACTATAAGTTAATGTAACATAGAACTCGTAATCGGTTTGCAAACGTGGTCATTTTTAATATAACTACAATACACCATTTGGCTACACAGAATCTCAAAATACTCTAGTTCCTAATGAAATTTCGCATGGTGATATCTTATACACCTAATCAAAGCAAACGATACTTATTGTCCCGGGAAATAAAACTGTTCTCCCAGGACATGAACAAAAAAAAGTGAGTGCGCACGAAGTCGCGGGCATATGCTAGTCAGCTATAAACATTTAAAATGAACGAGTTGTAACAAGTAAATAACTAAATAGCGAAAGTTGCGCAGAGCATAACAAGCTGCCGACAGAAGGGGAGTGAATTCAGACAAGGAATTATAGCGTTAAGTTTAACTAAACTTTCTCTCTGATTACACGGTTCATTTGTTTCTCACGTTTAATCCCTAACGCCGTAAGTTTTGATATATTTCACAGCGTATAGGTAATTATTACTTGAAATATATTTAAAGATTAGCTAACCAGAATGTTTTGTCATTTTTTAGATCAAATATTTTTAAGCAGTTACAAAAGAGTGATCCATGAAAGTGGCACAATAAAGGTTAATAAAATAGTAATTACCAACAACATTATGTAGATAAATAATTCAGGATCAGAATATTTTTTATTCACGTAAACCATTAAGCGCAGTACTTATGAATTGTCAAAAGTTACAAAATGCTAAGTTACTACTTTACCACCCGTTCGGAATGCCGTTCCTATGGAGAAGAACGGACAAAAAACTCCATAGTTGCTCTTTTTTTATAAAGATCTTAATCTCTTCAGAATTAAAAACATCATTATCGTTGTAACATTGGATACTGTCTTGCCTCGTCATCAATATAAGGTATAACATGTATTTCAGTTCTCATTTCGGTTTGGAGTTTCCAATCAACATTTATGTATGAACCATCAAATTAAGGTAGCTACGTCTGTCGTTAAGGTACTGCGATGCAGTCCTGTGGTTTAATTTCGTGCGCGCTGCGGGCTATAAGCGGCAGTTAAATGTGAATATTTGCGTTACCATTAGGGTTGGCAGTTGCCACCTTTTAATTATGTACTGTTTATTCTGCTCGACATAAACGGAGGTCAAACAGTTGTACGTTATATTTATTAAGTAAGATTATAAGTTGTATTTATTAAGTTCTATTATTGATGGGAACTTATAAATTACATACTCAATATAACTGATCTCAGAGTTTTATTTCATGGTTATATGACAGTATTGTTTGTATATAGCCTTTTATTATTAAAGTTAGGTACCTACTTAATTTTACAAATTTATTAAGACTAGCATTTGAAACGATTGAATCACCGATTGCATATCTTTGTTTCGTTATTGATTCTCCAATAATAAACTTGGGCAGGCAACCCTAGTTCCAATTGTGGAATTATAATAGAAACATTGCACGTGCCTAAACTATTGTCATTTCGCAGTGGAGTGTCGTAGCCATGGATGTAGATATAACAGTTGCAGATTCCTTTGTTTGTAGGTATTTACTACGTAACAACAACATGTGTTGATGCTTACAAGTACTTACTTACAAAATAGCATGATCCTACTATTTTTCATATTTCATTAATCGAAATCTATACATATAAATAAAATTGGAGTGTCTGTTTGTAATATTAAAATAACCGCTTTTTACTGAGTGCATTTGGATGTATACACGTTACCTATACCGAAACAACATTTTTTACAATTTTTGTCTGTCTGTCCGTCTGTCTGTCTGTCTGTCTGTCTGTCTGTCTGTCTGTTCCGGCTAATCTCTGAAATGGCTGGACCGATTTTGACGGGACTTTCACTGGCAGATAGCTGATGTAACAAGGAGTAACTTAGGCTACTTTTATTTTAGAAAAAAAAAATAGGATTTCACGAAAAAAAATTAAAACCAATGTTGCAGCGGAGCGCCTGATTAAGTTTGATAGCAACAACCTGCAATGCGTCCCGCGGGCTCAGAATGGGCGAGCAGGCTGTTGTCAACGGTTGTCTTTGTTAAATACCACGCGGACGAAGTCGCGGGCAACAGCTAGTTGAAAATATGAAAGGCATGAAATGTGCATGATTACGTCACGCGTGTCGAACACACTTGGCATCAAAAACTGTGTTTTACTTAGTTAATTTGTGATCAAAACGATCTCGATGTTTTTTAAGACCTCAAACAACAATAGGTAAAAAATCCACCATATTATATAGCATACCCTTGTACCAATGTAATACAAAATGCTGCCATTGTTACTCGTTTTACTCTTTTAAAGGGCTTCGCATCTTTTATTGTTAGACATTTTTGTCGGGTTCCCTTTGAACGCGGCGAGGGAAAGCACGCGCCATCAAAGGAAACTAATTTTAAACTCCATGATTAAAACGATGTTCATTTTGTTGGCAGCACTTGTCGGGTTTGATGTGTCACCAAAATCCGCCATTGTAATTTAAAGTGGGACCTTTCGGAGTCCGGCGTTAAGAGGTATTTGATGCTTATGGAAAAGAGCAAAGCTTTACAAATTTGGAGAACTGATCAGTTTGATTACAGAGGCTTCGTTAGTCTTTGCCTTTTTAATGAGTAATATTAGATTAAACATGTAAGACAAGTTGGTAGAACCATCGCCTTGGAAACGAAGGTCGCAGGCTCACTCCCCGGTTCGCTCTTCTAGGTTTTTTCGGTTTAAGGGGCGATGTTGAAATCACTTTGAAAGATTATTATATTGTAGTTACTAATTGCCACTCGGACATTACTTAAGGTAGTTAGGACATATAGGTATATATTTTAAAGAAGTATGGCGTTCAATTATCGCCTGTTTAGTAATCCCTAACACAAAGGCTCAAACATAACTCGATACTGTTTTCTACTCACGATTGAACGATAAATATAGAATTTTGATAAAAATGTTGCCTTGAGCTGAGCTCTCGCGGGACTCGGGGTACGGAAACAAACGTTTTGTGTTGTTCCTCTGAGGAATACTCCGTATTTCCGGCTGCAGCTTTACATCAGTTATGTGAGATAAATAAAAACAAAAACTTATCTCATGTTGTTACCAAAGAGAATGTAGCAAAGCAAGTGCAGACATTATATTGTAATCTCACTAGCTCAGTAGCAGACATTAGCAGTTGAATACATTGGTAGATTCATGCAGGAGGGGATACGGGAGGGAGGGGGTTTATGGGTGGGCAATTGGCTCTTTAGCTGAAAAAGGAAGATATTCTGGGCGAAGCTAGCTGCTATGCCCCAGCGGTTATTGTCGGGGTCTTGTATAATGTTACGTTCACTGAAAACTCTCATAACGCGTTTCAGAACCGTATGGAGAATCAAAAGCGCCATCTATGTAGGTCTCTACACCCCCCTGACTCACGACCGAAGCACTTTACTCTAACCACTTTAATTTTTTAAGCCATCTCGCCATAAGGATATCTCTACCTGATAACAATAATCGTTACTAAGTCTTAACAACTTACGTAGATAACATCGATTGACCGTGGCTTTTACTTGAAATTAATTTCCTCCTCCCCTTAAACTAACCGAGATAATGTATCTGCACCTAGACTCGTGCGGATACTTGACGCCAGTTGACACGTCGCGGCGACGATCCATGTCCCAGAAATATAAAAATATCCCAGTACAAGTTGGCACGTGCTATGTCCCCCGTGGATCTCCCTTTATTATCAACACATGTATTGTTCAAAGCATTTTACTGCATTAACAGGGAACAATGGGGTTCTTTAGACTGAGCCGTGGGCTGCTAAATATGTGGTTACAAAGGAGTTAGTTTTATGATGGAAGTAATGCATTGATCTACTCTACCCTAACATTATTCTAAAAAAAAAATCTTCATATTAGGTACACTTCTTAACTATCAGATGTCGCGCGATATATATCAAGCCTTGAAAAAAACACCCTTTTCCAAATTAATAGAAGTTTTCACAAATTACTTATCGGCTTACACAATTAGAATAACATTCTATCAATTTGGGGTCTATGAAAAGCTCTCTCCTATATAGAATAAAAGTTATTATTATCCTCAAATTTATCCTACCTACCTACGAGAAAATCAATGCTTGTGGGACTAGATGAAAGATAAAAAAGGAATGTTTTGCCTAGAATTTTATGACCGTGTACCAACGACGTTCCATGTGCACTTATTCTGCACCATTTTGAAAATAAAAATAAATGAATTGGATCTTCGGGTGGACTATTTCTCGTATTTTTCGGGCTCGCGGCCTGTTCTTTTATTGATGGCGCCCGCCGACGGCTTGTTCCGTCTATTTCAGGGCCCTATAAGGAGTGATGAAGCTATAAGCTCCATTGCGCTTTCATTGAGGGATATGCGAGAGAATGCGCGGATTAATGGCGCTAAAACCTTGTTACATTATATAAGTATATCCGCTTAGCAACAGATATGATTAACTCATTCTACATGTTCATAGCAACGTTTGGTAATTCAATCAAGCAGCTTTATTATAAAGCAACAAATGAAATGCTAGTAGTTTTAGGGCAATAAAAAATTACAAAATAATAATCCTCCAGTTTCTCCTGGTCCTCCCGTGACCGTGGTTGCTGTAAAGCAGCCGAAACGTCGGGAACGTAAAACATATAATATAAACGCGATTAAATCCATAAAACTAGTTTTATTTCATTGTGTAGTATTCGCGTAAATATAAGAAATCAAAATAATAATCTTCCGCAAAGTCGATTAAACACTATCTAGACAGATGTTTAAAAACTAGACTTATTATTAGGGGGTGATAGTGCTTAACACTATATTATTATGAAACTGTTCAATGTTATTTAGACTGAGCATAACGCAAAAATTGCTCAACGGATTCGGATAAAATATGGTACAGAGGTAGGTTATACACGGGTATAAAATATAGGCTACTTCTTATTCCGTAGTCTACGGGGCTGGAATCGGCGGTAAAACCAGTATGTAAATATATCAAAATACTTACATTGTAACAATGTAAGTATGCACATTATTTAGTCACCCATGACTCATTTGTGTAAGCGAATAGCATCGTTATTGGTAGGTAGCATCTAGTGGCAAAAGTTATGAGTTGGCACGCCAGCCGACATCCCTGGTCGGACAATGCGGTGGAAACTCGTTCCCTCGCATCGCTGAGCGCTTTCTCTCCGTTCACACCGAGTTTCTCGTACTCGAATAATTTATCACTTTTCTGCAATATCTACATGTCTTTACACATGTATGGTAGACCGTTTTTAGGGTTCCATAGCCAAACTAGTTATTACCTTTATTGTGTCTATCAAAAAACTGAAATTTAGCACATTTATAGATATTTGCCACCGCTACAGAGATGTGTAATAAAAGTTGAAAAAGCCTCTCTACATGGAAATGAATGGTGGTCAAGTGGTTTAGTGAGTGTTTTTTTAAACTTTGTGCTTATACTCGACTTTGGTTTACCTATAGCAAGGTATCTACGATTGGTTTTCGTTATTGAATTGGCTACAGAACCCTACCGTTTGGGTAACCCGACACGCGCTTGGATAATATTTGAAAAGTAGTAAAGCACTGCTGGGAAGAGCACTAAGGTGCTCTACAAATGTAGAGTGCGACAAAACACTTAACACGGTTGGACAGAAATTATTTTGCAATCGCATTCTGCGCTCGGTAGGGGTACAACCCTTCGGGGGGAAGACGGGGAGTTTGTTCAGCGTCTGCCGGTAATAATACCGACGCCAACCGCGATAGATTCACACAGATTTGAATTCGTCTATGTCCAAATGTAACTAGGTATATGTATTACATAAGATGTAACCATAATAGTGTAAACTATTTACACAGGGTTAACATTAGGTTAAAAAGATGTCATTCCAAAAGAAATAAATGTTATTATTGGACATTTAAAAAATTACGACCAATACTGAGCGCACGGCCAAAAGCTACTGGGTCCTTGTGTAAAAAACATCAACATCATTTACTCTGTGCTCATTTATTTGTAAACTAAACTTGACTCACACTAAAATGTTGCTGTCTTACTCATATATTATGATCATGAGAAGAATGGCAATAAAATTACTGTCTGCATCAACCTTTTCAAAAACCATGAAATATAAACTCGACAAAAACTGTACAAGTGGCGGTAATATTGATAGGAATTAATTTTCAATCGCTCTCACCAGCGGCGGAGGGGCCTCCGGGGAGACACGGAGTATTTGCTCCCAGTCTGCTGCAATAAACCAGACAGATTTTATGTTTAGTGCCCTCTGGCTGTCTGTGAGTATCAATATGGAATTAATACACGGATGTTCAGAATGGTCATAAAGTTTCATTTGATTCACAATATTTTTTATTTATGTAATAAATACATTAAGTATTTTACCATCCGTTCGGAATGCCGGTCCTATGGAGAAAAGTGGGCGAGAAACTCCATGGTTGCTTTTCTTAATAAGATCTTTTACATAGAGCAGTAGGTACATTGTTATGGCCAGACAAGACTGAAAAAAAAGATGATCGTCTTTTTTTTTTTATTTGATTTTTGTTTAGTAAAATAATTGTTTGCTCAGGATAAAAGTAAAACAGCTATATCTCTAAGAAAATCACAGTTCTTTTCTTGCTAATCTGCAGGTCATTGAATCCGCAAAACCTGCTGGCAGAACGAGCGACACTAAAAAAAGAATTATCTAGGCAAACGCAAACGCAAAAAAAAACAAATTATACAAAGTTGTGACTTTAACTTTGAGTGCATATAGGTATAAAAGTATATATTTCATTGCATCCAGCATGAATTCGCCATTTATAGTAAGCAGGCTACAAACACATTATCTGAACTGAACACCGTCAGCAGTTCTAAACTGCTATCGCTTAGTTGGTCTAACAGTTTGTTGAACGTGTGGACCTAGGATTCTCTTGTCTCTGACTAATTGGTGTTCTTCTAATTCTAAATCCAAGTTAGTTTAAATTGATTACAAGTTTTTATAATGATTTATGAATTTAATAAGTTTCGTCTAATTTTACTTTTTTCGTCTAAATTGACATAAGGATGTTTTCTGTATCGAAAAACCTTTTCGGTGCGGCCGCTTGGAGGGGGTGGACCATATATCGCCTGGTGAGCAGCGGCAGCGGCGCGAGGGAGGGAAACATTTTTGAAATAAAAAAAAATGGAAAAATAAAATTGGGATATTTTTTTTTGAAATATTTGGTTGAACAAAATTTTATTAAATTAATTTTATTGTTTTTTTTTATATTTGAAATAATTTGCACAAAACCTGCGAAAAAATCGAAATGTTTCGTTTTTTTTTCGTCTTATTATAACGCAAGTCATTATATTTTTACTTATAGCACTGATAAAGAAAAAAGATCTTCACACCGGAGGCCTATAACAGCGATGTAAAAATTATCATAATTTTTTGAACTGTGAACGTTCTGCAACCAGAAATATTTTTCTCTCACAACGGCATTGTGTTTCGTCGGGAAGCAAAAAGGACAGAATAAAGCTCGCAATATACTCTACACATATGCTCGTGTAGCTTGCTACATTGTCATAACAAACAGGGAACTGAAATCAAATAGAAAAGGTAAATGGTTCGTTGGATCTGAATACTGTACGAACCAACTAGTTATTCCCGTGTACCTAATATTCTGTCATTCTGTTTACAAACGTATAGGCAATCCTGCTTATGGGTAGTAGTAGTAAGTAGGTCGACTACTTTTTTAAAGAAAGAACTACATTTAATTATTAAACGTAATTTTATATCTTGATGACAGTGACGATGTGTGAACCATAGATTTTTAAACCATGGACTGTTTTTTTTATTCTTTGACGCAGGTGTATTCGCTGCACTAAGTACTTCACAGTATTTAAAACTGATTGGGTCAGGGAGCCACCTAAATGCAATGCACTCGATTACACAAATTAGCTTAGTGGATAGTGACCCTTCTTTCTGTGCTGAGGGTCCCGAGTTTGAATTTAGGCAGGGACCAACTTTGTGTGACGAGCATGAATGTTTGTACCCCATTCAGTAGTATAAATATTATATACTAGGTTCGCCGCAAGTCCACATAATACAAGCCTTGCTTAGTATGGGACCGTATAATTGCTGTGATCGTCTGGCGATATTATTATTAGTATATTATTACTATGCAATAAAATCGTCATTTATTTAAATATGAAAAATATTTATGGCTATATTATTACATTTCGCATCGCAATATTGCCAGGCATAGGTTCATACTAGTGACACCAAAATATATCCGCAATGCAGTTAATCACATACGTTACCTATTCAGCATCGATGTCCTTTTTACGACATATCGAGAAACAATATTCACGTTACAATAATTGATTACAATTACGACTTTATTTGAAACAGGTCTATAATCATATAATTGCGTCACATCCGTCGGGTGGCCGCCCCGAGGCACCGTCGCTCGCCTTTTATTGCTTCACTTCATTCTCGAATATGTTTTTCTATAATTGCCAATTATTTGCGCTTTGTTTGTAGAATTGTTTGACGATCATCATCTGGCCAAGTATGAAACGCGGTTGCGCGAGCAATTGTCATTTTGCTTTTAGCGGAGCTTATTGATCTACATGTCATCGTTGTGGCTAAATACTGCCGGCTCCATAATACCAACAATTGATTATTCTGTTTCTTATTTTTACGCTAATACTACACATTGAAATAAAACTAATTTTACGGATTTTGTGGCGTTTATTTTATCTTTTTACGTTCCCGACGTTTTGGCTGCTTTACAGCTTCCATGGTCAGGGGAGGACTGAGGTGTTAGACGTTCTAGTGTCATAGTTGGAACTGGGATACGCTCATATTTTGTTGTTGTTAGCGGTCCGGTCTACGTATACAGTGCTTACAGTGTCTTAAGCTCTTCGGTTCTTTTAATTAACAAAACATTACTTTGGTCGTAAATATATATTATTCCCACGGTTTATGTAATCATTAATCATATCTTACTATGCTAAAAACACACTCGAATAAGGAAAATTAGAGTTTTCCGAAGTTCTGATGATAATATTATTTTAAAAAGTTCTAGTAGTATGTAACTTGCACTGGAGCAGCGTGGTAAACCTTACCCCTTTGCAAAGATGGGAGCCCCGTGCCTAACAGTGGGACATTAAAAAGGGCTATTATCTATACATATAAATTAAATTGGAGTGTCTGTTTGTAATATTCAAATAACCGCTTCTTACTAAGTGCATTTGGATGTATACACGTTACCTATACCGAAACAACATTTTTTACAATTTTTGTCTGTCTGTCTGTCTGTCTGTCTGTCTGTCCGTCTGTCTGTCTGTCTGTCTGTCTGTCTGTCTGTCTGTTTGTTCCGGCTAATCTCTGAAATGGCTGGACCGATTTTGACGGGACTTTCACTGGCAGATAGCTGATGTAACAAGGAGTAACTTAGGCTACTTTTATTTTAGAAAAAAAAATAGGATCTCACGAAAAAAAATTAAAACCAATGTTGCAGCGCAGCGCCTGATTAAGTTTGATAGCAACCTGCAATGCGTCCCGCAGGCTCAGAATGGGCGAGCAGGCTGTTGTCAACGGTTGTTTTTGTTACATACCACGCGGACGAAGTCGCGGGCAACAGCTAGTTATTAATATTTTAGAATGTAACACCAGATTCCCTGTGAAACATGTAGGTTATTTAAGTGCTTTGTTTCAATAAATGCAAGTAACTCTTCGTATAAAATAATTTGTGAATGCGCGTAGACGGCGCGATATTTGATTTCCAACGCCTCTCCCTCCAATCGTAGAGTTACCGGGCCTCTATAAACAGATTATGTCTGATCTGTAAGATGTTTCCCTCCATGCCGCGAGGTGATCGATGTTTTCGATTGCCTTCATCTTCCGTAGCAGCAGGCATTTCTTTCATAAAAGGAGGCATTATGCTTTTTGGATGTAGGTAAAGGCGGTCATGAAAGTGGTTTATCGCTTACAAAAACAACTCCTAGTTAATTGAATTGTCACTAAGGATGAAATTTGAATGAAATTGAAATTTAGAATGTTCTAGTTCAAATTAATAACAAATGACGAAAATAGACCTTGCCATCGTATAAGGTGCAAACGATATTTGATCTTAAGGTGATAAGGGAATTTCTGGGCCGACTTTGCTTAATTATAGTTACACTATTACATAAAACATTACCTTACGATATACCTAGCAAGAAAACAGATAAGACGAATAGTGGGTGCTCTGAATCTCATTATGCTTTCATTAAATTGCTTTCGGTTGGATCCGTTCTTGCACATTCAACTAACATCGTGACGTACCAACTCTCTTGTGGGAATGAAACAAATGACTTTGTTATTACTTTCATAATCAAATGAAGATATTAATTTATTCAATTTATATATTTTTTATGTAAGTGATACAAATACGTACAAAATGATCTTATTACTATCTACTTACGTCTTGTCTTAACATCGGCGTCGTTCACACCGTCAATGTCAATGTAATGTGTATGAAATTGGAATGTCGAACCGAATCACAGGATCGTGCTTCAATTCAATAAATAATGCTCGCCTTACTTGTAAATAAATTATAACTTATTATATTTTATACTAGCTGTTGCCCGCGACTTCGTCCGCGTGGTATTTAACAACGTCTCAACCGTTGGCAACAGCCTGCTCGCGTTCTGATCCCGCGGGACGCATTGCAGATTGTTGCTATCTAACTTTAAGCAGGCGCAGCGCTGCAACATTGGTTTTAACTTTTTTTCGAGATCCAATTTTTTTTTCTAAAATAAAAGTAGCCTAAGTTACTCCTTGTTACATCAGCTATCTGCCAGTGAAATTCCCGTCAAAATCGGTCCAGCCATTTCAGAGATTACCCGGAACAAACAGACAGACAGACAGACAGACAGACAGACAGACAAAAATTGTAAAAAATGTTGTTTCGGTATAGGTAACGTGTATACATCCAAATGCACTTAGTAAAAAGCGGTTATTTTAATATTACAAACAGACACTCTAATTTTATTTATATGTATAGATGTAAGTATTCGTGTATGTTTGTGTCTGTGCTGAATAATCTTTTTTCATTTCATTTTATTCAATGGTATGACATTAATGATTTTTCCAAAAATGCTAAACCCTAATCGGAAACACGCATCAAGAAATTTAATAAGTGTGTAACTCGAGTTGGAAGTCACGTTGAGACATCAATCAAGCGACCGCGAAGCTCTCTCATCTCGGAGCCACGTCGCTCGCCTCGGCAACTTTACTCAAAATATTAGATTAAATTGAACCACTCCCCGTCAAGAGACTGACGGTGTGTCAGCCACACTCTGTTGCTGTATAAACCACAATCAAGATTGTTTTTGAAAATTGTATAATTTATCTAAAAAAATGAACTGCTATTCGTTAGTAAGCGCATCACGCTGAACCGATTCGGTTCGTTTTTTCAAAATGTTCGTAATTGTCTGAATCAGGTTTGTAAGAACTGAAAACTCTACCTTTATTTCCATTTGAAGGTTTCTTGAATGTATATAAACCATTTTTATAAACAGAATTATTTTTTAAGCCAGATATTGCCTTACTTAACATAGCTAACGACCCAAACACTTCTTATTGGATTGCGATCGTCGATTCTCTGATATATTGTACCTACAGCCGATTGGGGTCTTTTTGTGAGTCTCCCAACGTGACACGTGACATAGGTCTGGGGACTACTCCCTGCCCGAATCCCCTCATTACGATCAGCTGTGATAACGGGTGCGACTGTTCCGATATTTGGATAATAATTTATGCGATCGTGTTAGTAATTCACGGATAATGGACGTTAAAACAAGAAAAACAATGGCAAATAATTCAGCTCATACTTTGTAGTACTCGAATTTGACTGACTCGTGATTATTTCTTATTATAACGGTTAAAAATTATGGCTCAAATAAACCACAGCAAATAATGCAGACAAGCGTCTTTTTCAGATTGAATAATACGTTAGCTTATATGTATAAAACTGTATACATTGTGCTCTATTAACTATTATTTATAGTCCATTTTTTAATGATTGAAGGTGCCTAGCTCGTACTGAATTGAATATGTTTTTATAAAAAAAATATCAGTTTTATTATGACTACAAAACATAATACTTCCACCATTCCAATAGGTATACTAAGCCCCATTCGCCGTAAATTGTTCAACATTTTCTATATTTGTTTAAGCAGCCCTTTTTGTAAAGGCAACGAGGCGTATAAATGTCTTTCGTCCCCCGAGGACAGCAGGCTTCGGTGACTCGCCGTTAAAGGTGTTGCAAATTAATTTTACCTGACATCAAGGACGAGTACGGAATACGTTAGCACAATGGGATAGCTCTGTAAACATATTAGGGTGGCAACAAAGTAAGTGCCTGCTTAAAAATGCATATTAAACGCTCTCTCCTATCTGTAATATACATTTTGTCTTTTTTTTAAGTGGCAATTGGCTACAAAATAGTGCCATTTCTGCCAGTGTCAAGTAAAATATTTTGTTCTCATTTTTAATAAGATAAGTATCTCTGATGATAATAATGATGCTGATGAAATGAATTTTAACCCCACGAGCAAAAGCTGTGGATATTTCACTGAAAATTTAACGGACATCTTGGGAGAATCATTGTCATACAAATCATCACCATGGCGCCATTAACCTGTAATTTTATGCTTAGTTAGTACTTTTTTTTTGACCAGCTGCTAAAGTCCGATTAGCCGTTCCTACATTGTTCTGACATACCTATAACAATGTACTGCTCAAAAATGTAAAAGATATTTAAAAAAAAGAGCAACCATGGAGTTTCTTGCCTGTTCTTCTCCATAGGAATTTTTTTTAGTTACGAGTAACATATGTTGCTCGCGATAAAATTTGAGAAAGAAAATTTGAGGATACATAAAAATTATATAATTGTATTTTGTTTTTGTGGTATGAATATTATAGAAGAATACATGTCATAGTCAATTGCTATCAGATATTCTAGCGAGCGCGCTCAGTGGGTGTTTCAATCAAACTATGTAGTCTGAACTTCAGTCTCCACGGCTCCATTAGGTATTCAAGTTTAAGCTGTGTTATTGCGCCTTTGTTCCGGGATCTTCGACCGTTTCTATGGTAACTAAAGATACTTTGATATATTTTTAAATCGTAGCCTATATACGTATAGTACTTACTTATATATAAACAAATGTTCAAGCTTTTTTTCATGATGACAGCTTCGTCTAGTGATTTGATCCTTATTGGATCCGGGATCGGTACATTGCAGGTTTGATTCCCGTCTGCGAGAAAATTACGAATAGAATTTTACACAATTTTTCCCTGGTCTGGGTGTTACTGGAATCGCTCCCAGTCCTTTAATACAAGTGTTGGTTAGTTGGGGGCCATACATTTGAAGTGTTAATCTGGCGATATTTATTTTAAATTTTAAAAGTTCTTAAAAATGGCTGTATCTATATTCGTTTTATTATAAACTATTGCTCTCGTAGTATCTCCATCATTACGGAGGTATCACTGGCAGGTACCTATGTGCCGGAAGCCGGCGCCTTCATAAATATCTTGGCGTTCATCATACTCACTTGAACTCGGTTTAAACTTGGTGTAACAATTTTAAATTGCTTCCCCGCCGCCACCGCAACTGAATAATTTAATGTGAGGGGTGTTTCTGTTCGAATCTAATCAAAACTCCGGGCCAACTAACTTCACTATCACATGTTTTGACATAGATAAATATTCCAAAACTTTATCAACGTATCATCTAAGTTTCGTCCATACATTACAATGACTATTGTGAAATCACGATTTGTTTTCAGACAAAATGAGGTGCTTTTTGGAAAGCTGTTATTGATGTATATAATATATATATAATATGTTTTTTTTTATTAAAACTACTCAGTACATATTTAATGCACTAATGATTTGTAATCACGCAACAATTTATTTTAAGGTACTTAACTATTGGAAATCCGTTAAGGATTTCTGGGCTAAACATTTTTTTTTTAATTTGAATATTTAGGACACGTTACATACAAATCTCTTAAACTTCAAAATTTAATTTACTCCAATAAATCCACTTTGACTGTTTATCAACTCAAACAAAGAATTATTAGAAGCCATTAAAATAAAAGCCGCATCAAATTAAATTAATAAAAGGAACGTTTACTTTGACGACTCGTGTGATGCCAGCGAAGCAAATTAAATTTCTACAAATAAACCGGAAACCTTGGGCGTATTTTGGATAGCTTGAAACTTTATATCATGAACGATCAAATAAAACAAATTACTAATTTTGAAAAAGAATTCAATGTTTTTAAAATAAATTTGAAATTAGAATTCTTAGCCAAACAAACAATTATTTGCTTGAAATGGCCAGTACTGGCGAACGGCATTTAGGTAAATACCTATTATAATGATTAGAGGTATCCTCCTTTTTTAATAGGTACATTCAACGGTACATAGCAAAAAAAATATTTGGAGTTTTATTAAGCCTCGCGCTTTCGTCGCGTGGAGAGAGACTGCAGTGCAGTTATTAGATTATAGTGTTGCAGTGCTTTGGGTAAAAATGGTGCATCATTTAATTTCACGTGTTGGTTTTTAGCCAATTTTATTAGAATAAATGTTGTGTGAAGTCCACAAGCGCACGCGGTCGCTAGCACAACCATAGACTAAATAAACTTTTTTGTACCCACACACATATTGTGTTTGCAAGTTGTATGTAATTTATTAAAGAAAAAGTATTCGGGTGGCCATGAGTATTAAATAATTAAGACCTATTCTGAACACAACATCAGTCGTACGGGTACTTAAAGCTCCAAAATACTAGAGACCGAGAATAGCCCTTATTACACGTTATTCCGCTATTTCTTATCGTATCGGGAAATTCTTTCCTTTAGTATGACACGTGTCAACCTCTGCTCTTCTAGCCAAAAATTACTGTCTAAAATCGTTGCCAAAAATTGTTGTGACAGTGATTTGACGGGGGTGGCATAAAGCGTGAACTACATCTCGATATCTCTCATAATCCTATAATATTTATTTATAGGTACTCCTTTTTTTATTTTGACTGGAATTTAGTCAAAATAAAAAAAGGTTAATATGAGTTCCAATACCATTGGCATTTTGACTCGCTAAAGGTCAAACCTCTACGACCTCGTTGAACACCCCTGCAGATGCTGCAGACGCAGTCATGTCAGTCATGATTTATCTATATTCTATAATATTATCTATAAGGGCTATCTTACATGTATGAAAATGAACATGTAATTTAAATCGAAATGGGTTGCTCAAAAATTTTTCACGAATTCTAAAATCCGTTGTCCAATACAATACACAAGTGATTTAAAAGTAAAACGTTATATAATAATAATAAATAATATTACCAGAACTTTTTAATGTCCCACTGCTGGGCAAGGGCCTCCCCTCAATGCGAGGGGATTAGGCCATAGTCCACCACGCTGGCTCAGTGCGGGTTGGCGGACTTCACACATCTTTCGAGGGGTTCTCTCAAACATGCAGGTTTCCGCACGATGTTTTCTTTCACCGTTTAGCAAGTGGTTAAAAATGAGATTCGCACATGAAATTCAGAAATCCCAGAGGTGCGAGCCGGGGTTGGAACCTGCGATCCTCGTTACCGAGGCAAGGCAAACATTATATAACCGGGTGGAAATAAATAGGTCAGTGTCCTCGAACAAATCAGCGTGATGGTAATACGTCCCTAGAGTAGGTGCGTATCCTCCCATTATTCTGTACGTGTGTTGTTGTTTGAAGTACATTACTGAAATGATTGAGGGGTTTGCGCCAAGTTACAGAAGCTCGTTACTGCTCGTTGGATGCGTGTTAATCGTTTAATAGACCCATAAAATACGCTGGCTCGATAATGTGAGGCCGAAACATGTGTATTTCAAGTTAGTCATGTTATTTGTAAACTCATGGGAACACGCACTTAAGGATCGTGGTTGAATGATTTTGGCACATATGAAATACTAAACCATTAATAATTCCAGCCCTTTTTATTGTCCCACTGCTGGGCACGGGCCTCCCCTCAATGCGAGGGGGACTAAACCATTACTCAGGCACAAATATTCGTACTCATCACACTAAATGTGTGTTCGAGTCCCTACCAGGATTCGATCTCGGGCCACCTGCGTAGAAGGTATGATCACTACCAACTGAGCTAATCAGGTCGCAAGAGGAGGAGGAGGGAGGACGACTATGTAATCTTTTATATTCCTGTGATGGATGAACAGATTGATAAACATACCTAAAATGGCGGACTCTTGGAAATAACAGACCAGACAATAGTGCCCATGTACTATAAGGAATACCTAGATAATAATCTTTAAAAAAAACACAAAAGTGATAACGTATGAAATAATGATGCCTGGAATCGAGGGAAAGCTTATTCGTTTCAAGTTTTGTGGCCGCGGGGTGAGAACAGATTCTCTAAAATTTAAGACATCACTAATCTTAAAAGTAATTTGCGTTGCTTGGAAAATCATTTAAAAAGTTATCTTCTTTGGGTGGCGTAATATTATTAACACTAAGTAGGATTATGAAATTATTTCAATTTGTTTCGGCGTTCTTGTTGATGTTAGTGTAATTGTTTTTTGGCCTGAAACAATATGTGCCGAGCAATCTCCGTCGTCTATTGAATTATGATTTTTCAGTAAACGCTTAGGATATCCAAAGTGCTCATCTTATGCTACCTTACCAAATAAAGTGGCAGGGAGGAAAATAATAACGGTTAGCACTAATGTTGTTTGTGACTATTTTGTTCATTTAAGGTGGAAGCTCAGGGTCATAGCGCGAAATTCAAAATGTCAATGGTTTTTATTTTTCACGAAAAATTTGGACATCTTTACGATGTAATTTAGTGTTTTGCGATATTAGCATTCTGCATTGGATATTTTGATGTATTAAGATTGCTTAAAAAAATACCTAAAGCGATACAACACCATGAAGTTAGTAAAAGTAGCGGTTTTTACAAACCTTATGGTATTGTATCGGATTAGGTATTTTTTTAAGCAATCTTAATACATCAAAATATCCAATGCAGAATGTTAATATCGCAAAACACTAAATTACATCGTAAAAATGTCCAAATTTTTCGTGAAAAAATAAAAACCATTGACATTTTGAATTTCGCGCCCTGACCCTGAGCTTCCCCCTTAATATACTTTATCATTTTATCATGTTGGATTATATATAGTAATCGTTACTTGCTTGTAGGTTATATGTAGCTTGCCAATGTTGAATCAAACACAAACATAGGTAAGACTAGACAAACAACACATTCTCGTTAATTCATTCATGCGGTGCGGGCGCACGATCGCAATCACAGTTTCAACATTGCAATATTAGTTTAAAAAAAAAACACCATGCTCTTTTCCCGAGCGCGTCCACAGATATACATTCTACGGTTGAACAAAATGCGGTGGTCTCCGTCAGACATTTTTTTTCTAAAATAGCATGACAAAAAATATATATAGTTTTTTGCCATTTAAAAAATAAAGTTATGCAGAAGAATTCCGATAAAGATGACTCAATGATTAAATCCCTTAACTAACGGAAAAGGTATGTCAGAAATGATATGCCAATGTAGAATACATTTTGCTCTTTTGCGGCTATTTAGGCCAGGTATGCATGAACGTTTATACTCACTATTTCAACGTCAGAGATTAATTCGCAAAACCGCTATTCAAAGGTGAGCTCATTTCTCCATATTAAGCCTCTTATTCTAGGATGATATTACATAACACATGTTTGGATTACCTGTCACGTCATATTTTGAGAACATTAATTTATAATATCGCCAGCCCAAGTTAAGTAACGATTGTATTACAATACAATGGATGGACTGGGGACGATCCCATTAGGTATAAAATACTTATATAGATATGAAACATCCATATTAAACAAAGCTCGGGTACAAATATTCGTGCTTATGACACAGCGTTAGCCACTACTAGGATTCGAACCAAATTATCGTTGTATTAGACCTATGTTCATACGAGTGAAGTGTTTATTCTTATAAATAGTCCTCAGTTCGAATTCATTTCGTGCCTTAGTCATAATTCCTCATTTCCGTGGAACACTGTACACAATGGAACATTAGCTCCGCAGCACGCGGCCATTAGCCGAATAAATTCCACCCTCATTCCTCAAAGTTAGCCCCTAATATCTACAATAATGTCTAGTCATGTACTTTCCTATCTATAATGTCGAGCGAGTATAATATGAACGTATCAGGAAAAAGTAACGGTCGAAGTGCAGTATTTATATGCATAAAATATACAAGTTGGAACAATAATAATGTAAAATATGTACAGTGCGGTTTGGTGAACTTCACACGGCTCGACAGACGTGCAGGATTCCTCACAATGATTGCTTCACCCTACAACAAGTCATAATCATTATTGAAAATATGTGTGTGTACACTTTTAATGTGTATATTTTAAACGTGTACGTTTATGTTTAATCCCGTGAAAATTGGAGGTTCCAAAGACTAAAACTATTATAATAATTCCAGCCCTTTTTTATGTCCCACTGCTGGGCACTGGCCTCCCCTCAATGCGAGGGGTGGATTAGGCCATAGTCCACCACGCTGGCCCAGTGCGGGTTGGCAGACTTCACACATCTTTCGAGGGGTTCTCTCAGACATGCAGGTTTCCTCACGATGTTTTCCTTCACCGTTTAGCAAGTGATAATCTTGGTTGAAAATGAGATTCGCACGTGAAAAATCCCAGAGGTGCGAGCCGGAGTTTGAACCTGCAATCCTCGTTATCGAGGCAAGCGTTCTACCAACTTGGCTATCACTGCTTACTTGGCTATCACAGCTTATTAATTATACGTTATACTATTATACGTGTGTACATAAATACGTACGTTTCTTTTGTCCCTCTTTGAATAGGTAATGTGGCGTGAAAATATGTCGCCCTTCAAGGATCACAGGCTTCAGTGGGTCTCGACGGAAGGTGATGCGAATTAACTTCGCCTGACACAAAGTGTGACAGCTAAGTCAGCTAAGTATAATGGTCCTTAAAACATATTATTACGGAGGGATACATTTAAATATCAACCATCACGCCTGCATATCCCGAAGTGTTAGGCAGAGATGAATTACTGTAAACCCGATGATGGAGGTGTGACTATTGCCTAAACCTAAACTAAAGCATTCTTCCAGACTTTCAACTGTTTCCTTTACAAAGTTTTCCTTCACAAATTATTTTACAGTCAAACAATAATCCCATTTATTGTACTAGGTCACCATAAAAAGGTAAGTAAGTTAATAAGCTTGTTTGTGCAATTAATAAAAATATTCCACGCGTACCAACCTCTTTAGAAATATAACTAAATTTCACAAGATATTCCGAGTCGTCCAGATAGTAAAACAACATTTACGAGGGCTGTTGGATGCAGACTCTCAGAAAATGTAAATGCGACAGCGGATGGTATGATATTATTTCTGTATCGGATACCTCGCTCTGTGTATTCGCTGCGATTGGTATATAATATGCATATGGAGATGATATGGCAGAATGTACAACAGTTTATATAAGAAGTCTAGAATACTATAATAATGTACTACTATGTGTAAAAAGTACGGTGAATTTATAATTTAAAAAAGGACGCGCGTGGAACATATCAACCCAATTAGTTGATTATCCTGTATCAAGGCTATATACTGAATTACCGCGCCCAAGCTAAGCGTGGAAGCGTAATCTAACACTCAGTATGTTTACATTACACTACAGTGTTAGTAATTACGCAGGAATTTTGAGAGCTCAATGAATTAACTATGGAACATTCGTTGAACGTGGAGTGATTCGATGAAATTTGGAGGCAAAACTTAAGGAAGTATTCCTTAAGTTTTGCCTCCAAATTTCATTAGTGTACTACTTTTGTTAATTTATTTCATGATTCAGTCATAAATTCTTACAGGGGGACATGACAACGAAGAATTTAAAAAAAGTTTAGAAGTCATAAGGCGTTCGCGAGAAAAAATCCACCGAGAACGTCAAATTTGTGGAAGGAAAATTCATAGATTTTGCGCCATGGTAATGCACCAACACAAAACCCATTATTCTGCCTGTGGTTCTAGACGAAAAACCACTGTATACAGTTTGTTGTTATTGTTTGTTGGGCCCGCTGAGACGCTACCGTCATTTAACACTATGACTGTAAGAATCGGTAAGTTTTCTTACCCCGGCCCATCTTCAGACGAGGGCTATTAATCTTCCGTTGTTCGATAGAGGCCCAAGTTAGCGAATCACGACATTTATCAATACGAACACCTGATTTCGATAACTTATCTGATCCCTAAGGGCAGTTATCGATGTTTAAAAGTATAAAATATTTAATGGTAATAATTTAATCCTTTGTACTTTGTATCGCCTCAGAATCAAATGTATGAAAAAAATAATTATCTTTATTATTATGATTTTAGTGATTTTTTCCATGTTTAATAGTTATTCTGCTAGTCGGGGTGGAGAAAAATAAAAAAAATCAAAGATCATAAAATGGGCCAACCCGTTCTTGAGTTATAAATGGTGAAACTAACACGGCTTTGATGTATATATTCAGATTGTGCCAAATTCTAGACTGATAATCTCTGAATAAAATGGCTGTGGTGCGAAAAAACGGATATGGCTAAACTAATGTTTCCAGTTGGACCACCCAACACAATGATAATTATGATGGTGTTGGAAACATTTTTTTTAATTGACATCCCAAAATTCTGAATTTACATAATGATTACAAACGCGATACAGATGGGTACAAAGGTTAGAATACGCTGTATGAATCATCCTGTATATCATATTGGATCCGTATCGCTTAAAGGCATTGCAGTTCTGTAACATCCACGGCGCCGCCGGTCATACATGCCCGGTGACCGATTCACCACGTTTTCTATATCGTACATGGAAATTGTGATCGGGATCCAGCCCAGCCTGAATCAATATGACAACCTGATTAGCGAAGTTTGTAGTGACCGTGCTTCCTGCGCTGAAGGTCCCGGATTCGAATCCTGGTAGGGAAAAGCTTCGTGTGATGATCATGAATGTTTCTACCCGAGTCATGGATGTTTAATATCTATATAAATATTATATACTGAGTTCACCTTCAGTCCATTGTACGGTGCCCATAATACAAGCGCCGCTTAGTGTGAGACCGTATAGTTGGTGTTTAAGTCTTACTATAAAATATATTTTTTTCCCGCCTGTGAGAGATACTCGTTTCACGAAATTAGTTTCTGTTATTGGATCTTTGTCTCCAAATGAGTATTTTTTCAATAAACTTTATTAAATTAGTTCAGTTCATTCGACTTCTCATGAAATTTATTTTCAAATATTCCCTTGGTACTTTGACGTTACAAGTTGGTTTGTAAAGCCCGAAATAATATGTTGCGCATATGCATGGGTATCGGGCAAAGTGTACCCATACAAAGTCGACCAACTATAGCCATTGGTAACTCAGAAACGGAGTTACATACAGTATTGCAATAACAAATTTGCAATTACAAATCAGCTACCTACCCTACTTGTCCTACCTAAAATATTGCTTCCCATAGGTACCTGATATAGCCTTTATAATCAAAAAAGTATTTGTTAATGATAACGAAAGTTTTCCATAACTCTAAGACACCATGTGCCGTGGAAATAGAATGGAATACTTTTAGAGATATTGGGGCGGAGTCGCGGGGGATAACTGGCTTATCATATTTGTATTAACCTCGCTTGAGCAAAACTGTTCTCAAATATAAAACATGAGCTTAACTGTATATGCAATATCCTCTTCCATATTGAAGAAAAATGTTTTCTCAGATATCTGGTAAACCGCTGCCACAGACATCTGCGCAAAAAATATTCCTTCCTTTGTTTTCTCCAAAGAATAATCTTTCATAACGGTTCTTTTAATAGACTGACAGGCTTAATCGATACTTATTTTTTAATACCATGCCTACACATTGATGCTATTGATATTTAAGAATTAGGTCTATCATTTTTTTTCTCCAGACGGACACACTAACTATACGGTCCCACACTAAGCAACGCTTGAATGATGGGTACTGTACAATGGACTAGGGGAAAACCCAGTGTATATTACTTATAGATAATAAACATCCATGACTTGGGTACAACGTTCGTGCTCATCACACAAAGCATGTCCCTACCAGTATTCGAACCCGGGACCCTCGGCACAGAAAGCAGGGTCAATGCCAACAGCGCTAATAAGGCCGTCATTCAGGTCGTTAGCATGTATTCTGTACTTTGAACTATTATGTTGTTGTCTCAGACTGATAGTAATTTAAAAAGTAGAGGAAATTGGTACAAATCTGCAGGTCCTCGATAAGTTTATATACCTACTCATTATGTAATACAGACGACTGCTGCACTTTCAAACTCGTTCGAGCGCCACTTTTACAGCTCTGAAAGTTGCTTTTTGAAGTGCTTCGAGCATACTATGCTGAGCTCCATTTAGATTTCAGGTAAAACTGAAATGCATTTTCCCTGTTGCCATAGTTACCTGTTACTATAGAGATTAATTCCTTTTAATAATAAATACCTCACGTAGCAAAAGGGCCGCTATATAAAGGCGCTTACACACCTCAATTTTGATTTTTTAGCTCCCGAATGTATAATGTACAGTTCGTATGGTACATTTTAGTTGAGTGAAATGTGAATGTATTTTCACTGGCTTTTGAACGTTTTTTATGTGGGTACAGTTATTTACATTTACTTGACGTGCGGAGTAATTTGATAAATTATGATGGAAAGTGTTTTGATAACCATAATAGTGAATAAGTATAAGTACCTGATGGGTTATGGGCAGCAAAGTAAACGATGTAGAAAAGATAGAAATGGATTTAATAAGTAAGAATACACACGGACATGTCGTAGAGAAACTGACAAGCAAGTGACAGCTTTGTTTTTCTGTACACAGAGGAGTTTACTATCTAACACTCCCCCTTAAACTACTCCGACATAGTTCAAAACATAAGACATACAACTTATACTCACAGCAAACTAAAAACAACAACATATCAACATTCTTAAAAACAAACATAACTAAACCGTCATAGCATATGACAACTCTGACTACCTATGTCTAATAACCTTATTATAAATTAGACAAACATAAACCTTTAACAAACTGTTCATGTTTTTCTTTTGTCAGAGGTTTAGTCAAAATATCTGCTATCATCAAATCTGTTGACAAATACTTGACATCAATAACATTTCGCTTTATTGCCTCTCTAATGAAATGATGCCTCACATCAATGTGCTTAGTTCTGCTGTGGAACATTGAATTGTTAGTTAACTTCTGAGCAGATTGGTTATCGTTGTACATTAAAACTTTACAATCTTTCTCTAACAATTCATACAGAAAGTTGCGAACAAAATAAGCTTCCTTGCAAGCATCTGACATCGACATATACTCCGCCTCTGTGCTTGAAAGAGCAACTGTCTTTTGTTTTCTACTCTCCCAGGCTACTAAAGACTTTCCAAGTTTAAAAATAAAACCTGTGTATGACTTCCGGTCAATATCGTCGTTAGCCCAGTCAGCGTCAACGTAGGCGGTGACACTGTCCAGTCCTCCTTTTTCAAATGTCAATGAAAAATTGGACGTTCCTTTTAAATACCTTAGTATACGTTTTGCCGCTTTCCAATGAACTTCTGAGTAAGTTTCGTTAAATTGGCTCAGCACACTCACAGCGTGAGCAATATCCGGTCTACTGCATACTGCGATATACATTAGACATCCAATCAAATTTCTATAACTATACTTCTCTTCCTTTCCTTTTTCATGCGAAAGTTTTAGACCCTTTTCCATTGGTGTCTTGGCGGACTTACAATCTGTCATCTGAAATTTCTCTAGCACTTTCATTATATAACCAGATTGATCAAGAGTTATTTTATTATCACTCTTCTTAACTCTCATACCTAAAATGTGGTTAACAGGACCCAAGTCTCTCATTTCAAATTCCTTCATCAAATCGCTCTTTATTTTCTTCTTTAAGACCGAATTAGTACTTGAAAACAATAGAATATCATCAACGTATAAGGCAATGATCAACAATTCACCTAGTATTCTTTTAAAATACACGCAGGGTTCAGACGAAGTTTTTCTAAAATTCATTTTCTTCAACAAAACTTCATTTATTTTATCATACCACATCTTGGATGCTTGTTTCAGGCCATAAATGGCTTTATTTAATTTATAAACCATTTGTTCTTTACCTTTCATTTTGTAACCATCAGGCTGCTCCATATAGACCTTTTCTTTTAGATCGCCATTCAAGAACGCAGTTTTCACATCGAGTTGATCGATATCCATATCGTACTCCGCAGCTATAGCCAGTAACATTCTAATAGTAGAGTATCTTACCACTGGGGAAAATGTTTCTTCGTAATCTACACCATACTTCTGAGTATAACCCTTTGCCACGAGGCGAGCTTTATACCTCAAGAGTTCACCGTCCAGACCTCTTTTCTTTTTGAATACCCATCTGCACTTTATAGGTTTTTGGTCTTTTGGTCTCTCAGTAAGTGTCCAACATTTATTATCAATGAAAGATTTGTACTCATCTGACATAGCTTTTCTCCACTCAACTGCTTCTGAACAATCCATGGCTTCCTGTACGCTTTCTGGCTCATCACCATCGCTGCATAATTTCTTCACCAGCAACACAGACTGCGCATCCATCTCTAGATCTTCACAGTCTGACATGTATGATGTATCGTCCAAGCTCGTATCACCTGGAATATATGTTGGATCCGCACAGCTATTTGATTCAAAAGTGTCGTCACTATCTGAGTCATGTACTGTATTTGTACTCGTCCTTTGCCCTCGGTCATCAGACAACTCTGGATTTACAGTAGATAGCTCAGACAGTCCATCAGACTGTATAAATACCAAGTCCTGATTATCATCATGTGACCTATTCTTATAGAAATTCTTTTCCAAGAAAACCACATCACGAGCACTGACACATTTATACGAATCATTAGGATCTAATAGCCTGTAGCCTTTCGTATCGTCACAATATCCATCGAATATATACTGTTTTGATTTTGAATCTAGTTTGTTTCGATTCTTTAAAACAACTGCATAAGCTAAACAACCAAAAATACGTAAATGGTTTACGTTCACCTTTTGATTGGTCCACTTCTCCTCAGGAACTTTTCCAACTACAGCCTTAGTTGGTGTCCTGTTCTTCAAGTAAACGGCAGTATTCACAGCTTCCGCCCAGAATTTGTTCTCCAATCCTGCATCTCGTAACAAACACCTTGTTTTCTCCACAATAGTCCTGTTCGCCCTTTCCGCCACGCCGTTCTGTTGTGGGGAATACGGGACTGTTGTCTGATGCTTGATTCCACTTTTCTTTAGAAAATCCTGTAATTTGGAATTAACAAATTCACCACCGTTATCACTACGAAGAATTTTTATTTTGTGATTAGTTTCATTTTCTACCACCGCTTTAAAATTCTTGAAATGCTCAAATACTTCATCCTTCGTCCTCAAAAAATACACATAAGTTTTTCTAGTGTAGTCGTCGATGAAGGTCAGAAAATACTTTTTACCGCTAAAAGAAACACATGGCATAGGGCCACACAAGTCTGTGTGAATCAACCCTAACACTACAGTAGCTCTGGTGTATGACTTCTTAGGGAAAGGCAGTCTAGTCTGCTTGCCCTCAATACACGCAGTACACGGATGAAAAATATTTGTATTATAGTTCACTCCTGTCACCATACCTCGTTTCAAAAGCGTCATGCTCCTGGAGTTCAAGTGGCCTAAACGACGATGCCACGTCTCCTGAGACTCCTCTGCTACTTTACCTTCCAAACTTGATGAAGCTCGCAAGACCGTCTTGCGATCCGATTGAAGTTCCTTACCATCTGTCAATGCACTGAAAGAAACAGATTTATTGATGCTCCCTACATAAGGTTTACCGATGATATCGAGTTTATAAATACCATCCCTTAATGTCGCAGTAGCTAGAACTCCCTTAACATCGGATATACAACACATATGTTTATCAAAAACTATTCTATAACCTTTCTTTACTAAAACGCTCACAGATAGTAAATTTGCTGAAAGATTAGGTACATAATAAACATCTGTTATTGTCCTTACACAGTCTTTAAGGTTTACGGTAACCTGTCCTCGACCCGCTGTCAACAGCTTCTCACCATTTGCTACATTCACTACAAACGGCTTCTCACACACAAAATCGTGCAATAAGTCTCTGTTGTTGCACATATGACTCGTCGCTCCACTGTCCACATACCACATGTCATGCTGGATATTCGCCGTTAGTGCTGTCAAGGTAGCCTGCTGGTGTACCTTGGCTTTAGTCACCTTCTTGTTTCCTTTCGGGCAATCCTTCATAAAATGTCCAGTTTTCTTACATCGAAAACATCTTAATGGTTTCGTAGTGGTTGACAAAGCCATTGTATCGTCAGTCTTCTTGTCACGACGTTCGTACTCTTGCAATAATTTACTTTTTACAAGATCGCTGGACAGCTTGACGTTCGCATTCTCGAGGGCCATCACGAGAGGATCATAGTCGGGTTGCAATCCGCTTAACATAATAACCGCTAAGAAATCGTCTTCCAGGGGTGAGCCAATGTCCTGCAATTGTTGTGACAAATCTGACAATTTGGTGAGATAACTTTCCATGCTGCTGTGCTCATTCAGTTTCGTACTGAATAGTAATCTTAACAATCCTAGTCTGCGACACAGTCCTCTGTCTTCATAGGCTCTACTTAAATTCACCCACGCTTCTTGCGCGTCCTTCGCATTTCTAATGTATGGAAATGCACCTGGTTGCACAGACAGAGAGATCTTCGCTAAAGCCTTCTGAGACTTTTTCGGACAGACTTTTTCTTCTTTGCTATCACCTTCAATGCAATCCCAGAGGTCATCGTGTATTAATATCATTTTCATCATAAACTTCCATGTTGAATAATTGTCGATACCTCGTAATTTGTCGTTACATTGAATCAATGTGTTTGCTGCCATCTTTTCCAAAAATCACCCGATCGAAAATTTAATTATTTAATTTCACGAAAAAGGTTTGGAAATATATTTACATAACTACAGGGAACTACGCCCTGGGCCCATAACCTGATGGGTTATGGGCAGCAAAGTAAACGATGTAGAAAAGATAGAAATGGATTTAATAAGTAAGAATACACACTACTACTACTTTCTTTACGAAATGAAATGCGATGAAATAAAATGGATATGAATGGACATGTCGTAGAGAAACTGACAAGCAAGTGACAGCTTTGTTTTTCTGTACACAGAGGAGTTTACTATCTAACAGTACCTAGTTACTTGCTTGTTAACTTACGCAGTCAATTATAGCTGGCAAATTAAAGTTATCAAATTTAACAAATTGGGTATGGAGGCGGGTAAGTAAATAACCTTTTTTTAAATTTTAATAGCAACAACAGTCTTTCACACATTGCTTTCGACTGAAACCTAATATTGTGTATTTTATTCGAATAATTTATGGACGCCCTACATTTGCAAGTACATGTCTTTGACTGTAAATGTAGGGTTGAGTACGTTCAAAAGGGTTGAATCTGGTACATTATTCAGAAGACCGGCTTCTGACCCCGTGGCTTCGAATGGCTCCATAAAATAATAAATCAAGATTTTCAGCCTATCAAATAAAGCCAATGTCATGATGATAAGGTTAATCTACATTTCGTATTTATACGTACTTACATAACGTTATTCAGCATTGATATTTTTAGTGCAGAGTGAAAAGAGCCAATGGTATACGGAGGCGACATTTCTGTGTTTCCCAAACGATAATAAACTTTACCCATTTTTTTTTCTCATGGAACTTGATAAAGGCTCCGGCAGAAAAATAAGCAAACCCCGCCATGCAAATCCTAAAATGAAAATTCAAAAGTTCATCATCAGCATTGCGGTCTGAATATTTTTCTTTATAATGTTGGTACCTAGTACGGCTTTAACGACTGCGAAAACATTTTTATACACTTCCAAAATGTAGGAAAACGAACCATAATGCAAATACAGTCTGCAGTTTCTTTTTTGCACAAAAATCGTTGGCGGCAGCCGTTACACAGAAATGGGATCACTAAGACCCAAAAGAGGAGATGCAATTTCTTTCGTATACGTATGTACTTAACGTGAAAATGATCGAATCACGTCCCAAGTAACGGTCGGTGAATGAATAGATTGGAACCTATCAAATACTCGCAATCGATGCAGTTAACGATTGCGCTTTCAGCGTTAAACTGGTTTATTGGAGCTTTATGAATATTACAAGCAAGTTATAATTAAAAAAAAATTATATATTAAGTCATAAAGAGTCTCAGTTCTTTGAACTGTGCGATCGGCCAACGCTCCGATCAAGTTTGTGTGCCAAATGTTTTTTAGTCATTTTTACATTTATATATTTTTTGCTTTTTGTATATATATCATGTGTGTACAGGTACCTACAATATAATTTGTGCTATAGTCCTCATCTTCCCCATTATTCTCTTAATAAACTGAAACTTTACTGGTGGTAGGCTTCGGCCGTGGCTAGTCACCACCCACTGAACAAAGCCATGTCGCCAAGCGGCCTAGCCGTATTCCGGCATGATGTTCGGTGTTGCCATTCATGGATGGCGGGTCAGATCAGTTGCGCTGCATGTGCCAAGTGAATGTAGCGTCTCTTATCTAATGCCGCCTTCCTACCTAGGCAAGTATGCTCCATCGTAGATCTCATCGTCACTTACCATCAGGTGAGATCGAGATCAAATACTTGCCTATAATGTAATAAAAAAAAAACACTTTGAAAAATAAGTAATATCATAAGTGTACCAATGCTATGCAACGGTTAGCTGTACAGGTAAATTATGTCAAAAGGCAATTATAGCAAGCTCGTATAGACGCGCTATTCGGCGTCTGTTCGTTTACAATGGGATTATATATAACAACATCTTAATACCACAGACGACTCCCAGGACTAATGGGGGCTTTATAACTGTTTAAAATAAACATAACATAAAAATAAAAATCTAGAATCAGAAAAGGTCTATACTATTTTGGTATGTTCCGCGTGTATAATTCCTCTGATGCTAAGACAGTTTAAAGTTACTTCTTATCACCATCACCATTATAGGTATATCCTGGTATCTACATATACCTATTAGAGTCAGATTGGGAACAAGAACGTATAGTTATCGTACTCTACCATTACTCCCGCTTTCCTCAAATTACTAATAATATTCAGATAAACTTCAGGTATTCTGAGGCATCAATAGATCTCCTCTCTACGTACGTAATAAAACAGTAAAGTTTTATTACAGGCAAAACGAATACCTATCTACATGCTCTCAACCTCACAAAGCATTGAGTAGGTACTCGATAATGAGATTATTCGATTGATAAATTACATTATAATGCTATTATTCTATCATTGATTAGCTTTGCTAGAGCTGAAATTGTTTTAGCTGCTTGTGTTTCTTTGGTGTAAAGTCTGTACCCCTACTCCATGTAGCATCGTGTTATTTATAATTATATTGCCATAATCTTTACAATTATATTATTTTCTTAACGATATGTTAGAAGCTCATTTTTTTTGCTAAGTTTATAGAGTTATATAAACTTCAGAATCAATATGTTTTATACTTACATTAATAAATATTATAATTAAAATAAAACTATTTTTAAAGATTTTATCTCGTTTATTTTCCCTCCCACCCTCTTATTAGTCCTCCAGTGATCATGGTTGCTGTAAAGCAGCCGAAACGTCGGGAACGTAAAAACAAAAAATAAACGCGATTAAATCCATAAAAATAGTTTTATTTCAATGTGTAGTATTCAAATCAAATCAATATGTGTTGTAATTTAACTATATTTTTGACAAAAGTTCTTTATCATCATCTAAGGTTATCGTAACCTAAAAGCCTAGCGTTAAGCATGTTAAAGTCCTTAATGCTCGCGTTCGCGCCAATAACAGCGGGGTGTAGTCGCTAGCATTACCCGTGGTGTGCCGCGGCTTGGGACATTACTACTTAATAATGAGCCAAAACACTTCGAACAACATTGGTATAGACTTACATACCAGCTTAAGAATTTTGATAATATAAGGCAACAAACACAAGAACAATTTGGATTCGTAGCGAAGGAACTAGTGGCGGACTGTGCGTGCTTGCACATTTTATTTCACGTTTTAACATAAAACACATTATCATCAGATTACTAGGGACATTGTTGTTACTTGCAACCAGATTTCGTAGCTGAAAAGATGGTTAAAAGATGGTTGATTAAATTGCATTTTGGAGATAGAATTTCCTGATTTTTTTGTGATTAGCGGCATTAGGCGCAACTATGCTATTAGAGTTCTGTTTGCAGATTTTAATTCATTAAATTATATGAAATTATTTATTTAACCTTCATTTATGAAACAAATCTTTCAAAACAACAAGTAGGTAGGCATAAAGGAAATACATCAAAGTCATATTTAATATTTTTATTGATTTTAATAAATCACAACAATATTTTGATTAAATCAGTAAATCGATGGTGATGTTAATTGACGCTATAGATTTTGTGCCGACACAGCAAAATCCGGCCCACACTATTGACAATAGGTTTGTTCGTTTAAATACATTACCCGAGCGGAGTAAACTGAGCGAACGACAGTAGGAAATGTGTACCGACAAGTTTGCTTCCTTTTTCCACAACTCAGAAGAACTCAGTTACTTTGTTGGTGCATCTTTAATAACTACTCGATCCGCCTCCTGACAGCTTGTAGTCGCAATAGGCATTATGCGTATATTTTTATGCATGAATAATTATATCAGTAGTTCCCTAATGTATTAGTTATGATTAATAACATTAAAAAAATTATATAGCTCTGAAAATTACAATATTTAATGATTCCGACCAGGAAAAGTAATATAACATAGCGAGCACGGCTCACAAAAATGTTACAATAAATGCCTTAACATAGTGAGTAAAATATACGCATATTCCCTATTCATCGAACACTATTTAAAATGCTATCAATCCATTCTATTAAAGGTAGAGTTATATTATAAAATCTTCTCTTGATATTAAATATCAAAACATCTGTCCAATCTAAGTAAGTACATGGGTACTACATATATACGGTATATGTATAGGTACACATGTACATATAATTGTGTCGACAGAGTGTTTTTGTATCTTGCTAAAAATACCTTCAATTTCCCGTTGAGCTTTGTACGAAAATGTGTGCTTGCTTCCTAGCTATGTTTTTATTACAATTAGGTAAACCGTATCTGGTTTAATTTACTCTCATTACGTGTCTACAAGTGAAATATGAGGTGGATTTTCAATGAAATTTACTGTAGGTAGGTACGATAATAATTAACCTACTTTACTATTTGTTCTAAAATATCGCAAAAGATTATTGTAATATAAAATGTTGAACACGAATCTCTAGTATATCAAATAACGTCAGTATTTACAACATTACCTTTGGCACGTGGGTTCTAACGTATCACAAATTTGCGTGAACATTTTGGACGTGGAAGCGGGGATAGGCTTCGAATATATCATCCTATATCTAGTATTTGTTGTTGTGTTCCATGAAATAATTATAGCCTTCATATTTCGAAAGACACTATCCTTCGAATTATCCACTATCGCAATTATTTCTAAAATTTTAAAATCTGGTCATTAAAAAAAACCTTATCGAAACTACTTACGCGAAGACGATACATGAAAAGTGATGTTCTAGAATATTCGAAGAAAATAATTTTAGCCAAGATTTCTATATTACTTTCAAATATTCGTTTCTCATAAAATGGTACGTATTTAATCTCTGGAAATTCTAGAACTATTCCAGTTAAAAATAAAAAAGCAATTAAAATATAGGTTCCTATTTGTTCCCAACAGGTCGATACTAATTTAATTTAAATTCTCTGGGTATAAGTAATTAATAAATTACTCTCTTAACATTATCGTACTAAATTGGAAAGAACTTTAGATAGACGTACGTGTCTACCCAAAAAAATATACAAATAACGTAAATAGAATGAAGTCTTTGCATAATGTGGATCCACTGTTATCATTGGCTGGTAGAAACGAGCTGGGAGCTGCAGGGGCGGACGCTGTATGACTATTAGATCTGGTCTCCTCATACGACCCGCTTCCTTCACCTTCGTCTTCATCGTCATCCGACGGCACCGTCGCCTCTTGCTTCAACGCCTCAGCTTTCGGCTTCGAGTCCCTCATAATAGAAAAAGCGTTGACAGTAGGGGGAATCGACGTCAGTGTGGTCAAGAGCGACGAACTTGCTATCGGAATTTCTGTTGGCGTTACATAATTAGTTATCGCTTTGTATAAGTTTCCTTCTGAGACGTTCGCGAATTTTGATGATTTGTAGACTATTTGTGTTATGTCCTTAATATTGGCTCTAGTTGTTAAGTTAAGCATTTCAGATCTCAGTTCATCAGTGAATGGTGAGTTACACAAATAGCCGCTGCAGACACACGTCAGCTTGAAGGAATTGTTTGTACCATTTAATGTACACGGTACCCTCGTGTTGGCAGAACAAATTAACCGCGAAGTGAAATCTGTGAACAGAAATTGAATATTAGTTATTCTGTCATAACTATCTTCTGTCCACGGTACCTCAAACATATACTGTAGTATTTGGGGATAACTTATAGCTTCGTATCATTGAAATAATTTTCAGAATCAGATTAGTAGTAGGAAAAGTAGCAATGTTGCTACGTATTAAATGTATTGATATTGGTAGCGATGCTGCCAACAACAACATTCGTGTTGAACATAAACTCAAACGTGCGATTCATGAAGAAATATGATAATTTTCCTCCAATTCCTTCCGCTGCTCATTCAACCAATCGCATTTCCATAACGCGCTCGGCAACATTTTTTTTTCTTTGACAGCTAATAACATTCAGGAGCACGATGAAATTACACATTCAGGAACCAATAGTTATTATACTTTCATTTAGTCTCACATATGGTATGCAGATGTTATTCGGTGATCCTTTTCGTTTTATTTTTATTCCATATATATTCAGTCTGAGAATCATTCGCCTATTGGTGTAGAAAATATATGGAGGTTTCATTTTCATTTGTACTAACAGTACTTGTATGGCAGAGGAATAATTTAAAAGTAAACTTTAAAGTATTGAAATAACTATCAATTTTGCATGATACTAACCAGGTGCGACGGCAACTGTTGCGCAAAGCGGCTGCTCGACTGGACACACGATGGTGAGCCACTCGCTCGAGTGCGCGCACGCAGTGCTGTTGGCTGCTGGACATGCGTAGCATCGATTCGGCTTTATGTCTGCGAACACAAGGTACACTTTGCAATACCAATATCATAAGTACTGAGTTCATATACCTACAGCGTGATTCAGAAAGGGTATACTGCCATTTGGACATACGCTTCCTTTGCGTATTTATAATCATTGTATGAAGTCAAAATATTTGAGCCAACCACCAAAGCGTGTTAATTCCACCATTTATAAGTAACAAACGGGTGGGCGAAGTATTATAATCATGGAAATTTCGTCTCCGTTCCGAATAGCAGAATTACTATTGCAACATTGGAAAAGATCACTAACATACATTCGATTCTGAGGCAGTACGAAGTTAACTAGGACAGCTAGTACCATCTTAAGCAAAATATTAAAAGAGCATGTCCAAGTAACTACCAAATGGGTCAGAAAATAGATTTAATTCGCATGCTCAATCAACCCTAGCTCCTCCTATAAATCAAGTAGGTATTCAGAAATAAGAGTGAATAACGCTATGACTTATCAGCGTAATGCATTTCACAGGTGCTCGCATCACGTGACTTGCGTCAGTACATCGAGCTGATTCAATTGGGTTTTGATGACGAAAAGCCTTGGAACAGTGCCAAGATGCCTCTATGGAGCCGTGGACTACGAGTAGCGAAAGTAACAATAGGTACTCATGGATCTTGTCATTCTACGTCACACAAAAAGTTCATTGATCTGTACCCTAACTACTTATTATATCAATGTGTTTGATCGTACGTCTAAAACATAAAACAAAGTAGGAGTAGTCAACATTGGGCCCATAAATAATAACTCAGAACTAAAATCAGTATCTTATCTCAGACAAACAGATTCCTAGCAAGTAATTGTTGGCGAGTACAATCATAACTCAGTGGAAGTCGAAAGTTTTGCTTTGACACAACAACAAACAAGTGAGGGTTGTGGGCTGCGGTGTGACCCTACACCACCGAACTTTGATCACGACTTGCCAACTATAGTAGTAAAAAAATATATACTTGCTTACTTACTAAAATGGCTATAGAAATAAAGTGGGAATTCAATTCATTCATTTTTTTTTATTACATTATAGGCAAGTATTTGATCTCGATTTCACCTGATGGTAAGTGACGATGAGATCTACGATGGAGCATACTTGCCTAGGTAGGAAGGCGGCAGTAGATAGAGACGCTACATTCACTAGGCACATGCAGCGCAACTGATCTGACCCGCCATCCATGAATGGCAGCACCGAACATCATGCCGGAACACGGCTAGGCCGCTTGGCGACATGGCTTTGTTCAGTGGGTGGTGACTAGCCACGGCCGAAGCCTACCACCAGTAGAGTTGTCACCTGGTTGGCACCACCCAGGGTCACGTGTAGGGTATCTCGAGGGTACTTAATTCTCCTACGGACGAAGGTGACTCGACCCCAAAAGATTAGAATAAACAGTGTTTTGTTTTAAATTAAAGGTGAAGTCGTTTTTCTTTATTACTTATTATTTATTGCCAGTATCACGCGAACCATTAAATGACAGTATAAAATAAATACATTGCCTATAACGTTCGCAACTTTTATATATTTATAAGTATGTATTACGCCATTTCCGCCGTCAACTGCACCCTCCAATCCACTTTTCCATAAAATGAGGTAATTTGGTTTAAGACAAGCTGTTCACCTTCAAGCTACCGCTAATAAATAATATTATACTCGGGCACAACAGCTTCAAGTTTGATCTCAATTAGATAATATATATGAGTTGAGTGATCCGGCTTGAGCCGGGGGAAATTCTGTTTACTATCGAAGTTATACTATACTATGTACAGTCGCGGGCTTTAATTTGGGACTCCTTTATGGTTGAATATCGTACACACAACGTATACGATAAGAGGTACTATTCTACCTGACGTTAGTAGGAGCAACTGCTCTCAGATATGACGATATACGACCTTATTTCATTATAAGTCTCCATGAAAATATTAAGCAAATGGGGCCCATATCAATGTTCGCGACCGTACTCATATAAGGAAGCCAACAAGGTATATACAAACTTATAAGTATTCATCTTAGAAAACGACTAATGATCGGGTTTATGAAACACCCATTATTTAAAACATTAGGTCCATAGTGAAGAATATTATTTAAAAAAAGTAAATTATATTTCAGAAGGGCCAACTTATTATCTTCAATATACCAATAAGGACCTTTCTCGAGTGCCTCGTTCACTCGACCGACTATATAAGTAAAATAGGGGTCGCTGGTAGCAGATAGCTCCCGGCACAGCTCAGTAACTGCTGCACACGCACTATGGAAACGCTATAGTGGCCTGCGGCGACGATAACCGTTTTATTGCCACTTTTATATCTAACGTTATTATATCGCTAAACGGCATGTTACTATTGCTTCGACAGTAAAACGTTTACGAGCGGAGTAATAGACGAGTTTCAGTCTTGGACAGTTTTACGACATCCTTGGGTGTATAGAAAATTTTGAGATATATATTAAAGACTCGGTAGTTAAAGCTTGCATTATTTTTATAAGAAAAGCCAAGCGAGAGATAACATACTAAGCTACACCGCGTCTCTATAACGAAAGTTTTCACTTTGTCAAGTGAAAATAGTGTTAAGGGAAGACACTCGAAAAACAAAAACTTAATCATTAAACGCTAAAGATTTCAGATTTAATGTGTTAAACTTTTTCAATGCTGTTTCCTTTACTACTGGTCACGAGGTATATAAATGGAAACCTATCTCAGGATAGATCGTATCGTAGAAGTTTGAACAATGAAGTACGATAACAGACTGTAGCACATAACATAATGTGAACTATTTTAAATTATATAATAGCTTTGTACTTTAATAAAAACTCATAGGTCCTGTCGCTTCAATTGGTAACATGTAAAGTGCACTGAAATAATTCCATTGATTTCGATTATCTTTAACAAGTAACTCGAACCGAACTCGTAAATCGATTTATCAATAACATTTCCAATAAAAAAGTCGTCCCGATCGGGTAATAAACGAAAGAGAGAGAGTTTGAAGCGCGCCGTAATTCGACAGTTTATTCCAATTTCTTTTTTAAATTACAATTGCGTGAATACAATTTTCAGGAGAGTGTGCCCTTTGAAGTGGGTTCGTATTTGCCGTGTTCCGCACACCGCAGGTAGGATTCGCTGTCCTACCGCTCCCAGCGCCGCCACTGTATTGTTGAAATGAAAACAAACTGCGCACTTATTTTGAGTACTCCTTTGTGGAAAACTCCACCCAAGTGGGTGTTATAAATTGAATTTACTTTTGATATAATAACTTAATAGGGGTGAACATACATAATAATTGAGCAATCGCAAAAACAGCGGTGGATATATGAGTTTGGTATCTAAATAAGTTGTTTGATCAATCTTTTGTCCACTTGCTATATGAATTATATCACATTAAAAATTCAAAAAATTAAATAAATATCGCTACGCGAGCACACCATCTATACGTTCCCACACTAAGCAACGCTTGTATAATAGACCGGGGGCGAACCCAGTATACCTACATTATTGATATAGATATTAAACATCCATAACTTGGGTACAAATATTCGTGCTCATCACACAAAGTTTGTCCCTACCTACATTCGAACCCGGAACCCTCGGCAAAGAAATCATGGTCACTACCAACTGTGCTAATCAGACAGGCCGCTAATTAGACTGTAGTTCATCACGAGAATATTATTTTATTTAAAACGTTTTCTTCATAAATGTTCATCAATGTTACTAATCTAACAACAATAACGCACTATATGTAAGTCCTCTTTAACTTATTTATATTAGCAAATTTAGGTCTCAGATATGAATTGCGTTCGAATACTTTGCGGTAAGTATTACTATACGTTACTGGTAACTATATTGGCTTTAATTTGAAATTTCTAGTTCTAGAAAAAGTACGGCTACGTAAAACTATAATTAGGTACCTCTATGTAATCATTAATTTGATCAAAAGCTAGCTAGAGTTCGCTCTATCTATCAGAGTGCGGACACAAAAGACCGAGCTAGGATTATTAGTTTATTTCATCTAAGTTAAATGAGAGTGCTTAATTGACCAAGAAATAGGTTCAATCTTAAATTTGCCAGACGTGAATATTGTGATTTGTCCCCTATTAAGTGAAATGATTATGTAAGTATAAATTAGTATATATCTATCCTAAAGCCATATGAGTTAAATACATAATTGTTTGTAATCCCAACATACGATTTAACAAAAAAAAACACGCAATAGGCGGCATTATCACTAATATGTAAGTAATAAATACCTACTTAAATAAAGTACACTTGTAATTCACACCATTTTATATATATTCACAAAAATACAATTGAGAACCTCCTCCTTTTTGAAGTCGGTTAAAAACCGTAGAAAAGGACACACAAAGAGTGTTGTGAATTTTAATCAATTACGGTATGCAATTAATAGAAAAAGGGTAACAGTCTCAGAACGAAAAAAAGAAGGAAAAAAAGGATACCTACAAGGACCTCGTCAATAAAGGGTGTTGCGGCGCCTGCTCAAAGGCCTGATACTCAAATCGCGCCAATTGTAAAAAACGTTGATATCTATGATCTACTCCCTACTCTATGATTCTATGATTATTAAAAAAAAATATTGTAACCTAAAAAAAACTTCTAAATAAAAAAACGAAATAAAAAAAAGGAAATTATTTCTTTCAAATGTCCTCGTGAGACATAAATTGGCGACCGTGACAGGACAGTAAAGCAATTTACTGTCCGGAATTAAAGGTCTGCCACCGCGCGTTCAAAGAGTCCTACAAACAATTACCTAGGCGCGAATGCCCGTGTAGCAGATTCTGAAGCCTGTAAATGGAGTAGAAGCCTGAAGCCTGGATGTCCATCAACGTACGAGGCTGATGAGCAGATGCAGCAACGAAAACTGCGCCTCACCGCCCGTCGAACATCATCAGATGAGTGCCCTGGTCTTTTTCTTCCTCTCCCATCCTACCTAAATACATTTCAAAACCCATCAAAACCCATCAAATTCCATTCAATATACTAAAAGAACATCATACTAGCGTTTTCCACATGCAAATAGCTTCGTTATTGTACTTAAATTGCATAAAACAAGGTTTTTTTTCCACATTCACCCACTTCATTTTATTATAAAAATAAAATTATCTTTGGTCCAAATTCATTTAAGTATCATCAAAATATCGAATATTTCGATTAATTCATTTAGTTTTCGTTTCGTATATTTTGTTTATTTTCAAAATTAAAGCCCAAATAGCCTTCGTTCTGTGTCCGTCGTACATAATTCTCATACGATTTCGCCGACTATTCCAGGAATTTCACCGCCGTGACTCATCGTCATTCCGGCGTGTAACCTTCACCCCGGTCTTGGTTTGGGCCTGCCGTGCATGCCCAGAGCTGAGTTCTCGATCGGCAAGTGACACCGAGTGAGGATCGTGAGCTGGTTTATTGATCATAATTGTCATAAAAACTTTCACCTATTACGTATGCGAATAGAAATCAGTTGCATTGGACTTTTCATATTGTTTGGTTATCATAATATCATTAACATTAAAAATACTTAACATTTTCTTAAGAAAATCTTTATTAATTAAGCACCTTCACGCCTGCATTCTCGAAGGGATAGGCACAGGTGAATACTTAATAAGAATTAATTATTGATTTTGCTAAAATTAATATTTCAATATACATTAACTATATATTTTTTTTTAACTTATTCAGTGCTTTGATTTGTTCACAACAATGTCTCAAGCTGAAAAGTCCAGTGCCGAAACTGCCTTAAAACAGTTACTAGTTCAGCGTAGCTCAGTCAAGGGGCAAGTGACAAAATTCAAAAACTATTTAAATATTATTACAACTAATCCTAAACCCACCCCTGTAGAGCTGACTGAGTTAACTATTAAACTGAGTCGAGTTGAGGAATTATCTACTAAATTTAATAAATTGCAAGGAGATATTGAGAGTCTAAATTCTGAAAATGTTTCCGCTGAGCTTGATGAGCGGGAGATCATTGAAAATGACATCATTCGTAGTATTGCTACAGCTAAAATATTTCTTCAAGAACACGATCTTCATCCATCTGAGTCGAGACGTAATACCTTCCATGACAACTCAGACTTTGGTTTTAAATTGCCTAAAATTCAGGTATCTAAATTCAATGGATCATACTTTCATTGGTTAGAGTTTCGTGACACATTTTTGAGCCTTGTACACAACAATGAGCGGATTTCCCCTATACACAAATTCCATTACTTGGTATCCTATTTGGAAGGAGATGCAGCCCGTGTCATATCCAACCTGGAAGTGTCCTCCGACAACTATAATGATGCCTGGCGTTTGTTATGCGGGCGTTACGATAACAAAAGGTTACTCATCAACCATCACCTAAATTCTCTATTTAATGTACAACCATTTTCTCGTGAATCAGAAAACACATTACGATTTTTAGTAGATCACGTGACGAAAAATCTTCGTGCCCTTTCTAGTCTAGGGCAGCCCACCGAGCACTGGGACCTACTTATAATTCATATGCTTGCTTCAAAATTGGACACACAGACGTTAACTAAATGGGAAGAACAGCGTAATGACCATGAGGATGTCCCTACATTAGAACAATTTAAAAAATTCCTGATAAATCGTGCTGATATGCTTGAAGCTTTAAATCGCAACAGATCCAACAGTTCATCTAAGGGACCCACAGTTCGATCTTCAGGCAACTCCAATGCCAATTACCGTAGTACGGAACGTCCTCAGTTCACCAAGTCATTTGTCAATACGAACAATACTCAAGTTTGCATTATTTGTGGTAAGGACCACAGAATATATGACTGTCCCGTTTTTAAGTCGAAGAATATTCGCGAAAAATATGCCGATGTTTCAAAATATAAATTATGTGTCAATTGCCTTAGACAGGGTCACCCTGTTGGTGAATGTCGTTTGGGTCCTTGTCGTAATTGCCGAAAGAAGCACAACTCACTACTTCATGACTTGGAATCTTCATCAAACACCGAGCATTCTGAAACATTAGTTAATTTTTCTACCAAGCAAGTCGAGCCTCAAGTTCTCTTATCTACCGCTTTGGTGAAGATTTCCAACCCCGAAACTAATAAAACCGAAATCTTTCGCGCATTACTAGACTGTGGCAGCCAAGCTTCATTTATTACCCGATCTCTAAAACATAAATTATCACTTACCTGTAATCCTATTACCTCCATAAATGTTATTGGGATAGGCAATCAAGCAAACAACATGGTCAATGAAACATGTGTAACAAGGCTACAATCTATGCGTGAACATTTTAATACTACTGTCTCTTGTTTTGTCCTAGATGAACTCACTGGAGACTTACCTAAATTGCCTGTAAATGTACAAAACTTAAATTTGCCCAAAAACATACTACTTGCCGATCCTGATTTTGACAAGCCAGCACCAATTGACATGTTGATTGGTGCCGATGTCTTTTGGAAGATTTTAGGTAATGAACGAAAATCATTGGGTCCTACGAACCCCCAACTTATACACTCTAAATTAGGCTGGCTAGTCGCCGGACCTATTAATTCCTATATTCATACAAAATTCATAAATTGCAATTATGTCCAATCTCAAAATTCATTCCATGATTCTGATATTGATAAGTCACTTGCTAAATTCTGGGAACTCGAAGAGTTACCCCCTAAATCCATTCTAAGTGACAACGATAGGGAGTGTGAAAGTCATTTCATTACCCATACCTTTCGTCTAAATACAGGCAGATTCTGTGTCAGATTACCACTAAAGGAATCACCAGACTGTTTAGGTAATTCATATAATTTAGCAAAAAAACGTTTATTAAATCTCGAAAAGAGATTTCGCAAAAATCCAGTTCTGAAATCCCAGTATGTCGACTTTATTAACGAATACGCAGATTTAGGACATCTTTCCCATTCTAAAGTTCATAATCCAATTTCATCTTATTTTCTTTGTCATCACGCCGTCTTCAAGGAAGGTAGTGAATCCACCAAGATCCGAGTTGTGTTCGACGGCTCCGCTCCCACCACCTCTGGCTTCTCTGTCAATGATATCCAACGAGTGGGTCCAAACATTCAAGATTCGCTTTTCTCCATACTTTTGAGGGCACGTCAGCACAAATATCTCTTAATCGGAGATATCGAGAAGATGTACCGGCAAGTAAATGTGCACGAAGACGATCGCAACCTTCAATTAATTTTGTGGAGAGAGAATGAATCTAAACCTATACAAACATTACGACTGAACACTATCACTTACGGTACCGCAAGTGCTAGCTACTTGAGCACCCGATGTTTGTGGCAGCTGGGTGAGGAGTGTGGGAGTGCCTTAATAAAAGCTACAATACAAAATGATTTCTTTGTCGACGATTTAATTACCGGCTGTAATGACAAAGATGAATTACTTTTTATCCAAAATTCAATTGCTAATATTCTAAAGTCAGCGTGTTTCAATTTAAGAAAATACAAATCAAACATACCTGAAATTTTCGATAACTTCTTAGATATAGATGTACATGATGACTTATCGTTGAGTGAATCTTCTAGCACGCTCGGACTGGGCTGGAATCCAGCTAGCGATTGTTTTCATTTTCCTGTAAAAATAAAACCTGAAAATCATAATATTATCATTACCAAAAGATACATAATGTCAAAATCACTAAAAATATTCGATCCTTTGGGCATACTCAGTCCATGCACTGTTCAATCTAAAATGATTTTACAAAAACTATGGTTACATAAATGCGACTGGGATGAACCTGTGCAACAAGACATTGAACAGACTTGGAATGAATTTGCCCAACACTTACCTACGTTGTCGATCCTCCAAATCCCTCGAAGAGTTGTCTGTGACTTACCTGTTTCAGTGGAACTGCATACCTTTAGTGACGCCTCGCAGCTAGCATATGGTGCGTGCGTGTATGTTAGATCCGTTAGCTGTAATAACGAAGTTACTGTTCGATTGTTATGTGCTAAATCCAAGGTTGCCCCACTAAAGCCCACTACGATCCCACGTCTAGAGTTATGCGCGGCCTTGTTGGCTGCTCGGCTATCCAAGTCTGTCCTAGATTCTATCCGGTCTGAGCCGACTCGAACCTTCCATTGGTGTGACTCTAGCATAGTGCTTAGTTGGTTGAACGGAAATCCTATGAAATGCAAAACATTTGTTGCCAATCGTCTTGGTGAAATACTTGAGACAACCCTACCATCTTCTTGGCGTTATGTGCCTACAGCTGACAATCCAGCAGATCTAATATCCAGAGGAATGAGAGCTGATCTTCTTCGCGAATCCGAACTCTGGTGGTCTGGACCTCGATTCTTGAGTGAAGACGAATCAGAGTGGCCCACTTTGAAACCTAGCCCACCTGACGATTTACCTGAAATAAAATCAAACACACTTGTTGTATTAAATCCTATTATCACCATTCAAAACTATTCAAACTTAAACAAACTTCAAAGAGTTCTAGCTTATGTAAAGCGATTTGCATTTAATCTAAGGAGCCGTGACAAACGGTCAGGTAAATTGACCGTCGATGAATTAACTGAATCTTTTCATTACCTTTGTTCCGTGGCTCAGCAACAATCCTTTCCTCTTGAATACAAGGCGCTTCTTCAAAACAAACCTCTAGACAACAAATCCAAGATTATATCCTTGTCTCCTTTTATGCATAACAATCTAATTCGAGTCGGTGGTCGTTTGGACGCCTCTGATTATGAATACAACAAAAAACATCCTATTCTTCTTGATTCTTCACATCATTTAACAAAATTGATTTTTACTCGAGAACATTTATGTACCATGCATGCTGCTCCTCAATTACTTTTAGCCACCGTGAGAGAAAACATTTGGCCTATAAACGGTAGACGTTTAGCTCGAAGTACAGTACATAATTGTGTTAGGTGTAGACGTTTAAACGCTAAAACATTAAATCCAAAAATGGGTAACCTTCCCTCGCAACGCATAACGCCCAATTTCCCATTTACTTCTGTCGGTGTAGACTTCGCAGGTCCTTTTATTATTTTAAACCGCAAAGGACGTGGTGCGCAGACTCAAAAATGCTACCTGTGCCTATTTGTTTGTTTGCGCTATAAATGTCTTCATTTGGAGGCAGTTTGTGATCTATCTAAGGATGCATTTTTAATGACCTTGCGAAGATTTGTTGCTCGACGCGGTAAACCAGCAGAAATATTCTGTGATAACGGCCGGAATTTTGTGGCCGCCGCCAAAGATTTATCTCATTTTCTTAAAAATAATCAAGACTCAATATCTGACCATGCAATTCAGCACGGTATTCAATTTATATTTTCGCCAGCTTACGCTCCTCATTTTGGTGGAATTTGGGAGGCCGGAGTGAAGTCAGCTAAATTTCATATAAGGCGTGTAATGGGCACTAATCATTTGACTTTTGAAGAAATTCAGACTCTATTTTCTCAAGTGGAGGCGATTCTAAACAGCCGTCCCTTATATCCCCTCTCATCATCCCCTAATGACTTCCTTCCACTCACCCCAGGGCACTTCATTATCGGCAGACCCCTCATCGCAGCGCCGTCACCAAAATACGAAGACTTAACCCGAAATTATCATCAGCGATACGCTCGTCTAGAGCAAATGCATCATCACTTCTGGCAAAGATGGAAAAGGGAGTACATATCAGAGCTTCAGCAGAGGACAAAATGGAAGACCAATATGTCTCGTCTTAGCATTGGAGACTTGGTGTTAATAGAAGAGGACAACACTCCACCACTATGCTGGCAACTCGGAAGAGTACTAAAATTGTTCCCGGGTGCCGACGGAATCTCCAGAGTGGCAGATTTGACTACAGCGCGAGGCTGCGTACGTCGTCCCCTGGTGCGCCTCTGCCCTTTGCTACCTGAGGAAAACCCTGCGATCCAGCCTAGTTGAAAAACTTCTTTCAACGGGGGGAGGATGTTGCGGCGCCTGCTCAAAGGCCTGATACTCAAATCGCGCCAATTGTAAAAAACGTTGATATCTATGATCTACTCCCTACTCTATGATTCTATGATTATTAAAAAAAAATATTGTAACCTAAAAAAAACTTCTAAATAAAAAAACGAAATAAAAAAAAGGAAATTATTTCTTTCAAATGTCCTCGTGAGACAAAGGGTAATACTATATAGTACAATTCTCCTCACCAGTGTCTTTCAGAGCGCCTGTCCTGACATCCACTACGAGCAGGGCCACTATACTCATGAACCACATCGACGAATACATCTCGGTCTGTCTATCTCACTTCACGATCACAGAAACTTGTTAGCGGACAGCGCCTTATCCCTGACTGTGTTGTTTTATTATCTATAAGTAACAATTTATTAGTCAATACATCAAACAATATGGTTAAAAGAATAGAAGTAAGACAAGAATGCAAGTGGACCCTTGTAAGATAATGGATTTGTCTGACTATAAAACCTCTATGCACTATGCTACATGTATACCTACACTCAATTCGTAGAACTCATTATTTACAAATTCTGCACTGCAATCAAAAGTTAACAATTAACGACTTCAAAATCCTCGTCTCTTAAACAAAAACCATTTAAATTGCGTAAATTCAGGGTTATAACAAATTGAGTTCACGCACGTGTTTCCCGACCGCAAGTTACCAAGATAGCAACGTGAGTTGGCGTAGCAACCGCGCTCACAGCGTAGCGGCGGCTGCTACGTCCCGTAGCAAACTGCCGTAGCCCGTAGCTCGGAGCCGCGCATCTCCTAGGGCGGCTGCAATGGAGCAGGGCTGCCCAGGTCTTGTCAAAACCTAATATACTTTTATTATGAAAGTAAAAATGTAATGCAAATGCGTTTTGTAGACTATAACAACTTTTGTAGTAGTATTACAACAATAAAATATATAACAAAAATATAAATTATTTTGTAAAATGTTAACAACATATACTGGAAGCAGAATTAGCTTTGTATTGCACAGAGCTCTATCATAACAAAGCTACTTAACTACTTCTTTTTACAAGCAATTTCAATTTTATGGTCTTTGATACTTTGTATATATCTACGAGTGTAAGATAAAGTACAAGGCAATGTGATGCTGATTTTATTATGAATCCTAATAACCTTGATCCTCTAAGCAAAACAGACATTGAATTTTCAGCAATCACATGAAGTAAAACTGTCACGACCCTATTCTCTGGAGGATGGAGGGGCGAGAGAAGTAATTATTTACAAATAAGAATAATCTATTCAGAGAAGAAAAAGAATGGAATAAATCTTGACGCGAACAAAAGGTACCTAGACTAAAGCATTGCACACATAGCGATGAGTGCCAATTTTTTTCTGTAAAATGTAAATAAAGGTACCACCTACATATAATATTACCCTATAGTAAATGTGTCTTATGCGACTGTTAACCAATGTTCTACACTATTGGTGCTATATACCCACTTAACCTAGCAGCAAAAACACCTCAGTACTTAGAGCTACAGGTACAGTATATATCTACTGTCTGTACCTACAGGCGATTATAGACTCTGTAACATTCGTACAAATCAACTACACATAATGAGGTTAGTAAGGTATTATGACAAGATTATACTGTACTGTATCATTTGGCAACAGCAAAAGATAATAAAGCTGTAAATCGCATACATCATAGACATTAGGGACCATTATTAGACCGCCGGTTTAAAAAGTAATGACGCAAGCGTCGAGCGAGAATATGGCTGCTCTTATCAGCAGTGTCACACACACGTCTAGATGTTTGTTACTTCGGCGCAAACGCTACGAACGACGTCGTTTGCAAATTGCGTTATTACTTTTAAGTCTGCTATATATTTATATAGTAATCTCCCTTATCTATTAATTGGATTTAATTATAAATATTTAAAAATTTGACTGATTGGGTGCTGATTTTTTTTTTATTTAGACACTACCTACTAGTAGCAGTGGCCAAGACTTTGTATAAAACAAGGCATAGCTTCTGTTATAAAACACTCAACTTGCACGTAGGTAGCATAATAAGGGCCCAGACAAGTCGTTCAGCGAGCCACAGTCGTTGAAGGGTTAAAACAAAAATCTATGAATAAAAAGAAGTAATTTTCCTCTGTGTTCTAACATTACTTGAACATCAACAAAGTATTTCGCTCACCGTGTGTTCCGATCTTAAAATAGCGAGCTCATTGGGTGGGGAATATCGGGCGGGGCTGGCGGACACATTAATTGGCAATTTCCTCAGCCCACTGACCCCCCCCCCCCCGTCCCGTGCATTTCTCATCTGCAAATATCAGATAATGATCTTCATTAGCGTCGCCCTTGATTACCCACGAGTTGCGGATTGACGGTACATCCACATGTTCGCTGGCTTTTTGCTTATTCATAATTTTATTAACCGTATATCTCGGTTATGATTGCACTTAAAATGTAAATAGGCTATAACTAATGTACGTGCTGGACATGCATATGTTGCATAATACTATTTAAATGATCAAACACAACGCATTGGTATGATTAGAATGGGTTTGAATGTCTAGATCGGCCTTATATACCTTAATAGAAAATTTCATAAAGATTTTAAATTTAATATTTGCAATTCAACATAAATATTAGCTACTAAAGCTGAAAAAGTTTTGACAGGTTTTGGCGGAGCAACGCAACTTTTTTTTTTCTTGGCTTGATTAATGCCCTTAAACCATGCACTTAATCTGAGAAATATGTTATACAATATTAAGATACGTACATCTCATGCGCAATTAGGAAATTTACATTGATATTTTAGATATCTGAGCCGAGAAAAAAGTATCAGTAGGTACTAATTACGTTTAGAGTTCACATTTAAGAAGAACCAGCATATATCTTAGATAACCTTATTGAGTATCTTCAAGTAAAAGTGTGCCAAAGTATTGCGAAAAAAAAGTGTTTTCCGCTTGACCCATTTGTTAGCTCCGCAATTTACGAAAAGATTATTTCTGCCATCAAGTATAATCTTCAGAGGGTGCGTCGCTTGGAAGAATTCCAAGCCTTGTCAGTACAATGACCACTTCAACAACAAAACACTTGCAAAAACCTAAAACGTAATTTATTGGATATTGTTTTCTTAAGCCGTGTACGCACATCATATTCGAACAACTTAGTTTGCATGAGCACATACTATGTTTCGTAAAGAAATTCGGACGTCCCAACTACGTTTTGAAGAGATGGGCGCACATGGGTCTATCTGTGTTTGTTTTCGCTGCAAAGTTCCATGCCTGCATACGATCAAAGCCTTCGTGATCGATGATTGTTTTCGAAAATGTGTACACGGCTAGTGAAACCTGGGAAAGTATGTGGACAGTCCCGCTTTTAGAGTTACTTAGTAGTCGAATTAAATATATATCTACACTCAATAAGCAAGAGGCATAGCATAGTTATTCAACTATAGCCACAGAATATTATAATACTACCTACTACGACAGCCTACCGAGACGTGCAGCACTGATCAGTGTAAACATTTCAAATCATAACCAAATTACGTAAAACTTTTTTAATAAAACTTAATTGTAAGTAAAAATATAAAAGGTCGGTCGGTAGCGAGGCGAGAGGCAACGATAACGTATTCAGCGGGAACAAAGTCGCATTGCTGGCGCCGAAACAACAAACAATTTACATATCTCCACGCCGAGGACTTCACGGAAAAGGTCGCCGCGATTGAATTTTATGAAAAAATACTTCTTGTTTCTTGCCTCGTAAATATTTATTAGATATTTTTCACGTAAATTAACCATCGCCTTGAATCCGGTATGTCTGGTACAATGACGATGAATATATTTAAAAATGTCTATAATACACGTACAAGTAGTTATTGACGGAAATAAGTCCGCCGTCTGTAACATACTTCATATTAAATGCTTGAAACGGTAAACTTTTTTTTTTGGGTTAACAAATTACGAAACACATTTTCACGAATGCATAGTTCAATAAATACCTACCAACACTGTTTAGAATAATACTAAACAGGAACACCGATCAGCTCTCAGAACATTTTTGCAATTCAAACGCTAGCAATGGCTAGTATTATTTATAGTCCAACCAGACAATACAGCAAACATATTGTAGAATGCAGCAGCTTTGTCTGCAAATTCATGAAACAGGAGTCCAAAAACAGTTTTCATCGGTTCAATTAAAACTTGGTCGTGGTCGCCGAGCGGCTGTCGCTGGCGCATAATTACGGGTGTCACTCATACCGGCTGGCTTGGCCTCTGAGCAGGCAACAATAGAAATCCACCTTCCGATAGATATTGTCTGTGATTGGAACTAGTACATGATAACGAAAATGTTCACTCTAATTCACTCTAGACTTGCCTTATGACAGAATTCGTTAAAATTTTCTGTGACGGTGTATTTTTTATATCTGTCAAACGACATATTGAGATCTTAATAACCAGGTACTTTATGAGTGTTTTATAAGAGAACCTAACCAGTGCTTGAAGACGTCAAGTCTGTTAACCCACACAGTAAAGAAAGGGCTAATTATATTTTTCATCAGTACATAGTCGACAATGCTCTGTAATTTCTTGTTCGTACCAAAATTTCTGTATAATTACTTCTAACGTAACTCGGTTGCGGCTACTAAGCCATCTCGTTTCAAAGTGTTGGAGTAGGTACTTGGATACTACGTTGGATATCAATGGTTTCATTTGGGACCACTGGCGCCCGTTGTTGTAGACTGTGACAAAGCTGTAAATTAATTACGGTAATGCCACGAACACGACGCGTCCGGTCCCTGCGATTGTTACCGAATACCGTTAAATTTCTTCCTTGTCTTATTCATGTTCAGAGTTATTACTGTGAATAATATCTAGACACTTGAGATTTTATAACTGCTGCAAATATGGTATCTTGTGTGACCAACTATTGAAAGCTAGTAAGGGGTGAGTACCTAGGTACCTAATCTTTATTTTACAAATTTAATGTCATTATGTTTGTCAAATTGTATAGAATAATATTGTATCAGTGGCGACTTCGAAAAAAAAATATATTTAACCGTTTCGCACTTTTAATTGATAAATAAAAATTTAATTAATTCCCAAATTTCAATTGTTTTTTAACAAATTTTTCAATTGTTTTTCAGCATATCATCTGGCGTAAGAATGATGCAGCAGTAGTGACGACGTTTCTCTTAGAACTCGACGTTCCGAAAGGAATATATAAAAAAACTAGATGCGCCCGGCGGTGTTACCCGCGATAAAAAGTATGAAAAATTAAAACATCTATCCCACGGGAACCATACATTTTACCGGGATAAATAGTAGCCCATGTGTTATTCCAGACTGTAATCTATCTCTGTGCCAAATTTCATCCAGATCCGTTCAGCCGTTCGGGCGTGAAAGAGGAACAAACATCCATCCATCCATCCATCCATCCAAACTTTCACATTTATAATATTAGTATAGATAGTATAGAAGTATAGAAGTATAGATGGCAGATCCCATGCAATCCCGGCCACAATAGTACTATAATTAAAAGTTTAGTTAAGGGGTGTTAATATATATCCAAAATCTTACTTCGTGATACATTGTTACCAGTTGCCAGGGTGGGCCCGTAATTATACATATTTAAAATATAATTATCATATTATTAAATTAGCTGGTTGCCGCGCAATCCCCAAACACTTACCTATTAAGAAAAAAAAACATAATTAAAATCGCGCTATCTGGTTCGGCATATTTCGGGCGCGTTTGGTCTGGTTCCGGCCACCACAATGATTCTGGTTATAACCGACTGTCGTATAAAAAACAAATAGTCATAATTGCAGTTATAAAATAAAACCTTTTTTAGGTTCCAATAAAACATATTAAACTTTACCAATAATTTAGTTTATCCACGTGCCTTATAGTACCTATGCAGTGGGGCGTGCCTCGAATATGAATAAGTAAATAATATTAATAGTTAATGAGATATTTGTATGCGTTATTCAAGCTGTGTATTAATTATTTAACTCCAGTGGCATCGGCCGTTTCCACCCCTTTCATTTCGACTACACCGCATGCGCCCGGTTGAATGAATAATTGAAATATTCATCATCATTGACACCCTGCATTTGTTAATTTTGAATATGCCCAACTGCGATATTCTGTGCATGTATCTCTTCTGGTGTCGTATACAGAGTGATTCAGAAAGGGTATACTAAGCCTAAGTATCTCACTAATATAAATGTGAAAGTTTGGATGGATAGATGTTTGTTTTTTTTTTTTTTTTTTTTGTGGGACTAGGCCCGCCACACACTCCCACCACTGCTACTCCTGTAAGCCAGGATCTACAGTGGTGTCCAATGAAGACACCGAGGTTTGACCCTCGGCGAGTCCCGGGATAAAGTTAATTGTCTTGGAACCCGCACGAAATTAATCGAAAGATAAATAGGAGGAGTTGGAAGAAAATTATCTACTTCCCTCCATTGCAAAGCGGGAGACAAAAAGATCTGGTAGACAAATGTCCACAGAAGTAAGACTATTACAGCTGGACTAATTCCAGGTGTAAGGCACCACGGAGAGTTTAAATACTAATTGGTCCTAAACTTGTGAGCTGATTAAACTTGATTCCAGTAGTAGGTATGGCAAAAACGCTTGAACGCACGGAAGTTATCCCTGGTTTCCACAAGGTCTGTGTAGTATACAACTCCAGAAGTTACTTGCAAACTATTAAGCATAATGTTCCGTTCGTTTTGCCAGAGATTGCACTCCCAGAGGATGTGATGTGCAGATTGCTCGTTTTCGTTATACGGCGTTGAACATTGACACAGAGGCGAGGGTACTAATTTAAAATAGAATAATTTGCTCTTAAAGTTACCATGGCCAGTTAAAAATTGTGCCATACAGTGATCCACCTCCATCCACGTCTTCTCCAAACGATCACGAACGCAAGGAAAGAACTGGTGGAGGTGGCGGCCCTTAGTTGTTGTATCCCAACTGCTATTATATATAGATATAATAGCAGTTATAGATGTTTGTTACTCAATCACGCCAAAACGGCTTAACGGATCTGGATGAAATTTGGCACAGAGATAGATTATAGTCTGGAATAGTACATAGGCTACCCGGTAAAATGTGAACCATTTTATCCCGGTAAAATGTAAACGCGGGTAACACCGCGGGGCGCAGCTAGTATTGATATATGTAGTGTATTGACATTAAGTCTCTTCAGACTACAAAAGTATGGTAAACCTTCTCATCACTATTAAAAACATAATGGTTAAATTCTTAGATCGTATATAGGTCTATGATCTGAACTGATCGAATCTGGCATACTGCATCAGAATGAGCGATGCGCTGTTCTGTCTGCGTGTGGCCTCACCTTTAATTAAGTAGCTAGGTACGTTTCTTACATTAAACTAAGTTAGCTTTTTGGTTGGCCGATATTACTTTCCAATAGCGTTGTGCACTCGACCAATTTTCGAATGAGGCAATAACTGCAAACTAGCGCACTTTTTTATTTTTATAAATAAAAAAGGATCAATACTTACGACGTCCCGTTTGAAAACAAAAATAAAACTTATACGCTAAATGTAAAAACAACTTTTGTTAAACCGCCTGCCAAATAATCTTTCCTACAAAGTACAGAAAGCTCTTGAAAGCGATTCCAAGAAAACCATAGTTTATGGGCTAAGAAAGATCGTTGGTAAAATAATCTTCTTTATAACGACATCCCACATCAAGGTAACATGATATCAGCCTATTGATATCTTTTTTCGAGTGACCTCAAGTTTCTAGTAAATAAATGTCCTTCGTATTTTTCTCTTAACAAAAGAAAAAATATTGTTTGGCAGCATATTCTACACAGCGGGCATTATTCTAAGGATGCTGTCCTCAATTTAAATGAGAAAAAAGATCACGGCCCGGTCGACAACGCAGAATCTTCGTCGTAAAAAAACAGGGTAATAAAAAGTGTAATAAAAGTAAACATAATGATAACTTTTACTGGATTGGGTAACGTTCTTTTTAACAGTACGAACAATGTTTATTTGGTAAATTTTCGTTGATATTTCCATCCCAGAAAATGGCCGCAAGCCGTAATCCCAATACCAGAGGTTATGCGGATTGTTTAGTAGTACCAAAACTCGTATAATTCGTTTTATTTCCCTAAATTCTAATTCTATTAATTTTCTTTCGCCATTAGTCCATTGGGAGCCAATTGGATTAGTTCCTTATATAGAGATATTGTAGTGATACCTAATGTTTTGGTTTTGGTCTTGCGAAAATTCCAAAACCGAACTTATGTGATACACACATTGCTCTCCAGCTTCGCAGCATTTAAATTGATTTGGATAAGATGACTCCAATCATAAGAATGGATGCGAATTTGGGTCAGGCTTTTATGCCAATTTATCGGCGCGGTGTCGAAATGGTGAGATATAAAAGTTAGCGTAGCCATATCGGGTAATTTCGTGATAAATTGGTCGAATTTATCACCCGATTGAACGCGCTAAATTCGCGCGCTGTCGACGTTCAACTCGCATCGTAATGCCGCCCATCGTGTCGTGTATTTATCATTGGCAGCACATACGTTCTAAAACGGACTTTTATTGAACCATACTGCACTGCGAAATACGTTGAATCCACAAGAAAGTAGTTCAAGTTCAACATCTATGTAAATAAAAATGAAATGATGTTCATATATTGATTTATATTTACGCGAATATTACCTACACATTGAAATAAAACCAACTATATGGATTTTATCGTGTTTATTTTGCGTTGGGAACGGTGTAAAAAACAAATATCAACGCGATAATTAGTTTTATTTCAATTAAATGATGTGTTTTCGTAAGTGCATCACCTCAGAACGGGTGGACCGAAGTAGCAATTTCTTTTTAAGTTCCCAATAGCCCGAATAAGGTTTTTAGGCAAAGAATAATTTAGAAAGTAGATTGAAAAATTGGAAAATTCTAAATCTGAAATTGGTAGAGCTGAAAGTGCTTATTTAACAGTCTGGTTTTACAATATTTAAATTAATACACGTACTTTACATAACGTCGGCATTAATTATTCATCCAACAAAGTTTGATCAATATGAATTTTATGTCTTAATTATAAAAAGAACATTTATATGTATTTCACGATTTTATCGTTTTCCTATTGAACGTTCTGTATTCGCACGATATCGACAAATGACTGGCACATGATCATCTTACTGTAAAGCTGTCATTGGTAACACATAAATCTTAAAGACGGCTTTTATTGGAGCCACAATCCTCGCAGATGTTCACATTATCGTCGGAAGGGGAATTCGGTAATATGTTAACAGCGCTCTTACATTTATTTGTTCCGGTTCTTTAAGAGGGTATTGCCGCCTCGTAAGTATAGCCTCCTGCTTACCTCATTTTTGTGTGGTGACCTAACTATTTTATCATTTTTTTTAGTTGCTTGATATTAAAAATATATGAAGTTTCCTTAACATACAAACAAAAATATAAATTTACAATGGCATTACAAAGTGCTTTTCTTGTCATAAATTATTTGTAATAAATTTTACAGACGAAAGTCCTCTGTAACATAACTAAACAGATCAAAAGTTTCTATAACTGTGGGAGATATTGTTTAATTACCGACTTATACTTATTATTTCTAATTCAGAAATATTGAAGTCTCTGCTTACCCCTTTCGGGTATAACGCGTGATGGTGTTTATTTATTTTATTACGTTTTCAGAGTGTGCAGAAGGTATATGAAGATCGCTGACTCGGTTCTTTTATCAGAATCGTATACTTAGAACCAACCACAGAACAACATTACTCAAGAGATCCAACGTAGCGAAAAGTGCTCTGTCATAAAATGTATGACGCGAAATTTATGATATGGATAAAACACTTGTGCAGATTTTAAACTCTACTGTACCGAGTAAAGTAAATAAGGAGAACTCTACCTCGAGAGTGTACTTATATATCTCACAATACATTGCGTTTCTTATCCGTTATATATTGGTGGTTTGTTCTTACACATTACCTGCCTAGTTTCTTTTCATAAGTGGGCAGGGAATAAAGTCCCAATAGTAGGTGGGCTACCTACTTTTAAAATCTATTGGAATCAATAGAGCGTGATCTACAAATACCCAAAAAACAAATGGTGAATAGGTTAGGTCCTAAATAAAAAGGTAAAAAACGATGCATCGGATGACGTAACGTTAGGAAAGGGGCCAGCGACAGGCCGTATGGCCGGAGAGCGGCTGCTGGCACGCTAATTGATTCCACGGGACTGGCTCGTCGATCCCGCGAGATAAGCTTACGTACCTACCACCGCCCCTTTGTTTTAATAATGAAGACTAACCATTTTACTCGGTAAACAAGCAACCCTTTTTTAGCAATAAAGCTTTTAGGAATGTGAATATTTCGCGGCTCCGGAAATTTTTCGGATCTAATAAACGGGTAGGCCCCTAAGTAAATAGGATTCTTTCTTTTGGCAAGATTATTTCTAAACAAAAAACTGCGGTTATCTTTGCTTTTTCAGGAAATAAAAGATGTCAGAAATGATAAAAACAAACGAAATTTGTAAATCATGATTATTATTTGATTGGCAATCAGAAACGCTTGGTGCCAGTAGGTGCACCCATGGATGCAGGTGTAGGCCTACCGGACTGTTGGTAAATTATTGGTGGTCTCTGCTTGATTCATACCTACTTTATAGCAGGACTTAATGCGGTCGAATGGCTTTATTGGTAAGTACTCATTGAGCGAGATAATCTACAGCTGTTGGCATCGCTTCTTCTTATACAAGTTGTAATAAATTTCACGAAAGTACTCTCAAAACTCGGACCGATAAAAATTAATATTTGGTGAAAACGATTTCATAAGGTTTCTGTAATAGTAGATGCTATCATGGCTAGTCTTACTCTATATAAAACTAGATATTTCTATAAAATCCGTTCTTACTGTGTAATGTCATCGATAAAGCGGCAAATCCTTAACGTAAAAAATACCGATACGAAACGTTATGGCTTTTTCTGGGTCGCACGATATTGTCTGTCAGTCACACCGCACATACTTTTGCGACGTATTATATCGAGATACAGGGCAGCCGTATCCGTCCCGCCGTGATATATATTTTAAACATGACCGCGTCACGCCACTGCGACGTGATCTGTTTTATTTGTTCACCCAATTACCTTTACATACATAAACAATTTCCAATTGGTAAGGACAGAATTCGATTATGTGGGGATAAAGCGACCGGTGCTATTTGTAAACACAATGAGACCGCTCGTGGATATTATGTTAGGGATATTAGCTTAGCTGCCTAAACTTTATAGGTCCTAAAGTATTCGGTATTCATTTATATAGTACTTATATATGGTTCAAAATAAAATAAAATACCTACCTGTAGTTGGGTATTTCGAATAGATACAATGCCTACCTAACTACTATCAATGATTATTAAAATTAATTGAATTTGTCTAATGGAGGATGATAACATGTATCTACTTAATCCTGGTCATAAATCCGTAACTTGGTCATTTTTCCTCTTACTAAATTTGTGCAATCATGAACGGAGTTTACTGAAAAAGTTTGCCTCTTCAACATTTCTGAAAGTTTCGTTGATAGATAAGGTTGCGTTTGTCTTTATGGCGCTATAAAGCAGTTATTGTCGGGGGCGATAACGGCGATTTATAACACTTTAGCGCTGACCGGTCCCAAGGGCCTGGCCCAGCGGACCACACAACCCACGGTACCTACCTACTTATGTTTATTTTCACACATTTATAATGTTCGTTCTAAGGTACCTATTTATCGGCTAAAAGCTGTGTTGGAAAAATAGGCTAGCGATATTTTTACACTAGACAGTGAAAAAGGCTGGCTTTTCAGTTCATTTATTTTTTTATTTTGTTAGGTCTACTTATATACGTAATGTAAGTAGGTTGTTTTTTTTATTTGACAGTAGTAGGTACTTCCACCAAATAAAAAATCACCTGTATTTAGCCTACCTTAGGTACCAAGTAAAAAAAAAGCATTCTAATTGCAGTTACATATTGTAAAATGTGCGATAAATATTTTATCGGGTGCTCACATACAAAACTCGGCTAATAATATGGTTGGATTTAATTAATTAAAACACGCCCGACCCGTAGAATCTAATGAGAGCAAGTAACACGAGGGATTTCCATGGCAAGAAAGATTTCCCTTAGGAGAAAAATGTTATCCAGTATGTGTAGGTACATATCTATACAATACGGTTTTGTTCGATAAGCTTCGTTTTTTCTTTAAAAGAGATTATACCTAGACACTTTTTTATTTTTTAAGTTATTTGACTATTGCCAGACAGTCACTAACTAAGCAGCCTTTGTATTATGAGTATCATACAATGTTCTGGAGCGTTGCAAGTCATATACAGACCTAGTTCAAATAACAAAAAATAATTTCAGAAATCTGAACCGGCTGAAATGGAACTTGCAACCGAAGATGCAGTGAGCCGAAACACTAATGCTCAAAACATAAGCTAACTACTAGACCAGTAGTCAATTTTATTTATAGAAATAATCGTTTTCAGCAAACATTAAATGCCCACTGTTAATTTTAAGACAAATCGATAAAATATTGTGTAGGCGGACAATAAATATGTAGGTAGTTATAAGGACGACAGGGCAGACTACCAGCGCCCTCTGTTACATCGGAAAAAATAAAGTGGTGCACTTTATAAAATTTTATTTACATGTACAACAGATTACATAGCACAGGAAAATTTATTAAAAAGAAAATAACTGAAATATTTACAAACTAATATAACTTAAAAAGAGTATAGAAAAGCTATAAAATGTGTAAAAAATTTGGCCCATGCGGTAGCGTGCCCAAGATGCTGGCCGCATTTCCTCGCTGAATAGCCAAAGCTACTCGCTGAGCGAGGAAATAGCCAGCCCTTGGGTCGCCGGTTGCGTCGACCAATCTTCTAGAAAGATTTTCTATAAAATTAATGGTGCTTGGGCCCCATGGACCTAGGGTCTCGACTCCAAACGGAACGAATATGTATTCGGAGCCGATAACCGAATACTTGCGCCGTTTTAAGTTTTCGGCCCCCTCTGCCGCCGCGCCCGCTCTCCGACATGTTACCTGGAGGTGGGACGGAGCCAAAGTGTCGACGCAGGTTGCGTCCCACACCAGTGCCCGCCCCATGCTCCAGGGTATGAGTGACATACCGTCTGGTCTCTTGCCATCGTCACGCACGATACCTTGCGGCTCTAAAATGGCCGGTACGTTGGCGGTGGCAAGAGAACGACGGATGATGTCATTCAGAGCAGCATGGCGAGAGAAGCGGCCGGCACTCTTGACGCAAGAAAGTCCATGGTGCCCAAGACTGTCGACAACAGCCCCGCATGGGCATGTGTGCGGAGTGCAAACCTCAGCTCCGAGACGCAAGCCTAGAGCTACACGAAGTGTGTTTGGGTCGAGGTAGTTTCCCGTGTTTGCACATGGATATGCGTGCAACCAGTAGCCGGACTCCTTACGAGAAACTGCCTCGAGCCTAGCAATCTCGGAGCCTGAGCTATTATTTACTAAATCCCTGAAGTGGGCGCTGCAGCATAAATCATCCCAGCTTTTTTGGGATGTGGGATCTGATGGCTTTAGACCCGGCCAGGCCATCTGCCACGCTTTTCTACCTTCATCGGCGAAAGAAGTTTCAAAATTTAATATGGATGCTCGAGACAAAATTTGTTTTATTAGGTATTCGTTCTTATATGTTGAAGATAGAAAAGCTGGTAAACAGACACTGGAAATTTTGCGTATTCCTACTCCTCCATGTCTTATGGGTAGGGATGCTTGCGTCCAAGACTTTGCGGTTAATTTTACATTAATGATACTTTCAAAACTTGATCTTATTAAATTATCCACGGAAATTAGGGAATTTTGGTACAACCAAACTGGAGAGGAACGAAGGAGATAGATAAATTTAGGAACAAAAAGACAAAACTTTAAAATAAAAAGGGCTGAGTGTGCGTTTATTTCTAATAAACGATGGGAATGTTCTTTGAATTTTGTTAACGACTTTTCAATGAAAGGTTCAATCGCATCAGGAAATATTGGGGACCCCAGAAGATGTAGCGACTTTTGGTCAACAATTTTGATGTTACGAGCCAAACTGTTAAATTGTTCAATTATTTGTATTTTATTTTGAATATTCTCGGACAAAAATAACTCACACTTGTCAAAATTTAGCACAAGACCTAAAGAATTAAATTTTGAAATGATGTTTTTGAGATCTAAAAATACTTTGTCTGGGGTGTCTCCTAGGGTACCGTCATCCAAATACCAAACATTTAATTTAGAGTCCAAATTTTGTATAATAGAATTGATTGCCAAACTAAATATGGCCGGGCCTAGGGGGTCACCTTGCACATAAATAATAATAAGCACATAAATTTACAATTATAAACAAATTACAGCAATGAGACCAACACATATTAGTAAATAAAATACATAGATAATTTTATTAGACTGTGGTAATATAATATTGTAGATCCAAAAATTCTATAAAGTAATAAATAATTCTTACAACAAATTTGAAGTTATGTTACCATGATGAGTAAATTTATGTTTTGGTCATATTTGCCAGTAGGTGAGTTTAAAAAAATATGTTTGGTAGATAATAAATAATTTTAGGTTCATATTTTTTTTAAATTAATAAATGTCTACAGGTGGTGGTCTTCCAAATAACATATTCCATGAAACGGGTTGAACTAATTGTGAATATAAATCATCTTGCTTAAACATTGGAATAATACAGTTCAAATACTGGACCATTTCATATGCATCAGGAATGTTATCTCCCTCCGAACAGAACTTGTACAAGACTAAGCATGGAACTGACTTTTGTGTTGTGATTTCATACAATAATGATGAGAAGCCTCCTCCAAATATTTTCACTGGAGTATTTTTAGGCTCATGTTCAACCCACTCTAGAGACTTCACTTTACTCTTGTGGGGACAAAGCTCGCTGACTACATATCTAAAAGGCGATGTCAGTATATGCTTTTTCTCATGAGCGAAGCTGCTTGTTAGAATTATAATTTCCTTAATGTTCTTCGCCTTGAACTTATCGACAACTTCAGTCAGGAACTGTTCTGAATATTTGCAAACGAGTGGGGCTCGCAGTTGCATGATAATTATACGCTTAGATTCACACTGGTACAGTTCACAACATCCAGAAAGGCTCCCAGAGTGTAGGTTGTAAGGGTCGTAGCCCGACATAGGAACGAGCGCTGGGCTATACACGGATTCGATTTTTTTCATGTTTAACGAAGAAATCAACAAATCACAGGAAAGTTGCGCGATATTTCCTACCGCAACGCTGGGTAGGATGAGTGAGTACTCGCTCAAATCGCTGTTTATTAGAGTTTGCCACAGATTTATTTCAGCCATTTTATAGCACTTGAATTTTATATCTCACTATAAACAAAACAAATCAATAATCGTTTGCTTTGCTTCTTTCACAAACAAATATGCGTGCGTGACAGACAGAAATTAAGAGTTTCTGATTTTGATACGAAACGTTTGTCGATAAAGTTGAAAATGCCATACACTCGCGCGTGCGCTCTTGATTAACCTGAAATATATATTCTGTGCACAGCACAGAATAAAATTACTATAGTGTACCTTATATAAAAAAAAAACAAGGCACATACGAACATGCTGGCCTTGGGCTAACTGTTGAGCTTGTTGGACTGCACAAACATTTGGCTGACTGCTACGGTAGGCTCCCCGCTCCACAACTTTACTTCCGAAAAAAGAAAAATGTGTATTTAAGGTGGAAGCTCAGGGGCAGGCGCGAAATTCAAAATGGCAATGGTTTCTATTTTTTTACGAAAGATTTGGACATCTTTACGATGACATTTAGTGTTTTGTGATATTAACATTCTGCATTGGATGTTTCGATGTATTAAGTTTGCTTAAAAAATACCTAAAGCGATACAACACCATAAAGTTAGTAAAAGTAGCGGTTTTTACAAACCTTATGGTATTGTATCGGATTAGGTATTTTTTACCCTTAAGTATTGAAAGTATTATTGCTACATTGGCAAAATACCTACTATGTTGTGGATTTGGCAATATTCATATTAATTTTATTTCATCGCATTTCATTTCGTAAAGATAGAAAAGGAAAAAGAACATTGAACTTTCTCCCTTAGATATAAAGCCTATAAAAGGGTTTAATAGGGTTTTTGAACGACCTAACTGATATCAGATTTGACTTATGACTGACTACCCATTGACTTGGCTTACCTTCTGAAGGGGCTATCCTATAACGCTGGGTAAGTTTATGACTCAGATAAGTCAAACTTAAAACCAGTTCAAAATTTCAAAGTTCAAAAAATTTAAGGACTGTTCGCGTCCTGCCTGCAACCTATGGTACCTAACTGCTGTAATCCAAATCGAGATTTTAGTATCGTAATTTGCACAAATGGTGTGAACGGTGCCGTTCATTCATATCATAGATAAAATAACGCTATCTATGTATTGATATTCTTCTGTATGGCAATATTGGCAATGGCTTTGAGCAATGGCGACCACAGCCACAGCTGTTTGCAAATCTGATTTTTTTTGGTAACGTTTCTCATTTTTCACAGGACAATAGATGCAAATCAAAAAATATTTTTGCGATAAGGCATTTGTTACTAATATTGATTGGTGCTGAGTATGACCGAAAAAGAAAGCGTGGATCCACAACTAGAGGACTTTATTCTCGCTGAAACGCAAAAACAACGTTTTCAGGTTAGTCTGTACTAATTACACAAAGATAAATGAATAAATTATGAATTTTGTGTCGAATCTATTTACATGTGATATGAAAATCCATTTATCAAGACACCTAAGTATTTATTTTGTAACGCTATGCCTTACCGACCTTTGGCCTTTGACCAACGTCTCATAATAATCCATAACTAGCCTGTTCAGCTGTACCGGGTGGTTGCGGTTTCAATTCCCGCCTGAGCAAATTTCAGCCATGATCTTTTCGTAATATGCCTGGTCTGGGTGCTACTAAATTCGCTCCCAGTCCTTTGTACGGCATAATACAAGGGTTGCTTGGTTTGGTAATGCTCCAGTCAGATAGTCAGATAGTGATAGTGTGTTTATATGGTGGTGTATTAATTTTGTTTTAAATTGTAATCAATCTATTTTATTGGACTTACTATCACACACTTACCTTTTCATTTTATCTGCTTCAGGTTCTTGTACATGGTCTGACAGATACATGCTGGGATACATGTATGGGAAGGCCGTCAAACCGTCTCGATTCCAAAACTGAAGTGTGCATTATGAACTGTGTTGAGCGTTTCATAGATGCCACAACATACATTACCAGGCGTCTCATGAATACCACCAAGTACCGCTCGGACACCCCACTTGAATTCCAGTAAATTTAGCAAAAACAACAAAACCAAAATGCTAGCTAGCATTAAAGACTTTTTGCGCCGTCACAAGAAGAAGTTTATTGTGACAGGTGTTGTGTTTGGTGGTTTATATTTGTTAACAAGCTATGCTCAAAAGAAATTGAGGGAATGGCAGGAGAAAGAAGCAAAGAAGTTCTTTGAGATGACCCGTAAAAAACAACATTTTGAAAGCACAGAACGCACTTGCAATCAGACCATACTATCCCTCTCAAAGATTGTCACAGAGAGCATCCTAGGGGTATTAAATACTGAGGAGTTGGTGCAGAAACTCCAGGAGAATCCAGACAATAAATTACAATTATGGGAACAATTGAAAGTTATGATCTTCACAAGAATCTGTGTCCTTGTGTATGCTCTGTGTATACTACAAGTAACATTAAGAGCACAGCTCAATATTATTGGTGGTTATCTGTACAGAGATTCAGTTCATGAGGATGACCCCCTCATTGACAGTGAACTGCAGGCCAAGTACTTGTCTTTATGCCACCATTTTGTGGGCCAAGGAGTTGAAGACTTGGTAAAACAAATAGAAAAAGTAGTAAAGCGTGTAGTTGAACCAATATCATTGAAAAAGAAGATGACTCTACAGGATGTAGAGCAAATCTTTTGGTCAATACAAACCATTCTGTGCACAGACACAGTGAATGGAGATCCAATCAAAAAGATGGTGCACTATCTAGTAGATCACACAGAAATAAATGAAGCAAAGCTTGATACTATTGTAAAGGAAACTATGGATATATTAGAGAGTGATGAAGTGACATCCATAGCAATGTCATCTGTTAGCCGGAGCTTCTCCTCAGTTATTGATGAAGTTGCAAATTTATTTGTATCAAAATCTACACCGGTAAATAAAAATCATTTGGAGTTAAATGTTGAACATTGTATCACAAATGGAGCTTTAAAATTAGGAGTAGGTCCCGACAATTTTGTAGATGTGAATAAGATAGAGTTGCACTTTGTGAAGTTGCTACCGGTTATAAACGAGCTCATCACAAAGAACACATGCAAGGCTAACACCAACATTCCAGATTTACTGACACAACAACTCACTCTCAATGAGAAACTAAGACTTCTGGGTGCAAACATTTATGAGGTGTTTAGCTGTTTATAGGCTTTTATTCCAATTTATTATTAAATATAAGGTCAGCATGACATTTATTATTGCTATAAATTAAATAGTAGGATTAGAAGGTATGTGTATTCTTCAAATGGTCAGGTGGAAAACATTATCAACAGTATTATTGTTGAAAGTAAAATTGTCACTATGTATAATTTCGAGTGTAGTTATTGTGGTAGTTAAGGTATAATGTTTTCTATATTCAAGCATTTAGGTGACAGTAATAAAATATTGAAAATAATACTTTCTTCATTTTACGTAACTACTTACAAATTCATAGAACGGCGATACTTGGCGGAAAGCCGTTGTTAAACAAATGGGGGAAGAGGAACCCACTACTAACCATCGGCTTGTAACTTTTTCCAATTATAAACCAAACAAGTTGATCGATAATTAAAGAAGTCACCAACACCGAACTCCTTTAAGATTTTAGTCGAGAAACAGTCAGACATATATCTCGACTAACATCTTAGAGGTGTTCGGTGTTGCCGACTTCTTTAATGTTGACAAGCTAAGTTACGTTACTTTTGGGGAATGGAGTTGAATTTCCTATAATGAATATCACCTGCTGCACATCTTGTGTAATTTATCTGGTCTGAAGTTGGTTAAAGGCGCGCCGCGGTAGATATTTAATAGTAAAATATTTTCTGGATCGAATTTCAGAGAGGTAACGATAAATGACGCGAACTTTTGACGAATGCAAATATCGTGAAGAAAAAAAGTGAAGTTTGCCAACCCTCACTAAGCCAGCCTCTTGAACAAGCCAGCGTAGTGGAATGTGCTGAATCTCCTTCGTTTTGTTAGGTTCGTCCAGTGGCGTATTTAATGATTTTGCGCCCTGAGCCTATATGGTTTAGCGCCCCATAAATCAACGAAACAGGTAACACTAGCTGTTACCCGCGACTTCGACCGCGTGATATTTAACAAAAAAGTTTTTCTGAAATAAAATTAGCCTAAGTTACTCTTTGTTACATCAGCTATCTGCCAGTGAAAGTCCCATCAAAATCGGTCCAGCCATATCAGAGATTAGCCGGAACAAACAGACAAACGGACAGACAACAATAATAAAAAAAATTGTTTTGGTATATGTACCGTGTATACATCCAAATGAACTTATTAAAAAGCGGTTAGCCTAGTTTTTTGTGCTTCAATATGTTGTTCGCGTTTCGTCATCTAATTTCGGTCAATTCAGCAATCCCTCCAATAACTATATTTATAATCAATTTGAAAACATTGCCAAATATACTTTTTCACAATATTCTGATTTTTAAGGAACACTAATTATTAAAACCAAAGAAACCGTTACCATACCTATCTGTCATTATTACCCATATTTTTTAAATTACCTTTGTATATTTATGTAATCGCTCTATATGGAATCCGAGGAGAGGAGATAAGATAAACGAACGATTTCAAATTTAAATTTGTTGCTGTCAAAGTGAATGACAGGAACTTACGTTTGTTTAAAAATACACGCAGCCATAGATTGCGACATTTGGGCTATTCGCCCTAATGTTATGCAATTCTAAGATATTTTAATGGATAAGCATTATATCTATCACAAGCTATTAATGTTCTCTTAAATGTGTCAATAGCTAAATGCGTTACACCAAGAATCTTGGTGGAACTCGTACTGGAAACAAGCGGATTTAGTTTCGGATCCCCGTTCTAAGATTTTTTAATTGACATGATAACTATGAATGAACAGATCGAGAGGAAACCTGCATCTTTAAGGATCTATTACAAGCAGATATCTAAAATGCTTACGGAGGCAACCTAAGCCTGTACTGGTCAATTATGACAGAATTCTCATCTCATGTAGGAGCTGGGCATGGGGCCCAGCCATAAAAGCAATTTCAGCTATCGGCTAAGTACAAAATGTTACCACGAAAGAGTAAAATGTATTATTAATTTCTAAAATGATTTCAGTAATACTGATGATATTAATGGCATTGATGATGAAAACTCATTTCTCTATCAATAACGCTATAGAACATTTGTTGATGCGCACTACAATATACACAAAAAGCGCCTGATCAAAACATAAGGCGGCATGCTATATTGGTCGTTATCAGTCAACCCATACACACGTTTTGTTTATTTGCAGTTAGTGTGATTTCAGTGAATAAGCAAGTAGGGAGGTACTTATCTAGCTGCACATGCCGTGATCATAAAAGTAACAAGTCCGAAATAAAGTCACAAAAGCTCTGGTGTCATTGTCGCGGTTGGAGTGGTGGTGACAGTTCATCATGAAAGGCGTGCGTGGGTATGTACAGCTGGTGCGGATCGGGCGGGCGCGCGCCGCGGGTGCCGATGCGGCGCGGATATGCGACAGGGCGGCGCAGCGCGGCGCGGCCCGGCTGCGCACGACGCCCGCCCGCAGTCGCCAATAACTCGTGCGAGTCGCGGAGCGCGCGCCACACGCTCCTCCTAATATCGATACGCGTTCATAAACGTGAACACTCAGTTACACTGAATCTCTGTGCGTCCACTTCCATTGACACTACCGAAGGATTTTTTTTTAAACACCATTGATGAGACGAATCGATCGGTGCACCGCCGTATCTGCTTATCAGTGAACGCGACGCGCATTTTTCATGTGAGTAAATTTTGCCGTATCGTATTTATTTGATTTCAGTGTTGGCTTTCGCATCAGTTTGTTATCTCAATAGGCAGGCAGGTAGGTAGGTCCTTATACATTTTAAAATGTTGGATAAATGGTAAATTATGGATCTGGGCGTACCTCTAGGTAGATATGTAGCCGCGATGTTTAATACTAGGTGAGACCCTCAATTAATACTTAGTATAAGTTCAATTATTAAAATTACATACTTAGGTACATTCATTACAGAATTCTCCTATTACGTACTGGTTACGCATAGGAATGCTAGGTAGGTAAAGGAAAAGAGAGTTTTCCAGCCGGACAGAACAATATACATAGGTACCTACTGTAATAAACTTTACGTAACATAAGTTATCATTTTTATTGTAAAGTTTAGTAGTTTCATAGGTCTTATAACAGTTTTATCTAGACTCTTCAGAAAATAAACATAAATTATCTTCTTGCTGTAAAAATATACTTCTATGTATATTGGTGTATATGTAGAACAAACATTAGTAATAGGTAAGTTGAAATGTTTATCAATCATATCTATAGTTAAACATTACATAATTACATAGGTTACTTATCTAGATAACAATAAGCTAGCTAGCTACATTATCAGCTTATGACTTCCTAAAATAACAGGAAAACAGACAGGTAGATAGGTACCCATAACTCTTCCAAAAAAATATATTGCAATGATACCCGAGTTCAAGTCCTAGTTAGATACTAAAGTGTATTGTACAAATGTGTTAGAAGCATGGTGTGAACTGGAATGCTGGCGCAGACAGCGGCAGCGCGGCGAATAGAGTAAGCAAACCAAAAGGAGTAAGCAGACCAATACTCATAGACATCCTCTACCAGAGATGGATAATATATGAACAGGACAAACGGAAAATCTACAAGTAAAAATAAATTTAACGATAGATTTCGCATAACAAAATATTTTGTATACGCTAACCCTCGCAATGGGCGATAGAAGCGATAAAAACAAACAACATATATTCAACAGTCCCAGCTCTAAAGCGCGTCAGACAATTATAATTTATAATTTACACCAATATGACTCCCTGCTGTATGTATTTACATCCTTAAATCGATGTACTCATACGTTGAAATCCAACGTTCCACCAGCATCTGTCTAAATACTGCAACAATACCTTCGTTTGTTGTCCCAAACGTTTAGTTCAAGGACATCGGTACACAAAATACACATCGTAAATTTGCTCGATTGAAATTAATTAACAATCAATTTATGTTTCACCCACCTACCTACTCGTAGTGCCGGTACACATGAGTGAATGATGGCGAATAATGCTTGTTTAACTAGTCGTGGGGTAGTTGTACTGTTTTTCTATACGCAAACATCGACGGCTAAGAGGAAACCCTATATTACCTACCTAAAGAGAACGAGAAACTCTCTTAAACCCTCAAACCATAGCTTGGAATGAAGACAGGATAGCCCTTACGCTAACGTAAACACACGCCACTACAGTTAGATTATACCGAAGTAAGATAACAAAATTTCACTAAGAAACATTTACTGGAAACATCGGAATTCCTAGCTATCGATTGCATATTTTTGCATTGCATTTACATACAAAATATGTTTCTTCTTGCTCTACATTATTAAGTTGGTAGCCTATCCTTAGTGCAGTGCGCGGGGGCACTAGCTAGCATGGCCACTCTATATATCCTGGATGACAAGATTAGTGCAATATCATTTAGTACTGTAAAACAAATGAATCAGAATACCGATAGCATTTGTTTGATATGTTGCAAGCCTATCGCGCGCGCACGCAATTTACCATAATCGATTTTTACATCATGCGTTGTGCTCTGCGCTATAAAAATATACTTAGATAAGCTTATGGCACGGCTCGACTCTGATATGAATACTGCAATAGAACACATGTTTAAGGGAAAACTTAGGTCATGCGCAAGTATTGCACGACTGCGCTGTCGTTATTTATTGGTTATGCTATAATCGCTACATCAAATTTCATTAAAATATGTTCAGTTGTTCTTGCGTGATGGTTAGTTAATCTTATAAACAATACACAATCACATTTATATAGGCAGTTAGGAATATCGCTTATTCGCACAATCCTGTTCTATTTGGACCCATCCCAATACTACTTTACCTATCCACATTATATCGTAACAGCAGCAGCATGTATGTAACGTGTGCCTAAAATATATAACGTACATATTTTAAAACGCATAATTACATGCTAAATTAAATCTTAATATTGTTTGGGTAACTACAACTAATAATGAAGGCCTGGTAGGTATACTAGGGCTGCCACTCGTACTATATTAAATAGTTTCGTACTATATTTCGGTCAATAATTGTAGCATATATTATAGAAAAATAATATAGAACGAAAAATGTTATATTTTTAACGATAATGCAACTGTTGCGCTTTTTATAATAATAAAATACAACATCGCCAGACGACACCAACTATATGGTCCCACACTAAGGTACGCTTGTATTATGGGTACCGTACACAGATATATGAGAGATACACAGATATATCGTGATCTGTGGTACCGTACAATGGACTGAGGTCGAACTCAGTATTACTCAACATCCATGACTCGGATACAAATATTCGTGTTCATCACACATATTTTGTCCGTATCAGGATTCGAAGCCGGGACCCTCGGCACAGGGAGCAGGTTCACTACCAACTCCGCTAATCGAATCGTCAGGCTTTGTTTATATTCATTGACATTGGCTGAATACCTACCGTTTATTGGGTGAGGCCATGGAAGATAGCAAGAAAGACTTCCAAAAAAGTGGTAACCCTAAGGTATACCTAACACATTTGTACGTTTGACGAATCGGTATTTAATTACCTACTTACTTTAAGTTTTAATCTTGGCATATTGAATATATTTTTGAAAATACACACCCAATGTGTCTTTAGCGCATTTGAAATCATTATGTAAAGTCAACATTCCGATTTGTTGATTTAAAAAATAATCATTGCTCCAATCAAATTGAGAAATTTGTTTTTTACCTACAGGACCGCGCTGCTCTGTCTGTCTGTTGCGACATACATACGGATACAGCTTACAAAATAACATGGTTCTGAAGGAAAACATTCTCTATGGTAAATTTGTAACCCATTTCATACAGACCCAACCCGTTTTTACCGTGTAATAGGCACTAACAAACAAGTGGGTACCATATAATAGGTTGTTATCTTTCTACCAGTTGAATTAACCAAAACATATTCCACAACAGAATTCAAAACATTATGTTGGTGAAAAGTAAACAAAATTGAACCTTATGTGTACTGATGTGGTCCAAGATTAAAAAGATAGTAAGTATACAAATAATTTATATTTTTAATTAAGTACCTATAGGTATATAACTATACTAACTATAACTAAACACGACCAATTTTTTTTTTCCTGGAAACCATAGTTAGTTCAGCAATTGATTCACTTACGATGCTACTCTTTTTTATGTTGGCAGTTGACTACAAAGTAGTGCCATTTTTGCTAGAGTCAAGTAAAGTGTTTCTTCGTTATTTTAAATATCAGTATGCCTGATGATCTATCCTTCTCTCCTCCTCCATCTTTCTCTCATTTCTGAGGATGACTCCTTTGGTGAAGCCTCACAGACTGCTGTTTCCAGCGGTTTCAGTCGGTTGCCTGAAGGAGAGGTCTCTAAGGAACCTCTATATCACCTACCACCTACTTACCCTCTATCTATACTTATAATTAACAATATACTCGGCTCGCTCTCAGTCCATTGTAATTTATGCAGTGCCCATAATAGAATTAAGCGTGGTTTAGTTTGGGACCTTACGGTCAGTTTGTTCGTCTAGCGATATTATAATTTGCTATGATAGGTATATAGATGTAAACATGTTTTTTTATAATTGATAGAACTAGGCGATACTTGGCGGAAATCCATTGTTAACCTATGGGGAAAGAGGACCCACCCCTGACCCTCGAGAGGAGAGAGAGAGGAGTTCGGGTGTTGTTGGCTTCTTTTATTATCGATCAAACTTGTTTGGTTTATAATCGAAGAAGTTGACAAGCCGAGGGTCAGTGGTGGGTCCTCTTTCCCCATAGGTTAACAATGGATTTCCGCCAAGTATCGCCTAGTTCTATCAATTATATATAGTACGAGTATTGATAAGTACCTAATAATTTTGTTTTTTTTTGTGATCTTGAGATTTGGGTCTAGTCACTGGAGCAGGTCCTATAGACGCAAATAGGTACCCACGGGTACTGTTCTTTGTTCATTTGCAATTGCAATCTTGCAACTCCATTTAAACTGATAAATAATTACTTTTTAAACTGATTAATAGGTAAAAATAGAAAGATTAAGAAGATACATTGTAAAACATAATAGCCACTCAGATTACCTATCGTGATTACCGGCTTACAGCTATGAGAGCGCTCCGCAGTCCACGTGTGCGTGAATTGGTCGGTTGGAAGTTTGTTCGTAAACGAGTCATCTGTTTTTCAAAACATGCCATCGTGAATTCATTAAGATATGCAAACACACAGCGGTAGATAGGACAGATATGTGGCACTAACTGGGCTAGCAATTGATACAATAATTGCTGCTAAGCCCGAAGACAATGTGCTTAGGTAGGTACCATATTTATTGGTCCACCAAAAAAACATGTTAACCTATGGGGAAAGAGGACCCACCACTGACCCTCGGCTTGTCAACTTCTTCGATTATAAACCAAACAAGTTTGATCGATAATAAAAGAAGCCAACAACACCCGAACTCCTCTAAGATGTTAATCGAGAAACTATCTATCACGAGTGACGGGACCTCAAATAAAATGCAATTCTCCGCGACACTAAGCGAATCTATAAAAGTATTCGACACGTGTTTCGCCTCTAAACGAGGCAACCTCAGGACCGCTGGGCTACGAATGAGCTCGTACTATACGTACTCGTACTATATGTTACAAAATATGTTTTTATGCTAACCCATCCGTCCATCCGACGATCAGCTGTAATAAGTCCACTCCTGGAAAATATGCCTCTTCAATGTTTTTCCAGACATTCTTATGCCATACGATCTGGAAAGAGGAGCTTTTTTAATTGTTTTATTTCAATGGCCTGTAAATCCATCGAACCCTGATACTCCTTACAGTCTTAACTTACTTTGAACTTCACTAATCAACAATCGAGGTGTTGAACTTTACCCGAACTTCACTAATCAGCAGCTATAATTACTAGTAGGTAAGGCGACGCTAATCAGGTGCTGGGCTGATATAAGTGCGTCAACCTTTAGCTCGAGATACATAAGGACATGTAGGGACAGCATACACATTCCTTTTTGTTTTTTTATGTTTACTGCAGCGACGGTAGTTTTCAGCAGGGAAAAGTCAACAAAATTCACTGAGCACCTTTTAATGCCATTGTTAAAATCCTAAAACTTTCTATAATCATGGCTGTGGCCCATATACCTACTTCTCGGGAGTAGTGTCAATGCCACAGGCGCCCGCATCACAAACGAACGTAACTCACCTGCCTGTGACATCCTCATTGTTATTACCTTGTTTTGTGTGTGGTTTCTAATGACAACGTGTATTTTGCTATGCGTTTGCATTTCTAACAGTGTAATCGTTTGTTGCTGTAAAGGTTAAGGAGCCCAAAATGAAAGAGAAATCAGTGCTCGCATTACATGGTATATTGTCAGGTTCTTTGAGATGTAGTAGGCGCTATTACACTAACTATAAGATCTATAATGATAATATAATGTAATAGGCGTAAGTTATTATGGTCGACTCAGTGGTGTACAGAAAAATTCACTGGAGTTTATGTTGCACCACTTTAACAAGATTGTACTCATTCTTTGTAATTTAAATAAATAAATAAATAATAAAAAAAAATCTACCCATTATTAATACGTTAATACATAATTACGTTATTAAAATTATCCATAATTACGCAGACGGCAGAACACAAAATGAAATAGGTATACCAAGGGCCCTGGGGTGAAAATTATAGACTTCTTCTGATTTATATAATTTAATTAAATACTCGGAACACTTTCAAAACAAACGATGTCGAGGAGACGCCATAGATAAGAGAGAAAACTATAGAGATCATTTTGTATAGAGATTTTTTCATAGATTATTGTCCAACGTATCTATGCCTATTATTTTCTAAAAATGAATATTACACATTTCCCATTTATACCAGTATAGAGATTTACACCAACATTGTATTCCGCTATGGGGATCTTATGTTCTTGGCCTGTAGGTCAGGGCAGCCGCATTATGTACAATACAATGATGGTTTATTTCACCACGTAAATATTAACTTATACTTGAACAATAACTGAAAAGCTAATCTTTTTATGATTATTATTCAGTACAATATTTTTAATGACCCATATAATTTGATGATTACCTACGTGATAACGATAACAGTATTCTTGGCTTATCTAGCTCGACCCAAATTAAAAAGTAATACATTTTCTTTTTTAATTCTAAGTATAACACAAGGACTTCCTATTCCACGTGCCATGAAATATCCCTCAGTCATTGCATATGTAGGTCACCATAGCCCCCCCCCCTCCCCCCCCACATAGAACAAGAGTACTGCGTTCTTGGGAAATTGCATGAAATAATAACTAAAGGAATATGTATTTTCAGGGACGCTAGTTCAGCTACAGTAGGTACCAACATTACTTAGGTAAGTATATAAATACTTAGCTTAAAAGACGATATGAGGTGTAACGAAAATAGTGTACAATATTTTCACAGGTTAATCACACAAGCAGGTAGTTATAAAGACAAGATATTTTTGGTCAAACGGGAACAACTATAAAAATAGTTTTTCACACATGAGTTTAATTTTAAACAGGATGTTTTTTTTTTCTTTCGTGTTACGTGTTGTTCTTTATGTGTGAATGTGACCTCTTATTGTCATGTTATCCTTACACTGGCTTCTGAAGTTTTATTTAACTGAGTGTACATTTAATTTTTTAATCTTAAGGTGAGATCACAATGGAGTAAAAAAATATTAGAAATTAGCAATTGTTTCCGATCAAATCTCAAATAAGGATAAAAACAATATGCACCGGTTCGCGGGGGCATCCGTTGGTGGATCAGACCGGAATCGCTTTGTAAGTAAATAAGAAATAGATTACATTACTTTCATTGCTATATTACTAGTAAATTTGTATATACACTATCTACATTAATAACTCGAGGTAGAGCAATAACGATTACCTAATTTGTGGTAGACTTTAAAAAGAGTACTTTAATTAACATTCAAATTGGTGCAAACATTACAATTACATATTCTAGACTAGGGCCTGTTTTACAATGTGCTGATAAACCCTATCCACAACCTTATCTGACAAAATGCGCATATTAGTGATATCAAATAAATTATGGAAAAGGTTTATGAACACTTCGCTAAACAGGCCCTGAATAAATAATAATCTTTCCTTTTGGCTTTGCCGTTGTCGGGTAATAAAATAAAATGAGATATTTAAGAATGGTAGCGTCGCGTCGGTAGCGACATATGCACCTCCTTGTAGAGAGCAACGAGTCAAGTACAGCAGTGGCGAAGGCTTCATATAACACGATTCCTGTCGTGCGGCTTCTGTTCCAAATAAAAAAAATGGGTAAGTCTATCTACCTACATACTTGTTTAAATGTTTTTTTTTTAGATATTCAGAAACCAACTGGAATTATGTTTGTTTTCTGAGATCAATTCCAAATTGAGTATGAGGGGTTTTTAAGTTTTATGTGCACCCTGTGCTGGTAAAGTTTTTTCTCCGGCTCCCCTTGCATCAATATTTATCCTTCGCCACTGATGTGCAATGCAACTCCATTAACTCATGTTCGTTACAAAATACTGAAATAAAATATCGTAGCCATTGTGCCGGACGCAATAATTGCTCGTTAAATCAACAAATCACTGAACGACCGTACAATATGGTTTTGTTGAATTTAAATATTATTATATACCAATTGGCGGTGGGTGCTAAATAGATCATAACGCATTGGGACGAATTCGTAATGCCAAATTATATGTTATCGTGACGTCAACCGCCGACAATTTTTCGCTTTTATGTGTTGAAAAAAGGTTATTAGTAGCGACATCGCGTGACAAATGATAAATGGGCGACTTATTTTAATAAGTATGGGTACTTACATTTGAAACATGTAAACGCTTGATACGATTGATACTGCTCAAAAATGTAAAAGATCTTTTTAAAAAAAGAACAACCATGGAGTTCCTCGCCCGATCTTCTCCATAGGAACGGCACGCGGCATTCCGAATGGGTGGTAAAGTAGTAGCTTAACATTTTGTAACTTTTGACAATTCATAAGTACTGTACTTAATGGTCTACATGAATAAATAACATTCTGATTGTAATACGACAAGTATCACATCGTAAATGACTTTTGTTCTCGTCAGTACATGTGTATGTGTAATTAAATTGAAAAAAAAAATGAGATACTACAACGACAATGAATAATTAACTTTCACTGCGCGATATCGGACGCCCTCGGCTCACACCCAACGCTATCTGAATTCCATACACCTACTAGCATACATGGAAAACGCAAAGCGGTACCAACATACCCATATTATAGGATGCAATCTTATCATCTTAACTATACAACTGCGCCGAAAAAAAAATTAACCAACTGTTCTATATTATGTTATGTTATGACGTCTATCGTCGCGTTAGTCGAGGTCTCATTCATTCTTTGCATCTGAATAACAATGATTTCATTTTTTGGTGCGCTCCTTTAAAGACACGAATGAATGAATAGCATTACTTTTATCGTAGAGCAAAGCCATTGTAACGTACCCAATGAAATGAGCTAACAAATGTTATAGACTCGTTGAATGCTCTTCAGTCGACTCCTACCGTTATTATTTTTCTTTAGGAATAAAAATCCGATATATTAATACAATATACAAGTGTCAGTCGGTCTTAAAGATGACTACACTCCATCATATTTCTCACTAAAATAGCATATTCGGAGAGTCAAATTGATCAGTATTTTTTTTATGTTAAGATCGGGCACGAGCTTTGTTAATTACAAATACTTAAACATACAAATATCGCCAGACAATCAAACTAACCCAAAATAATCCCGCAAACGGAATAAGCTGCGCCCCGCGGTGTTACCCGCGATTAAAAAGTATGTCCCTATGTAATTTTCTGACCCCTTAACTACCACTACCTACGCAAAAAATCATATCGATCCATTGCTCTATGAAAAATTTAAAAAATCTATCCCACAGGAACCATATATTTTACCGGGATAAAAGTAGCCTATGTGCTATTCCAGACTATAATCTATCTGAGTGCCAAATTTCATCCAGATCCGTTCAGCCATTCTGCACCGTGATTGAGTAACAAACATCCATCTATCCATCCATCCAAACTTTACATTTATAATATTAGGGCGATGAGTTTAAAATGTGTTTTTAAATCTGAAAGGTGACAATGCAGTATAGCCATTGTCCAATTAGAATAACAAATGACGACTGGACGCCCAACATTCAAAATAAACAATGAGACATCGCACTATAATAACGAATATAAAAATTTCACCGTAATCGCACCAGTGTATCAAAGTCTAATTTAATTAGGAATTAACTCACATAGATATTGCGCTTATTATGCGTTATTATAATACGATTAAAAAAAATGTACCCCATATATTAAACTGATTCTTCATTAGATTCTGAACGTATTTCAGGGTTCAATAAAACATTGTAGGTAGGATAATGTTTACCTATAAAATGACTTGGACCAACGACATTTTTATAGTTCAATTCAAACTACCAAATACCAATGTTTAACATATACGATATTGCTAAATACTATTGTATACTGAGTAAAAAAAAGGATAAAATATAGAGAGAATATTTTTTTTTTGCAATTTTCTTTTCTTTCTCTTCTCCTAACTAATTGCTGCTATATCACTAATCTATAATACCGAATAACAAATTAAATAATTGGCTTGATGAATTACGTTGCGGCGAACATATGTTGTGTCGTGTTGAAAACGACCTCACTACAGAATGTGACTAAACCCAAAAATCAATGCAATTGAATAGAGAAGCTCCTCCTTTTTTTAAAGTTCCATTGGTTCCCAAAACGAAGCAAATGCAAATCTTGGGAGCCAGATTTTGAGTTACCATATTGATTATTTCCATCAATTAGGTTACTTACAAGCACAATAAAAGAAGTAGGCACGAAAACAAAACTATATAACGTTGAAAGTATAATATATAAGAATTGTTTTATAAAGAAATATGTACTTGAGTAGTTTTGGAGATTTCGTTATGAGTGGATGATCTTCGAAGAAAAGTTGGTGAAGGTACAATTTCTACAAATAACAGTCACCTAGTCAAGTATACTGTTATGACTGTAACCGTAATGTTTTAGTAAACTACTTAGCGTGTGTCTATGAAAACGTTACTTTTTCACATGTTACTTAGTTGTATACATGCGCGCAATGCGACAAAACGGTATCAAATTAGCAACCGCACTGTAATAATAAGTTGAGTCAAGTTCAAAAACTCCATGCCGAACTTTAAACCATCAAATTCGGCGGGAAAATGAAATACCAAGATATATTTGGACTTTCCATTAATTGCCAGGTTAGATCGCTGTGGGATTTCACATGTGAATATTATTGGACTACATCGGAGGTACTCTTTAATTTCTCATATTTTATATCGTACAAGTAGGTAGTATATTGATCCGAAGTTTCATTAGAATCCGCCTAGAGGATTTCGAGATAAATAACTACAGTTGTTTGCCTATCACTGATGTATGTAAGATTTTATAGTGAACACTAATGGATTACGTGAACTAAAAGTGCACCGCATGCCTTTACAAAGCAAATGATTTCGCTTTACGCTAGCTTTTAAAAAAACATTAATTAATCTATGTATCTACATACTTTTTAAATGATAATATATTTGAATGCTCTCGTTATGCCGGCACTTATTGAATAAGGTGGGAATTTATATTATCTTTAAATGTTTCATTACAACCAAGAATATTATGTTAGATAGAAGTGGAGTAGGACCTAATGGTAGTTTGGGGTAGAGTATACGCCCTACTAGTTAAATATACCTTCATGGTTAAAGCCTTGGTTCACTCTTTGTTTTATTCATTATTAAACACGCCATTTCATATCGTCCTGTCACATCCATTATTTAATTTATAATGTGTATTTATTATGTGTTATTGCTATTAATTATTTGTATTGGCAAAATACCCACCAAGTTGTGGGTAAGGCCCACTGACATTTATATATACAATGTTTATATAGAGGTCAGTGGTGAGGCCATATTCATATCCATTTTATTTCATCGCATTCCATTTCGTAAAGAAAGAAGAAGGTCTATATCAAAACCCCGCCTAAAACTCTATGATATCCTTGACATTGTCAAATTGATAAAATTTTGTCGTGCAACTGAAAATATGTTTTGCAGAAAATATCTAGTTATATATATAAGTATATGAATATAATTTCCTAAATTATTCACAGTCCAATGACGTTTTACCACACAATACCTACGCATCATTGTAACGCTTTATCAAGAACCAATTTCATTTATAAATGGAAATTACACACTAGGTTTTTCATGATAAGAATTCCTATGATATTGCTGATAAATGCATTGATATAAAAAAAAAATTATCTTGCATAAACGTATAAACTTAGGTATGGTGTGTTATCTACTTACTAATTTAAATTAACTGTTTATATATGTAAGAACATTTTTGCATTTCAATCCATAGCTTTCACCATATAGTTTGTTACGACTAGGGGCCCTTAGTATGAGTTTTAAACATATCTATCCAAATACCAATCATGCAGAGTGATCGAATGTTTCCATGTATTTACGAGTAAAAATTCACGTTTCCGCTAGAGACGCTGTTATAATCCTACTTATAGAAAGACTATCTATAACTCTATAATTGTTTTAGTCACCAATAGTATAACATTAAAACTCATAATGAGCTGTAACACAATTCTGTAAAATAAATTAAAGGTTACCTAGTTCACAAAGATCACGTGTAAATATTTATAAAATAATGCAAAGCAAAACTCTTGTGCGCAGTATTATATGACGTTTGATAAAGTTATAATACGTCTATAAATTTGGGGTTAAAGGCGTAAATGGTGTTCGATTTTTATTTATTCACGTGGTGTTTTAAGTAGGTAAATGATATTAATAACCTAATAATAAATGGATAAAATGAACTGGTAACAATTTTTCATTATCCCTCTATGACATAACTTACTTATGACTAATTGTTATTATTTAAATTAAATTTTAATAATGAGTATCTAAGTATTAATGACGTAATTTTACGAGATATATTCCTTTACCATACTGATTTACTCAAAAGGTACCTACTTATTATTTAAAATGTTTAATTAAGTAGGCTACCCATAAGTATTTATGTTCCGGTGTTATTGTTTGCATTATGTGTTCTTGTCATTTAAAAACTTGTCGTTGCAAAATCATCGGTAAACGATCAAGCCATAAAAACAATTGAAATTGGAATTCGAGGTAGTAACGGTATTCGTTATTTTAAGTAGCAGATTTTTTAATTGGTCATAATAACATGAACCCTATATAGGTATCCTTACACTGCCCCATTGGATTTTTGAACCACACAGTCAAGTACGAAGCGATTAAATAAAAACACTCACATGCCAAAAGAAGTTAGATAAATATTCTGAATACTTACTTAATGGATAAAATATTGTTATAAATACATACTTAGGTACCTTTATTTCAGAGTTGGATAAGTGACCAATTTAATGAAATCTACTGTATACATCATATATACAGTTAGCTTACGAATAATCTCGCACCTGCCGTCCTGCATCACGTGATATTTTTTTTTTTCAGATGTCAACTCAACCTAAATCGTGATAGTAGAAGCACAAGAATGTCGGCTACTACGGTGGGGGCACAAGGCATAGGGGCGCTGGGCTAGCGCTCGCGTGGTGATGTGGGTGCGGGCGGCGCGGGCGCTGCGTGCGCTGCGGCGCGTGGTGCTGCTGGTGCCCCTCGCGCTCACGGCGCTGGCGCTGCTGCTGCTGCCCCGGCCGCCGCCACTCGCGCCGTCTCCTCGGAGGCACTTGCCCACCGCACTTCCTCCACCAGACCAGCACCTACAGGTGACAAAGCTGACGCTCGTACACATGCTAGTTTTGAGGCAATTTCTTGCTGCAATTGTATAGCCGTCGAGATGCTTACTCGTGCAGCACTAGCCGCAATTAACGTAAAGGGTGTTGACAACAACATAGCAGCAAGAAAGTATATCTCTACTCGTTGGAAATATTCCTGAGCTATCCTGTATAACTCAGGAATATTGTGATTCAGAAAGGGTGTAAAAACCTTTAAACCTGGGCTTCTCAAACGCATTTGTAACTTTGTAATCATTTTGTGAAGTCAGAATTTTAAAAAAATGCTCCCACAAATTCACAAATCACAGTTTTCATTTGGTGAGGGACTAGGTTTGGAATTATATATTGAAATTCTAAATTCACATACTGATTACAAGGAAGCACGGGTTTAAAGGTTAGTTTTCCTTTTCTGAATCATGCTGATATATATAACGGAGTTCCTAAATATAGCTTACCGAAAACATTTTCATTAAAACTCTTTTGAATTTTAGAATTTGATCGCCGATTCGGAGAGCGAAGAGAATCATGCGGGAGACGAGACGTCGAAGCAGGCGTGGTTCATGCGCGGCGGGGAAGCTCGGCCCTGGCGCCATGACCCGCAGGCCAAGCTGTTCCCGGAAGACGCGCCAGGAGACGACAGGTGACCATTCAGAACTTAGTATATTGGTACACACATCCAACAGTCTTTTTGAAGCAGTATATAGTTATTTATATTACAATTTATCCATGTTAAAGATCTCTAGGATGGACGTCCTACAGTGTTATGATAGCTATAGCTGTACGCCACCGCGACTTCGTACGCGTGGAACTTATTTTTTATTTATTTTAACCCCGCCTAAAGACCCTACCATTTCGTAGAATAAAAATGAAGAGTATATTGTATAGCCCAGGAAAAAACCCGTTCAACACGTGTCATGCCAAGTTTAATTAATATCCGTTAAGTGGATGTTTAGTTAGATGCCTATTTACCTATACGATACTTTTTATCCCAGGAAAAGGAAGAATTCGTCTGGGTCAGTCATAAGTCCAAGTCCAGTAATTAAAATCTAGTAACTGCTCATCTTGCAGAATCGTCCAACAATTAATGTACACTCTGCCGAAAAACGAAGACGTGCCGATCAAGAAAATTCTGCTCGCCAACGGGTATGGTGCGTGGGGCGTGTCCGGCGGCCGGACGGAGTTCATCCGGAACAAGTGTCCGGTGGACCAGTGCTCGCTGACGGCGGACGCGCGGGACGCGAGCTCTGCCGACGCCATCCTTTTCAAAGACCATCACACTCCGTTCAATGTTATACGCCCTCCAAACCAGGTGAGACAGATATATTTCTGAAAATTACCCCAACATTCATCATCGGCTGTCCCAGTATTGATTTCAGTTCTTAGACTAACCTCGTTTAATAATTTATTGACCTGATTGCAAAGCTTTATATACCTACCTATATCCCATTATACCCTTTTAGAAGTCACTATTTTTATTGATTTTAACATGGTGCTCCATGTATTAGCATATTACCTAGTGAAATTGGTAATTTTCGTTATTACAAAGTCATAAGTATTGACGAAATAATTTCAAGTGAGTTTGGTAAAAGCAAAAGTGTGGAGTGTTCTTTTTCCTGATTTAAATCTTTGAACGTCCCTATTATCTATATAACAGATCTGGATCCTGTACTACCTGGAGTGTCCGTACCACACAGCGTCACTGCGGCCATCGTCGGTAGATGTTTTCAACTGGACTTCAACGTATCGTCGAGATTCTGACATCGTGGCACCCTACGAGCGATGGGTCTACTTCGATCCGCTGGTAATGGGCAAAGAACCGGATAGGAACTACGCGCTCAACAAAACCAGGAAGGTAAGTACTCACGCTTAGCATCAACTTGATTGTGATAGAATGTTGTTAATTTTTAAAACAAGGAAAGCGGATCATTTGTAGTTCCTCAAGCACAATCTTTTACATTGCGTTTCGATAACATCATCTTATCCGTCTCTCACAGTGACAGCATATTTCCTCGTGACATTATGACAACGGAGTTCCTGCTTATATTACAGTAATAGTTAGCTCGTTCATGGTCTATTGTATACTAACGATAATACAAGGTTTGCTTCTGTTGATGTGTTCATCATCAGAATAATCTAACAAATATTTTTGGATATTTCTCCGTCAAAACAGCGTTGTAATTTTATTGGTAATATACATAACAAAGATCATTCAATATTGCCGTGTAAACTCAGCCCCCGAGTTAACTATATTGTTATTGTAGCTACCACTTTAACCTCACAAAAAGCTACTAAGATGGCACTGCAGAGGCATTTAGAACAATAAACAATTGTCATCACAATCCTGAATCGCGCTATAAGAGTTTTCGGAGCAAGTAACATATATACAAGATCCCGACAATAACCGTCGGGGCATAGCGGCCGCCCCGCCAGGCATACCATCCACCTGACTGGAAGATCTTCCCTTTTCCGCTAATTGATTACTTTTCACCAGGTGGCGTGGTTCGTGTCCAACTGCCATGCTCGCAACCGGCGGCTGCAGTTCGCGCGGCAGCTCAGCAAGTACATCCAGGTGGACATATATGGCGCGTGCGGCTCCCACCACTGCCCCCGCACCGACCCCAACTGCCTGGAGATGCTCGATAAAGACTACAAGTTCTACCTCGCCTTCGAGAACTCCAACTGCCGTGATTATATCACTGAAAAATTCTTCGTCAACGGACTGCAGTAAGTCATATCCATTGCTCTCTATTATGATGGTTCATCATAAATGATGGAATCTAGCAGACTTTATAGATTAACGCCGAAAACTCAAATTTACGTACACCAGCTTCAAGTATGGGTATTTCGTATGCGAAACGCGTAGGCGATATTAAAAACTATGATGAGATCGGTTGCAATAAACGACGGAGAACGCAAGCGGAAGCAAGAGCAAGAAGGCTGAGGATGCAAGAAGATAAGCCTGTTCAGTTTAAGTCCTAATGTGGTTCTCATTTTCCCTTGCCTTGGATAACATTCATAAGAACATGACCTAGGTATACTATCCTGTGCTTGTCCTAATTGTTTATCGCACAAACATAAATGCCAACCCCACGAGAGTCGGTCACTTTTCAACCTTGCACACGACTCGCTCCTTGTCAATTCAATTGACTTTTTACTTTTCTTTTTTACCTAAATACCAGCGCGCACACTAATTACATCTTAAAGACTAAGCTGTTATTGATTGTGTTCCCTATACATTTCTCGATGGTGAAATATAATGGTTTTATTGTCAGGCATAACGTGCTGCCAATAGTGATGGGTGCGCGGCCTTCGGAGTACGCGGCGGCGGCGCCGCACAACTCGTACGTGCACGTGGAGGAGTTCACCAGCGCCGAGGAGCTGGCCGCCTACCTGCACCGCCTCGACGAGGACGACAACTTATATAATTCCTACTTCAAATGGAAGGTATTGTATTATATACTAGTATATTTTCGCGTAGACTTCAAAGCTAATAAAAGTTGTCTTTGCGTTACGAAAGACGAATCTAAAGTTTAGGCATGATTATCGCTTGCTAAGACGATGCAGGAAAGAAATTGCAAGTCAGAGTGAAACTAATTACGAGTTCTCGAAACACGTGTGAAGTCCACCAAACTACGCATAGTTGGAACGGCCAAGCTCAACATGGAGACATTTTTGTTTATAGCCATTTTCCAAAGCACTTAACTACCGTGCTTGAAAAATCAGCTGAAAATGGCGACACACATTTTTCAGTAACTTCTTCTCTTTGGTTAAAATGAATCCATGCGTACCGTCTATCCAGATTATTAGACTGGAATTGTGATCCAGATCACAGGATCACGATCCAAAAGTGGTTTTTGTTTCATGCGATACCATCAAAACCATCTTCGATATGGATTCGCGTACTACTTGTGATAGTATTGATAGTGTGAATGGCCCCAATAGTCGCATACTACCATATTTCAGGGTACAGGGGAGTTTATAAACACATACTTCTTCTGCCGCGTGTGCGCGATGGTGCATGCCAACGAGCGGCGGCAGCGGTCCGCGCACTACAGCGACGTGCAGGAGTGGTGGCGCGACTCCGCCTGCACGCGCTCCGAGTGGCGCGCCATGGAGCGGGACACCAAAGACAACGGCTAGCGAACCATAGTCTTCAAGATTCATAGATAATCGCTTTGAGCCGAAATTGCCAGTCCTATTTTAAGGACTTATTTTTTGGTGGTGGTCCTGATTATTTAACACCGATATGCTCAGTTTAGCTTTCATGAATGTGAGTATATATCGCAGGTTTGTCGATGGTCTCTTCTCCCGCTTCGACCACCCGTGTCCAGTGCTCATCTATTTTTAACCAACTTCAAAAAGGAGGAGGTTCTCAATTCGGTTGTTTTTTTATAACCTAACGATCATTGAAATTATTCCATAATCCGTGAATCGCACGAAGGGTGTAATGCGGCAAGGAGGGATGATCATCGGTAAACGAGTTTATGCATATAGGTATAAACTCGTTTACCGATATCTGCAGACCTATCACGGCCGGCTGTGACGAGACAAAATGTGAGGTAAATCCATTTTGCCTCAATCTCTCTTACCTATAAGAAGAAAGCGTGTCCATGCGATGTAATCCATTACATATTAGCTCGCGTGCTAGTCCTGCATAAATAATGACGCGGACGTGAAAGTGACAGTCCCTTTACCAACAAAGAATCAGAATCAGAATCAGAATATTTTTTATTCACGTAGACCATTATTGTACAGTACTTATGAATCGTCAAGTTACAAAAATATTATGCTACTGCTTTACCACCCGTTCGGAATGCCGTTCCTATGGAGAAGAACGGGCTAAAATCTAACGTAAATTAATTTATATTGAGCATATTTAGCGACGAAAATCATTCGGACCGGCACCAGAGCTTTAATCTCACTTTAGAAGGAGGATAAATTGATGTCTTAGTATATTTTATAAAATTAAGAGTCCAACTCCATAGTTACGCGGGTCGTTGCCAATACTTAGTAGTGAATTTGGATCATGTAACGAATCGCGTCCATTGTTGCATAGTGCTTGGTAAATCGATATTGATTATAGGAATTATATTCGGTGTTTGAGTTTCCCTACGATGAGTATTTTTGTAAATGAGTGAGACGTGATAAAGCACGACATAGCATACGAATCAGTTTAACTGGCGCCCAACTTGGGACCGGAGAAACGTAAAAAAATTTAATATCCCTTTGATCGATTCTTGACAGCCATTGTAAAATTCGCTCTTGCATTTAAATAGTGACGATTAAGTAATAAGTTGTTAGTTAAAGTTGTTTTATTATTAAAAATATAACATTCCGCTGTAATACAATAATGTGTGATGTATAAGTACCTACTTATTGTATAACAAAACATTTATGTTGATTTATGTAAAATTACCATTGTTAGAGTTGTTAAAACTACCCTAGTGTTTGTTTTCGTATGCATTTTATTAGTTTTAAGTCAGTTTGTATCATACCTATTTTTATGAATTATTGTTTAAAAAATTTGGATTTTTAGATGTAGGTACCTATCCAAAGATTTATATATATATATGGAGGAAATATAGTCTTCGTGTTACCCTGCGTTTACCTAGGTACTCACAGATAGATATAAATGTACCTACCTGTTTTATTTTTTTAATTCTATCCATACGCTAAACAAAAATTACCTAGGCATGTACCTTATCAGTATATAACGTGCTTATTAAGGATACACCGTGATGAGTTATAGGTACCTAGGTACATAGCTAGATACAACACTTTCGCCATCGATTCTCGATGTTCAAATTGATAGATACAGGCCCGCTTTGTAGGTTCTTAAAATTAAATGCATGTCACTACGCAACGCTATTTGGTGCCTATATACTTACACTGTTCATACCGAGCTATATTTCTGACTTCGGATACATGAAAACCTAGTAAAGATTCGTTTTCTTACAAATCAGCTCATTTATAAAAATAAATAAGAACTAAGTCTACTCATAACGCCAAGACAAGACGCACAAAAAAATATGACTAGGTACCAAACCTATTTTGCTTGGAACCTTATGTCAAGAATATTTACACACAAGACATGCACAAGTTTAAACAAACTGCTTTGTTGTTTAAATTACCTATTAGATTTCTTTGCATCCAAACATCTACAATATGTATACAAATGTATTGTAGCAATAAGTTATTAGGTAGGTATAAGTATGATATTTCGAAATGTTCATAAAATCTATTTGCTAAGTGTTTTATTTGATATGTTTGATATTGTTTTGTTATTTTAAATGTTCTACACACGAATGTAAATAAAATAATTTATCGCTATTTGAAATAGGACTTAGGTAAGTAATTATAATTATTGTGTATATTCATGCTAAATACTTACCTATGTTCTTATTTTATCTATATTATCTGTTATTAATTAATTTGTATTATGTACCTACCCTGCTCTATAGAGATGCGCAAACTACATCTTTTGACTGATTACAGATTTATAAATCTTTTCACTCAAAAGATTTAAATCACTCTTTTAAATCTTTAAATCTTTTAAATCCGTGAGTGTCGGAATTAAAAGATTTAAAGAGTCATTCATACGACACATCGTAAATGATTCGAAGAGATTCGGAAGGAGAAAAAGATACATATACTACTGATTTCCCTTCATTCTTATCAGGCTTAGGACTGTCAACCTAGCTTTCATAATTAACTAAACAAACATACAAAGGACTAGGTTGGCGTTATTAAATACCTACTTAGTACTAATGAGGTATAAAAACGTACTTATTTTTGTACCAACACACTTGATCACTACCTACTTATTTACATTTATTAAAGTTTTTAATTATTTACAAAAGTCAAAATATCATTGATAAAGATAAATATAAAGAGTTATTATTTATAGTTTTTGGTTCAATTCACTATTTACATTCTCAAAATAATTTCGCATACGCAATTAAAAGCATCGAAACATTCAATCAAAACTAAAACATAACAAACCGTCACTCGATTTCCTATTTAAAAAAAATACATTGCACTTAATTATAAGGCGCAGAAAGAATAGTTTTCTCTGCATTCTACATTATCCGGCGACGCGTCGCACAAGCGAACTTACACATCCTTCTCTATCTCTTTCTGAATCATAATACCAGCCTATAGTCTTCTCACTCCACATCGTAATGGTCTCAATTGAATCAATTTGAATCTTATCTAAAGTGATTTAAAGATGTATTCCAAAAACTTCTGATTTAGTGATGCATGATGTATTATTGAAAAAAGTAAATCTTTTTTTCAAATCACTCAGGATTTACACATGTCTACTGCTCTAGGGTATTTCATACTTACCTACTTACACTCGATAAAATATTTTTTGAAGGTCCTAATTATTTCTTATCGTGTGAATAAATTAATAAATATTCATTCTAATCAGCCCCAGAATATGCAGAATAGGTATATGTATACCTACTATATACTTTCCTATGTATTTTTATTTTAACAGGGTATTAGAAGTAATCCTAAATAAAAGTTCAGTTTTAGTGATTATTTAAATAATAATCATTTATTTAATTTATAAGCCCCTAAATCTCTTCACAATATAAAAGGAAGTCTACAGCGCGCGTCTCTCTCTATGAATACGACAATATCAAGAACCAGTGAACAGATTTGGATGCGGTTTCCACCATTGTGTTCTCTATTTTTTGGGGAGGTTTAAGTACCTATATAAAAAAAGGAGATACCTAGTCGAAAATCGAAGCACTACGTGTACGAAGTTACTGGCATTTCTAATGACTTTATATAGCCCTTAATAAAAACATATTGTATTAGGTAAATGGAACTGATTCATCCAGAAGTTCGTTTGTCAGATCCCGTCATAGCCCACTTCATAACGGGCTAATATACATTCCATTATTGTGCCCCCCCCCCCCCCCCACCATCTTAGCACAGGCATTATTATTTTGTAGACAATTTCTTTAAAATGTTTGCTATAAAATATATGTCAATGTGAAATAAAAAAAATTGAGAATAACTACGTACTGCACCATAATAATGTTATACATATAACATTATAATGTCTCAAATATATATTTGGTACTTAGTGCTACTTACCTACATTTTTTGTATATCCATGTTATGAAAATAATTCTAAAATCAATTTGGTCATCAGTTGTGATATGTATGCAAACACAATAAATTAAAATTGCAAATAAGACATTCTACAGCAAAATAAATAGTATAAGTAATCAAGGGAGCTTTTAAGACAGTTGTTTAAAAAGCCAAGATCATGCTTACTACAGTATTTATAAGGCTGCAAATATGTTGACACATCATGTGGATCACCTCACCAATGGAAATAATAAAGAATGATAAATTTAACACAATTTTTATTCATCCTTACTACTATTTAATGTATATCCTGATTATCTGCTATACCCTAGGTTTATTAGATGATGATACAGACAAAAATATAATTTTATGGAGACAATTTTGTTTTAAGTTGTTGACACACCACATTAGAGAACTTACAAATTTGTTATATCTATATAAACTAAATATAGTAATCTATATTTCATGCAAGGCATAAGAATATATATTACTATATTTAGTTAATAACAAGTTAATAGCTAAGAAAACAGCCAAATTATTAAGCAGCCTTCACTGAGGTAATATATTTTTTTAATGCATTAATATTTTTCATGTTACTGCATATTTGTAATTGAATGTTTGCACATTCTACAATGAAGGTAATCGTTTTTTGGAATATATGTTGGGCTTTGTGTAAGTTCTGTGGTACTAATATGCCAAACCAGCGCAATGGGTTAGCCATGTTTTCCGAACTATTGTCTAACACCTTTAATTGCTTTACACCATCTTCCTCCGTTGTTTCACATAATGTAGAAGCCGAGAAGTCTGCGCTACTCTCTGTGGGCAGTCGTGCAGTACTTACTGAACTTTGCCCCATGATGTATCGAGACTTTGCTAAGTGAATACTCCCATTGTTGATATTAGTCTCTATAATTATTTCACAGCGCAGTTTTTCCTCCATCAGATGCAACTGTTTTAACATAATCTTATCTAGCAGCTCACATGCGATGGCCACATCAGGAGCACTTGAATCTAGAATAGAAAACATATTGTAATCAGGCATTGAAGTAGGTACCTAGAAGTTATTATATCAATATCAAAGCTATTTGTCGACCTGATTATCTCAGTTTGTAGTGACCCTGATTTTTGTGCCAAGGGTCCCGGGTTGGTAACTTGGTACAGGCAAACTTCGTGTGATGAACACGAATGTTTGCACAATAGTCATGGATGTTTAATATCTATATACGAGCGTTGCTTAGTTTGGACCATACAGTTGATGTGTTCGTCTATTATTAAGTATAGAAAGTAGTGTTACACAATTCAAAACTAATCTTAACCTGATGGCATGCTGAAACGCTTTAGCAGTTCACTTGTTCAGTTTGTGTATAATTATATTGTAATTTGCAATTTTTAATACTTTTGATTACAAACATACAGTGATCACATGACATATGACATTCATATCAAAGAGAATACTAGTCTTTGTTGTTTGTCAATGAGTATATAATCCACAGAATAAAATTCCTCTCACTTTGCTCTCATCTATACTAATATTATAATCTTCTATACTATCTATACTAATATTATAAATGTGAAAGTTTGGATGGATGGATGGATGGATGTTTTTTCCTCTTTCACGCCCGAACGGCTGAACGGATCTAAATGAAATTTGGCACAGAGTTAGATTATAGTCTGGAATAGCACATAGGCTACTTTTTATCCCGGTAAAATGTATGGTTCCCGTGGGATAGATGTTTTAATTTTTCATACTTTTTATCGCGGGTAACACCGCCGGGCGCAGCTAGTAATATTATAAATGTGAAAGTTTGGATGGATGGATGGATGTTTGTTACTCTTTCACGCCCGAACGACTGAACGGATCTAGATGAAATTTGGCAGAGAGATACATTATAGTCTGGAATAGCACATAGGCTACTTTTTATCCCGGTAAAATGTATGGTTCCCGCGGGATAGATGTTTTAATTTTTCATACTTTTTATCGCGGGTAACACCGCTGGGCGCAGCTAGTTACTTTATATAACATCAAGTTTCAAATTATAGACATAAGTGTCAAGTACATTTTTTCTGTGAACACATAATAGTAACTAGTATGTGATAACCGTTTGATATATTTCCCATACACACAACAATGTCTTAATCGACAAAGTTCGTAATTCAAAACCAGGAAACCCCTTTATAAGAGGAAGTTACGTCCGTCGGTAAGCCAAGCATTTCAGGATATCCCCTGAATGGGTAGTATCCCTCTAATTCCTTCTACTTCTTCATTATTTATTAAATTAAATGGAATAAGATGAGATCCTCCACAAATTAATGCGTATTTCTTTGATTTTGCTAGTGTAATTCCGTTGTGCTCTTAGGCTGCGACTACTTATTCTCTTATTGGTCTGTGGGCCGCGACCATGCTAGAGACGTCCGAGTCGGCCATTTTAAAATTACAAATTCGTTCATGTCATGCGTGTGGAGATTTTCGCCGTCATAGATATCCTGAAATATTTCTAAGTTATAGTGGGTATTATTAGATACGTTCCTAAAATAACATCGGACGATGTCGGACAAAAAGCGATTACTGAACGACCTCAGGGTAATAGACTTACGTGCAGAATTAGAAAAACGCAGCCTCGATAAAAGCGGCGTTCGTGGTGTGCTTATACAGCGGTTAGCAAAGGTAGGTATAATGTAATCGCGGACGGAGTTGTAATAAAATAAATAATGTGACGTCTGTAAATTACTGAGCGTACTTATACTGAGATTGTAAATATGAATGTCATATTTGTTTTCCGCTTTAGAATTTGCAAGACGAAGGGCTCGACCCGGAAACTTATATATTTGAACTCGCTACTACGGAGGCGAAAACGCCTGCGAAAAGGACGAGGCGTTCGGAAAGCACCTTAGAGCTGGAGGCGGAGGAGACTCCCGCCATGGAAGACATGATCGTTCAGGACGACGCGGGTGAAGAAGAGGAAACTGAACAGAATGATGAAGATCAAAGCAATATAGCATCTGACAATAAAGGCGGCTCCGAGGGCAATATGGACGTAGATGAAGCCGAAAAGTCGAACAGGAAACGAGAAATCCATGATGACTCTGGACCAATACAGTCCAAGAAGCCGTGTTTAGACAAGGAATCCAAACTTGATGATGATGTAAAAGTTGATAATACTGATGCAGAGGATAGCATCAACTTGGACATTGGTGATGATGAATTGCTCAATGAGGAGGTATGTTTCTATTTCTTCAGTGTAACAGTTAGACTGCCAACGGTTAATGCAAAAATTACCAATGGATACACAATGGAGGTAGATTAGAAGACTTGCTCTGATCCTGTGTAGCCGTAATTTGCAATTATTCAGAACATATAATGGAGTATGCATCAGTGTTATTCATAAAAGCATATTTTTTGTATGTTATATGAACTTCAAATATATTTATAGTCATACTTGTTTATTTTTTCTTAATAGTCAAATTTAATCTAACAAAACTTACATTATCTATTGTCAAATTAAGATATGCAGTAGAAGTCTTTCTATAATTATAACAGTTGACATATACTGGAATAATGCCAAGTATGCATTAGATGTCAGTACTACATTACATCAATTCTAACTTTGTTTATTTCTTTCAGGGTGACAACACCAAACATGATACTGAAACAGGTAAGTTCACAACATACCATAATCCTCTTTTTTCAGTTTATAACCTAGTATGAAAATTATAATCAGTGATACAGTTGTGTATTATTCTATCTGTTTACATTTAAACATTTATTTTTAACACTATGTTCATAAAAGAAAAGATTGATGCCAGCTAAATAAAACACAATATGAAGATGTGTTATTAGGGAAATAGTGACGAAACAACTTCATGATGTGAATCTAGCTGTAAAAATGTAATGAATAGTTTAATAATATACAAACAAAAGAAACTGAACAATTTGAGGAATGTAGTCACCAGACTGGAGATTGGTTTGTGCCAGAAGAGAAGCAAAAGACCTGCCAGCACCACATTAGGAACACAACTGCAAAACAAAGTAAGAACACAAACTTAAGACCAAGGATGAGTTTTCCAACAAATTTTGGATAATCACCATTGAAACAAACACAAGTAGAGGTGGTTTCTATGATATGGTGGTGTTTTGTGTAATCTAAATCAGAGGGAAGTCCCAGTCACTGCAAGACTTCTATGTATGCTTAAGTATAATGGACATAGTGGCTCCGGGCAGCATGACAATGCTGCTCCATATCCAGGCGGTGGTGCTAATATCCAATCAAGTTTTCAGGTCAGGATATTGTGTATAAACATCAGTCAAGAATGAAGATGAACAAGATATTAGCCATCGCGTCGAGTGAAGATAGTATAGGGGCAGGGCGGGCCGCTCGCGATTTGGGCGAGCGACCTGTGCTGGCTCGTCTGATCACTGCTACTGACGTAGATGAGGCGGCGGGTGAGGGCGCGGCCGAGCCGGCGAGCGACAAGCCCGCGCCGACGGCCGGCGAGGCGAACGACGACGACGACGCGCCAGCCGACGATCAACACCAAGTAAACGCCGAAGCCGCCGCGACTAGGTTGGTGAACGTCGAACGGCCGCCGTGACGCCGCGCGCGCGCATCTATAATCTACTCCGATTATTACGACATTCCATATTTTTCACTCGTTATCACTACAAAGTTTTGCACCAAATGGATGCCGGTGGCTGATTCATGGCGGAGCTCCGATAAGAAAGAACTGCTGCTGATGCAGTTGAAAGTGATGTTGTCGGCGTTTGTTTGAGATGCAATGTGCTGGCGACCGAGGATCGGCGTGCGAAGATCTGCTTTGGACGGCGTGTTGTCGCCGTGCGCCGTGTCGTCGTGTGCAGCGCGGCGAGCGGGGGCGGCGGCTCTACTGTCGTGGAATACTGGTGCAAAACTTTGTAGATGATTAAGCGTCACCACGGGAACACTAAAGTTTAAAGTTAAACAATGTACGCGGCCTGTAATTGTTATGTTAAAAACTAAAGTTCTTCGTTTTAATAAATAATGTGACTGTAAAATAATACATTATTCGTTTTTTCAGCAATGATGACAAACAAGAGAAAGAACCTAAAGGTACTTGTAACTCCATACTTTGCTATCCTTAATGCATTGCGATCGATTCAAACTTTAATGAAAACATTCACGTTGTAGATGAAAAAGAGAAGGAAAGTGACAGTGACAAAAAGGAAAAGAAAGATGAGGGTAAGGAAGGCGGCGCGAGGAACTTGTGGGTCAGCGGGCTGTCGGGCGATACGCGCGCCAAAGACCTGAAGCAACTCTGCAGTAAACACGGGAAGGTATAATCTAATCGCTAGAACATTACAAAAAAGTATTGGACTTTTTTTTAATTCCTTCTGACGTACCTACTGAAATAATCTTATATATCTAAGATATTTTCATTTCAATATATTCCTTATTCAAGTTTGGTAAATTTAATAGTTAGGGACAGTACTGGGGTCGTGGTCTTTCTTTGTCGGACGCGCGCTGATTTATAGTAGTGACATCACATGCATGTTTAAATTATATTAAAAAATATATTCTAGGTAGGTTTTTTCAAGGTTCTGACTGTCTGCAACGAGTATCAAAGATGTTAGATAGTCAACCGAGAACACCTGCTTAACATGGGGTATTGAAGATGCCAGATGTAATATTTCAATCACTCGTGCTAGTCCGACCGACGCACGCGCCGATCTTTCGGATGTTTTACTAAATTGGCTAAGACATGCTAGTGTGTGCAATTCACAGGTAATTGGAGCTAAAGTGGTGACTAACGCCAGAACACCTGGATCTCGTTGCTATGGTTACGTCACTATGGCCAGTGCCCAAGACGCAGAGAACTGCATCAAGAATCTACATAGAACTGGTAATTAACGTGAATCGATTATAGCTTTATTAATGTAAATGCAGTGTCTAGTAGCTCTTTATGTACTAGTTTTGCGGACTGTGCGTGTGCGGTTCATTTGTCAATGTGCATGTGCATTCAATAGTAAAATAACCGTGTTTACACCAACCGCGCAGTCTCGCGATGCCGCAACGATCATATGCCATGCTTGGGTTGTCAAGGAAGCGATGAATTATATTCCTTATGTGTTAGGTACTCAATTACACTTTATGGTATGCGTGGTATGCCTGGCGGGGCGGCCGCTATGCCCCGATGGTTATTGTCGGGATCTTGTATATATGTTACGTGCTCCGGAAACTTATAGCGCGATTCAGGATTGTGTTGAGCATTGTCTATTGTTCTAAATACGTCTGCAGCGCCATCTGTGTAGCTTGTGGTGCGGTTGAAGTGGTTGCTACAACACTATTTTTTTACTCTAGAACTACACGGGCGCATGATTTCTGTCGAGAAGGCAAAATCGGAATCCGAATCATCTGCTCGTAGACAGCCGTCCTCGCGATCGGAGAGACGCTCTAGCAAGGACCGCCAAGAAGACACGAAAGAAAATGAGGTATAGTGCCAACACATGAACAGTGCCATAGCTTATACAATTATATTTGGTCACGAGCTAGCAATAACAAAATAATTGTTCAGAAAATCATTGCTTGTATATTAAAATTTCTGTCCATATTGCCCTCAAATCTCGGGTACGTGACTGGTTCGTGCTGACAGATAGGCGCGCTTGGGCGATGCAAAGCAAGCTTTAAGTCAACTGGGTGAATTTTAGAAAAAATTTGGAATGGTGTTAGCTTATAAACCGCGTCAATGTATATGACCACCTTTGCGGGAAACAAAGGACATAGCATAGTAAAATCCAAAGCCCACCTGTACCAGGTTACAGCACAGCCTAGCCAATCTAATAAAAAAAAATTAACAGGAGAACAAGGAGGGCGCGGAAAAAGATGGCGATGGCAAACCTAAAAAAGAAGGCGACGTGTCCGGCGGCGAGAGCAACAGGTCCACGTCGCGCACGCGCGAAAAGTCGCACCGATCTGATAAGGTGAGATTGTTGATTTGTGTACAAAGAGTGCACTCTGAAAAAACATACCGATTTGTATGATACAATACAAAACTTACAGGCCAATATCGCGCACATCTCTATTTTTTTTTAGGACTAGACCCGCTTCACTCTCCCTCCACTGCTACTTCTGTAAGCCAGGATCTACAGTAGTGTCCCATGACGACACCGAGGTTTGACCCTCGGCGAGTCCCGGGATAAAGTTGGGAACCCGCACGAATTTAATCGAAAGATAAAAATAGGAGCAGTTGGAAGAAAATTATCCACTTCCCTCCATATTACAAAGCGGGAGACAACAAGTTCTGGTAAATAAATTTCCACAGAACAAGCAAGAGTTGCCGCTGGACCGAGTCCAAGTCCAAGGCACCTCGGAGAGTAAATACTAGGCTAGGTCCTAAACTTGTGAGCTGATTAAACTTGATTCCAGTTTCCATTCTCTATTATAGACCTGCGTCCGGCGGCGTGGCTGACGCGATTTAGTTTTATCTGTGTATCTATACATGCGTGCTCCTTCTCGCACGAAAGCCGATTCGTAAGTGTATGTGTGAAGGTAGCTAATCATAATATTGTTCTAGGACAAAGCAAGGCGCAGCACTAGAAGTCGAGAGCGCAAAAGATCGCCCAGGGAGGTCCTGTCGTTCTCTAAGATTTGGGTGAGGAATGATATATATACAGACAGATTATAATAATACACATATAATATTTCCTAATAGCTTCAAAATGATTGAAAAAAAAATCTTGTGGGTATAAAATAAAAGTAGATTTTAATTTTCAATATACAGAGTTTGCACGTGCGTATATATCCTGTGTACATAAATAATAGATAGGGTTGCCACTCGTACTATATTATATAGTATTTTACTATATTTGTACTTCATATATTAGAAAAAAAAATACTTTCATCGTTAATTCAATTGTCACGATTTTTTATATTCAATGTTACCGTAACGCATGCGCAGAACAACACGTACTGGGAATTTCAGAACAACGCATTCACGTCGCTCAGTCGCTCACTCAAGTAGTCTAGACACCGAAAGGAACGTCAACATTCTGTGATTGTCAATTTGTCGTATAACGCCGCCCTATTTTTGGACCGCTTTTCCTGACATGAAATACAAATGTGTACCTTATTTCCTTCAATCTTATAAACGTACTATCATTTTTGAATTTTCGGAAAAAAAATAAAAATATATATCTTAAAAGATGGCAACCCTATATTAGGAGATATAGTGATAGAGGAGATACAGTCAATTTAACACTGCCGTTCCCAGAGAGCTCGCTTCGTGCACGATTGACGCGTGCTTAGATTCATCAACGAATTTTTAATTTTAATTTCACGAATACAATACGCGTCAGTGTGCTCATAAAAATAGTAATATTTAACCCTTAATAGCCTAGAGTTTCAATTTTGATACCAATCTTTTAAACCGAATGTTCACATTACTATTAGTTTTTTTTTATAGGTTGGCTGTACGTATTTTACTGTTGTATAATATTCTTTCCAACGAAATAAAAAAAAAAGTCATTATTATTAAACACAGTAATATTAAAAATAAATCACTTTCGTAAATCAGGCTACTAAGGGTTAAACGTCTTCTATACGCCTGCATCTATGTCATCGATAAGACTCGCTCTCGGGTAGTTTGTCCGAGTGCGTAGAGGCTAAGTGTAACCGTCCGGCGATATGATGCGATGCAGAAGGAGCGCGACGCGGCGCGGGTGCGCGAGCGCACGCGGCTGGCGCGCGAGGACGAGCGGCGGCGGCGCGCGGCCGAGGACGCGCTGCGCGAGCGCGAGCGCCGCCAGCGCCAGGAGAAGCACCGCCTCGCGCTCGAGCGGGAGAAGCTGCGCGCCGAGAGGTACCTGTCTACCTACCTTGTTGTACGCGGCGGCGCGCGGGCCTGGCTGTATGTTGAAGATATATTTAAATGGCTGACCAATTTCAATGGAGTTTCAATAGCCTATGTCATATTCTCTACTTAATACTACTACTACTACTATAATATACTTAATTGGTGGGATACTGTCCACACTAGTAGCGTAGCCACCCTACCCGCGGGGAGAGAGCAGAAGGAGTAACAACGCGGCGCGCGCGATGATAGCGCCACAGACGCGAACGCGACGCGCCCGCCAATGCAATAAGGAATCACTCGACGCCGGGCGTAAACCGCGTCACCCCAAGATGTCCCGCGGGGACAGATACCTATCATTGTGCTATAACTTGGGTTCTCTCTCGATAACTCTATTACAGCCTAATAAAATGATATATTTGAACCACGTTTTTACGTTATAGGGAGAAGATTGAGCGTGAAAAGAACGAGCTGCTACGATTAGAACGCGAGCGGCACAGACTCGAGCGCGAGAAGCTGGAACTTGAACGGTTGGAACTGAAGCGCGCTCAGCTCAGGTAATTACATGTTATTTATTTATTACATTTATTTAGCAGCAGTGATAGCCAAGTTGGTAAAACGCTTGCCTCGGTAATGGGGACTGCAGGTTCAAACCCCGGCTCCGCACCTTTGGGATCTCATGTGCGAATCTCATTTTCAACTCTGATTATCATTTGCTAAGCGGTGAAAGAAAACATCATGAGGAAACCTGCATATCTGAGAGAGCCCCTCAAAAGACGTGTTAAGTCCGCCAAACCGCACTAGGCCAGCGTGGTGGGGAGGCCCATGCCCCGCAGTGGGACATTGAAAAAAAAGAACGGCTGGTATTATTATAATATGTCGGCAGGCTGGAGGAGGAGCGGCGCAAGCGCGGCTACGAGGGCGGCGCGTACCGCAAGGCGGCCAGCCCGCCGCCCGAGCCCGCCTACGAGCGCGACCAGCGCCACAAGCGCGCGCCGCCGCCCGCCATGGTAACGCACATGCCGACATAACATAGCTAACCTTACATATATTCGTGGTGGGTTGTCGCGATAAAACTTCGTGCTCGACCTAAGGCCAACTGTATTGGCCTCTTAAAAAAAAACTGCAATTTAAAACGTCGCGATAATTCAGGCAAATTTATGTGGCGGTTGCGCTATATTATATGTCGGCAAATAAAAATAAATAAAACGCGATGGTGGATATGGTGGATATATTCACAAAAATGCGTCGTAATTTAAAATGTTTTTTTCTTCTGATTTGGCTCTTGGGGTTTCATAAAACTGACTATGCTTCATAATTTGCTATACCTAGCTTTTAAATTATTTTAATACTCCAATCCATATTTTACATATACAACAAAATCAGAATACTAAATGCAACAGAAATACCTGCGAACCACTCGACGTCGCGCTTTGAACAAAATGTACTCAACTGCTTGAACTTTGTCACAACAAACCCTTTGATGTGCGGCAATTTACCGACAGCGGCGCGAGATGCAATCGTGTCCTGAATAATTCGCGATATCACGAATTGCCTAGCCAGACTTGTGCCATGTTGTGTGTGCAAAACTTATGTTTTTTAAATTCAGTCGTCGACCCGGGGCCAGTTCGAGGCGCCGCCGCCGCCCAGGTTCGAGATGACCGCCAGCTACGACCGCGGAGCCGACAAGCGCGACCGCGATCGCGACTACAAACGAGATTACCCGCGACACGTCTCATGTAAGTATATTGAAACTATTGACTTTGCTTGCCGTCTTTAGATCTGTAGCCGCAAATTTAAAGAAGTTTTAATAAATTTACAATAGCTGTGAACGAACGAAAACATTTTATGAATTTTAGTGTTCCAATTATAAATTAACAAAAATAAGGAGGAGATTATGAATTTGACACGTACATTGTTTTTTTTTTGCATAGCTATGACCCTCTCATTTTATTTACGTCCAGAAATACTAACCCTAAAATTTATAGAAAGTTTTTGTGCAAATACAATGGCATTATTACACACTTTTCGTCTGAAAATGCATTGTAAATGAATTCACTTCAAACACTCCTATAAATTTAGAGGTAACATCTTTCATACAATTTGCAGTTAGTTGCATAGTAAAGCTTAAATGTTATTTTACAGCTGGTAATATAAAGTACTCGAGCAACGGCGGCGCTAACGACGATTCGCGACAACCGATGCCTCCAGGAACCAGACCGAAAGAACCAAGGTACTTAATAATTAGATCATGAAACAAAATTCAAGTATCTTAGGTGTTTACCACACCCTATTATTAGAATACGATTCTTGCAACCTTTCACTGGTTGCAAGAATCGTATTCAACGAGGCTATAACTAATTGATAAATTTGTTTCAGTCGCTCATACGAGTCGCGTGACAGCCGCTCTTACCGGCCGTCGCCGCCCGGCAAACCGGAGCCTCGCAGCTGGAGCGCCTCTAACCGGTACCCCGAGACAGCAGCTCCTACCAAAGGTACGCAATATAATAAGATCTAGGTAAAGTTTAATGTAAAATTTAGGCCCATCACCTTTCGGTAATAATTATGCCTTGGCGCTAAAATACCACGAGCTAATGTTCCACCGTTGGACAGGGCTTATCCGCCTCCTTTCATTATAATGATCGGCAATCAACATCGCCGTCTAGTCAGTATTCTAAGAACCGATTAGTCGGCAAACACTATACTATTTTATTTTAGTGGGTCCATCGCTTAAATGTTAGTTTTTCTTATACAGGCAGCAGCAGCGGTGGCGGCGAAGCGTGGACGGGCGGCGAGACGCGCTACGGCTACGAGACGCGCTACACGGCGCAGTACCAGCCGCCGCCGCCCGGCGCCACCTACCCCGACCGCTACGCACCGCCGCCGCGGGACTACCCCCGCAAGTACTAGCTGCCGTCGAACTAAGTGGACATTCTGTACGTACATTTATTGTTTACTAGTTTCTACCCGCGTCACGATATATTTTGCACTTCAGCTGGATTCATATAGTCATAGCCTGATGAAACATAGCATATGCCTGTCGGCGTTAGTGCAGCTTTCTATCAGTGAAAGCCTATAGCGGTTGAACTCTGGGGTTATTGAATTTTATGTGCGAATCTCATTTTCAATCATGATTATTCCTTGTGAACTTACGCCTTGCCATTACGGTCAAACTCAAAAGTCATGAAGAAACCTGCACGACGTCCTATGGTCGTGGAAAGTTTTCCAACCTAAACTGGGCTAGCGTAGACGACTAATGGCACGCATCCTTCTTGCATTGACGGGAAACTTTGGGGTCGAGTCACCTTCGTCCGTAGGAGAATTAAGTACCCTCGAGATACCCTACACGTGACCCTGGGTGGTGCCAACCAGGTGACAACTCTACTGGTGGTAGGCTTCGGCCGTGGCTAGTCACCACCCACTGAACAAAGCCATGTCGCCAAGCGGCCTAGCCGTGTTCCGGCATGATGTTCGGTGTTGCCATTCATGGATGGCGGGTCAGATCAGTTGCGCTGCATGTGCCTAGTGAATGTAGCGTCTCTATCTACTGCCGCCTTCCTACCTCGGCAAGTATGCTCCATCGTAGATCTCATCGTCACTTACCATCAGGTGAGATCGAGATCAAATACTTGCCTATAATGTAATAAAAAAAAAAAAAAATATAATGGCAATAGACTCGCATTACATTGGGACCAAATATTATCAGTGAAACGCAGTGCATTTCTGCACTTCCCTACAGACTATATATCATTGGCTAAGTATTTGTTTATTCATACCGTTTAATAATATGTTCTTACTTAGCTATATATGCCAAATAGTCTGTAATCATTGTTGAATAAATATTTTATTATTCTTTACAGATTCAATGATTGGACCTGGGTCTCGTCAAGTTCGTAGCACATCTGCGAATGGAAGGGTGTTATTTTTTAATGTTGTAAACTTTTTTTACCATAGCTTAGGGAGGTGGCATCTATCTGTTTGCATGTGATATTTAACACTAATGACCTCCATTCCTCTAGGTTACTGATTCCATTATTATGTCTGCTGACAATTACTTTTATTGTAAGACGAAGCTAACTATCTACTTTGTTTAAGATTCATATATGCATTTTTATACAATGTGGTGCATTTTGTTGTCTGATACTTTTTGTTAAATCTAATGTATGGTCAGTAAACATTAGAGTATGAAATTGTACAGTTTCATCAGGTAAGACAAGCCAATACAATTGTATTGACTGATTTATGTAAAGATAGTTATAGTAAATTAAATAAGTATATTATAACCATAATAAATAAGTCCATGCAATTCATGTTTTAAATTCATTTTAATGATTAAATCATTAAAAAGTTCAACATCCGAACTTTATCCAACAATAGCACGTTACTTGAAACAGACATGCATAGATACATGTAAAAAAAAAACAATAAAAACCATTTTTATGTCAATAATGAAATGAAAAATTATAGCTTTCGATTGTTATATATCTTATAACATACCTACCTAATCATTTTAGTGAAAATCTACACTCAAAGCTATATAAAAATATTCAAATACTCGTTTATCTCTGGGTTTTGACATAATTTTGAAAAAAAGTCACAGATCTCTGGATTAACAACTAGGCTCTGTGCATACCTCGCAAGGTAATCGGTATAACTAAGACAAAATAGGTCTCATTATGTAAGAATAGCATAAATATATACTAGCTAAAACAATATTCCTGCACACAAACTTCAAATAAAAAGTAGTAGATTATATATTCAAGTAATGTGTAATTTTATTACGCATTTTACTTGCACACACCACACACTGCATACATTTTCACAGCACAACTTAGTTATTAATAGAAAGTTGTATAGTTACTGTACTATCCATCATTCTTATATATACTAATAATAATTACTAATATTATCAATATTTTAAGATGGGACATGAACTAGAGACCTTATTCCAGCTGTAAATGGTTAATTGCAAGAATAATCAGATCAGATGCATAATAAACCTTGTTTACGTAATTTTCTGCTTCTATAACATTTCGAAATGTTGACTAGTAATAGGTGCAAATTGAACTAGCCAGTTAGAAAAGGAAACCTTTTGAAGCCAACACATGCACATTAGTCAAATGTCATTAATATACTGTGGCTTCACATTTCTGATTATGCAAATAATTAACATTTCCAACAAAAAGTCTAGATTGTGTTGGGACAATACTTTCATTTTGGGAGTAAGGTGTGCTCTGGTAGGTCCACATGTCTAAGTTACTGCTTGGTGGATCAGTGATGGTCACATCAAGTACTTTTAGAGCGTCGATTGCATCCTGTTGCCCTTGTACCGCTGCAAGGCGCAGCAACCGTGTTGCAGTTTCATTATCGATTTTCAGGCCACCCCTTCCTTGGCCATAATAAATTCCAAGGTTGTAAAGTGCGCTTGGATGGTCTAATGCAGCTGCTGATTTGTATAGCTCCATTGCCTGTAGATAAGTGTCAGAAATATTATGGAATTTAGTCAAATGATTCTTAAACTATAGCTGTTACCATACATCTTAATGTACTCAATACATACTCCAAAGAAAAAAATAATTTTATTACCAAAGTGTTTTAAAAGAAAAAGTATTCTCACCATTTTCTCATTAATGGTCACACCCAACCCCCTCTCATAACAGAGACCTAAATTATACATAGCTGGTGCATGATGTCTATTTGCTGCTGACCTGGAAAACACCATAACTTTAATTATTACATCTATTGGATGAGAAAGACTCTAAAGTCAACATTTTTATGAATTTAATATAATATTTTAGTAGAGGATGGATTCAGGGTGGACCAACTATAAATATTTTTCTTAAATTGTTTTTTTTTTTTTTACAGCACTACATACAACATCATTTAATAAAATATGGAGTAATCATAATTTAATTTTTAGATATTAATTTTCACCTCAGCAAATTAAGTCCATCTTGGTAATGTCCATTTTCAATGGCAGCCAAGCCCAATCTATTCTCAATTGAATTGAGTACATCACCCAGTGCATCATCTGATGTGTCTGGAGTAGTGCTGCTGCCTGAAGCGGTGCTGTCTTTCACTCCATTCAGATCATTAGATACCAAGTAAACCGTTGGTGTGAAGTTGGAAACAATCTCTCCAATTTTAGAAACGGAGTTTAAACTAAAATCTTTTTTGTTCACACATGCTACATATGGATGGATGGAGGAAAACAATGTTGTCCCCAGAGAACACTTCTCACTTTCTCTTAACTGATACTTTAACTTAAGATGAATTAGTTGACTAGTGTACCAGCCCAATACTAGTGCACTGCTCTGAAATGTAATATAATTTTGGGTTTAAAGAATGAATTGAATTATTTTAATAGAATAGTATTTGCATAGTAGGTTTATGCATGCGTAGATAAAAATATACTATACTTATAAAGGCTCAGCTCATATAAGTAGATCAGAGCCATAATGCACTGATAGGGTATTTATATATAATGCACTGTTACAGTATGCAGTGACATAATAATAAAAATAAATCAGCTAAACATAGACATACCCATGTAATGGCACCAATCCAACTTCTGTTTAGGCTTTCGAAGTTCCATTTCTTACTGTTTGTGTCGTTATCATTTTGGTATGAATTCCAGCATTTTCGCGACGAGAACCATTTGCAAGGGCTGGAGCATTTATTGTTGTCATCGTTAAAATTTCCCGGAGTGTTATTTACAACTCCGGTGGTACCACGTCTATCGAAATGGTTAGCACTCCGCTCGAATGTATCCCTAATGCGGCGCGTGACATATTTCCACATGTTTCGATATTGACAACTGTTTCAGGTTAATGAATATAGGTTAACTTCCATCGTTGTTAAAGTTAAAACAAATTAAATAATTGGCGATCTAAGATGACATATATTTGTATGTAATTTGTAATTTTGCACATCAATTTTGTAGAAAACACAACCACAGACCAATAAGACGAAGCATGCTACCCAGTCTTATCTATGTACCCAGTTTATATGTATTATCTATGCATACTACCAAGATACTCTGTGCATAGTACTAACTAATCTATGAGACAAAGTATAATACTTTCACAATAATTGTGAGTGAAGCAATACCTTCGTACCAAAGAGCACAGACTATGATCCATGATCTAAACTCGTAATCAAGATAAAATAATCACGTTTCCTCTCGAGTCATTTTGTTCTGTAACTACAATAGTACGTTTAAAAATACAGGTACTTAGACAGCAAAATGGACAGAACAAAATAAAAGTAGGAATTTTTGGCGGGAAGTTGAACTTTGTGAAGTTGTCAATTTGGAGTTATTTTCAAAAAAGAAAACCTGCATTTCTATGATATATATTGTGAAATATTAGTGAAATTTAACCATTATGTTTTCATAAATGTGCACGTTGATGTCAATTTTATTTCAACGCATTTAATTTAGTAAAGAAAGAAGAGAATAAGTTTGGCAAATACCTTGCAGTGAGAAAAAAAATTGTTACCTTACCCTAATTATAACTTTATATTACAGTGTCATGATTACAGTTTAATGCAATAGGTTTTAGTAGATAATTGACAGTCATGTGTGGTCGAACAGGATTGTAAGTAGCTATTCCAGCTTCTAAACTTATCCATCTTTCATTTTCTACACATCAAGAATTTTATAATAAATTCCAATATATTTTCAGAACATTAAGGAAAGAACATGTACAATGTGCTTGCAGTTACAAACCAAATGGTTCAAATTCATATGTTAAGCCAGATTGGATACCGGAGCACAATGCGGGCAAGGAATATACACCTTCATTCAATATTACACCCACTGATGTTACACCAATATTAATTTCCTCCAGCAAAATCAGGAATGTGACTAAGTATGACAGAGTCATAATACCAATGATGTGGGGAATTATACCTCCATGGCATAAGGTACCTAGATATATATATCACCTAATTACACAGATATAATCAATATAACAATGCCATAATAAAGAATTTTTCATGAGAGAGGTGCTATGTTATGTCATGTAAATGTACTAAATCTTTCAAATGACATGCAGATAATTGCTATGTGAGCAAATTAAGGATGCTTTAACAGATGCATGTAAGTACTGTTAAAATGGGAAAATTTTCATGGTCATGCTTACTGCCTGCTTGGATTCTGTGAAAAAGCAGGTGTAATATATGGGTGAGCTGTGTTAGATGTTGGTAATAAGATCCTTTTTATATTATTGTATTTTTAAGGGAGATTATAAAACACATAATCTAAGCACTAACAACTGTCGCTTGGAGAATATCAAAACCTCAAAACTATATAATCCAATCCTGTGGAATGGTGGCAGATGCATAATAGTTGTTGAAGGATTTTATGAATGGCAAAGCACTAATAAAACATCAAAAGTAAAACAGCCATACTATATTTATGCACCACAAGATGAGAGTATCAAGGTAATATTTTAAAATTATAATATTATCAAGTTTCATTTTATAACTCAAAATAATTCTAACCAATACTTTGGTTTAAACCAAACCAGTGAGTTATTTTAAATATTTTGTAGCTACTTACTTAACTACTACCTAAATTATGCCCGTCTACATTTTTAGAGCCTACCTAAGAAATAGATGGTTTTCTTTAATACTTATCTACCTCCCACTGAAAGCCAACTAACATGGGTAGTTATAAATTAAAAATTTCTAGGTTTTGAGGCTTAGATCAGCTTAGAAATAATTTAGCAGATGGAATCATGATCTAATCTATAGGATAATCCAACAGGATGCAGCTAAAACAATTGTTATCTCCACTACATGTACCATACCATATGGTAGTAGAGATAGAAAAATTTTAAATATCTACCCTAAATAAATGATTTAGATCTGTATGAGTTAGACAATCTTTGTTCTCCCGAAATGTCCTTTTTCTATTTGTAAGGACTATGTAACCCTTAAAACTTAATTATAATTGATGCAGTTTCCATGCTATTATGGTTGTTAACACAGTCTAAGCAAAATAACAATAAAAGCAGATTGTGCTCAATTTTCATGCCCACACTACACAAATGAGCATGTATATTTTCGCTTAATTATTGTAATAGCGACATTTTCCCCGTATTTGTTTCTTGGTTTGATGATGGTCATTAATCATCTTCCAATTGATCTTGTTGCCAAAAAATATGCTAATCAGCTTTAATTTCTAGATTGACCAACCTGAGACATGGCAAAATAGCTTTGATGAGCATAATGGTTGGAGAGGAGTTCGCCTCCTACATATGGCAGGCCTGTACAATGTTTGGCAAAATAAAGACACCATTATTTACTCATACTCTGTTATCACAATGGAATCAAATAGTACATTTGATTGGCTCCACCATAGGATGCCAGCAGTGTTCGAAACACAGGAACAGATAGAAGTTAGTACTGATGCCAAGCCAACCATATAATTTAAGTTGATATTATGAATAACCATATACTATTTGACTTAGAGATTTGCCATATTTATGATCATTCTGATTGCAGGCTTGGCTGGATGTTGACAATGTTGATCCTGATACAGCAATGTGTTATCTCAGAGCTATTAAATTGCTATCATGGCATCCCGTATCAACTGCTGTAAATAATTCACGAAATAAATCATCTGAGTGTAACAAGAAACTATCAGAAGAGAGGAAAAGAAATCCAACCCAAAAAACTTTGAGCGCATGGTTCCCGAAAATTGATAAAAGGAAATACATTGATGAAAACACTCCAGAATCTAAAAGGGCCAAGCTAGAATGATTTTTCAATAAAACATTTTATAATTTATTCAAAGTTATTTCTTTTACAATGAGTACATATGTAATGAAATAAAATTGATTATTTGAACAACATGAGCTATGTCATGCTTAATACACTATACTTAGGCGACATTAAGGTAGTTTTATATCTTTAAAATTTTAAATATTATCAATTTTAAATTCTTTGAAGTCTGCTTCACATCTAATCATTTGATGATTTTCCAAAAAATCTGATACAAAACTTGTGACTTCATATTCCTCTGAAAAAGTAAAATTAATTATAGTTATCCAAATGATTCTTCAGATATGCATAGATAGTAAAAATAATGCAACATACGTGGATATCGACTGCACTGGTATATCAGTCTAATCAAATGTTTAGCCAATGCCTTAAACAGTGATTTGCCTCTTATTCTACCCTTGATATAATATGGGGTCAATAGCTTCACAACCCAGGGTGCAATGCGCTCTTTACAACTGGTTATGAACTCTGGTGTCTCATCTAATGGTGACATAACACCTTCATCATCACTATCATTACCAAACAGAAGTGTAAACTTGTACTTGATCTGAAACAATTTTAAATATTATTTTTGCTAAAGTATAAAATTGTAATTACTGTATTTTTTTAAATATATTTTGCAAGAAGAATAATATGAATATAGTATAATTATTGTTTACCCTGGCCAAATCCTTCCTACTAGAATCTCCAATTTGATCTAATAACTCATAGAGTTGCTGTTTCAAAAAGTGTTCTTCACACAACCATTTAGTAGACTGCTTTTTACTTTTCTGGTTTTCAGTGTTCTGCTGGGCCTTACTCGAGTCCACAAATAGTCCAGCTAGTGTAGCGAGCCTTTCATCTAAGTGTTTGATCTGTGCTGCATGATCCTCAATTAGAGATTTATTCTGTTCTTGCTTGCTTTGTGACACCTCATTAATTTTTTTGGACATATCATTTAAATTATCTGTATCTAATGTGTCACACAAAGCATTCTCGAATATGTCATCATCATTTGTTTCACCTTGGAATAATTTTTCCAGCTGAAGCATTATTTCATCCGAATCTTGTGATTCCACAGGCACAGTCTTTGGTGATGGGTTTATAGCTTGGGATGATGTTGCCAGTAGCTTTGCAGAATATGGGATATCTTTAGATGTCACTGGGAGAGCAGGCTCAGTGTGCTGATTTAGTGCAACTGGTATTTTGTAATGCTCATGACTGATTTCAGCATTTTCACGTATTTTATGTTGAGGAATCTGTTTTGCATTCTGCATTATATTTGGTGATAATGATGTTCTGCTCCTCCTTTTCCGTTTCAAAGATGAACATTGGCAGTTGCATTCTCCAGTTTTAGCTGTCTGGATCTTCTTATCATTCTGTGGTGGTTTATTTAAACATTCATATAATTTTTTATGTAATTTACCTTTTTGAGTATCACTTTTTAAATCTTTTACCTGAAAAAATAATCAAGGTAAGCAAAAATATATTCTGTTCAATTAAGTGATCCACAATCAACAGTATTATATATTTTTTTAATACATACCACAGAAATAATGTTTTTTCTGTATATTTGCACCACCATACATGCCTGAGCTGCCGACATTTCTATATTTTTAGCACATCTCCAGATTGCAGATGGTAAGTAAATATTCTTATTGAGTAGTTTTTGATTTGTTTCGTAATTAACTGATAACAGTTTTATCACATATTCCATATAATGTTTTCGAACCTAAAGCCACAAATAGATGTAATTTATGTATACAACCTACCTAAATTGAATTAAATGCACTGCACATGTTTGACATGTTGCTATACTATAAGCCTTACATTGATCATCGCTAGTAATAGGAAATCTACCTTTGATATTAGAAGATGAGGTTCCAGTTCAATATCAGGTAAAGGCATTAAAGTATCGTCGTATTCGCTTATTAGTCGGTCTACAAAATCATCGGCTTCCCATTTTCCGAAATCCATTGTTACCAAAAATATCAAATAATTTGGTATAAACACTTAGTATCTCAAATTAATTCATAAAGTTTTATAATATTTCTGTGTTATTCTAGACGGGTTTATTTAAACATTTTCATCAATAAACAAAACAAACATTCTCCTTTATTTAGGTGGGCAATCGACTACAAAATAGTGTTATTTTTGCCAGTGTCTAATTATTCTTGATACTTGTGATTTATATATATGTGTACCCCCGATGAAAATAATCACATTTTCTGGAATATAAAACAAAATTGAAATCTTCACTGTTTCTCTTCCCGGCAAAAATATAATTATTATAGCGGAATTGGGCTAATTTTATTTCATTCTATGTTTATTCTACTGGCAGTATGGATCAATTCCTTCGCCTGTCCTACTGGACGAATTACTTTTTCTACTGCAGGATTTTAATTTTATTCTGTGCGCATTATTTTCTCTATGACTGCGGCCGCCGCCAAAATAATACGTTGTCTACCCATCCTACAGCAAAATAAGATCATTAAATAAGAAATGGCAGACTCAACTGTGTCGGATGTAAGTAAAATGAAGGTAATTGATTTACGGAAAGAACTGAAATCACGCGGCCTATCATATGCCGGTGATAAAGCGGAATTAGTTGCCCGACTGCAGTCAGCTATGTCTCAAGACGAGCACGGTGATATCAACTTAGATTCTGATGAAATAGACTCTGACGGTGTTTTAGAAGATGAAGATGACAAAAGCCAAACTGATATCCTTGACGACTCCGCAGTTGATACTTTGAATGAAGAATTGGCGCTTTCTGAACAAACTGCAACCAAGCCGCCTGCCGATGTGAAACCACAACGTACTCTTAAAAGGAAGATAACGTCATCCGAAACATCCAAGGATAAAACGGAAGACACCAAAACTACGGAAAATAAAGAAGCGACAGCCAAGAAAATAGTTTTAAATCGAGCTTCGTCTGTAACTTCTCCTACCTCAAAGCCTGATGAAGAAAAGGAGAAAATCACACCACCTGCAACAATATCCTCAACCGATAATAAAATTAAAATGTCAGCAGATGTAGATGCCAAAACAAGGTTAGAGTTGAGAGCGAAAAGATTTGGATTACCTGTCAAAGTAAGTGACGATGAAAGGAAGGAAGCTAGGAAGCAACGATTTGGCAAGAATGCATCCCAGACAGAGCCCATAACTGCCAATACATCTGGTACATTAACAGAGAATTTGGATAAATTAAAAAAACGAGCTGAGAGATTTGGACAATCCGTCTCTAAAATCATGACAGACATTGAGAAGAAAGAAAAGCTGGAAAAACGCAAGGCTAAATTTGGAACTTTAGCTTAAGCAGAGACCATATTTTTTGTAAGATTGTATGAATGCATTATTTGAATGACCTTAGATACAATGGAATCTTTTAAAACCATTTTTTTAATGGTATGTGTTGAATTACTTATGATTGAATTAATCTTTAAATACAACCTTATGTAAGTCGTTGTGGGCTGTTGTAATGAATAAATTAATATTATAGACTAAAAACCTTCTAAATAATCATTAGTTGGTTTAATTCTTATTATTTCAGAGTAAAAACATAAAGTAATACACAGACTAGTTTTCTACCAATGTAAACACATCTCTCCCACACACTATTATTATACTGTGGTTAGTTTGTATTGGCAGTAAACAGATTTGAAATCAAGTAGCTATTACATTTTAATCAGATTTATAAATACAAGTTTATATTATGAAAATGGCAATTCTGTAAAGTCCTCAGCTATTGTGCCTATGTCTATTGGTGCTGCATGCATTTCAAAACTGATGTTTTTGTTGAAGTCTTGCGGGATGTGTATTGCAAACTCCATGTACGGTTCTGTATGCAGAGTTGCCCACCGAGCTGCTATTTCCTTCTGAAATGACTTTCTAAATGCCATACAGTGCATGTGCCTGAACTTCTCGTACTTTATTCTGTTAAACCCAATCTGTGCTAACGTATATCTCCAACATTTCATGATCTTACAATTTGCACCAACATGTTTAGAATCAGGTGTGTTTATTATTAATAGCCCACCATATTTTAATATATTATAGGCTCTTTGACAAGCTTTGATCCTTAACTCTGAAGTAGGAATATATTCTAATAAGAAGCAGAATGTTACAATGTCAAATGAGTTTTTCTGTAATTCCTGTACATTAGCACCATCTATAACATTCTCCAAACCAATAACAACATTTAAAAAATCACATCGCATGACTGATGAATTGGCTGGATATAAATCTATTGCAAGAACATCAAATATATCATATGTATTAAATGGATTGTAACAACTGCCAACATCTAATAGCTTCAATGGCTCTGAAAATGTTTCAGTGTTGTTTATTTGTATGTCTAGTTTTCTGGATATAACTATTTCTTTTTCCCTGAATTCCTCGTAGGCTTTATGTATGAAATAGTTTATACATAATTCCACTGCCCATTTGATTCTTGATGTAGCTTCGCTGGCATCATTACTGCAATTAACTTCCCAGTGCGCTGTCGCTAATTTCTCCATACATTTAGCATATTTTAGCAGAACATGTTCATTTTTACAGTGTTCATGCCATGCTGTTTCAGTGCCCAACTCCAAAGTTGATTGTCTCAGAGTTGAGTGAACTTCTTTTATGAACTGGGAAAGGTTCTTGTGCTCTTCGCTAGCCATGGAAGATTTTAGAAGACTAATGGATAGTCAGTATTTATATAAAAAAAGTCATCTCATCACTTGCAAACTTAAACCTTTATTTGGGCACAGACTTAGTACATCCGTTCGTAGATTTATGTTGCAATTAGGTTATTATTGTAAACAGTATTTTTTACTTCGTAGTTTTTGTTTCTTTTAAAAGATACCTTAATGTACATTTCTTGTTAGCAAGTAGGTAAAATATTTCATCTACAGCAACAAAATTAGTGAATTTGTTGCAATACTACTATCAACTATTATAGACAACCAAAAATGATCACAATTCACAGATACATTATAGATATGTGGAGAATCACAGACGAACTAGTCATGACAATTATAAAAAAAAATGACAAAAGACATCTACGTGTATGTGGCTAATTGACAGCTGTGGGCAAAGAGTAGTTAATATAGGAATAAGGTTGTGGGGGGGTCAAGAATAAACTTTATTCATTTTAATGTATCGTTATTTTCTCACGCTCCTGCCTTAATTATGTGTTTTTTATGGTTGCAATCGGCTTCAAAATAGTACCATTATTGACAGTGTCGAGTATTTTGTTTATTGTTTTTGTCTTTGGGTCATCGTATTTAAAAAATAATCATTTAGTTAGCAGGGCTCGTGTATTGAGTAAATTTTTGCGATCAAGTAGTTTCCGTGTAGTAAACTGTTAGGGAATCCCAATGAGTGGGGTAACCCATTCATCGGGATTATCAAATAAATGTTTACTTACTTTATTCAGATATCTATATGATTGAGTTTGTTGAAATAATCCCCTAGCCCTATCAGTAGTGCTGTGGATGGAGCAGTACTTTTTTTGTCGAGGATTAGAAAAGTAAAGTTATACTATATTATTTTAAGTTTACTATACCGCACGTAACAATATAATTAAATATGTAAACAGGGAATCGAACCCTTGTTCGCTCCCGTTGACTAACTTGGATATCATTACTGCTAATCCAACGAAAAATAAAAATCATGGTACACAAGATATAAAATTTATGACACAAATCTATTAAATTAGTATCTTGGGAATTTGGGTGACGAAATAAAATACGCTCATAATATTATAGAATTTAATTAGAGTACATACAAACATTTTGTAATGTTGGAGTATAATAAACTATTAAGCACTTTGTTTGAGTAGTTAGTGAACATTTGTGGATAAGTATGTTTTACAACTGTATTATAAAAATAACTTTAGAGAGGAGTCAGTGTTTACCGTGATTTAATAAATTAAAACATTATCAATAAGTTACCTAAGATAAATAAGCATACTATGCTATATGAATTTAAAGTTCGTCAAGTAAAGAAGACTTATACACTCGAAACACCGTCGTCAATGTTTATCAATTTTGAAAATGTTGCGATATATTAAATGTATCTAATCTTAACGCGAATGCATCGAATAGCGACTCCTCCCGTACAATGACAAATTTATGAGCGTCGCCCTATGCTTACCATTACTCTTTAATTTAATCGAAGTTAAATCGATTAAAACATTCCATTAGGTACTATTTTCGTCTTCTACAAAGGAAATCACACTGATATTTCGAAAGCCAACAAAACAAACAAAAGCGTCCACTAATATGTGTTAGCGTAAAACAAAGAAACGTGTCCAGGTAACGGCGCGCGTCCGGCGGGGACCGGGAGCCGGGGCCGGGCCGGCCCGCCGCGCCCGACGGCATATTTACATGGGATAAACACTAACAACATCGACGGCCACAAGCTGTACCCCTCGTGCGAGCCCGCGGCCGGCCCGGGGCGGCTCCCGGCCGCGCGGTCGTGGACTATCGTAACATCTAACGAGTAAACATCGAATAGTTTGATCCAGCGACGTGCGTGTGCGGCGGGGCGGTGGCGGGCGGCCCGGGCCGCGCGCGCCGCTCCTACCTGCCCTCGGGCAGCTGCCGCGCCGCCGCCACCGCGCGGGCCGCCGCCTCCTGCGCGCGGCACAACACAACAATCACCTCAACACACGCATATTTAATCGATATAATACATAATAAAAAAATAAATTAGGTAATTAATTATTAAAATTAGGCTGACTCGCATTTTGAACTCAGCCTAATTTTAATAATTCAAACAAATCCCTACAACCATCGGCCGGCAGGGTGCCCAATACGCTGGCAGCATTGCCACGTTGAATGGCAATGCTGATGTGTTGGCCAAAATATGTGCTAGTGTTTAAACCATTTCATCTAGACTGAATTCCAAACCGAGTTAATTTATCATCATCATCATCATTGTTAGTTCTACATCCGGTCTCTATTTCACAGGCCCGCTATGGCAGCACAACCAGACCTCATAGTGACTGTTAGTTCACCAAAAAACTGTGGCACAAATAAGTGGACAGTAATGTAGGTACATCACATTCCAGCCATACTAGACACTCAAGCCCCCAAGCCTACTCACATAGCTCAATTATAATAGCATCGTTGTAACTTTTGGTATTTAGGTATGAAAGTAATATTTTATTAAGATGCGATTGGTTAGAAGAGGTTAGCGTCGGGTGAGCGGTCATTTGTTTCATTGTCAACTCGCCCTTGGCATGTACCAGAGCTAGGCTGCGCGGTCTGAACACGAATATTAATTAACCAGATAGTAATTAATAGAGACTAATGATCATACATCATCTCTATTAAAAATTACCATACAAATTTAATGGATACATATATTCGATGCAATATTTCGCAGACGCCATAAAATGTACCAAATTTTTTTTTTTTATTAAAAACTCGAAATTTAAAATTAAATATTCAACGTCAGCCGAATACCTACCTATCAAATAGTATTGGTGAGTGTGTGCGTACCTTGGTTCGCGGCTGCGGCTTGACGCGCAGCGCGGCGGCGGGCGGCGCGGGCGCGGCGGGGGCGGCCGGTGCAGCGGGGGCGGCGGGGGCGGGCGCGGGCGCGGGCTGCGCGGGCGGAGCGGGGGCGGGCGCGGGCGCGGGCGGCGCGGCGGGGCGGCCCAGCGACGCCAGCAGCAGCCCGCGCAGCAGCGCCGCGCGGCTCTCCGCCTCCGCGCGCACACCACCGGCATTGGCGTCTACACACACACACACACAGACATGATAAATTCTAGCATACAATGCACGATGTCCATACTGGCTAGATTACACGTGTTCCATTTTATTAAAATAATTATTTTTTGTTTCAAATTACTAGTTCATATAAGTCACGTCATTTCAATTATTGCGTGATATGTGACGGTAGTGAGTGAGTGTGCAAAGTTAGACGGCATCATCACAAAAATATAACATTTTCATCTAAAGACCGGCTACACGTTTACAGTGACGGAACAAATCGAAATTCGATTATATGCAAGTTCGGGTTTGGAAAACAATCTGATGTTACTAATGAGTATAAAAATATCCGTTATTATCGGATTAATTATCACGTATAAAAAATATATACATACTCTTTGGTCGGTAAATTTGATCAGAGTGATGTAACACAATTGAAAGACGACTCTGTAACAGAACTGAAGCTACGAATATGTGGGTCACATCACAATCTTCTTCCAGTAACTATGTTCACAAGAGCGATACAACGAATACAGGATTTTATTATAGGTCTCACGGCTGGGCGAAGAAAGCCTTTTCCAATCAGATCTTTCGAAAATCTAAATAATAGTGTTATCCGCTGCACTCACGTTGACTTTAGTAATAAAAACAGCCGAGCCGAAAACTTATCAAAATCATATATTTCATTTTCATTTGAGATGTACATTTGGATAAACGGCAAGTCCAATATCTTATTACAGACTTATATTCTACTTCTTATTCAAACTTCATAAAAATTTATCCAGCCGTCTTAGCGTAATGCGGAGTGAAACATAAAAAAATACTTTATTATTTCCACATTAATATGGCAGTTAGGAAGTAAGAATAACATCCAAACAGTTCCGTACGTCAATGCGATACCGCTAATGGGTAGGCGAAGTCAGTGCCGACTTAGCCATATAGCATGAGTTAGCAAATGCTACGGACCCCGCGGCTTGGGGAGTCTCGCGCCATTGCATATACCACCTACCATTCAATTAAAAGACGTAGTAGGTGTACAGGGCCCGAAGTCTGCTAACACCATCGATTCATAATCGAACAGCAACCGCATAGTAACCGTCACTTTTGACAGATATCCCATACAATATCTGTCAAAAGTGACAGTTACTATGCGGTTGCTGTTCGATTATGAATCGATTGTGTTCGCAGACTTTGGGCCCAGGACTCGCGCGTTACAGGCTCCGCGTGTCGTAATCCGGCACTGGCCGAAGGCTATAGGTTCGGTACCAAGCCCGCCACACACTCCCACCACTGCTACTCCTGTAAGCCAGGATCTACAATGGTGTCCAATGAAGACACCGAGGAGTGGGCGAAGGCATATAGGGTTGACTCACCGAGGAAGCCGGAGAGCAGGAACTGCGAGTCGCTGGCTTCGGGTTGCGGCGGCGGCTGCGCGGCGGCGGGCTGCGGCGCGGGCGGCGGCGCCGCGCCCCCCGCACCCCCCGCGCCGCCCGCCCCGCCCGCGCGCCGCGGCAGGCGCTCCAGCTGCTGCCGCGCCGCCTGCACCCGCCAACCACCCGCTCACATACCGACACTCGCTCGCCTCGCGCCCGGGATCCACTCACCACCCATACAACCCGAGACACGATCGACTAGCGAGACTAACTTATCCACTCAAAGAATGACTCAATTATAGCTCTTAATAGAATAAAATTCATAAATCAGGGTAGTTCAGAGTCAGAGAATAAATTGACCGCTGCTCTCGGTCAAGTTTAAGGGTCACACTCCATTCAGGCCGATCAAAACAAAGTGTGGTGAAAATTAACCAATAGAGTTTGATATGGGTTTAATTTCCGCCTGGGAAAATTTCAAATATGCTTTTACTGCGATCGCCACCAGTCCATTTTACGGTACCCATAATAGTGCTTACTTTGGGACTATACAGGATGGAGATGGGTCTGCACGGGGGACTTACGAAACTATATATCATAGAAAAATATTTTCTAAGGAATCACGTCGGCGATTTTAGTAATAAGTAAAACTACATTTATGGATTTTCAAAAAAGTCACACATGAATCGGGAATCGAACCCGGACGTTTTATAAAATCAATATATACGCATTTCATTGCGATATTAATTGTGTAGGTTATTTTTGACAGATATTGTAAGGGATATCTGTCAAAAGTGACAGTTAGTATGCGGTTGCTGTTGTGTGTATCGTGACTCACGGTCGCCTGTTGTCGCTCGAGCTGCAGCTGCATCTGCAGCTGCTGCAGCTGGCTGGGCGTGCCGGGCTGGCCGGCGCCGCGCCGCACGCCCGACAGCTGCGACAGCAGCTCGGCGATAGGGTCCACCACGGCGTCGCGCGACGACGGCGACAGCGACGATATGCCACCGCCGGTGCTGCGCCCGCCGCAATAACACCACCAATAGTACACTAACATTCACTCGGGGCCGAGTAGACCTCAAGGATGGCCATGATTAAACATTTACCCGTGCCTATACTACACCTGAGTAGACCTCAAAGATAAAGTCAAGCGGCTGCCAGTGTAGACTTCAAGGACTATGTCTAGCATATATAAATTTCATTTTACCCATAGCCCTGCTTTCAAGGATAAAGCTTCTTTGTTATTCCAGATTTTAACTACAAATTCCTACATTCGTTTTTGTGTGTTTCTATCTAAAATTAACATACTATCAAAGTCAAATCAAATGAAATAATTTCACAATTTGATTAGAGCATAACATCATCTGAGATAGCTTTTATCCGCGGCTCCACCTACGGTACCTCGATGAAACATAGCACTATAGCACTCAGGTTTAATATAACTTCCTAATAATAAAAAAAAAACTGAATCGGATCAGTATATCTGGAGATAACCCACATCCAAAGTAACAAACATTATTTGTTTATAATATGAGTACAGAATTTTACATCACAGTTTGACTACACTATAAAATGCCTTAAATTAGATTCCTGTCATCTCACCACAAGGGCCAAGAGTATTTTTTTTTATTACATTCTAGTATTTGATCTCGATCTCACCATGGTAAGTGACAATGAGATCTACGATGGAGCATACTGGCCTATATAATATATATGTATAGTACATAATATGTTAAGGAGCTCACCTGAACTGCATGTTGGTGCGGCGCGCGCGACTCACGCCGCGGCCCGTGTGCGGCATGCGGCGCACCCCGCCGTGCCTGATGCCGCTGGGCTCATCGTGCACAGCCGTTAAAGAGATTACCATTCTTACCAACAATATATCTATACACTAGCTGCGCCCCGCGGTGTTACTCGCCATTAAAAAGTATGTCGATGCCTCTGTCATTTTCTGACCCCTAAACTACCACTACCTATGCAAAAAATCATGTCGATCCTTTGCTCTATGAAAATTAAAAAAAAAAATCATCCCTGATCTCTGTGACAAATTTCATCCAGAACCGTTCAGCCATACTGGTGTGATTGAGTAACAAACATCCATCCATCCATCCAAACTTTCACATTTATAATATTAGTGGAATATATAATAATAATAATATCCTTCTGACCGAATTTTGGTCAGGGCGGCCGATTCAACGCAGACTATCCAACTATACAGGAGATATTAAAGTAGCAAGCACAGGTGCACTCGCTCATCTCTCACTCTCATAGTCCGATGGGATAACAGTCCGACACGATTGGAGAGAGATCAAACCCAGTACCAGCGGCTCGGAGGCAAGAGCGAGTATAAGTATAAAGATGATGTATAACGGTAAACATAAAAGGTCTACAATGTAGACAAATGCAGACTGTACAAGTTAAGTTGTTAAAGTCTGATCTAACCCACTTGCCTCCCACGTGGCTTTCCATGAGGATTTCCCCACTTAAAAAAAAGGTATAGATTTGAAAAGGATATCAAAAATGAAATGAGATCTCTGGGGCCAGTCCTATGCTCGAGGGTAAGATGGCCGGCGAAGTCGTCAGTCACGAAGTTGGGTTCCCCGCCTGGCATCGAAGCGCAGACAGGACATACCACCTGGGAAACAAACAAATAAGTTACACAAGTATTTATTGGCAACTTTGTTCATGCCGAAAGTGCAGAACAGTATTAGCAGTGCCTGTGACTTCATTTACATGGGCTAGTTCCGTGTTTTGGCTATTCAAATCCTTAGATTATCAGGGCAAAAATCATCAGGTCTTGTTAATGACACTTTATATTAAAATTGGCCTAATAGATTTGAGATACCCCACATTATCTCATCCATTTTCAACTAAAGTGACAAACAGAATGTCTCCTCTATGATTATTTTTCCAAAAATAATGAAATGCACGGATACCATCAAGTTAGTCTTATTACTTTTAGGTGCACTGCAATACATATTTGATAGGAACTAGTAACTTACAGCTAGGGTAGTATCAGCATGATCTGCAGTTACATGTTCCATTAGCGATGTGTCAGTGAACCCCATTCGGTTACAGAATGGGCATGTATATGCCTGCGGCTGTTCCAGGGTTAGTGCCTCACCGCCATAGTAAAGATCTGTAAAAAAACATAACCTTGAATTGATTACAGTCAAATGTGGATGAGAGAGAATGAACATTCCTCTTTGAAGGCAGCTTGGTCCTGGTTTTGTAATCACCATTGGTTTCTGTCAGGACCAATATCAAATACCTTTTTGAAATTTGCCATGGTATGGGCTTAACAGAGTTTGCCTCCACTGCACTGTATGTTACCCATAACATACAAGTGTTGTTTAGATAGGGACCATAGAGTTAGTGTGTCAGTTTGATAATATTGATTTATTCTTATTTACTCTATACCCATTTGCAATAGTGAATACTTATAGCTATGGTTATTTATAGCATAAGATAATATTTAGTGTAAATGAAGGAATTCATATGCTCAGTGCTCTGGCATACCATACAAAACTAGCAATTAATTATTTCAGATCTCTCATATTCCTTGTTGGTAAAAAACAATAAGACAATATTGATATTTCTCAGATGTTTGTTGATGCTAATGACATTAATGTTGAATTTTGATTTAATAAAAAAAAATCCTATTCATGTAATGCATCCATAATATTATCCAATTACTTTATTTTTTTAGTAAAGTAAATTTGAGAATACATTACCAAGACAATGAGGATAATTTAAAATGTAAATCATTTACCATCATTATCACATATGAGAAAATATAAATACTAATAACACTACTATCTCCATAGCAGAATAATTACAAAACAATTAAACTAAAGGCCACTGAAATAATTTAATAAAATAAAACTGAATATACAATTTATAAATGCTATAATATACAATGACTATTAGAGCCAAATCTTGTATATAATGGTAAGTAACAGAAATAGGTCTCACCAAAGTCACTTCTAGATAGAATGCATTGCATAGGATGCTCTGTAGTGTGTTGGTTTGTTGTAGCGCCGGTCTCATAGCAGGCTGCGCACAAGTCATAGTCGATGCAAATCAAACACTTGTATCGTCGTCCTCTAAAGTTATTTTTCAAACAAGAATCACAGCTGACTCCTGAAAATATGTCAATAGTTGTTGTTACGTACAATATAACAACAATTATTTAATTGGCATTGTTCAAACGAAAAAACTATGTGATTTCTATGCGTAAAACATAAAACTATTCTATGATGGTAAAATTTCATTATTTTTTGCGATGAATTTCGCAGTGACAAAAGCATCGAACAAATTTTGATTATCATTACCCACCTTCATGGCGATTCATTTTCGCCAGAAAATGTCGTCGAAACAAACACTTCTTGGCACCAGGATTACCGGTACTATATGAGGTATTTATATTACTAATCTAAAATAAGTAGCACAACATATATTATATTAAAATACAAGATTGTTAACAAAAATTTCCAAGCAAACCTAACCCAACCAGGCCATAATGACGTCACATAAATGAATGAACCATCGACAATGGATATTTTTATAATATAAAAATAGGCGAAAGTAAAATTTCTGTAATGTCATAATATGTAATATATCTGGGAATATACGTACGGGTATACCTGTCGTTAGCATCTGTCCATTAGGCACACCCGCTTCAGTACTAGGGTATCTATTAATTTTATTTATCTGATTGTTGATTGTGTGTTAATAAACGTGCACTAGTGACGATAAATAGGCCTAATCCGCCTAGGCCTAATCATTTTTGTCGAAGAAATTGAGTTTTGCCTGTATTATGGGGTATTTTGTTCCTATTCGTGACCAACCGACGAGCACGAAAGTGGATTGGTCTTGTACTTTACATGTACTATGAGCGATTGGAATAGTGATTATTTATTGTGCATTGGATATCATAGAGAAAATCTAAAATCATAATAATAGCATCTCTACAAACTACATCTCTAGTTCTTTTTCTGAACAGTGTTGCCACCACCTTAGCCATTTGCGGTCTAGGTTAAAGTAGGTGTACCTGCTTTTCAATTTAGCCTGAAAAGATAAATTTAGCCCTTTTTGAAATTTACTTCAGATTATTTCACAACCACAATGAAAAATACTCGGATAACGACTGACTTTAATTTTGTTTGAGTTTCTTTTTCAAAAATATTTATGAACCAAATGTCTATTTTAGCATCCTGTAGCGAAAAGAGTTGAAGTAACACTAAATATAAGTAACAATCTATTAGAAAAAAAATCAAGTTTATAAGTATATTTAGTGAGTTTTCTATGAGTGTATTCTTTTATATCTAGCCCTGTGATGTGCCCTTTCACTACCGCCTGTACCTCAAGCACAATCCTTTTTTCGTAGCGTTTTGGTATCTTAACGTTTTCCATTCCTTTCACACCACAAATGTCATAAGTGAGTATGACAATAACAGCATGTTTTCTCAATGACGTTACGATTACATTAGAAGTGCTTTAAGTTCCTCTTCCATCCCGTTTTAGCGTCTCATTTAGTCTAAAACGTAGTGATTATATACTCTTTGATTTAGTCCTTTTTTTAAAAGTGTGGTGGCAACCTTTTTTTGACAGTTATTATTGTTTTGTCGTTTCATAAATCGCAAATTATTTTCTGATTGAGTTCAATACATGCTACGTTACCTTGTTATTAAATTTATATTGTGTAATATGTTGGAAGACACATTTATTATCCAGTCTAAGCAAATTCCATGAATGAATCTAATTTGTTTGTTCATCACTGTCTGTCGCGACCGTTTTGCGCGGGAATTATCAAGATAGAAAGAAGATACGTTACTGGTTTTATGTAAAAGAATTATTCTAATAAAGAAAATGACTGATGCGTTGTGCCATTTAGTAGTGGACGGAAATGAGGTATTGGAGTTAAAATTAGGTAAGCCTTTTCAGGTAATCTTTGAATATTTGCACCGTGTAAAGAGGTTACAAGCTAGGTTATCTAAATGTTATGATACCGGTTTTCCAATGATTATTTACCTAAATATTTAAGTGGTAACGGTAACTCCACTCCTATTGTTGTTTACTAAAATAGGATATTTGTCAAGAACATGTTAAGAGTAAAGAGAGAGAGAGTTGTGTAGAGTAAGTACAAACTACCTTCTTTTTTATTTGTGAAAAAAAAAAACAAGCTTTGATTTTTTCAGTGAGGTCTGTAGATGATCTGGAGAATGATGAAACAAGCTTTAGTCCTGAAATGTGCCACCAGGTGTTTGGGGAGAATGAGAACATATTTGGGTACACTGACTTGCATATCAGACTTTACTACAGTGCGGGAAGTTTACAAACATATCTTGGAATTGAGTACACAGAAAAGGTTAGTTAGTTAAAATGGAAGAATCCAGTATTATTTACAGTTTTAATATACTCCTAGTTATAAGAAAATTGTATTAGTAAGGATTCATAATATTTGTGACTAACTTTAAAAGAGCGATGAATGTTTATCCATTCATATAAAATTGAATAATGATTGTCTTTCTAAGTTTGACTCTGAATTATGCTAAAGCAACTGAATGTATTAAGAGAAAATTTTACATAGAGGTAAGTTGATCTTATATAGACTACTTTATTTATTGCAATTCTGCATTGTATCCTGAATATTGTTGTGCCAATGGAATTCCAGGATTAAAATGTGGAATTGCAGATAAAAGTTATGAATGCCTAGGCAAAGTGCTTACAATAAATAATTATTTAAGCAACTATTTATTTATCTAAATAATAGACTACCTTGCCATATTTTCTATCACTTTAATTTTTTTAAACAAATATTTGTACAGATTGAGCCAAATAAATCTGAAGGAATGAAAGCAGATGATGTGGAGGGAGCTTTGAAGAAGGTGCTTGCTCCCGGCTATGTCACCAACTTGGATACATTTGTGTCTATACTTGAGAAAGATGAATCATTTATGCCACACGGACGACTGCTGCATGCATTCACAGTTACACCTTGTAAGTACACTTTGAAAAATTGGGAAATTTATTCTTAATGTTGCCTCTTATTGGATGAATTCTCTTTTTCTATATTTAATTCTATACTTATACAATAAAGTGGTTTGGATGTAGGGGGTAATCTCTGGATCTACTGATCTGCAGGTGCTGCTGCAGGCAGATGCTATAAATAAAATAAAGTATACCTACACATTAAAACTATTCCTAGCATTACCTACGACTTCATAGACTTAGTTTTTTGGTTATCTTAAAGAGAGCCATGGTATTTCCTGAAATAAACCTACAAAAAATAAAAATAAATGCAGATTTGGCCTCTGTATCGTAAATAATGTGCCCTGCAATACTTATCTTAAATTTTAATGTATATATAGATATAATTCATTTTTACTATTTGATTATCAGACGATGGTGGTGATAAACGTACATTTGAGGTGTACTACAGTGAAACGTCCACTCCGGGCTTCCTGCCATACCACGAGAGGCTGCAGACTTTCCTTCTGTGGTATGTCGATGCGGCGTCATTTATAGATGTCGACGACGACCAATGGACATTCTTCACAGTGTAAGTATTGTAAATGGATGTCACAGTACAGTCGAGTCATAGTATAGTAGAAGCATACAAACTATGCTACTAACTTTAGGGTACATATTATCAATGATATATTTTTTTTCTTTTATTTTAATGGGACAGGGGCTAAACTTGAAGCCAAGACTTGTTATGCAAAAATGGCATCCCAGGCACAATATGTGTAAATGTAAGTCGTATTCGGCGATACTTGAAATCCGAATAACAACCGGTGTTCGTATAATCAGCGCTCTACTTACATTCAGCACATTTCAAAATTAAGTTACGTTCTTGTTGCAAGTGTTTATTTGTGTTGAGATTGAACTTGCGGCCTCGCCCGAGCTTGTTGGCCTGATCAGGCTGGCGAGGCTGCGCGTTCGGTCTGGTGACGGGCTAACAAGTGTTTATTCGTGTCAGGTTCGAGAAGTCCCGCGGCAGTTCGGGCGGCGCGCGCTACGCGACGGCGGCGTACGGCACGGCGTACCGCTACTACGCGTACCCGCACCACTCGCGCCCGCGCATCTCGCAAGTCCTCACCCTGCCGCCGTACAGGAAGCTTGGCCTCTGCGCCCAACTATTGCAGGTCACTATTTAAGCCCTATCTCTTTATATAATAATACCAGCCCTTTTTTATATCCCACTGTTGGGTACGGGCCTCCCCTCAATGCGAGTGTGATTAGTCCACCATTATCACTTTATATACATCTATATTTATAATAAGACTGGCTCTTGTTCGTATTTTGGATACAGAGCCCTGTCTGTGAAAAAATACTTAACGGATTTTGATGTAATTTGACAAGGGAGATAGCTTTTAACAAGACCCATTGACTTGAATAATTTAGGACGGCTTTCACACTCTAATAGTAGACAAAAAAAAACAAGCCCACGCGAACGAAGTCGCGGCGAAAGAAATTTCTGGATAGGCCATGTTCGTAGGCGCGCCTTATACATGGGTACTCACAGCCAAATAACAACCAAAAAACGTGTTATCAGTGGGAGGATAAATTAATTTTGATAAACCACGGTCGCAACCAGATTTCATAGACGGATTTTTTGTTAATTTGTTCCTGACACACACCCAGTGGGATTTTACACATCTTTTTATTTATATTTTTATTTGTTTCCAGGCTATATATTCCCACTTCATGACACTGCCAGAGGTAGTGGACATTACAGTTGAAGACCCGTCCCAGGACTTCCAGAGAATCAGAGATTATGTTGATGCTAAAAACTGTGAATTATTGCCTGCTTTTCAACCTGCAAAGCTTCTGCAAGGGTAAACACAATTCCTTATGTATGTTACTTACCACAGAATATTTAACTCATTATCAGGGATCCTTTATTTATAAAGAAATGAATCGTTTTTTCTTCGCTGATTGACACCCAAATTTATTTAGAAGCCTTTGTCCTTTTATATATCATTACAAAGCGTTTTTCTTCGGACAATTCTTTATAACGACATTATGACTTGATTAAAACTTCTATAAACTTTCGTGGTGAATATTCGGCCGTCAGCCAAGTTGCCGAATGCACGTCTTGAAAATAAGGGTCCGCAGGATCGATTCCTGATTTAATATGTGAATCTCATTTCCTGCAATACTTTATCAATCGCTTGCGATTAACGCAAAAAATTTAGAGAAACCAGAATGTCTGAGTAAACCTGCGTCTGAGTGTACTGGGCCCCAAGTCAGTGATTATTAATCGCTTGTGTTAGCATACTTGGGGCCCTGGTGCAGGATGGCTAAGGCAATTTATGGCAATGTTTTCTCCAGATTCTCCCAAGAAATGGCGACGCAAGCGAGCAACAAATTTAAGATTAACAGGAAGCAATCGCGGCGAGTGTACGAAATACTTCGTCTCAAGAACACCAACACCTCCGACAAGACCGCGTACCTAAACTACAGACTCGATGTTAAGAATAGACTCAATGCACCCTTCCAGGTTTGACACACATTATTAACCTTGTATAACATACACATTCGGTCTTTTCGTATATTGAATCATAATAACTTACTAATAATTTTAGTTTAGTAAAGTTTTGTTTGTTTACTAACAGAATTAGCGCCAAAGCCAATCAGGCAACATTTTATTTAATAAAACACTCATGACATCTGTTAAATATTATTCAAAGATGTTCCCTATAAAAGTGGTAAAAGCAAGTAGTGGACTAGCGTTCATTTTTTAGTTCTCGTGCGATAAAGGACATACTTTTTAATCGCGGGTAACACCGCGGGGCGCAGCTAGTGTCGTAATATATTTATTATTAACAGAAAAAGAAGTTGGAAATGAAAAAGCTACAAAAAGTGCTGAAGCCGGAGGAGTACGCGGCGACCGCGTCCGCCAGCGGGCTGGCCGAGACGCAGGCGCGCCTCGCCGGACAGTACCTGGCGCTCGAGCACGACTACCGCCGCGTCATACACAGGATGGAGCGGGACTAGCACGAGGGCCGCGCCTGCAACACTATCTGTTCACGTTGCATCACGTTGACTTAGGCGGCTTTTGACCCATTTCATAAAATAACAATACTAAATAAATATATACCACACATACATCAAAACTGTATGGTCGTAAACAAAGCAACGCCTGTATTATGGGCAGGTGAACACAGTAACACCCAGACGAGGGTAAATAAAAAAAAATATTTGCGCAGAAGCGAATCAAACCCGCTCTAACAACTAGTCAAAGCGGTCGCCAAAAATTACAACGACAATATGCTTTCTCGATAACGATACGATTACGTTAACAGATTGTGATTAGGGCACTTGACGCGGTTTCGTGGTGATTTCAATATTTGTTAATTAATAAAAAAGTGATAATTAAACGCGAAATGATTGTGGAAACGATGTATCTCATTCCGATTGATTTGTGTACGATTTCGAGGTTAGCGAGCTAGACTTGGACAGACATGATATATAGAGACGATTGGTGAAACGGTGCCGTAGAGTTGCGCTGGCTGCGAGTTCTTGTTTTAACTTCGATGCGGTTATTATATTCCCCTGTCTGTTTGTCAACTACATACATATTATTACTCAACATTTAACATACTTATCTTTTTTATAACTTATGTTAAATGGTAAAGCTTATCTTAATGCATTCGGGTTTTAATTTGAAAAACTATGTTTTTGAGAGAGCCAGATGGAATCAAGAAGAAATGTATTATACAGAATTGAGTTTGGTTCCATTTTGATGTGTGTCTTAAAATCTAATGTACTACACTACTACGAGAATATATTGTTTCAAACAACTGTGGCTGGTTCTTATCCAAAACAATGATTGAAGGATTTTAAATAATAAATAAAAACATTTTGGAATTAAAAATCATTTAATTTCATTTACTATCGTGCCATCCGAAAACGACCTTAAGGGTGTCCACGCAGTAATGATCCTGACAGTACATTACATATTCATTACGCTTAAAAATAATAAGGAATCATGTAATTTCTTAAAAGCCGTATTTGGCCGACGGGGACGGCCTCTGAAGTATTTTCGGTTCATGATGTTTGCCGTTTCGTTTTGAAAGAAGTACATAACACATTAACTATTAATAATTCACCTGCGAAAATACTTGATACATAGATACTCTGTTTTAGAAGCCGCTACGAGCTTTTATTGTGCATGTTAATACGCCTGACAAAGGGCCGGTGCTAAAATAGTTGGGCAACAACCACTACGATAATACTGACATAATATTTGTTCTAATTACCTATACTGAAAATAGTTCTAAGTCGCTTACTACTTACAATTACTAACATCAATGTTACTACCATGAAAGGCGTTATAATAAGTCACTCGTTTTCAATATTGATTTTCCATTCAATATAATTTATTTTGTTAAAAAATTGTTGAGGTGCCAAATTGTGGTTACGTTAAATTGCGCATAACTGCAACAAACAATTATGGACGGTGGCCTTAAAAGCATTAGTTACGATTATTATTATAAATACACTCGTATATTTTTGGAATGTTGTATTTTATAATTTTGTGTTAAAATTTTGGAACGCCTTTTCTACATAGTTTTCGCCATGAGTATCTTAACACCTTTAATGAGAGCGTGAAATATTGTCCGCGACGTAGTACATCTCCCCAAACCATTCGCTGTGTTCATCCAAGTACCTGTAAATAACATTAGAAGATGACAAAAATGGATGGAAGAGGATATCAGGCCTTAGTCACAATTAGTCAGCAATAATACGAGCCCTTTTTAATGTCCCACTGCTGGGCACGGGCCTCCCCTCAATTCGAGGGGGATAGTCACATTTAGCAATTGGTTGAAAATAAGAGCCCACATGATAACCAGAAATCCTAAAGGTAAGACGTAAAGGAATAACATAAATGATTATATTTGTCTGAATGTATACTCACTGCACGAACATATCAATGTGTTTCAATATCAGTTTCAATTTAAAATCTGGCATCTGTGTAGCGTTCAAAAAGTCGGGCAATTTCACTGGAACAGAATGAAAGTTGTTAACTTTGCAATCGTTCACAATTACGTGTAAAATGATGAAATTCCTCATTTCACATTACCAAAAAGCCTCGCAAGGTGAATGGCGCCGTACATCCGGCTCGGCAGATGCTCTGTTCCCTCTCGGGGTATGATTTGCCATTTTGCCACCTGGAAACAAAGTGTGTCTTTATCTAGAAATTTGCGAACTTGATCGTAATAAATAATATTTATGAAAAAAATATAAAAAAAATCCCCTACTAAAATATACGTACTTGTTTCTGGCGAAATGATTACTTGACCGCAATAAGTTGTTTCGAATGTACTGTTGCTCTGAAGATCAATTTATTGTACCTAGTCATGTTCTAGACCTTTCTTCAATTTTTCGGCAACATTCTGAGAGCTTCGACTACAAAATACCTATTGATTTCTTATATTTACGCGAATACTACACATTGAAATAAAACGATTTTTTTGGATTTTATCGCGTTTATATTTTGATTTTACGTTCCCGACGTTTCGGCTGTATTACAGCAACCAGTCCTCCCGTGACCATGGTTGCTGTAAAGCAGCCGAAACGTCGTCGGGAACGTAAAATCAAAATATAAACGCGATAAAATCCTAAAAAAATGTTTTATTCCAATACAAAATACCTATTCCAGTACCTGCTCTACATCTTGTATGTACATTAAATTATCTTGTAAGATGGGCTAATAGGGTTGTGTATTACGTAGAGTGTGTACCTTTTCGAGTAGTAGTGATAGCGGCGTGCGCGTGGGCGCGGGCGCGGGCGCGGCGGCGGCGGCGGCGGGCCGCGCCCAGCCCTCGCTCGCGGACGAGCCGCTGCTGCCCGCGCTACACCGACAACGCCACTTATATTACTTCATCCTCAATACCCAGCAGGCAAATTATCCTGACCTTGCCTTCCCATGGCGTACCTTGCGCTTCCATGTGCCGAAGCCTTATGGGCATTGGCCATTTTTTATAAACTTGTAATTTCGTGTAAGTAGGTAAGGGAGCATTCAAGTATTACGTAACGCAATTTTTGACCCCCTCCTGCCGAGTAAAACGGAAAATCTCTACGCGACCGGTGTGAAGGGTTAAAAAAATGTTACGTAACGCGTAGTTTCAGAAGCCCCCCCCCCTACCCCCCAAATTGCATTACGTAATACTTGAACGCTTCCTAAGTAATAAAAAAAAATGAGTATATAATCGATCGTATACAATCGAATTGAGAGCCGCCTCCAGTTTTTTGAAATCGGTTAAAAATTAAGTGAAGATCACCTTGATGACAGTGTTTCGAAAGTCCTCGGTTCTCCGGTGGACGTTGATGGCGCGGGCTCTTCATTTTCCGACTGGGACACAGCTGACTTGTGTGAGCGCAGTCTGAATAAATAATAACCGACACAACCGTTAATTTTCTTTTCAACTCTATCTCTCAACCGTTGGACCAACGGTCACAGCTTGATGTAATCAATTTTTTTTTTAAATATTTAATTAAATTTTTTTCAATTAGTTGATTTCGAAAAAAAAACCCAACATACTGTTTTATGGCCCCATCCCATAATGACGCTTATAAGGATAAGTTCTGAAAAGCAATGACAAACGGCAAACAAAAGAAAATTGTTTTTTGGTGACATGACATGATGTTCAATTCCTGTCCAGGGAAAAACAAATTAAAAATGTAATAATGCAGTTTTACTCTCAAATTTATAAAAAGTAATTTTCATCAAAATTGGGCTCCAGAGTCCTTTAAGCATTTTGTTACTCCCCGTAGTTTCGGACTTGATCGTCCACGCCCACTTAAAAAATCAGCCTGTATATAACATTCAAATTTCAAGGCTCTAAGTTCATCGGTTTAGGTTGTGCATTGTCTTGTTCGTCAGTCAGTGTTAACAATTATATTAAATAAATATATTTTTACGTAAATAGTAGTGTAAAAGTATATGGAACATGCTGGTACCTCCTGGCCACGTTGCCGCTGCGCGTAGCACAACGGCTCTCTCGCGCCGTCCCCGGGCTGCTCGCGTGGTTCTCGTCGACCGTCGAGTCACTTTTACATGCGGCTTTATCGTTAAATTCCTGCTTAGCCTCCTCATGATTGTTATATTGTGAATCTGAAACTATAATTCCACTTTGATTTCTTATATTTACGCGAATACTACAAATTTAAATAAAACTAATTTTTCGGATTTTATCGACACCAGGACGTCAACCACAGTCAGTCCTCCCGTGACCATGTTTGCTGTAAAGCAGCCGAAACGTCGGGAACGTAAAAAAACAAAAAATAAACGCGATAAAATCAGATTTTTTTTTCCACTGTAAAATTATTAAAAATATATTTTTTGACGTGAAATGAATTCCACTATTAGCTAGTGTGGGTTGAATCCTTCTCGCCAATGGGGGGGAAGCATGTTCAGTATAAAATATAAATAAGTAATCGCCCGACGAACACACAAACTATACGATCCCACACTAAGCAACGCTTGTATTATGGGCACTAGTACAATGGATTGGGGGCGAACCCGGTATATATTACTTATAAAGATATTTAACATCCATGACTTGGGTACAAACATTCGTGCTCTTCACACAAAGTTTGTCCCTACCAGGATCGAACCCGGGACCGTCGGCACAGAAAGCAGGGTCACTAACAACTGCGGTAATCAGGCCATCAAGGAGTATATTCACAATAGGCTCGCTCCCAATTACATTACGACCAAAACACCAACAGCCAAAGTGTTTAAAATCCAGTGCGCTACTACCTACCCCTTTCGGAAGTATAAGCGCGATAGCGCACATATATTCGATAATATTTCAATTGATTACCATCGTCACCATTATTTTCAGTCTTGTCAACATCGATAGGATCCGGTGGCAAGTGGGAATACTCTGGTATTTTGGGACTCTTCAAGTCTTCCTCGATCGAGGCAAGAGTCGCGTCGTCCTGACACGCCCTGTCCGGATCGTCTTCCTCCATATCCGATTGATTGTCTTCTTCTTGCCTATAATAATACCAGCCCTTTATAATGTCCCACTGCTGGGCACGGGCCTCCCCTCAGTTCGAGGGGGATTAGGGATAGTCCACCACGCTGGCCCAGTGCAGGTTGGCGCACTTCACACATCTTTCGAGGAGTTCTCTCAGATATGCAGGTTTCCTCACGATGTTTTCCTTCACCGTTTAGCAAGTGATAATCGTGGTTGAAAATGAGATTCGCACATGAAATCCAGAAATCCCAGAGGTGCGAGCCGAGGGTTTTGAACCTGCCATCTTCGTTACCGAGGCAAGCGTTCTATTTACTTGGCTATCACTGCTTGCCTACGATACATTAATACCATGCAGTGTGATTTTTAGTTCGGACCGCTTCCGATATACAGGATAAAAATGACCATAAATGTCGATCTTGTTATGAGATATTACCATGCCAAGTGTCATTAAAATCTACTTAGTGGATTTTGAGATACTTTGTCTATTCTGTGGGAAAACATATAGTTCTCGGGATCAATAGTATACAGAGTTATAAGCTATAATATAAAAAAAACTAAAAAAATGGTGAGGTTAGCCTCATACCTTATGTTTGCTTTTTGAGCTGTAGTATCGAAAGTAATGTACCCTACGTTTTTAACTTTACTGTTCAAAATACCGTTGAAAATATTGTAGATACCTACAAAAAGACAGGTAAGGACTCACTCTTCAATGAATTTGCCACAGATCTCGTGATACTGGTTCAACTCTTGCTTGTACAGCAAGTGGCCACGTAGTATAAAGTCGAAGTACACTCGGAGGCCGTCTGCTACCTCTCTGACTAGATTCAATCTGTAATAAACAAATCGAATTATTAACGAACTTTTTACTTTTAATGGAATTTGGACTCCATACCCTTTGGATTTAAGGGGTAAACTACATTGTCATTTATATATTGATATGTAATAATACAATATGCCCCTAGATCGAGGCCTTAACTAGCAGCGGAGGCAAACAACTGCCTCAGCTCGGGGAAATATAGCAAGCGGCATCTACCTGTAGGACAAGTCGAGTTAGTTGGGCGACTTGTCGAGCGACTCAAGGATATATCAAGGGGCACCTGCAGGACACGTCGAGTTAGTTGGGCGACTCTAGGATATAACAAGAGGCACCTGCAGGACACGTCGAGTTAGTTGGGCGAGTCTAGGATATAACAAGGGGCACCTGCAGGACACGTCGAGTTAGTTGGGCGACTCTAGGATATAACAAGGGGCACCTGCAGGACACGTCGAGTTAGTTGGGCGAGTCTAGGATATAACAAGGGGCACCTGCAGGACACTTCGAGTTAGTTGGGCGAGTCTAGGATATAACAAGGGGCACCTGCAGGACAAGTCGAGTCAGTCGAGCGAGTCTAGGATATAACAAGGGGCACCCGCAGGACACGTCTAGTTAGTCGAGCGACTCTAGGATATAAGAAGGGGCACCTGCAGGACACGTCGAGCATGTCGGGGCGCTGCGGCGGGTCGTGGCGCGCGCGCGCCGGGTGCCAGGCGCCGGCGCGCGCGAACCACTTCACGAACGACTCCAGGATCTGCGCCGCGCACGGCGCCGCCGGCAGCCGCGACAGCCGCCCGCGCTTCACCACCAGGTGGTAGTCGAATGTGAGGCGATCCCTGAAAGTTTTCCCTTCCGTTACCCATACAGGGTGTTATATCGAATTGGGTCGGTATGGGAATCTCCGAAACTACAAGAGATAGATAAGTATGTTCTACGGAACCATACCGTAAACTTACGAGATAAGTAAAACTGAATGCATATATGTGAAAAAAAACTTCGATATTGTTGTAGAATTTTGCCAATAATTAAAACAAGATCGAAACTGAAATTTATCCGTAGCATCACTGTCCTCTACCTCCTTAAGTCCTCCTGTGTCCGTTATTTACCAAATGTTCCACTAAAAGACAAAAGTACATTGAATTCGCTCTATCTAACAAAGTGTTTATCAGTCCAATGAGGCTGTACTGGAAATTCCAAATACCAAATACTAATACAACAAAAAAACATCCATGGTGTTCTTCAGGATATCGCCATTCGCGAGCTGTTTGCTCGGTTACCAACCTAAGTGCCGACGGCAGTGCAATGTGCGCCCGGCCGACGTGAGCGTTGGGCGGAGGCGAGCGCGGCTGCGAGCTGGAGCGCGACCCAGACGAAGAGTCCGTGTCCCCGGTCTCGCCTTCTTCTATATACATTTATTATTATATTATCCATAGCATAATAAAAGTTCTCGGGCAGAATATCAATCATCATTGTAAAAAAAACGTTTTTTTTTTAAATAGAATTGCACTTAAGGTATACCATCAGGTTGTGTGCTGCTGGAAGAGCCGTCGTCGCTGTAGCCATGCCTTGGTCGCTTGGCGGGTCCCGCTCCCGAGGGACCGCTGCTGCCCTTCTTCCGCTCCCGCCGGTACAAGTATGCACCCCTGCATATGAGGATACATATTTAAGAGTAAAAATAAAAGAAGGGAATGTCTTAAACTCACTATCCACTTCAAAAATGGCCAGTGGAAAAAATATTTACACTTTTTTATATAATAAATTAATGTTTTTTTTTTCTATTTTAATTGCTTTCTTATTAAGTAGTTTAGGTTGATAATTAAAAATCTCAAAATTAGTTCCTAATATTTTCTTGGCCAATAATACATTCAGTTTTTGACTTAGGTATACTGACATAAATTAATATAAAAAAATAATATAAATGAGCATAGAAACTCAGGAAAATAGTGAGTTCCCAATTTTTGCATTGCAATGTACAGCTAGAGTGAAGTTCACAAAATTCTTTGGATAATAATTTGCAATTTATTTAGTTTAAGGGACAATAATTACACAATTATTTTATTATACATATAAAGGGCGGGGCAGATCAAACATCCCACCACACCCTTAGCAACTGCACACACATTATAAGACTGCTGTATACACAATATTTGATTCATAACATGTGCCACACCCACTTATATTTTTTACATAAAGATATCTGCATTGACTTACAATTGCAGCTGTGATTTCTCAGCGAGGTCCCTCTGCAGTTGGCGGTTTTCTTCTGTGTCTTTCAGCACAAAATCCTCACTCACGCACCGATCCCACGACGAGTTCCACCCTTGGAAGTGTATCAGATACTCCACCGTACGACGCCCACGTTTGTCTTTACTCTCTATCACTTCCAAAACCTATATAACATTATTTTTGTTTTTGAGTTTTTCCTCACTATTATAAAGGATAGTCTTTATAAATCTATCGGTAAAGGCAGCAAAGTCTATGAAAAAACCTTTTTTTTGTTTTCTTTTTTAATTTTGGGAATAATGTTTTACAATGTTAAAAAATATATTATTATAACCTATCAATTTGCTGTTATTAATTTAATTTATATTATATTGGGTGTGACTGCAGGATAAACTGTAGGGCGTGGTTGGTATCAAAGTCGCCAACTTACCTTGGAGTCGTATAAAACCTTGGCTTTTGTAGGGTCTGGTTCATAACATAATACTCGCTCGCCCTCACTGAATTTATAGCGAACACCTCTTGTAGAGACCATTCCTAGATTTTTTATGAGAAACAGCCCGGAATAATCAATAGTTGATATATGTTAACTTATGTCATGTAATCACGAAATTAATTGAAACAATAAAGCAAAAAAAACACTTGAGTTACACTTAAACGATTAGACGGCAATTGAGAAATTGATTCACGTATAAGAATAATGTAGCCCGATTTTATTTACACAGACATGAACGTTACAACCTGTGTAAGACACGCCTATTTTATAAAAATAAAGTTTTGTTTGGGCGTCGGCCGATGTTTATTTTGATTTTAGCTGTCAAAAATGTAAATAAATAATTTGGTAGTCTGGGAAATATAGACAGTTATATTTTGAACTTGGCAATACCACAATGATAATGGCGCTAGGGGGACTGTTTGGTAATAAAAGGAAGTTGATTATGAAGATTTCAATTTTGCTTAATTTCGTTGATGTAATGTGTGATATTAGTAGTATATTAACTATTTTGTATTCATAAACGTGCACGACTGAAGGAAATGAAAATAAAAGAGACTTCGAGATTTCCCAACCTATCTGGTGAATTTTCAGTATATTATACACAGCTTTGCTAATAAGGGTAGGAGTTTCATTATAGCAACAGCGTTATTATCATCAGGCGTACTTATATTTGAAATAGCGGAGAAACAATTTACTGGACACTGGCAAAATGCCATCATCTTGTAGAAGAAGAATATCAATAGGGATGTTTTTGGCGGGGATTTTAAAACGATAGTTCTTTATGCGACTATAGTTTTTTGAATGTACTTATAATAATTGGTGGTAAATGAAAAGGTGGTGGTAGGTAGCGGATGTTAAATCATTATTATGGTCATTGATATTATGATGACCATCAGGGAATCGAACAGCGAAGATCGGTGAAGTGACCTCAGATCTTCTATGGTTATGCCAGTGTTAAAATAGAAAAGTCTTCGTGTGCAAAGCCTTTATCCCCACCCACCCATTACCCATATTATTTTTACCCAGGTGCGCCCCCAGCGAAAACCAGAAGCTTTATCGGTGAGAATCAAATGTATGATTAGCATTCCGTAGTAGTAAAAAGATTAAAAATCAAATTTGGTTTCATTATAATTACACCTTGTACTTACTTGTACTAGCTACATGCTCAATTGTTTACGTCGGCTGCCCCAATCCAACTCAATAAGTCAGTGATTTCTTGGGAACCAATGAAATATAATATCAAGGTTGCGTGTATAACCTACTTATTCATTGCTTTATTTGCTTAATGTTACTCAGTATTTCAGATGTACCTTGATCTTTAATATAAACAAAGCGGTAGGTAAGATTAAGTAACTGTAGTTTACTGACACAACACATGGATTAGGTTGGTAGCTAGCTAGAGAGGTACCTACTAAAAGTTGATCTGCAAAAGTTTGATCTTCGTCGGATCTCGACATCGCATATCATTTGCTCTGTGTCTCAAGTGCACGTCCTTGCTTGATAACTTTTCGGTAAGTTCCTACATACAAGCTCATGGTTAATCTTAATGTTGAGATAAGAAAAAAATACGATTTCAGTACAAAAAATAATTTATTTACCGTATTTATCCTAATGAATATAATGATAATACTATAAACGTATTAAAAAGAATACGTTAATAGTATTTTATACATAGATTTCCTAGGTTTTGGCATCAATTTAGTGATGGTAGTAGGCGTAAGGGGCGGCGATCTTGGCAACAGGGGCAGCGTGGACCACAGGGGTGGCGGCGTAGGCGACGGGGCTTGCGGCGTAGGCCACGGGGGCGGCGTACTTGGCAAGGGGAGCAGCATACGCTACAGGAGCGGCGATCTTAGCAACAGGAGCGGCAACTTTGAAGCCTTGAACGGGCTCTCTGTGCACGACAGCGTTGAAACCGTTGTGGGGGTCAGCGGTGTAGTCCACGGTACGCTTGGTGCCGTCGGGGTCTACCACGGAGTAGGAGCCCTGGACGACGTCACCATCGCGGGATTCATGCTGAGACTTGGAGTCGCCGGTCAGACCGTCCTGCACGTCGTAGGCAAAGCTGTATTGTGGGTGGGCGTCGTATTCTTCAACGGCGACCTTAGTGACAGGGGCGGCGGCGTAGGCCAAGGGACCGGCATGGTCGTAGGCCGGGACGGCGTGGGCATAGGCCGGGGCCGCGGAGTAGGCGACGGGAGCGGCCGGGATGAATCCGGCGCTGGCTGCAGCCACCAAGCAGGCGAAGGTTACAAACTGTAATAGAGATATATTTAATTAGAACATTTTTATCACACAGGAATATCACTTCCACTGGGATTCTTTGCCACTCGTACCTTGAATGCCATTGTGTAGTGTATTGATAGAGGATGCTGAATGATGCCTGTTTAGGACTGCATGGAGCTTTTATAGAAGGTGGCGGGGGCTCACCCTTTCACTCGCCGGAGTTGTGCGTCCACCGCACGGCCGTGAGTTAGACCCCGGGGCGCCATTAGAGCTCCCTAAATTTCGGAAGCTCTTAAACAGTTGTACCAGTATGGCAATCGCAACATCATTCTCTCATAATTATGTTTTTCGTAGGCCTATATGAATTAGGTATATACTGAAATAAGATATAGTGACAAATTATGCAGGCGTTAGGTACTAATCAAATTGATCTCCGTTTTATGGTTTTAGGAAGTTCAATAAAGTTGATTGTAGATTGTAAACTGGTATGCTATTCTAAAATAGTATGGACTATAAGCTCAGTTGAATCACTTGACTTCAAGTTCAGATAATTTACTCATATCAATCCAAGTTGTATCATCTCATGTTCTATAAGGGCGACATAATTGGATGTCGTTTCATCTTAAATATTGCCTCGGGCTGGACTGGTTACACCCAATTTTGTGTATATAATTAGTTGTATAATTATAGTAGGAGGAAACTGACTCCGGTCACAAAGATTTATATATCTAGCTCAGAGTCAGGATCCTTCTATTATTGGTGTACCTGTTTCTGTCAATAAATAAAGTTTTTTTTTTTAATGTCACAAGGCTTGAAATACTAACGTCTTTATAAACTGAATAAATTATTTTTGATACATAGTTTGTTGTCATATTTTTTTTCCTATTTAGTTTAATTGTAATTGTACATTTTAATGCAATAAATTGTTATGGGTATATTAATTATTCATCGTTCTATATTTACGTCCTTGAATTGTAGCCCATTTCCTGTTAAAGTGTCGTGAAGCCCTTGGCGGGCGTCGCAAAATCACGGCTTGGTGTAATCGGAGCACAGCGGTCGCGGCCGGATTTTAACTTCGGTCCAGTTTCGCTGGCGAACACAAAAACTATAGACCTGCTCACATTATGATTTAATGTTAATTTAATTCAATTTGTTCATTTTCTTGTTGCTCTAACGTTTGCATTGATTAATTTATGAACATGTTTTAATGTTTGATTTGTATTGGTACTTAAGAAGTTTTTTTGTTCATCAGTTAAGGATCCATTAAGCTGAAATAAATAGTAGGAGTATCTACTACTTTCATACAATACCTATAAATTAAGACAACACTATCTGTAACTATCTGTGATGTTCAAGATTGAAGTAAACACAGTACCTAATTTAATTATCCTTGGTAAGAATATAATTGTTCTGATTACCACAGTTACAGTAGTAAGTTAAATATGAATCATGTAATCTGCATCGCAGAATTACACAATGATCAACTCATTTAATTTATTATACCTACCTACGTATCTTTAGAGATTTACTTACGATTCATACAAATGTCGCTCTCTTTAAAGTTTAAGTACCTACTAATGTTATGATTTCAAAATACTTTGTAAGTAATATAACACAAATTCATCGTAATAAGACCGATTTGTAAGGCAAGTGCGTACACATGGAATGTTTCTTCGATATGTATCAAAGGGTAGATATAAGAACTAACGAACACGAAAAGAAATAAAGTATGTTTGCAACAATAAAATTGAGCGCCTTTTTACGATGTACGTGTGCTCTTGTTAAAGCACTATTAGCGTGGTGATGCAAGGCAGCACACCCGGTCGCGGTCGCCACAAGGATGGCGCGCCTGCCACTCGAGATTATACTTACTTATTTTAATTTAGTTATACGGTAGGTATTATAAAGTTACTCGACATGCATAATAGACTACATTTTATTTCGTTTACCCTGTGCAACATCATTTAAGCATGAAAATACCATTGTCAGGATATAATCTAATTACCAATTTATTAAAATAGCATATTACGCACGACGATTGAAATAGTACGTCAACATCTCATTATTTGAAAGCTAATTTATTAAGATCGTAGATCGTGTTTAATGCAACGCCAATAAAAATACATAGTACCTATATGCATTTCCATTAGGCTATTTTATGGGTTTTAGCATATATAGTAAATACCTGTTTTTACAGATCTGAATATATCTATATACGCTGTATAAAGGCACCCTAAACAATGAAACTTACATCTCATATGAGCCTATTTTTATTATTAATGGCACGGTTAACTAATGCCTAAAAGTAGTGCGCTATAGAACGAAGTTCAGCTACCTTCTGGCAGTAGATAACCTCGGTGGAAAGATGCTGATTTCATGTTGGATTTTTCATAATAGGTAATAAGTGACACATTACTTGTATATGGGCATGCACTTATTAGGATGTTACTTATATAAAACAATACACACACTGCTTACCCACTCTTACTTAAACATCAGTCTCTATATCGAATCATGAAATTAAGCTAGCAGATAAAATGGAAGGTGGGAAAACAGATCCCTAAACTTATAACTGTTGAATATGAAATGTCGCAATTTCAAGTACGTACGCGCGAAGATAAGTGTACGTAGTTTATTTTGGCGACTACCTAATGAGCTAAGGTCTCTGCGGCCATGGACCCCGCACCGCGTGGGGGAGACCTCTGAGCGATGAAGACAAAAGTAGCCTGACGGGTGGCTAGATAATAAAGCCAGATTAACTTGAGACGTGAAGCCGACTAAAAATTGTTACACAACATTATATTGATGATGGTTACTGATGATATGAAGTATCTAAAGAAAGCTTGTCAAATCTTAATTTATTTATGCATGTCTTTCTGTTGTTAAGTTAAGTACTTTTAGATATTCATAAAAAATATATCTTCTTTATAATTTGACTTATCTATAATGAGTACTATACGCGCGAAGCAGCAATTAAATTCTAGCTGCGAATTGCTGATTCATTGATTGGCCCTCTACTTACGAGATTTAAGTGCCTCAATGAGTTAAGATAAAATAAATTTTGCGTTGACTACTTAAAGTTTAATAAAAGTACCTTTTCGTGTTTTAAAAATCAACGCTCAACCAAATATTATACTGAAATCGAATAATTTACTTTAAATTCTATTCCACCATTTGAGTTGCTTTCTGAATGTATCTCGTTTCATGAGATGAGTTTTATTGTTATATCTACTCAATAATTAACGGACAAAATTTAATGCTCAATCAATTTAAAAAGCTCTCAAAAATGGGTAAAATTGATAAAAAAATCCAGCTCTAGGATGTTCAGAATCTTGAGTTGAATCCATGGTATTAGTTTTCGTTACGTTCTTTACTTACACCCTGTATACTCTTAGATATATATTTCAATGTATATATTTTAAATGTCGCACATACATCCTTGTCCTCGTTTCGAATTGTAGATACTGATATTTTCATTTAGTGCAATGCGACCAATTCGGCAGAACATACTGACGTAAAGTTCACCGCAAACATCTGTTACGATTATGTCGTACCAGCGCTATCTTGTGACTCGCAACTACCTACCTGTGTATTGCCGCCATGCGTAATACCTAAGTGCCAACTTGTTTTCTTCAAAATTCGGTCCAAGGTTAACATTATACGATTTGGTTGACCATTTTACGATATCGTGAACATATAACTGTGTCATCTCGTTACGATAAATTTGAAGTTTTATGGGTGAGGTACCTACGGTTAATGTCGCCTTCGTAAATGATAAGCTCAACAGTTTTTATGGTAGAGAAAATAAGATTGTTTTCGTGTTTCGTCTGATTTGTTTAGCCGCTTGCTGCATGCGTAGGTACTCATATGGCGTGTCACTACCAGTGCCATCGGCAGAGACGTTAAACATTGATGATTGAAGAGCTGTCTGTTAATAATACTTGTATCGCTTGAATCATGGTGAAAATCATAGTTTGTAATTATATATACCATGAAACGTGAATAATATATATAGTTTATTCAGAGAAAACACTTAAGTTTGATGGGATCTATATCTACATAACATATCACATCAAGCTAACGCTAAAACCAACATACCAACAAGCCAACAGCTAATGAAAACAATTTCCAAACATTAAAAAAGTCACGCCCATGACTCTATCTCTCACTGATATCGACAGCCGCGATGAATGGTTACTCATTATTTATTGCCTATGTCTCTACAGCTGTTTGAAACAATAGCGCCGGTCTCACCTTGACATTATATACCTGCGTGCTTATGTTGATGCTTATCCAACGGCTTCTTAACTCAGTGATGTCTACCGATAGTTTGAGCTTTAATGATACTCTACGAATTTTTACCATTGTCATTCTTATTACCTAGGCTCTAAGTCTAAATTGAGGTATTTATTTAGATAGGTACACCTATTTATTGGTTACATATAATCAGTTTATCTAGCGCACGTTCCTCGTTAAGAAATGCATAGGGATTAGTGAGGTATTAGAGCGATTTAGGAGAAGATATAATTTTTATGCCAATATGTCATCGGAATCTGGCATCGGAAGATGTTTCATGTTTGTCTCATTGTATAATTATAGTAGTAATGTTAAAGAATGGTTAATACCTATCATTCAAATAAGCGCAGGTCACTAAAACCTGTTGTCTATCTATTGTATTTATAATTATAAAATTCAGATCCGAAATAAATGTATAACGTTGCAGTAGTAGATATGTTAATTTGGATCGCAAAACACATTGCACGTCCATAGAATGATTTAGATGAAAGTGCACCGAATGTACTAGGCTTACAATAAACAAATAAATGAAGTAAGTATACCTATGATTAACAATCAGTACATTAATATGATAAATTGACATCTTCTTGAAGTTTTTTTATTTTTTTTTAGTTCTGGCTTTGATGCATCCGAGTACCTATCAGTTCTGTCGTGCTAATGTTCGCAACTCCGCGATCTAGATACTCGTTCGACTAGCAGTAGGTATATCTACTTATATCATGCAGCTTTGTGGAGCGCGTCACGAGCGGTGCCGCAACGTCCGGACCACGAGACCAGCGAAAGCCAATCTACACTTGCTTTTGTTACACACTTCGGAGGTATTGACCACTTCAAACCATTTGTTAAAATTATTCATCAAAGTATTTATTAGTTAAGTAGTGCTACTCATGTAAATTATATGTTTTTCCCTATGACTAGAAAATAAAGAATCTACAAAAATATAGAATTCTAAATTATTATAGTACCCAATCGTTTGCGGTATTCCTAGTTCGTGTGTGGTATTCCTAGTTCGTAAAAAATAGACCATTTGGTTGACTTTGATTCCATGATAAAGATAGTACTATGAAGTTTATTAACTGCATAGTGCTTTATGGCATCATTTCTTTCATCAGATTGCAACTAAGTAGTAATGTCATATAAATCTCGCTCGTTGGACATTAAATCTTCTTAATTTTGTTAAATGTTGTGCTTAGTATGCCTCATCAAGCCATTGATACGCATCGTGTGAGTAATGGCCGGTGACACAATGCTCTGCGTTGTGCTGCTGCGTTATTGGAATATCTTTATATTGTGTCCACGCGCTAAATGGTGCAATTGTGGTTACAACGTATACATACATAAAAATACTAGCTGTGTGGCTATTGAAAAATGTATGTGCAGGTCCGTTCTATTTAATGTTAATTAGTGCATCCAATTTAACGCGCGTACGACGTGTGGAACTATATTGTGAAAGTTGGTCTACCTTTGTTGGTTCCATAAACATATACTTATACCTCTTTTTATACGTTAATAGTTGTTTCGCATCTAGGTAGGTATTCATTTGCTAGAAATGTTGCCTGCGTATGCAATTTGTTATTAATTATATTATATCAGCAAATCTTCAAGTCATTTTAGTGATTTATCACATTTAATTAAAAATCATTAATAAAAAATGTATTAATCATTTAAAAACCTACGACAAAAAAGATTTAAAAGTCTAAAATAATATATTTTATTCGTTTGCAAATTATTATTTATCCTTTATGACGGCGTGGACAGCGCTGTTATCAAACCAAAAAAAAAGAAATGAAATTATTTTAGACTTTTTAAATTTTGTGTTTTCACGGGGGGTTTTTAATTTTTTTATTATAAGTACTACATATATGGTGAATGCTATCATTATAAATTCAGTTTATTCCACTTATTACTGTAGGACTGTAGCTAATTGGCATCTTGGAACAAATTTGACCATAAAATGCGTTATGTAGAGTTTATTTAATCAGGTGTGATTCCTATACTGTTGAAAAATAAATAAAACGAATTTATTTTTCAAAGCAATAAAATAAAGGCAGCAGGAGTTAATATTTTATAATTTGATTAAATCGTTATTTTTGTGTAGTATTTTTAGTGGTTGGTGATATTATTGGAAATACAAGAAGCATGTGTTGAGAAAGCTTTCATGAAATATAACATTAGTAGAAATATAATGAAGGCGAACATAAGACGAGGTACGATCGTAAGAAGTCATCAATACAAACTATTATGTCTACTTATCTGGAACTAGGGAGAACAGGGAGGTTATAACTACTCATGATTACCAAATCTAAGGTTATCTAAAGGTTTATACACACTATAGTGTATTCCAGAAACTATACTCATGTCTTTATACATACCCTAAACTTATTTCATAATCTAGTCCACATGTAAACGGCACGCGAACTATATATCCATATAAAGCTATCAATCCCATAGCGTCGGTAAGTTGTCACTTACTTTCTTCGTCACGTATCTCCAGGCATCGTGTCATTACGCGTGACATTAGACGTATATGGTAATCCGTATATATTATACCTGTATCGTTGGTACACCTACCACAATATGTTCTAGTACTTGCACTATGTAGTTGCTTAGAAATATTATCGAGGAAGGTATTTTTTTAAAGAGTCTAATCGCCAGAGCGAATCAGCCATTTAAAAAAGATACAATATGGGTAGTGTTACACAATTAATAGTTTACTGCTATATAGATACAAAAAAATATTTTCGATAAAGCCCTGTGACACAATATACTACAAAAGAGTTCTAAGTAGTCAATTAAGGATTCTGTGTGCGTTCATGTAGTCAGTTAAGTTTGGTGTATCCAGGTGTGGCCTAAGCAGCCCTAACAAAGTCCAAGGCCAACATATTGCTACCTTAGTCCTTATGACTACTACTATTTGATGTAATAAACTACAAGAATATGATTGATAGATGAATACTTTCTTTATAGTATGGTTGGAAGACAATGCGTATAGCAATTATCTGGTTCATTAAACAGGCACGTTTTTCTACCAATAAATACTAAAATATACGCCTAAAGCTTATTTTTCCTGTTATATTAAATCTGTACGCGCGTTCTTTATAGTTTTGAAAGTGGAGAACGCATAGCGGCTGAACGATTTGAATGAGGTATAGTCGGGTATAGTATGGATATAAGTTATTATCTGGGATCACACCATATTCTTCTTTTTATCCTTAAAATCCACGCGGGTTGATAAATTATAGTACTAAAATATAAAGCTGCTCTGTGACCTAAATGCTGTTAAGGGTGTCCTAGAAACAACAATGATAATGATCACAATTGGGCATTGATAGGACTGTGATGAAACTGAGTACCTATTGTTGGTTTGGGCGCGGAATATAAATCAAGCTGCCGCCGGTGCCAGCTGCCACCTAGTGTGCGTAACGACAGGCATTCCTGATCGCAACTGAGGTCAATAATTTGAGTCAAGGCGATTATGTTGCTGCCTAGCCGATGTGTTTCTGCACTATGGGGAATTTAGCACGCGTGAATTATGATCTAGTTATATTTTGGACAATGTTATCGTTTGAATTTATAGGGTATACATAAATAATTAAATTTAGAAGAGCGAATATTTTTTGCATTATCATGGATTTTAATGTAATTAAATTATTTAAGACAGATCAAATAATTAAATTAAAAGTGGCCACTTCGGGATATGTATCCAAAATTACATTTAATATTTAACATAGAGACACTACAGCCAGGTATACAATCGGCTTCGCATAGACAAGACATCAACGAGTATCTAAGTATTATCGTCCAATAGACTAGTGGTTAAACGTTCGATTTACAAACAAGGTGGCCAGATTCAAACCTCGGCTCACACCGTTTCGATATTAGGCTGTGTCCCCAATCGGCAAACTGTCAGCGGCTGACTGAGTGAGTCGCAAATTTGTGGCGTACTGAAATTCGAGTTAGCTACAAACTCAGATCAATTTGCGTGCGTCGCAAGCAAACTGTTATGTGTTAGTCGCTTATTTAGGTCGACCGACCGACTGAATTTTCACTGTCAACTGTCCACGTGACACGTTTTGCTGTGAGTCGGCCGCTCACTGAATCAATCGGCGCGCGCAACACAGCAAACTGCGTAGAGTGAGCGCAAACTAGCAAACTGTGAACACTCCATTACAAATAAATGGAAGGGCGTACTAAACCGATACGCCGCGAACTCAGTAGCCGCTAACAGTTTGCCTACTGGGGACACAGCCTTAAGGCTGTATTTGAAATGGAGTGTTCACAGTTTGCTAGTTTGCGCTCACTCTACGCAGCTTGCAGCGTTACGCGCGCCGACTGATTCAGTGAGCGGCTGACTCACAACCGGCACAACCGGTTCCAGTCGGCGGCGGCGATATGCTTGTTCGCCGGGCGTAGTGAGTCCGTTTGCCGCAAACTGTTCATGTTGACAGTTGGAAAAAAGCTATTGACGTGCCGAACGTGTTAAGGACGTTTCTAAGATACCAATTACTTCAAAAATATCCATCGTGACCAACACAACCACTCCCTTCGTCCAACAATAGTAAAGAGAAAATTCAGTCGGTCGACCTAAATAAGCGGCTAACTCATAACAGTTTGTATGCTACGCACGCAAATTGATCTGAGTTTGCAGCTAACTTGAATTTCAGTTCGCCACAAATTTGCGGCTCACTCAGTCGGCCGCTAACAGTTTGCCTACTATGGACACAGCCTAAGATAACATGTGCGAATCTCATTTATAACAATGATTATTCACTTGCTGTAACGTGAACGCAAACATATCATCATAATATATCATCATTTGCCTATTGGTGTAACCTGCTAGATACTCGTATAGTCCTCCCCAAATGCACGCCATTGAACACGATCTTCACCTGTCTGCACCCAGTTTTGTCGTCACTCCCCTGGCCACCTCCACAGTTAAATGGGGCCAATATAAATTATGGCACAATCTCAGCCTGCACCGTGTGTATGACAAGCAAAAGGTCTCGTGTGTTGAATTCATTAGTTGAAAAGGTCGGCCGTAGGGAGCCGCCGCTTGTCGAGCACCGAGCAAATTAATTGCAATACATGTATTGGGCGCTCATGGCCTGCGTGATATAAGTTAAAAGCAAATGTTCCAGTTATGATTGGATATAATTTTATTAATTGAGAGCTACCGACGTCGTTATCGATTGCTAGGATTGATCAGCATTACAATATAGATTTTTTTTTTAGGATTTTTTCAAAATGTTCGATTCGCTGGCTTCACATAATGATTACAAATCCCACTAATCTATACTTACTAATATTATAAATGTGAAAGTTTGGATGGATAGAAGGATGGATGGATGTTTCTTATTTAATCACGCTAGAGCGGCTGAACGGATCTGGATTTTTTTTTTTTATAGTCTAGATTAGCACATAGGCTAGATTTTTTATCCCGGTAAAATGTAAACGCGGGTAACACTGCGGGGCGCTGCTAGTAGGCTATAAAAGTGTCGGTTTAAAGGTTACTATACCACTTCTGTAGAAATATTTTTAGGTTATGAAATCCTTAAAAATATATTTTGTATCAATGAACATCAGAGGATGTACGCTTACCGGTGCACAGTAGCTAATTGTCCGGTAGTCCGGAGCACGCGTCGCGGGCGCGCGTTGCGCAACATTTGGCAACCTTGCGAAGGACGCGCGTGCGCACGCCGGGAAAACGCCGCCGCCGTGTGCCGCGCGCATTTTCATGAGCTGCGCGCGCCGCATTGTGGGCCGAGGGTAGTTCAAGGGTGGCTCCGTGAAGGTTGCCCTTAATGAATAATAACAATTACATGAGATTGCTCATCTATTTGAAACACGATTTAAAATGTCTAATGTGTTGGTAAGTTGTTATAAGGAACATTATAATAATCATACTATCACACTAATATTATAAATGGGAAAGTGGATGGATGGATGTTTGTTACTCAATCACGCCAGAACGGCTGAACGGATCTGGATGAATTTTGGCACAGAGATAGATTATAGTCTGGAATAGCACATAGGCTACTTTGTATTCCGGTAAAAAGGACAAACTTTTTAATCGCGGGAAACACCGCGGGGCGCAGCTAGTAAAATATATTTGGTGATATTGCGATGATAGTAGTTTGATTGACTGATATAAAAAATAAAAAACAAATTGCTTGTAAAAAATCAACGATTGTCATTTTGTTGGGGACAACAATATTTTTTAAATCGTCACCTCGAAATACCGTCTTCCCATAATGATAACAAATGCGCTAAACGATTCAAGGGTTAGTGTACCCGTTCTGTTTGTCCATTCGATTTGCAGTTTAACTACTATTTAAAACAGTTATTTATTCAAATTTATCCTAGTTTGTACGAACCGTGTGTCAGCCAACATACCCACGACCTTCCTTCCATGCCAATACGTTCACCTGTGACAACCGTCTATTCTAATGCTAATTCTGACTCTGGGCAGATGACTGCGAAAGAATGTTACAATCCGCTGAAAAAACCCGCCGACGACACTAAACTATTCATAGCGTGTTTGTTTGTCTATGGGGTATTGTTATTGCGGTCAAGGTATCGACGTGGAATGGGCTACTATGGCGCTTTTGGGCTGTGCTATGAAATAAATAGCGGTTAGTATATGAACTCATCGATAAACCTCTCACTGGCTGGCGGTGTTTTTTTTTTAAATATAATTAAGAATTTTTCAGTTGTTTAGAATAAGTAAATGTTTGTTATGGATAAATCGCCGGACTCCATTTACCACAATCATCTATAGCAGAGAAATGGTGCTCGTGAGACTTAACATAATATGAGTACACTCTCAGTAAGAGTTCGCTCTCAGAGATGGGATCGGTTTACTTAAACGGACCTACATTAGATCATCTAAATTTTGAGTTACATATTTTTTATATTTATTTAAATTATTTTACGCATATTGAAATAGGTACCACTAGAGGCATCCTCAAACCGGTATTGGCAATGAAAATGTTATTAATTTATTCTGGTTTTAGTCGCAAAGGATGTATAATAAAAAGCATTTCGCAATTGCAACGAGTCGTACGTCCGAGGAGCCTGTTTCAAATGTCGGCGGCCGCATGTGTACTCGAACTAAACTGGTCCAGTATTGCCGTTCAACGTGATTTGTGACCGTATCGCAATCTCTAGTATTTGTTCATTCGACGAAGATAATGTTTGTAAAATGCTTAGCTTTTAATGTATGCTCTTAAGTGTGGTTAAAATGTATCTGACTTGCATACAAACTATACTCTAATATTTTGTCATGCAAGTTTTACAAATGCGCTTCCTTAGCGCATTTGTAAACATAATGTGAAGTCACAATTTTGATGTATGTTTTTTTTATTTTCTCCCACCGAAATAACGTAAAAAAATGATTTCTTATATTTACGCGAATTCTACACATTGAAATAAAACTAATTTTACATAGTCCTCCCGGGACCATGTGGTTGCTTTAAGCAGCCGAAACGTCGGGAACGTAAAAACATAGTAAAAACGCGTTAAATTCTGTAGACTTAGTTTTATTTCAATGCAATTTTTTTTGGTGAACTTAATAAAAAAAAAATATCAAAATTAAAACGTGATAATTACAAATTCGATGAAGAAGCGCAGGTTTAAATGATAGTAAATCCATGCTTTAGATATGGTAATCATTAATTAACCTGAATAAGATGCATTAATTTGAATTAACATTAATAACCATAGGTTAATATTTACACAATTTTTTTTGACAGCAGATGTTTTTTTTTGTAAATAAAAATCTATGTCTATTAAATTAAAAAATTACAAGTACAGGTAAACTAAATAAAAAGAAACTTAATTATAGTATGACGACGACAATATTTGATTAATTTCATACTACAGAAGAGAGTTCCGAATCTGTTGCATGCGTATGCGTGGCTGACCACTTGCTATTTGCGCGGCTGCTATGAAATCCATAGGTTCATTACAAAGAAAAAACCCAGAACGCTGAATTTATTCAGCATGTCCGGCATCTAAGTTGATACCATTGGCACCTAAAACGAGAGCAAGGTCTCTTACATGTGAAACTACTTCTTAAGGATAAAAAAATTAAATAAGTCGGCCATATTGTGATTAGTGTGCAATTATGTATTTTATTTAATCGCTGCAAGAGAATGTAAATTTTTTGTAGGTTCTTTGTGCATTTATCAAAAGTCCTTTTGGCTTGTGTAAATACGTGTCTCAGTATACCTACATACTGCAGGTGAAATGAAATTTATCTATAATACTCACCGTTTAATTAAAGATTTCACGACGTTGAACGTTATCTTGTTGAAGTACTTCACACCAAAAAGGGTTGCATTCTTGTCAACACATTAATAAACATAAGGTTGATGCCTTGGAGCCAGGCAGGATCACTTCATTTAAGCGGAAATATTTAAATTGGCTATTGTTTTGCAATCCGTGTTTCCACTACGTTCAAATGATGTCTTTTAACGCCTCATAACCGTGAAGATTGTCAAATACAAATCCTGAAAAACACGTTATTTCGGAATTGAGCGAAGAATCGGTGTGACCGCGATGTTTCATAGGCCAAGTGTGTTGCACAAGTAGCCGCTTTGTTTACGTGGCATTGTCCAGCCGAGCCGTCCCGGCGGGCTCGCTCGTACGTGCGTACTTGAACATATTTAAATTTGGAGATGCCACCAGGATGAGGCAAGCGATCCATGAACTACTATAAATACTGTTAGTGCCAAACTGAGGGTACAGTTCGCAGCTCCTAGCACCCCCGAACACATCAAACAAACAAACATGGCATTCAAGGTACGGAGACATACGGATTGCGTGAAGTGTAAAACAGTGCTCGTGAAAAAGTGTGATCATATTATTCCAAGTGTTCAATAATTCTACAGTAATTAAAAAAACTTAACAGTTCAAATAATAATTATGATGGCTTAAATATACGGCCTAACCAGCACGGATTCAATATTAAACAATCTCTGCATCCTTTAATAATGCTACTATCTATAGTTTTCTCTGATAATCGTAAAATTATATTTCATTTCAATTTTTATATTCCAGTTGGTAGTATTCTCGTGCCTGCTGGCCTTCGCCCACGGCAGCGTTGCACCCGCGGCCTACGCCGCGGCGCCCGTCGCTTACACCGCGCCCGCCGTCGGCGTCGCCGCGAGAATCGAGGAGTTCGACCCTCTGCCGCAATATAACTTCGGCTACGACGTCGCCGACTCACTCACCGGCGACTACAAGAGCCAGACGGAACAGCGCAACGGCGACCTCGTGCAGGGTCAGTACTCGCTGGTGGACTCCGACGGCACCCGCCGCATCGTCGACTACACGGCCGACTCCATCAACGGCTTCAACGCCGTGGTGCGTAAAGAGCCGCTGCTGGCGGCCGCTCCCGCCGTCGTCGCCGAGCCCGCCGTATTCCCCGCACGCATAGCCGCTGCGCCGGCTGCGGTCGCCGCGCCCGTGGTTGCTGCGAGGTATGCCGCTGCGCCGGTGTTTGCCCGCTACGCCGCCGCTCCAGTCGCCGCTGCGCCGGTGTTTGCCCGCTACGCCGCCGCTCCAGTCCCTGCTCCGGCCTTCACTGCCCGCTACGCCGCAGCACCTGTTGCTGCTCCAGGCTTTGCTGCCCGTTATGCCGCTGCTCCCGTGGCCTCGGCACCCGTTTTCGCACGCTACGCTGCTGCTCCCGTCGTAGCCGCCCGCTACGCCGCGCCTGTAGCGGCCGCTTATAGAGCTGCCTATACGGCACCCGTCGCTGCCGCATACGCTGCCCCTGTTGCGGCCGCGTACAGTGCTCCTGTCGGCTCGACATACGCCGCATACACGTCACCATTTGCCGGTGCATACAGCGCTCCCGTGGCTGCGGCTTACGCTGCCCCTGTAGCAGCGGCATACACCGCCCCCACTGTGGCGGCGGCTCCCACAGCGGCAGTCCCGGCTGCTATCACCACCGTCCGCGCAGCTCCCGCTAAACTTGTGGAGCCTACCCCCACTGGATACCGCTACCCTTAAACAGCTATACTGATAGCTCGACCAATGAATACCTCTTAAAGACTTGATTTGTAAATACCATTAGCCTTAGTAACTTTTTTATGTTATGAAAATAAAAGGATGAATATTGTGAATATTTTCTTATTAATTTAATAAATAATTCCTATCCATGTGTATTTGTCGAGAATAGATACCATACCTGTTTCTTAAGGTATCTTTATTATATTATAGGAGATTATAACCTAAGCACAATCTATTAACGTAGCTTTAACATACGTTAATGTTCCGAGCTTCGTCTCGCTAACATCACAAATTTCATTAATAAAAAAAAACTTTCTACACGACGATACGATAATATCAAGAGTTTGTGCTAAGAGCACTGATTCGTCCCGTAGTCGTCTGTAACAACATCCACTGGTAGAGATGAAATGGGGCTGTTATATGCCGAAAACTCGGCCTCGGATGGCCTTAAGGTTATATGATATGGGCGCCGACCAGAAAATTCAGACTTGTGTCTGTTTAGTTTGATAGTTGTATAGGCTTTTAAAGTGTATAGCGTGGTTGGTTACCGTGATTAACGTGGAGGTAGTTTCTCTTATTAAAAGTAAATTTTTAATATACTATCACTGTTTAGTTATTAGCTCTTTACTCATGACTTATATATATAATGGAATATTTACACCTCTGGAGCGCAGTACTACGTAGTAAATAGCTCCATTAATTACATTTATTATAGTTATATAGGGTCTACCGATATAAATATTGAAAAAAGCGCAGAAATGTGTAGATATGAGGTGATAGTGTACCTCTACTGAATCCCAGATAAGCATATCCATAAGCCATATAAGCAGACCACATAATTATACTTCAAGAACATCATCTCACATCGCGATGATAATCCATACTTATTTTATACATTAGCCGTCCATGACTCTATAATTGCAAGGATAATAAGCAATATTCTTGCAATTGCAGATTATCTATAACTACCTCTTTACGAAATCTCCGATGATATTTTCATTCAAATCTGCCAGCCGATTTTACGTGCGCCTCTTTTACAATTACAAACGGGACACGCTATTTTCATATCATAATGTTGTATCCATTATTTTAGTTATAATGTGTAATTATTGAATGTGTTAATGCTATTTATTACTTGACATTGGCAAAATACCCACTAAGTTGTGGGTGAGGCTATATTCATATCCGTTTTATTTCATCGCATTTCATTTCGTAAAGAAAGAAGAAGAAATTACAAACAAGAACACTGTCATGTTTATGCACTACGTACAGTGAGAAAGTAATTAATTTTCATCTTGTAATTGAAATAAAACTATTTTTTAAGGATTTTATCGCGTTTATTTTTCGTTTTTACGTTCCCGACGTTTCGGCTGCTTTACAGCAACCATGGTACAAAACGAAAAATAAACGCGATAAAATCCTTAAAAAATAGTTTTATTTCAATGTGTAGTATTCGCGTAAATATAAGAAATCAATATATTTCATCTTGTAAGTTTGTCTGACGAACACGCGAAAACGGCTAAACATATATAAATTAAATTTAGTACCTAAAGAGATAGTTTATGCTCTGGAATAACATAATATTTTATCTTTTTGATAATGTTAGTCGGAAGGAAAGTGCAAGTAATAATTTATAAAGGCGATAGCACCCCAAGTCTTTGGATAACTTTACTTTTATTTCCTTTCAAGTTAATACTAAATAGTAGCTAAGAATAAGTTCACATAATTTCGTAACACCTCCAGTTTTACCACAAAAACCATTGAAATGCGGCTTGAATACGCGGTAAAGTTTATGCCTTTGCCCAAATTGCCTTTGGCATCGGCAATTTGGGCAATGGCATAAACCATTACAATTTTCTTTATATAAATCATCAATTGGTTTATGTTTTCCATTAAAAAGTAAAAATTACGTGTAATTACAATTATATGTACCTATCACAAGTACTACTAAATAATGATGAATAAGAAATATTTTTATTTTTAAAAGCCCGTTGATATCTGATTCTGATTCTGGTTTATACGAAAAAAATGATTTGACTTTGACCATGATCACTGACTTAAAACGTTTTAAAGAAAACGAGCGGCTTTTCTTCATCTTGACCTTGAACTGCGTGAATTTTTTTTGTTTATTAGGATTACCATCTATTGTTACATTGATACAAATATCTTGCCATTTTCCATATAAATCTAAGCTTAAATGCACAATCACTTAGAGGTAAACTCAACATGCAATTATAAAAGTACAGTTTTCTTCGTATTTAATTAAAAATGTGTTACAGCAGCTTACAGTTTTCCTTAATATAACTTAATTCTACTTAACTAAGTAATTGTTGTATCTAATTATAGCAATAAATGTTTGTGTTATTCACTTAGGTATGTTAAAATAGTATTATAAAACCTGCCTTTGGAGTCAAAATTGATGTCAACCAGGTTGCTACATTGATTTAAAAGCTTGCAACGGCAAGGAACTGGTGAGCTTGAGCCTAGAACTGTTCTACGCAGGGGGGGTTGCAAGGGTGTAATGGGTTTACGAGGTATCCTGGAGGGCGAACGAAGATGGAATTGGGTCAACAACTGAGGACAATCAATTAAATTTCTAAGTTCTAAAATAGTGGTTATTGTAACAGGTTATCAGTGTAAAGTCATAGCTGCGCGTTTAAAAATGAGAGTAATATAACGTAACACAATATTCTAAAACTACGCACTGACATATTAAAATAAAGTTAAAGACGCCATAATTTACTAAAAAATAATTATTACTTACTTGTTACGTTTAAAAAAACAAAAGCTAATAATAATTAATTAATTTATAAAGTACTTAATTAATAGTACTTAATTTGATTTACTTAATAAATAAAGTACTTACATGGAATTAAGCGGTATATTTTGAAATATTGGCGCAGTATATGCGTATGCTGGTCTTGTCTATAGGTGATGGTACATTTTCCTCTTGACATGCTTTTGACCTGAGCCCTTAGTATGAATTTTAAATATAAGTATTCGAATACCGATCGAATGATCAAACGTTTCCATACGTTCAGCAGCAAAGCGGATACAAATAATATAGTTCTCAAAACATTCAATTATTTTATCACCTTACATTGTCAATACGCACATTAGTAATCAGCACATGACTATCAATATCTATTATAAAGGAACTAAATTTGCTATCTAATTACTACTTTATGATATTATTTTAGTACTAGGTATTTTAGATCCCAGTAGGTGCTTGATCGAATTTATAAGACTTAAAATTGTATATCACTACATCGTACTATTTGATTCGGCAACGCTGCGTTGTATGTCCGCCAGTGCCACAGGTTCGTTGCGGCTCGTACGTGCGTACTTGAATGTATTCAAATTTGAAGATGCCAGCAGGATGAGGCAAGCGCTCCACAACTGCTATAAATGTCGTTAGTGCCAAACTGAGGGTACAGTTCGCAGCTCTAAGCACCCCCGAACACATCAAACAAACAAACATGGCATTCAAGGTACGGAGACATACGGATTGCGTGAAGTGTAATAAAACAATGACTATAAAGGGAAAATAAATAATTTAACAAAATCTTCAACATAAATTGAAGCACCTGTAAAAAAAGCCTTAGTATCTCATTCCAAATGTTTTTTTAAATTACTGCCTAAAAAAACGACCCGTTAGGGATAGATAATTGATTTTCTATATTTTATTCTAGGTAGTGGTATTCTCCTGCCTGTTGGCTCTTGCTCACGGCAGCGTTGCGCCCGCGGCCTACGCGACGGCACCCGTCGCATACACCGCGCCCGCCGTCGGCGTCGCGGCAAGGATCGAGGAGTTCGACCCTCTGCCGCAATATAACTTTGGCTACGACGTCGCCGACTCGCTGACCGGCGACTACAAGAGCCAGACGGAACAGCGCAACGGTGACCTCGTGCAGGGACAGTACTCGCTTGTGGACTCCGACGGCACCCGCCGCATCGTTGACTACACGGCTGACTCCATCAACGGCTTCAACGCCGTGGTGCGTAAAGAGCCGCTGCTGGCGGCCGCTCCCGCCGTCGTCGCCGAGCCCGCCGTAGTCCCAGCACGCATAGCCGCTGCGCCGGTCGCCGCGAGGTATGCCACATCACCAGTGGTCGCCCGCTACGCCACCGCACCAGTTGCTACTCCAGCCTTCACCGCCCGCTATGCCGCCGCTCCAGTAGCTGCTCCTGCCTTTGCTGCCCGCTACGCTGCTGCTCCCGTGGCCACGGCACCTGTTTTCGCACGCTACGCGGCCGCTCCCATCGTAGCCTCCGCCTACGCTGCGCCAGTAGCTGCCGCATATACCGCCGCTTACAACGCGCCACTCTCCGCTGCGTACGCTGCGCCTGTACCCGCCGCCTACGCCGCCTACACAGCTGCAGTTCCTGCCGCCTACACGGCTCCAGTTGCGGCCGCATACACTGCTCCCGCAGTGGCAGCTGCCCCGACGGCAGTTCCCGCTGCGATCAATACAGCCCGCGCTGCTCCTGCTAAGCTCGTGCAGCCCGCCCCCACTGGATATCGTTACGCCTGAATGATGCCTTCGCCATGATGATGCCTTCTAAATGCCCTTAAAGACTTGGTTTAATTACACCATTAGGTTTTATTATTTTTTATTTATGGAAATAAAATGACATTTCGTAATAAATATGCCTTTTTGTTACTCCCGAACGCTTTGCTCATGCTGAGCTTATCGTTATCATTTCGCCATATACAGTGATTTCTCGCTGTTCCTATAACATTAGGAAAGTATTAAATCTAAATTACATTGTAAGTAATACTAAGAAGTATTTTTTTATTTATAAAGAGAAACAAGCCATGTTCTTATTAGGTGAGCGTTTGAGACTAATAAAAACTATTGAATTATAAATACCCATAACAACCATGTTAATTAGTCGATTTTTAAATTCATAATGTTCAAGTAAATTTAACAAACAAAACAATAGTATGATTTCAAACTAAACTACCATTTTGTTGAGTTACCTCGTTATCGTCTAGAGCAAAGCAAATTACGGAAAGACCAAGAAATTGTCCGATACGGAAATTATGCGATGATACGTCATCTAATACGGTTGTAATTGCTTGTATCCTGCGTCAGCTTATCCGGGATACAGAGAGGTTTGTTTGTCCTACGGCAGTTTCTTTTAATGAAAGAAGAATCTTTTTAAACATATACTTATTGCAAATATTCTTAAAAGCAAATAATTACAAGTTCTTGTAAATTGCCACATTAAAACAAAAGTGTTATTTTGCAATAACTAGGTATTTCATGTAATGTTAGTAGCTTCTACAAATGAAGTGATAGCTGAATTAGTAGCCCAGTCGATCGATCGCTTTAGGAACGGGTAATTTAGAAGATCCAATGAATTATAAACTTCTGCCAGGAACTTGTTGAAGCGGAAGTGAAACAGAGTATCGAATGTTCCATTCAGCTTATTTTTTTTATTACGTTATAGGCACGTATTTGATCTCGATCTCATCTGATGGTAAGTGATGATGAGATCTGCAATGGAGCATACTTACCTAGAAGGTACCTGTTCACTCTCGACTTATGATACATGATCGCACTTGGGACTCTAACCCATCTAGAAATATACAATACTAACTTAATCATCGGTTTTGAAATACACTCTATACGAGTGTATGACCTTCTTACTGTAAACATACACATATAAGGCAAAGCTGGGTGAAGTTACAAACTTAAAGTATGGGTACTCCATGAGTGAGAGCTTCAACTTGACATTGAATTATAAAATACGTGCAGTTACAAAATATTCAACGAACATGCGTAACGAATACGAAATTTTACGTTACTTCCATTCTAATTTCTTTGTTCTTGGTCAATTGAAATAATAGGACCCCAAATGTATTTTATTCCCTGGAAATAATATTATAAATTATAACGAAAATTAATAAGGTTGGTGGATAAACTCAATGGGACTAAACAAAACTTGACTATGTTGCCGTCATATTTATGTTGGCAATGTATGAGTATGTTCTAGTTTGTGTCAAATTTAGTTTAATCGGTCACTCAATATTTTTGGTCGCGGACTTAGCCGAGACCGACCGACCGCAGCTTAGATATCTTGCGCCCTCGATTGATGCTTCGGCTTTCACAATCAGACCCGCACGCCGGCGCCGCTGATGCTCTAGTGCCCGGGTGCTCTGAACCCTCGCACCCCTGGAAAGAATCGGCCCTCTTACGAGTACTGCTAATCTATACTAATCCCACTAATATTATAAACGTGAAAGTTTGGATGGATGGATAGATGGATGGATGGATATTTGTTAATATCCATCCAGGATATTTGTTACTCAATCTCGTCAGAACGGCTGAACGGATTTGGATGAAATTTGGTTCAGAGATAGATTATAGTCTGGAATAGCACATAGGCTTCTTTTTATCCTGGTAAAATGTACACTTTTTAATCGCGGGTAACACCGCGTGGCGCAGCTAGTATTATATATCGAAGTAAAGTTTTTTAGTTAGTGAGTTTGGATGCTGGGAGTCATCTCCGGGTCTACTGATCCGATTTTGATTTTTATTTCACTGATAGAAAGCTACACTATCCCTGAGTACTATAGACTATGTTTCATCGAGGTACCACGGGTGGAGCCGCGGGTAGAGGCTAGTATTGCCTAAAATACAATCCACAGACGTACGATTCTCAGTTCATGGTCAAAATCTCATAATGCGTAAAATGGTAATTTTATCAAATGTAAGATATTTATTTTAATTGGAAATTATGGGGTAATTAATTCAGTTTTAGTTTTGAAAAATAGGCCATGATAGTGTATATCTGATATCAATAATTTTATTGTAGATTCGTCGTTTCCACCGGTTCCATAGGTTTGTTGCGGCTCGTACGTGCGTACTTGAATATATTTAAATTTGGAGATGCCAGCAGGATGAGGCAAGCGCTCCACAACTGATATAAATGCCGTTAGGTACAAACTGAGGGTACAGTTCGCTGCTCTAAGCACCCCCGAACACATCAAACAAACAAACATGGCATTCAAGGTATGGAGAAATCAGAATTGTGAAAGTGTAAAAAAACTGAAATAATTCGGTAAAAAAAAATGCAAAAAATACAACGCATACAAATTAAAATAAACAAGTAGCATATAGAACTTAATAGTCAAATCATATGTTATTGGTCTATTAATATGAATAACGCGAGCGTGTTGAATACTAATAAATGTATGCAATTCGATGTCACGTAAATTTGTACGGCTTTGTATTACAATATTGGCAAAGTAAAAAAACGCAGTATTGTAGAGTTAACAAAATAATGTTTATTCCAGGTCGTGGTATTCTCGTGCCTACTGGCTCTTGCTCACAGCAGCGTTGCGCCCGCGGCCTACGCGACGGCTCCCGTCGCCTACACCGCGCCCGCCGTCGGCGTCGCGGCGAGGATCGAGGAGTTCGACCCTCTGCCTCAATATAACTTTGGCTACGACGTCGCCGACTCACTCACCGGCGACTACAAGAGCCAGACGGAACAGCGCAACGGTGACCTCGTGCAGGGACAGTACTCACTGGTGGACTCCGACGGCACCCGCCGCATCGTCGACTACACCGCCGACTCCATCAACGGCTTCAACGCCGTGGTGCGTAAAGAACCGCTGTTGGCGGCTGCTCCCGCCGTCGTCGCCGAGCCCGCCGTAGTCCCCGCACGCACAGCCGCTGCGCCGCCTGCAGTCGCCGCGCCAGTGGCGGCGCCCGTGGTCGCCGCCAGGTACGCTGCTGCGCCGGTGGTTGCCGGCTACGCCACCGCTCCAGTCGCTGCTCCGGCCTTCACCACCCGCTACGCCGCTGCACCCGTTTTTGCCCGCTACGCGGCCGCTCCTGTCGTAGCCTCCCGCTACGTTGCGCCAGTAGCAGCTGCCTACACCACCGCTTACAGCGCACCAGTGGCCGCTGCGTACGCTGCACCTGTACCCGCCGCCTACGCCGCCTACGCCGCCTACACTGCTGCAGTCCCTGCTGCGTACGCGACTCCAGTTGCGGCTGCATACAGAGCCCCCTTGGCCGCTGCAGCCCCAGTAGCGGCTGCTTACACCGCCCCCGCAGTGGCGGCTGCCCCCACGGCAGTCCCTGCTCCGATCACCACAGCCCGCGCCGCTCCCGCCAAGTTGGTGCAGCCCGCCCCTACCGGATACCGTTACCCTTAATGAGTCATATTGACATGACGACCCTTAACATTCCTTAAGACTATTTTTTTACAAAATACTAGATTTTATTAAAGACAATAAATGGGTGATATTTCAAATATTTTTTTAAGGAGTTATTTCACAAAAAGATTACACGTTTCGCTGCAAAGCCATTTCCTATTTACATTGATTAACTATGATTTAGTTTCAATGTGCTGCAGCATATAAACTAAATAGAAGAAAACTCACAACTATATGTATTTTCTACACACATAATCCAACAGCTAAATAGGCGGGTAAAAATACTTAATGCAAGCAGAGTACGTCGTATACATTCGGGTATATCATATATTAGTATACGAACACATGAAACCCTCACACACTGTAACCGAGAGTTCTAAAAATACCATAAGGAACCAATCTATCGCAAGATATTTATACAATTGTGGTGGACAGTCACCGCGACTATTTCAACTACGCCTAAGCTACGCCGCGGGTGCGGTTAGCCTCACACCGCATCAAATTATGATAAACAAAAGGTCGTACGAAGTCCGCGTGCAGTGCGTTAACTTTCTGCTCGCGGACTATTCGGACATTAACTGTTTTAATTGAAACCGCCTTTAAAACGAATATAAAATTAAGTATAAACAAATACTTAAATTTATATTCGTTTATTTAATTTAAGTATATAGCTCAGGGTTTCTCAACCTTTTTGCATGGTGCCCCCCCCCCCCGGATTATAAAAAAAAAACATGAGCCCCCCCCTATATATTTTTTCATTGCTTCAATAAAAAACTCAAATTATTTTTACGATATTTATTTCACACGATTTATAAATGATTAATGGGATATAAGCGCCTGCATTTTTTGAACCAGTTGGTCGATATCAGGTTCTGTTTTTGACAGAACTATCATTCTGGGGCACGCCCCAGCGGTTGGGAAGTCCTGATATAGCTTATGCTTTCGACTCCCAGCAGGTGAAATACCATGAAATAATAATACTTAATATCTCCAAACGAAGACATCAACTGTATCAGTTGCAAACTAAGCTATCTTTGATGATGGGATTGTATATAATTTTTATATACTAACATATTAATTATCCATGACTCAGGTTCAAACATTATTGCATAATCATCATACAAATTTTGTCTATAGCGGGACACGAACCCGGGACCCTCAGCACAGAAAGCAGGGTCACTAATTACTGTACTAAACGCTAAAAAATATACGCGCATAAGCTGAGGCCTAAGACGTAATAGTGGGCCTTTTCAGAAATAAAATCTGAAACATATATCTTGGTATATATGTGATTATTTAAGTTGGCGTGAGGAAAAATATTTAAAAAAATGTATAAATACTCATACATTCATAGGTAATTTAATTATTTCAGATAGATAGATCATCTATTTATGAATTAAATGAAACCCAATCGTATGACAAGCTTGATAGTACATAATTTAAATATAAAACGAATAAAACCTATATATTTTATTCATAAAATTAATAGGTAATTGGCTTGTTAGATCCATAAAATATTTATACACATTTTTTTTACTGGATCTTCGTAGCCCTGTAGCGGAGGTTGGTTTGACTCCAGATCAGAAGGTTGCGTGTTCAGATCACGTCGGGGTCACCAATTTAGCGGAAAAGGGAAGATCTTCCAGCGAGGCGGGTGGTATGCCTGGCGGGGGCGGCCGCTATGCCCCGACGGTTATTGTCGGGATCTTGTATATATGCTACTTGCTCCGAAAACTCTTATAGCGCGATTCAGGATTGTGGCGTCAATCGTCTATTGTTCCGAATGCGTCTGCAGTGCCATCTGCGTAGCTTGTAGTGCGGTTGAAGTGGTCGCTACAGCCCTATTTCTCATTTAATCACCGAACAAGTATAAAAATAAACAACGGAAAAATTATTTACGTTACCAATTAAATTTGACGCGTTGGCATCGTTAGCGCTCAGTCTAAGGAAAACACCATACAAACATTGTCAGCAATGATTCAACCCGGAACAGGGTCGCATATCGTCACTATCACGACCGACGAAAGCATACAGACAGACATTGAAACGTAACATGTATCGCAAGAGTCATCGGAGTCGCGTAATTCGTAGCACTTTCTTCAATAAGCCGCGCTGTATGGTGCTCACGTCCAGAGTTACGCAGTGGACGATATATAACGCGGCGTCGCCCGAGGGGAGGCACATTCCGCACCGAGGACTGTGACCATCCTATCCCACACACACAGACATGGACTCCAAGGTAAGAAAACAATATCAGATTAAATTAGAACTCGGTTTTTTAAGTTGAAGAAACATTAATCATTTTGAGGGTGACCCTATCTGGTGTTGACCCTACTCTGCACTGTCAGTTTTGATATACCTTTTTGATAACTTGCTATGTACTCTTTTCTAGTGATTCTTTCTTTAAACTCTATTATCATTGAAAAGATAAGAGATACACTTTAGGATTGCTGATTTATTAAATTGGTGCATCTTTAATCCACATATAAAGCAGTGACTGCACCAGTCAATATATAGTCCAATATCTTTTATTTCGTAATTTCAATTCTTTTCACCAACATTTAACTTAAATCTTTTAAATCACAAAGAATAAAATCCAATTAATATAGATCACCGTGAAAATTCCCCATAATGGCCCTAACGGGTTTATGTCCACTCAGACGCAATAGCTTTTATGTGATTCGTGTCATCGGGCACTGCGCGATAGCATCTATGTCGACCAACGCAGGTCGTGCGCGTGCGCAGATTGACCAACGCGATCCATATCGGGACGTTTTGCGACACTGCCTTCTTTCTAACTATCGCTTTCAATTCGAGCTGCCTGTGTACATAGCAATGAATTCGATTTAAATTATGATTTTATTTGTTATACACTCAACACAAATCATTTTTCAGATAAAATTTGCATTGTAAAGCGATTGTAAATGGGCGAAAGCTTTGTATAAATTTTGGGGATTATATGATTATTTTTAGTTTTATTCCAGTTTTAATACATACTTGCATATTTTTTTTAACAATGTCTTTAATTTTCTATTAATATTCAGGTGATTGGGACTGCACCCGCACTTAGTACGATACGCGACTTCATTAACATTCGAACCGCGTGTAGTTACGATACGATGAAATGGTTTGTCGTGTCGCAACACTGGACATCGCACAATGAGCGAATTATTACTTATTGTTGCTCAATATTATCTATACGCAATATAAATCCATAGTCAACATTTTGTTATCATCTTCCACAGATTGTAGTATTCATCTGCATGATGGGCGTAGCGTGCGCCAGCGTGCTCGCCCCCGCCCCCCTCGCGCGGGTCGACCCCCTCCCGCAGTACTCATATGGGTACGACGTCCAGGACGCGCTCACCGGCGACTACAAGGGCCACCAGGAAAACAGGAACGGCGATCTCGTCACCGGCTCCTACTCAGTCGTGGACCCTGACGGTACCAGGAGGATCGTGGACTACACGGCCGATCCTCTGAACGGTTTTAATGCGGTCGTACGCCGCGAGCCGTTGGTCTTCCCCGCACCAGCTAGGGTACTCGCGCCTGCGCCGGTAGTTGCTCCTGCCCCTATCCTCGCACGGGCCCCGGTCTTCGCCCCTGCGCCCGCGCCTCTCCTAGCGCCCAGACTACCCAACCCCTACTACTTTTAGATGAATTATTACAATTTTGTTGTTGATATCTTATTTAGGACTTTTTATACTGACTGTTATTTATGTTAATAAATGTTTTTTTTGATACAATAATTTGTATAATTTTCGGTGTATTTTTTTTACAATGACGAAAAATCCACACGACACGACATTTCGGTTTACACTAAAATAGCAATGAAATGAGACCATGGTCATAGGAGCATGGTCCTCCCCTGACCATGGTTGCTGTAAAGCAGCCGAACCGTCGGGAACGTAAAAACTTAAAATAATCGCGATAAAATTCTAAAAATAAGTTTCATTTCAATGTGTAAGATTCGCGTAACAAATCAATATATATATAGTAATAAGTCAAAATAAAGTAACACACTCATCAAAGTATTCATGGATCATAATAATCAAATTGTTCGATCGCTAAAACATAGAATAGGTATAGATAGGCACACTATTATAATGACCATGTTTCGGCAAATTTGATGTACAGGTAAGGTCAAATCGCTTTATGATTTGATTGTATTTATTTTTCGATTACCTGGAAGCCAGGTTACGGCCTTCCGTTAATAAGCAGCATTTTGCAAGGTCTTTCGACTTAAATGAGCGTGCACCATAATATTATAAGGTTGAAAATTGTATAGCATAATAATTAACCTCTTATTTCTGTGTCGAAAATGCTGACTCACACTATAATTATTTAAATTGGATTGAATTTTTTTTTGTGATAGTAAAAAGAAATATTTCAGGATTACCTTATTTCTAATTTTGTGCATTGTGAGTTCATAATGCCAGGATAAGCACAAAACATGATTTGTCACTAATATTTAATGGGCCTGGAAAACTATTTATAATACTATGTTGTCTCTCTCCACACGGGCTATACCCGGATCTTTGGAAGGCTTGTATAGGGACATAGGTCCAACACGTAGGGGCCCTATTCGAGAATTTTATGTTATGTTAACCACCTGCTGGGGTCAACTGCTGAAAATGATAGCATAAACAGCGAATTGACCTCAGCAGGCGGAGGAACTATTGTAGGAATATGGAAAAATAATTGGTAATTGGATTGAGGATTGGATGGATATGGGAAGGGAATATTGGAAGGGTTGCGGACACCTGCCATAATCAATATCAACCCCTAAATTTATAGACCTTTTATAACTCAATCAAACGTCATATAGTACTGCGCAAAGCAGAACTCTTGTGCGCAGTACTATATGACGTTTAATAAAGTTATAAAACGTCTATAAATTTGGGGGTAAGACTATACCATTATCATATTGTTATTATTATGATACGGAAAGGAGATGAGAACCTCGAAAAGCTGATAGTAGTTGGGAACACCGATGGCAAGAGAGCTCGAGGACGGTCCCCAACCAGATGGACCGATCAAGTAAAGGACTCATCTTCAACCACATTCAGCTCGGTGGTCAGAAGCGCCATGAACAGAGACCGATGGAGGCTAATCATCGGATCCAAGTGTGGACTATCCAACGATGATCGCGATCCTCAGACATGAGGGACCGACCATAGAGAGAGAGATTATTATGATATGTGCAAACGAAGGAGCACCGCGACGTGTCGTCTACTAGCAGTACGCGGGCTCATAACGTGTCGCATACCGCTTAAGACCGTGACCTTGCCTTGGTTAACCGCCTTAATTAAAAGCGAAAGTTTCAATAAGCTCATAGGTGCGGGGTTCGATTACCGGATCGGACCGTGACGTCACACAAAGTTGAATGTCACGGGTGGACGTGCGAAGCATATAAAATGTGAGCATGCCCATAATGCGGCAGTCCTATCTCACTGTCCAACATTAACACAACCAAAATGGCATTCAAGGTACTTAATAAAGTTATGGTGAAAAATTTAACAAGTGTACAAGTTTCACCCTGACAATAGAAGTTTTTATACATTCATAATACTATATACATTCTTCAAAAGCAAAGTGATTTGTAGCAATCCATTGTAAATAATATAAATAAAAACTGTATATAAATTTGAGGGATAATAAATATACATACTCTTTTTTTTAATATTTATCAATGTCACCGGCCTATAGAAATCTGGATAATATTGGTAAATTGAAAAAAAAAGGATTGGCAAAATGTTCTATATCGCTATTATTTCCATTGCTATTATTTCCGTTGGAATGTAGTTTTATGTATACCGCCGGAAAGACTATACCATTAACATTAATGTGTATGAAACAATTGATCATATATTTCAATGATCACAGACTTATTTCATAATAATTTCTTTGCAGTTTGTCGTATTCGCTTGCCTGGTAGCCGCGGCTAGCGCCGGCCTGCTCCCAGCTGGCCACGTGGCCTACTCCGCCCCCCTCACCTACACCTCCCACGCAGTGCACGCCGCTCCCCTGGCCTACGCCGCGCCCGTAGCCAAGTACGCTGCAGTCGCCCCGGTCGCCAAAGTTGAGGCTTACGACGCTCACCCCCAGTACAGCTTCTCCTACGACGTTCAGGACGGACACACTGGTGACTCCAAGTCTCAGCACGAGACCCGCGACGGTGACGTCGTCCAGGGCTCCTACTCCGTGGTCGACCCCGACGGCACCAAGCGTACCGTGGACTACACCGCTGACCCCCACAACGGTTTCAACGCTGTCGTGCACAGGGAGGCTTTGGGAGTGAAGGTCGCCGCCGTTGCTCCGGTCGCTAAGTACGCCGCTCCCGTCGCTTACGCTGCGCCCGTGGCTAAGTACGCCGCTCCTGTCGCGTACGCCGCACCTGTGGCTAAGTATGCGTACGCAGCTGCCCCCGTGTTGCACTCTGCACCCGTCGCCTACTCTGCCCCCGTCGCATACTCCGCCCCTGTGTACCACCACTAAGTGAATGATTTACAGAATGAATACCAAAATAAAAATAAAATAAATTATTTATACAAGTAATATAACTTTTATTTCAAATGTAGACATCCATCCTGAGTTATTTAAGCTATAGGTACGTATACTGAATAAGTTACACTGGTTGGGTAAAAATTGTAGTAAGTACACTAAAATATCTTGAAATCCCATATTTATTCCTGATTAGCGTAATAACTTAACGTTGTTTTACCAAAAAGGGATTTGAAATACTCATTCTCATGTAAAACAATTTTTAATTTACATTGAAATAAATAGTAAAATAAAATTGGATAATTGAATATATTAATATAGAAATAATTTCAACAATATAATTGAATTTATCATAATAGATCTTACAAATAGAGGGAAAATATTAAATATCGAACATTTGGAAGCCGAGTGTATCGGATTTGGGTGGTTTTATCAGCTCCTTCTCCGGTCCAGGGATAACGGTGAGGCCGCGCTGCTTGCGGCGCCGCCGCTCCGCGCGCGACTCGCCGGCCTCCGGCTTGCGGGGTAGCACGGAAAACCGCCGCCCTGCTGGCACCGTTGACATGCGTTTAAACAACACTTGCGTTTCCACCGCTTGATCAGGTTCCATCACAGCTATGATCTGTCGCTCCCTCTGGACTATCGCTTTCCGTTCATCTGAAGCCACCGTCTCTGACGCCATTTCAGAACACTTGACCAGGAATGCTTGCACCCGTTCAGCATCTGGCAACTTCTTTGAATATTCGAGAGCCTCTTCCACTTGGATCCGCACTTCGTTCGCGTTGCCTTGCTGCATATCGCCGCTCATTAACACGAACAACCCGTTCAACCACCATGTAGTGTTCCCCAGCTCCTGCGCCTCTTTCTGACACCGTTTAGCGTAAAACTTGGCGAGAGCGTAATTCTTTTGTGTGCAAAGCAATCGAGATAGCTCATACATTAACCAGCACTTCATAGTGGAATTCTCACACATATCAAGAGTATCAATTACTTTCGTTGTTGCTTGTTTGATATCGACAAACTTGTAAGGATAATTAGCCATAACGGAGTCGAAAGATGTAGGCCGACCACTTGGCAAACCCATGAGGAAGGCGATACGGCGTCGGTTGCCGCGCTCGCTGAGGGTGTAGGATAAGCGGTGCTGAGCCAAGTAACCGTCGCCGACAGCTCTATACAGTCGGTCGGTATATAGTTCCTTATCGGGCAGAGTTCGCGGAGTTTTAGAATCGAGGAACATCTGCATGCGCTCCGCTTGTGCTATCAGATCCATTATACGGTTAGCACGCATGCTCTTTTCAAGCTCCTTCAATAGACGTTCAGATGTTTTAGCGCCAATCTCACGTTCTTTAACCAACACCGCTTCCTTGTACTTGTTCTGGTATTTAGATTCCGCTTTTTCAGCTAGTTTAATTGTGTAGTATGGACGCTGTGAACGCAACATATCTTGCCTCTCAGTAAGAGATCGTAGAGCTTCTTTAACGAGCGCTTTTAGTTGAACACTACCACCAGAGTTCGCAGATGTAAGTCTCTCATCTTCAGTGAGTTCTTGTAAAAAAAACTTATCATAAGCCATCGGGCCGAGATATTTCATAGCGAGCACACGAGCTAACGTCAAGTGTTTGCGAGCCTCCATTTGGGTCAGTTTCTTTTTTTGTTCCAGTTTCGGGATGCGAGAGACGTGTAAAACCCTCTGTGGTTCATCTTCTGCAGGTCTAGCCGCCTCTATTTGTTTTATGAGCGGCAAAAAATCTAACATGACGTTCCCAGCGTTCACACCGATACAGTCCTGAATAGTTTCAAGGCCCTGATTGATGCCTTCCATGAAGTAGGGTGGTTGCCGACGTTTCCAAAGCCCGCGGTAGTTCATAACAACAGATCGTTCGAAATCTGACATAGTGTACATAGCCCTGGCCTGCATATTGCGGGCATTCATATTCCCGGGCTCCAACTTGAGTGCCAGCTCGGCGTCAGCGTACGCCTGCACGGGCTGCACCGCATCGGCGCATACCTGGCTGCGGCCTGTCAGCGTTCGCACATCTTCAGGATTGCTTTTAAAAGCCTCATCATAGGAAAACTTCCCTTTCTCAAACTGTTCGAGTCGACGCAGGTAGGCGCCGCGCTCGCGGTACACAGTGAGTGCACCGTACAATTGTTTTTCCTCCATTCTGTATTAATAAACCTCTACAATGTTAAAATTAATAAAATTAAAGTTATAAAAAAACTGACATAAGTGACTTGCAAATGGACTGTTTTTGACAGTCATCGCGTCACGACTCTCTCAAGCCGTCATGATGTCATAGCACTGTCTTCAGTGCCCGAATATAACGTATCAAAATACCCTCTAATCAACGATCTTTATATATTTATTCGTAGCCCACGAGTAAGTTGGGGTGCGGCCATATTCATATCCATTTCATTTTATTGCATTTCATTTCGTAAAGAAATAAGAAGAAGGAAAAAAATAACATGAAACATACTTCGCTGTCTACGATGAACACTCTATTTTATATAGTTCTATGATATTCTCCTTGCAACCACATAAAATGGAGCGCAACGTGACATTTAAAGGCGTTTATAAGAAAAAAAAGCCTCCAAGGTAAAATAATCTTTAATGTAAGCAAGATAAAATAAAAATTCGTATGTAAAGGGCAGTATTCCAGCGGATTCGGCGTAACTAAACGTTCAACGAATCTTGCCACCGGATTCGGTGATGCCAATTTTTGGTAAAACAATCGCGCTGTTTAGAGTAGGTGCTTGCGTGTGCGTGTGAGTCGTTCGACGCTTTAGTCTAGTTTATAAAAGTTTTGAGATACGTCGCATTCAAAACCAAGGCAAAAATATGATAATCTTGGTTCCATTGCAGCCGGATCCGTCTAGCCCCTCAATTCATAACCTTAGGACAAGTCTTTTATCACCCAGTTCAGTTATTAATTGAAACTAGCATTATAAATTGTATACCAAGTATTATGAACACAGGGAGTGGTGAAATCAAATCATTCGGTTGCGTAGTCGTATGAAATCTTCGATTCGGTCATGAAGAATGGCTTCAAAAGATCGTCGTCGAAACGAGAAAAAATCTAATGGAATCGATTCGGATAATTGTCGAAACGTTCTGAATTGACCCGCAGTCAGGTCCGGTGCGATATAATGTATTGCTATCCCTAATCACGTACGAAGTATTGTCTATACTTGGAATAAAGTTATTAATACGAATATTGTACGTATTATTTCTCAAAAGTACCTTTTTATAAAGCACTCATAATTCATATATTTTAGAATACGTTGTTAATAAACAGTGCACAAGGGGTAGTTGGTATACAAAAAACACCATAATACTGAGGTAAAAATATTTAATCAGCCATTTTGAGTCAGTCCTTACGTAATATTCAGATGTTTAGACTAAATAAGGGGCGGCGGCAGGGTAGGCATACGGGGCGGCGGCAGGGTAGGCATAGGGGGCGGCGGCTAATCGGGCAAATGGAGCGGTGTATGCAGCAGCAACTGGCGCATTGTACGCGGCGAACCTGGCTACTGGGGCGGTGTATGCCGCTGAGTAGGCCACCGGAGCTGTGTACCTCGCAGCCACTACTGGAGCGGCGGCAACGGGAGCAGCAGCATAGCGGGCTGGCACGATCGCAGGCTCAGCGACCACGGCAGGCGCGGCGGCCACCAGGGGCTCCTTGCGTACCACAGCGTTGAAACCGTTCACTGAGTCAGCGGCGTAATCGACAACGCGACGAGTGCCGTCGGGCTCAACGAGCGAGTACTGTCCCTGAACGAGATCTCCATTTCGCTGTTCCGTCTGGCTCTTGAAGTCACCGGTGTTCGCGTCGGCTACATTGTATCCGTAGTTGTATTGGGGAAGGGGGTCGAATTCCTCGAGCCTCGCGGCTGCGACGACAGGCGCCGCCACGAGGGGGGCGGCCACGGCAGCGGGGGCCACACTGGCGCGCGCCACGGCAACAAAGCACACGAGGATGATGAACTGAAACAAATCGATTTGTTAGACCCCTTTAATGGGTATCACTAGGCACAGTCTCAATTGATGTGCGTCACATGTGACAGCGTTTGTACTTGAAACAGTGACACGGATAGCGAGGGCGAGACTAGTGCGCTTGCGCAACCGTATGCGCGGAGAAATTACAAACAAGCCGAGGATACATACACAGCTCGTCCGTCAAGGACGTGCGAGGTGTTGCCTCTTGCATCTAAATGAGTGTAACATCGATGTTGTGTATCTGGAGCGTTCTTCGTGCGACGAGACGTTGCCCAAACCTTAGTTTCGTTAATAGAGGTACATATAGATAACTCTATCATTTAAGCGTCTGCATGTTTCGGAAGGCACGTTTATCTATACAAATAAATAAAATTGGAGTGTCTGTTTGCAATATTGAAATAACCGCTTTTTACTAAGTACATTTGGATGTATACACGGTACGAATACCAAAACAACATTTTTTTCAATTTTTCTGTCTATCGGTCTGTCTGTTTGTTTCGGCTAATCTTTAAAATAGCTGGACCGATTTTGACGGGACTTTCACTGGCAGATAGCTGATGTATCAAGGAGTAACTTAGGCTACTTTTATTTTAGTAAAACTTTTTTGTTAAATACCACGTGGACGAAGTCGCGGGTAACAGCTAGTTTACTACTATAGCTTTGACCGCGGCACGGTCTTCTCAATTATCCATTTTGCTTTGCGTCTCTACTCTCGACCCCCAATCGTTCGCATACAACGTGATATTACTGTTATTCAAACTGAAAGCTATCCAATAGTGAAACTCCCGTTGAAATTGGTCCAGCAATTTTTCATTGATGGTCAAAACAGTCAAGGGGGTGGCCTATGTCAGAAATGCCTTTTGTATTCTGATCATAATGTTCTATAACATTACTATCAACTGAACCCTAGAACTTTGATTGAACTCTACTGTCTCTTCCTCAGTTAATACGATCTCGGCAAATGCTATACTAAATGTTATTAAGTATTGCGATAATAAAATTAATGTATAGAATATATAAGAAAAACGACTATACCAGAATATAACTAGAAATTATATTTTTTTTTAATTTCAGTAAACCAAGACATCTATACTAATATTATAAATGTGAAAGTTTGGATGGATGTATGGATGTTTGTTACTCAATTACGCCAGAACGGCTAAACGGATCTGGATGAAATTTGGCTCAGAGATAGATTATAGTCTGGAATAGCACATAGGCGGACTTTTTATCCCGGTAAAATGTATGGTTCCCGTGGGATAGACTTGTTTTAATTTTTCATAGCGCAAGGATCGACATGATTTTTTGCACGTGTAACACTGCAGGGCGCAGCTAGATATTAATAAAGCAATAATTATCAGAAATGATACCAATAAGTAAGTTAAGTAATCAAAATTATAAGTTACTGTTATTTAAAAAATGTGTTATAAAATCGTGTTTTTTTTTAATATTACCTTATAGGCCATCTTAGTCCGTGTGCAGGAGTAGTTTGGTGGAGTGAGGTGAGACTATGCTCCCGGTGGGTCCGGCGGGGTATATATAGTAGCCGCGGGTTGTGACACGGCTCGAGCGCGCGCTTTGTATTGTCTGCGCGCATCACTATGGATGTGCACGCAATTGGAAATGAGCTATAATTTGTCAATGGCGGAAAATTCGAACGCGTTCTTGACTTTTGGCCAAATATTTTGAAATTGTATAATTATGCTTGTTACAGTTTACCGAGCATTGAGCATGAAATTAGATGATGACAAACATTTATTTACGCCATTCTTAAGGTTTCGGAACCAAAGGGTCCAAACACAGCTGCATTGTTGTGCTAACGTTGTCCGTTCGTTCGTCCGTCAGAGGCTGCTTCTTAACTAAATGAGGCAGAGATTTGTAATTTCGAACATAATGTTTCATGTAAATTCTTGGTCGCAACACAATAAATACTAAAAAAACTATATCTACCTAAATTTACTATATTTTAAGATAAAAAGAAAAAAATATGTTTTACAGATAGAAAGCTAAATCGTCCCTGAATGCTATATAGGATATGTTATATAATTAAGGTACTGTGGGTGGAGCCACGACCAGACGCCAAAGAGGTTGGAGATCGTTGAAATATTTTTAAGCAAAGCATATATAGGTACCTATTTATATTAGTTTTTTCGTATTAATAGATATTTTAACATTCCAGATCTATCACAAATATAGTTTAACATAAGAAGCTGTAATTTGTGGGCGTCTTCAAAGTAATGTAGATTGATTATAAATTTTGATTTTATATTTTGCTATTTACAAGTCACTTTACTGTACTTCGTCATTCGTACTTCAATCGTCCTTCTATTCAATTATCAATCCTCTCTCCCTCTTTCTCATTTAATACTGAACGACCCATCCTAATATCTCCTTCTTACGTTTTAATGTACCTACTCTGTAATCTTGGGAACATCATAAGCAAAGCAATTGAAATACATGCGTATCGGTTTAAGCAAATGATCTGAATAAACAAATTTTTAGAGGGCTCGCAGTCAGAACGAAGTTGGCATTGCACTCTGGCCAATAAGCTTTCGACGTGAGCCCACTCCATTCCCAAGATTGAACTTATCCGGCTGTTCCCTTATTTCTCATGTTCTAGTCTAGCTTGGTTTAAGATATCAAACGCTATGCTTTTACTTTCGTTTGATATCTGTAGATTTTACTGGCAACGCTTTTTCACTTTTGGAGCGACAGGCGCCTAAGTTAATGAAATACCTTTATGAAAAATTCCATCTAATGTCCCACTGCGCGATTCGAGCCTCTCTACAATGCCAAGCGGGTTTCAGGCCATACTCCATAACCCAAGCTAAGTGACTGTTGTTGGACGCACGACTTTCATGTACTAATCAGTTTTTTTTTGCCGTTAAGCTAGTGATAATCATGGTTGTAATTAATGATGAGATGAAAGAAGTTCTGTCACCAAGGGGAGTTTTCTACCAAAAAAAAACGACAGTAAATTAAAATTTAAAACTATTGTATTTTCATTTCGTTTTTCATACAAAATTCATAAATAATAAAGCGTTATTTCTATGTACAATACTTAATCCTCGAGTGACTTCTTTGATATATCTAGTGGTGGTAGATGGGGGCACCGTAAGCTACGGGGGCAGCGTGGTGCACAACAGGGGCTGCGGCGTACGCTACCGGAGTGGCGATCTTAGCAACAGGAGCGGCAACCTTCAAGCCAACGGCCTCTCTATGCACGACAGCGTTGAAACCATTGTGGGGGTCAGCGGTGTAGTCCACGGTACGCTTGGTGCCGTCGGGGTCCACCACGGAGTAGGAGCCCTGGACGACGTCACCGTCGCGGGATTCGTGCTGGGACTTAGAGTCGCCGGTCAAACCGTCCTGCACGTCGTAGGCGAAGCTGTATTGAGGGTGAGCATCGTAGGCCTCAACTTTGGCGACGGGGGAAGCGGCATACGCTACGGGAGCAGAGTGTACGTAGGCTGGGGCAGGGTGGCCGTAGGCTGGGGCCGAGTAGGTGATAGGAGCACCCGGGAGCAGACCAGCGCTGGCGGCAGCCACTAAGCAAGCGAGAACTACGAACTGAAACAAAATAAAATGTTGTTTAATAAATATATATAGGCCGACACTATATTCCTAATAGCAGCATATTGTAAGGGGTGATTAGGCTTAACGAATAAAAATTACTATACAATGTTCGGTTTGTATCGGGGTCTAATTCCTCTTCTACTCTCTACCTACTAGTCGAGGATCCCATATGAATCTCATAGATCCACAGAAGTACAGTTCAGTCGAAATCCTTTTCTTGCCCATAAATATATTCCAATATTTTTCAATTCAAACCATCCTAAAATATTCACCTTGAACGCCATCGCTATGGTTGTGTTTCAAATGAGCTCCAAAGAACGTATGATAAAAAACATAATCATACAAGAGATTATATATGGCGAGATAAACGCCCGAGGCGAGAGCCGCGAGGCACCCGCCCTACCGGTCGATGACACTTTCTGATCCGCAAATACAATTCAATCTTGATATAGTACAAGGATAACAGGGTGAACAGATTTAACTAATGTAATTTTTCTAGATATACGAGACAGTAAGATCTTTAGTATGCAAATAAACACCTACGGTTAGCTTAAAATATATTGTAAGTAATTGTGTATTAAACAGATCACCGTAAAGAGTTTCAAGATAAACACAATCCATTCCAAATTTAATGGCGTTTTGCATTATAAATGAAACTTTTGGCAGTTTTTGTATGACAAAAGTGAGATACGCATAAGGCCCAAGCATATATAGATTCTAGAGTCGTAATTATTTTCAGTTTTGAATGGCATTGCAAAGTAATTTAGGACAAAATTGATTTTGAGATTGCTAAGCATTTGACGGCAACTTTAGGGCCTGAACGGGTAAATGTGAAGATTCACTAGCATTGACCAAGTACCCTACCATCGGCGAAATATCCTGACTATTCGATTGGAGAATATACAGGCGAGATGATACATTTTATTTTGTATTTATACGAGTAGGTTAGCCTCTAAAACTAATTTCTTAAACAATAGGTAAATACAACTTTAAAAAAATCTAGCTGTTTTTAATGTCCCACTGCTGGGCACGGATCTCCCTTCATTGCGAGGGGGATTACGCCATAGTCCACAACGCTGGCCCAGTGTGGGTTGGTGGACTTTACACATCTATTGAGTGGTACTCTCAGACATGCAGGTTTCCTCACTATGGTTTCCTACATAGTTCATACAACTTATCTACGTTTTATTAGTTGCACCTAGTGGGCAAAGGCATTCATAAAATACAAATTTAAATTGTATGGAGTATGGTATGCCCAAGTATGGATAGCCATTTTGCTTGAGGTTTTCTAATAAACTCGTACATTTTCCCTTAATGATTGTAGACTGTAGTAGGTCTTAATGATAATCCGTCGAGCTATAATATAACAGTAGGCAGTTATCTACCATAGGTTTAAATAACTTAATCTTAATCTTCTTAAATAAACTTAATCTATAAAGAAGATTAATTTAGATTACTGTTTCAACACAAAGTTATCGTCTTTCATCAATTGGGAAGCCGTCGCGGGCGGCCGACTGGCCGTCTAGGAAAACTGAATGTGTAAAACTCAAATTATAGGTAGTATTACTTCAAAAGGCTTGATAGAGACTTAGATGCAGTAGTGGATCAGTTTTAACTCGAGAGTTGACTGTGATTTGTAATAATATCAAACCTGTATAGGTAATACAACTTTTGGCTTCTTCATGACGCGACTTCTTTATGTGCTCTTGGACAGTTTTTTTTATAATGTTTTGGGTAATTTGTCAAATGAGCCGTGGTTGAGTATTATCAGCACGTTGTTAAACACGCCCTAAGTATTGAGGTAGTTTATGAATGTGGTATTTTTTATGATTTGATGTCTTTAAGAAAAATCGTAGTAAATATAGTTTCTTTCACTGGTTAAGTTTTTACCTTTTTTAAGCGTTCCTGGCATCGCGGTTTATTTATTTAAATGCTAGAGCCTAGAGATGAACGTACATCGTGTTTAAAGAAAATAGATTTAATGCTGATTCTATTAGATACAAACTAACTGACATTTGCGTGTTTTGTGTGTGTGTGTTCGAGAGTTAACTAAGTTAACAGTATCGCCGTCCTTTTCATGGCCGTATTTAGTGAGACAAACAGTAATTGTTTTAAAGACTATTTTTACCTATAGTTTATACGAGGCAGGTTTTGATCAATACTTAGGAGATATTACGTAATCATATCAGTGATATATACTAATGAATATGATTATAGCCACGAATAAAAAATTACAGAAAAAGTGCATGAAACTATCTAACAGTGTGTTCATAAATGGACTCATGTCTAAATTATATTATCATAATATAAAGGGCATCCTAGATATCACTCTTCTTGAAATGATCGTTAAGTAGATCAATTAGGTAGACTCATTCGTGAAATCGTACGAATCGAACAAAATGAAAGAAGCTTTTAAAAATCGTAAAAAAAGTTTTTATTTGTTCATGGCCGTAATTCTAAAATAAATTAATACTTCATCCGTTTATGATTGCCTATGACTAGTATGGCTTTCAGTGGTGGTAGAGGGGAGCGGCATGGTGGTAGAGGGGAGCGGCGGCGTGGACGACGGGGGCAGCGGCATACGCGACGGGGGCAGCCACCTTGGCGACCTTCAAAGCACCACCGAGGGCCTCCTTGTGCACGACAGCGTTGAAACCGTTGTGGGGGTCAGCGGTGTAGTCCACGGTACGCTTGGTGCCGTCGGGGTCGACCACGGAGTAGGAGCCCTGGACGACGTCACCGTCGCGGGATTCGTGCTGGGACTTGGAGTCGCCGGTCAGACCGTCCTGCACGTTGTAGGCGAAGCTGTATTGGGGATGAGCGTCGTACTCTTCGACTCTGGCTACGGGGGCGACTTTAGCGATAGGGGCGGCGTACGCAATGGGGGCGGAGTGGAGCAGGGGGGCGGTTGCGTAGGCGACCGGAGCCGGGTGCGCGGTGTACGCCGCGGGGGCGATGATGCCAGCTTGAACAGCGGCAAAGGCGCAGACCAGAACAACCAGCTGAAATCAAACAAATTAACAATCATTAATACCGCACAGGCATCGCAAGAGACAGCACTCTTCAGTCGCGATAGACTAAAGTGAGTATACCAAGCTGGCAGCGAACTTCACTGGTTGGAGAGACACACACCAAAAAATATAATTTATAAATAAATTTTGGTAGGTGGTTTAGAACATAGTCTATGCAAAAGTAATAGGTAATTTTCTTTAGAAATTTATAAGCCTCAATGTTAGCTTCTACAACACGCTAACTTTTAGATATTGGTTCAGGATCCGTACCTTGAAAGCCATTTTGTTTAATGATAGAAGTGACTTGACTTTGAGCAGATCCCAATTTGAATGTGCCGCAACTGAATCTCTCGGACTTTTTATATATGCCTCTCCGCTGTCTCAGCGCTAACCATTACAGCGACGCGTGTGTGTGAGATTGTATAAACCAGTTATTTACAGAGTTGCATACTTCAACCACGCTGTTAAGATTCGAGGGCCTACTAAATTGGACCGTATAATATGTTAATAAGAGCAAGTGAGTATGATTGATCTCCGGCACAAAGATCACTTGCATTGTATGGCTCGTTGACATTTTTGGGCTGCGCGTCCTTGCACCGGCGCATATTTGTTGATGTAACTCATTTCGTTGTAGTAAACTCGTCGTTTTATGAGTGCACTTATATTTTGGAGTCCTTTTTTGTATTTTTACGGACCAAATAAACTAGCTTTTATGTTGTTTTCATACTGAATGGCTTCACTTGCACCATCTTACAGCCAATACCATCGGAAAAATACTACTGCAGTTCAGTCCACCTCTGTCAACTGTTTCAGAAATTACAGTCGTGACGGTGTACCTAATGTAAACGTGTAAAACCTCATATTATAATATTTAAAAAAAACACAGACCGCTCAACCATTCCAAATTCCCAAAATATGACAGTCAAGTGTCAAGTATCAAAGTTTCATCGCAACGCATTGCCATCTTTTCTATTTTCATCTTGGCCGCTATAACAGATAATTTAGTGGCAGTTAAATCAGCATTGTTTCCTACCTATCAGATCCTAATACCATGTGGTGGTTGCGCCCCATCCGCCAGCTATGTCGAGTGGGAGTTCGGCGCATGCACGACCCCCTGGACCACGTCACTGGCATCGAGAAACGGGAGCTGCTCGCGTACATGGCCGGAGACTGCGACCCATTTCGCATACTCTCCATAAAGAAAGGTTAAAAAATCACTAGTTAACTCGCTATACGACAGCTTTTGCCAATTTGGATCACGAATAATTTGAGGACCTTCGTGGGCTTTTTCTCTTATATTTACCCGAATACTACACATTCAAATAAAACAGTTTTTTCGGGTTTCATCGCGTTTATTTTATGTTCTTACGTTTCGGCTGCTTTACAGCAACCATGGTCACAGTAGGACTGGGAACGTAAAAACATAAAATAAACGCGATTAAATCCGCAATATTAGTTTATTTCAATTCGCAAAAGATTTAAGCAAGGAGTAAATAATAGAGCTTCATGGATTTACGCATCCGTTCGTATGGCTTCTGTCACGATAACAATGTAGAGTCGATTTTAATGAATAAATCGATTCTATTTATATTATTTATGTGTTCTGTAATTCGATTTTTATAGTGGAGCACTTAGTTATGTATATTTATTATCTAAATTGAAACATTCCTATTTAATTTGTGTGTACCTGAAAAAGCGACGAGTAGCGCCATCTTTCATCAATCGTATAAACTACTTAAGTAGGTAGTGACTGTGCTTCTATAACGAAGTGAGTTTCGAGATGCCTGAAAAGTTTCCAAGAAAATATCATATAGCGTACCTGTTTCACTGAATACTGACATTATAGTAGGGGAGCCCACGAGGCTAAATGGGGATTTACTCGAGCGTCGTAGAGACCTATTGGGATGCAAAGCTTAGATGATAAAAAGAAAAAAATGTTATATGATATATACCTTTACATCGGTGGGGGAAGCGGCTATAGATTTTTAAATATGTAAAAAAAAACTGTTGCATGGACATCTTCGAGCGCGTCAGATATTGATAGCATCAATGTCCTACGTATTTTTAATAATGTACGTATGTTAATCTGATCGTTTGCATGATGGGGGTGGTTGTATTTAAGGGTTGAAAATAAAAATAAAAAAATTTATCGAGCGCGTCAGATTTTCTAAGGGAGTGTTAAGTGCACCAAAAAAAAGCTCTCATTCACTAATCTGACGATTTCGATGGGACGCAAACTCGCGGCCATTTTCATAATGTGCAAAAAAAATTCGCCATTTTGAAATACTCAAGCGCGTCAGATTAAGATATATATGGTTCATCTTTATGTTCTAAACGTACTGTCTAATAATCTGACGATTATCTAGAGGGATTTGCCTGATCTGACAAAAAAAAATTAGAAAAACGGTTCACCTTAAAGGCCATCCCTGCAACTTCCCGCTAATTCCATTCCTGGGTGCTTAAAATTGTACTTATGACATTTCTGAGCTCAAAATATAATTTATGTGATATTTTGAGCTCGCTGAGTTCAAAGAAATAATATGTCTATGCATTTGAGCTCTCCCAGCTCGAAAGTCTGATAGAAGTTTCATAGAACACTATTTTTTGAATTTTCAAACCGCAATAACTTTTGAATGGATCAACCAATTTTCACGCGGTTGGCGCAATTCGACGCAGTTTTATCATCCTCATAAGTAATTTTGCAATTTTAATTGATCGAGCCACAAATTTCGGAGTAATCCCGAAAAAACACTTTTTCGGGTTTCTTTCGTACACGATATCTCTCGAACGAATCAACCGCTTTTGACCAGCTTGGTGGCGATCGACGTGGTTTTTCAAGCTCAAAGGCGGATTAGTTTTTGAAGTTGATCGATAAAGCCGGTTAAAAGTTATTCCAAAAAAACCACTTTCAAGCTCAGGAAATAGCATGCAAATAAATAAGTGTATGCTTTTTTAGTAGAATACATGTATTTATAAAAAAATTACTTAAAAAAAAGCTTAAAACAATTTAATGTTTTATAATTAATTGATTAATGATTAATTAATCATCATCTTCATCCGTAGAATCATCTTCCTCTTCTTGGAAACACGTTGTAAACAGTATGCCACGAACGAGTCTTTATGATCAGCTGTGATGGCGTCATGGCAACAGAAACCAGAGTGGGGACGGAGTGAGAGAGTAATAGATAGAGAAAGAGTGAGAGAGGAATAGAAACGCGGAGAAGGAAATGTAGGCATCACGCAGCTGCACGCATTTAACTTTATCGACGAATTTTTGTTATTTCGGCTTGCGGAAATCGTCAGATTATATATTTTTCATTATTCTTGAATTATTTCCTTCAAAATAAAAAAAAATTTAGCTACGCTCGAGAATGTCGAGATGACGTTTTTTTTTACAACTTTGTTGCCCTCCCCTTTTTTACGTCACTCTCAAATTGTCAGATTAGTGGAATATACACTTTTTAGGATGTAATTAACTCACCCTACCTTAATCTGACGCGCTCGAGAATTTCTGATGGTCAATTTTTTTTTACTAATCTGATCCTGTATCCTTCACGGGCGGCCTTATATATGGGCCTCATGTTTTGTGGAGGTACTTAACCGGGTACAAGGTATCCCCCTGTATATTAATCTGCCGCGCTTTAGTAAATCCCGAAATCCCCGCTTGGGCTCCCCTACTATTATGATGATTATGTAGGAGACTAATAAGTATAAAACATAACCCTCCTTTCGCAGTCGGGTAATAACAGCGCCCCTCATAGCGCTTAAAACAACGCGAATATTGGTATGCTTGCTTCACCAGTGGTGATAATATTAAACACGGTTATTCAAAGGCACTTTTTTAAGGGACATAATTATTTTTTGCTAACAGCGACAACGACGTAGCACGAATAAACCCGCAAAGGTGGCAAATCGCATTGATAACTTGTCGCCTAAAAACGTCCTGCCTTCTGTAGCGGATCAAGGCGAAAATGGTGCGACCATTCGGACATCCTTGTGGGTGAAACATAGCCATAATAGCAGGACATATTGAGTTGTTAAGGGTAGATATCTGCCCAACTGTGAAACAGGCCTGAAACTAAGTCATATTTTTCAGGTCCAGGCACATGTGAACGTCCGAATTTGATTCCTAGCGCAAACGCGATGCGCCTGCTGGCATGCCATTGCAACGAGTTCGACAACCACTTGGAGTTCATGTGGCTGCATCTCGGCTACCCGAAGCGCTGCGGCTGCGGGTATTGGTTCGAACTATGTCCCGTTGCTCCCCTGTAGGGTTGATGTCATTAAATGTTCCTATAATTTAACTATAAAAATGTTTATATATTTTTCAGTGATCGTTTGACTGTAGCGGTGTAAAGCATTTGTTATAATCAACACCACTCGTAAAAGAGATTTAAAGATCACAAACTTATGACATTTTTAAAAACACATCAGTATTGACCATGCTTTTTACTTATTTTTTAGGTCGAAGAATAAACATTTTATCAGAAATAAGTATATTTAAAATAATAGAAATGCTTAATCCTTAATGCTTTAGGTACCTGATACACAATTTTCTGATAAAAACTTATCGACAACTTATTTAACAGATGGCAACTAAACGTTATGTGAAATATACCGTGGATAAAGTTTATTAATACGTTGTTAATACTCACTTTGATTATATAATTAACATTACTAATTTTAAATATACACCTCACCACACCAATCACACAAATGTAATTTTAATTAAGCCCGCAAATGGCTTGTAATTAGTCACAATAAATTATCTAGTTTACGAACATGGTGCGCCTTCCCAAATTTATTAAAGAAATGACATTTTAAGTTTCGCATACCACGAAGTTATATCCATGTAAAATGTGCAGTTTTATCCTAATTTGCAAACGCAAGAAGTGAATCTACAAAGAAACTATTAAATTAATTAGGTGTAAGTGCTTAATGTTAAGTGTGAAATGATTGTTGAGCTTCGAAACCACCGATTGTGAAACGATAGTAACGAAGGCATTAAGTGGAATACATATTTGTGCTGAAGCGCAATAAGTTGGGTAACTTGGTGGCCGTTATCGGCTGACATTGCAAAAACATAGTAACGCTATATTAAAATTGTTAATTGTAATGAAATTTATAGGAACGTGTTGAGCAACATCATGTGACGTTTCTATTATTACCTACTGACTATGAATAATGACTGTAGTCAATCTCTACCATGTTGGTGCTACGAAGGAGTAGGGTGGCCCGTGGTCACACTAGTGTGACGGCTGGTGTGTGACCACCAAGTAAGTCCGGTAATTTGTCAGTAAAGTATCCTCAACTTTACTGATAGGATTAGAGGGGGTTTATTACGCCTAGTTTAGGAATAAGGCCTGCATAGAATTTCCCACTTGTTTGATATTTTAAAAAACCATTCCACTTGACGTTGTCAAAATACCTACCCAAAGGTAGGTGAGGCCATTAAAAAAAGTGGTGTTTAGGTCACCTTTGCAACACTTTATTGCAATCAAATAGTCAATAACAATATTTTTATCGATCAGTCCGCCTCCGCTTGGCTATTGTCGCGCCGCTGTTTTCATAGCCCGCCCTGGTAAGGCCGCACCGCTCGCCAGGCCGACCCACTTCCCGCGCTTTAACCTTGAACCAGCTTATCTGGAGGCGCCAACTCACACAGCCTGCAGCTTTACACCGGAACTCATTTATCAAAGATTTTTTTATTTTTGATTTTAAAAATCTATAGGTGGCTATAGTTAAATCGTGTATTTCCTAGTAGAATGTAGGAAGAAATGAGCTAGTACTTATCATGTCAAGGGTAGGAAAATAAAATAAAAGCCAAAAGAACAGTCCACGTAAGAATGAAAGATTATGCCCTCAATAATGGTAGAATAATTTCCTGCCAGCAATCGCACATGTGACTATTAACATGAATCTTATGGGTTCTGAATGCATTTATCCTGTGTATTGACACATTTTTTTATTTTCATATCACCTACACTCTTATTACTAGACAACTATCAACGTTCATGTCAGATTACAATTATTCACAGCATTTCAATACCTAACTAAATATCACATCTTTTAAATGACAAGTTTACAAGTAGGTATATTGAGTACAATCTAATTGGCATTCGCCGGTATGAAATAGCGTCCGTCAAAGGACAAACTTGTCTTGAGCTCATTGTCTGGAGTGAAGTATATCGCTGGTTTTTCTTCTGCGTAGTTAACATTTTGAGAGTCCACAGAGGCGTATAGTGGTCTCGCCGTTGGCTGGTTATAATACTGGTTCGGAACAGATCTGGGGCTGGACACTATGGGTCCACTACCTGGGTCCTCGCGCACAACAGCTTGAAAGCCATGTTCCGCGTCGGCCGTGTACTCCACCGTTCGTTTCGTGCCATCTGGTCCCAACACAGTGTAAGCTCCTGAGACAACGTCGCCGACCCTCACCTCGTGCTGGCTCTTGCTGTCGCCTGTGGTGGGGTCCTCGACGTTGTACGAGTATTTGTAGTCAGTGGGTGACGGCGGCGGATCCCTCACTATGATTCCGAACACTGCTGGTACGATGCACATGAATATTGGTACCTGGAAATTGCACATTTAGAAATGAACTTGGCTCGTGCAATATAGGTACAGATATCGTTAAACTCTATCTAACGTTAATTGTAGTAAATATTGCTTTAATTAAATGCACTAAGTAAGTATCCGAGTCACAAGTAATTGAGCAAAATAAAATCGAATGACAATACAATTATATTTACTTACCCTAAACATTTTGCTAACGCGCTTGACAATAGGGTCCGAAGTAAATAGTACAGACGCGCGGCACTCGCGACTCGTATTTATAGAAGCGGCGGGCATTCACTCGAATGTTCCTTAGTGCGGCGCCTGACCGCGCTCGCCTTCTGTCGCCCCGGCTAACTGCAGCCGCCTAAACTAAAGCTATATTACCTAATTGTTGCGCCCGAGTCGGCGCCGTGATCGACCGTATTAACAGCTCGGGCTTTTTTTATGGCACCTGTAATTTCTTCTGCCAATGTAACGAGTCCTTATTGTATCGATTTGAGTTACATAACTGATGGTAATTAACATATATGCAGCAATAATACATTCTAAGCACACGTAAACTGCACACCCCTAGCAGTGTTAAGTGTTAAGACTTCCTTATACAAATTCCTAACTTTTTCTGGCTTGGGCTTTATTCATATTATCCATAGTATATAGTAAGATAAGTATTTTCAGTATTCATAAATAAATGCAATGTGATACTTTATCACTTTTATTGAGATTAAGAATCCTTGTCTAAGGTATCGACTTTGGCACATTATGGGTGGCGGCGCAGAAATCTATCTGATCTGGAATGACTTGAATCTATTTACGTTTTATTTTATTTTATGTTTAATGAGCCACGATCTCGTTGGCATACGTTGAATAATGGACATTGGAATTAATTTATCATTACGACGGTTCAAAGCTCGTGCTATTATATGGTACGGTTGCTTTGATAAATTATGGAACCGTGAGGTCACGGACGAAAACTTAGCCGCTGCCATTTGATACTAATTATTTGTTTCGGAGATTATAAATAATAGGTAACTCATGCATTAATTTCATAGTTCATTCATTAATCTACCAAAGCTATTTATTAAGTACCTTATCGAGTAGATCATGGGATGGATAATCATTTAGTAAGAGTATAGCGAAGTTTTATCTTGAATCATATAAAACCTAACATAACTTTTTAGATAGGATTTGTTTCTAAATCGACTAGTCTCTTAAAAATTATTGAAATTTATGAGGAATTTACTCATTACAAAAGGCGCGTGAAGCTTCAGACACGTAAATAATAAAAATAGTAGTAACGATTATATATATGTAAGCAGATCTGCGTAGTGACCGAATTTACCTTTCAATAAGAACGAATATATGTACCTGAATATAATACCTGTAAGACACAGTATTTTTCAATTAACTCTGTATTATAATACTAATATAAGTGAAGCAAGCATTTTCACGTATTTACTAAAAAAAAATCTCTTATTTTCCAGAAATAAAAAAAACATTTTTCTAATTATTAATTAATTGATCATTCCAAGATAACTAACAATAACTTACGTACGTTACGTTTACGTGGCCATATAAAAAATACAACCGAATTAAGCACCTCCTCTTTTTTGTAGTCGGCTAAAAATTATACTTAGCAGTGTTAGAGATACACCATACGACGGGTAAAGTGCAATCAACTCAAAGGAAGTTTAATGCGAATTGTCATAACGTCTCAGAACTGCAGGCTCACTGTGGGACCACCCTTGGAACCATATGAGGCAATTAAAGCCAAGAGCGAACTATGTTTCAGTATTATCTGTATTATACTCTTGACTCGAGGTAACGACTCCACAGTGACAATAGGTTCCGGGCGTGGTTTTTGCATTGTCATTTTATCACGGCCGAATGATTGACATTTAATACTGCCTTAGTATTTGAAAGTCCTGTGTAATGCACTAATCAGCATTACTCGTATCTAAATGCATGGAGACACTTGTTGAAGGTCGGCGACACAGACCACTTGTGAAGAAATTTGATAGCTGACTTGTATCGGCACCGGCTGTTCCGATATTTGATACGATCAAGGTTTGTCATTGTCCTGTGTTGCAATTTCAGATTTCAAGGATTTCTGTGTGGGTAGCAATGGTAATTTTCTTAAATTATTATAACAGTAGCTGTGCTCGCGAGTTCATACGCATGTTTTTTTTTTTTTTTTTTACTATTCTGGAGAAACATCTCCATTTCCGCAATGTTCATGTAAATATTTTTTTACCCTTAGGATGTATCGTTAAAATAAATAATTAATGTGGCATTAAAATTATTAATTCCATTTCATAACGGATGCCCTAACTAAACGATCCTTTGATATATATTTTAAGTAGTTTGTTTTTTTTTTCTAAATTGTATCTCCATTGTAATAGTGTTCAACATACGCAAAGTATTGTGTATTTTTTATATAACATAAAACAACCGGCAAGGCAATATGTAAATAAGTATCTACCATTCATAAATATAAAACTTCGCGCTCATCAGAGAGCAAGCAATAATGATTTCATACAGAAGACATCAACGCGAGATTTGCTAAACTATTGAGTAAGCCCAAATTAAACCAAAATCACTGTTTTATAGCCAGAAACATAATTGAAAAGACACGTCAGCTGGAAGTCGTATTCCGGTCTGTATATGTAGAACGGTTAATTTAAATCAACCGATGCTAGGTAGTCGGAAGACTGATTGGAACCTATTATTGTATCTTAACTTGCTTAATAAGTTCTCAACGAGTTTTCATTCCCGTCTTTCAATGTTTTTATATAGTAAGGAAGAAGAAAGTTATTTTGTTTCTTAATCCTTCTTTTGTTTAATGGCCTGGCATAAAAAACAAAACGCTCGAAAGTCTAATCAGGGAGACGTGTCGTGACCGTATGTGTATGCAACTTATAGGTATACTAGGTGCGCCCCGCGGTGTTACCTGCGATTAAAATCTCTCATTAAAATCTCTCTTAAGTAATATATACTGGGTTCGCCCGCAGTCCATTGTACGGTACCCATAATCCAAGCGTTGCTTAGTGTGGGACCGTATAGTTGGTGTGTTCGTCTGGCGATATTGATTTATAACTCACTGCTAATTTCTCAATATCGGCAAATACCTACAGTTAGGTAGGTGAGGCCATTTAAATGAAGAACGACAACGTTCTCTCTTTCGCTCGGATTCCCGATTTAAGTACTTAGTTATAAATTATTTTCTAATAATCAACAGGTTTGACAAATTAACGAAATCATTTTATTGCATCAAACGCTATGTTTAATATAACTAATAACATTGTTCGTGTGAATATAATTGTGTACGAGAATATAAAAGTAAAAAGGTCAGGCAACTGGAACCTTGTGTTTCGATACTTAACAGTGGGTACGTGTTAATGTGACGTTTATCTTCGTCTCTAAAGGCTCAGGTCACAGCGATTATTTTCACGTGATCAAGATTTGGCATGCTGAGTATAGTCGGTTGGATTACCAGCAGAACTATGTGATTGCTTATGTGATGATTTACTGTAAACCAGGCACTCGTAGTACCCTGGGCTTTTGGCACGGGATCAATTAAAAAAGACTAGCACATCTTTTACCTGGAATCTTATCAAATAATAAATAGCCTGCCTTAATTGGAATTCTAGAATATATTAATATTTTGGTACTTTCCAGTACCAATAGAAGTTGAAAATATAGTTTCGCTGCTACAATTTGTACCTGTGCGTTATTCAAAATATTGTTAATCAAATGGATTTAAACGAATATTCATTTGTTAAAAAAAAAAGGTCTGCACCGCCTATTATAGCCCAGCTGGTAACACGGGCCATCGCGCATGCGCGCAAAGCATTTATTATCATTTGGTCCATGCTAGCGCGTGCGTCTGCGCTCCGCACCGAACGCGCTGCGCCCGCGCACATAATAGCCGGGCGCGGCTGACACACATTCTCGTATGCCATTATTTTACACACATGTAACTGGTTCACTCACAATAAATATATATTGCAAGCTATATGCGTCCATTTATAAATTTATAGACCATGTTTTAACCAATTAACGATACGTACACACGTGTTATAAATCTATACTAATATTATAAATGTGAAAGTTTGGATGGATGGATAGATGGATGTTTGTTACTCTTTCACGCCCGAACGGCTGAACGGATCTGGATGAAACTTGACACAGAGATAGATTATAGTATGGAGCACATAGGCTACTTTTTATCCCGGTAAAATGTATGGTTCCCGTGGAATAGATGTTTTAATTTTTCATACTCTTTATCGCGGGTAACACCGCCGGGCGCAGCTAGTAAGAAAATAAATCCTACAACTAACTAATATAAATTCGCTATCGTGATATTACATCTTAGCCTGAAATAATAAAGGTACCAAAGCACAAATATATTTTGCCAATTAACCTTGAGCTATTCCTGGCCTAGCGTTTCCTATGTAATTGAGCTGGTTATAGATTCTTAACAGCCAACCTTTACTTGATTTTGGAGTGTATATTATTGAAACCATAAGTTAGATTCCTCTTATTTATTACCTTAGCTTTAACACGTAATTAACAATACATTACAATAAGCATATCAACATTAATGTAATACGGTTCAGGTCACTTGGACGGGGCGGCGGCTCGTTTAGACGGATCTAGGTTAGTATTAAAAGCTTTCTAGATCCTGTTGTCATACGATATCGATACATCGAACGTGTCGTGAGTAAGTTATACAGTGTGTGCAACATAAACATTATGAACTAACCTAACATGGCAGGGTATAGAATGGTTGATATATAGTACTAACAGATAGTGATCACGAGTAAAATTCTGTATACCTAGATATATCACGACAGAATACTAGACATGATAAAACGTATGTTTTGGCGAACGAGCAGTGGATGATTTATAGACGCTTTAGATTTGTATAAACAAATGAATGTGTACAAAGTTTGTGTCACATTTAAAACCTACATCCATCTAAGCGAGCGATGTTGTTCGTTGAGACTAGTGGTAGAGTGCGTGGGCGACCGGGGCCACGGCCTTCACGATAGCAGCGCCCGCTGGCTCCTTGTGCACCACAGCATTGAAGCCGTTGTGGGGGTCCGCGGTGTACTCAACGATGCGGCGCGAGCCGTCGGGCTCCACCAGCGAGTACGAGCCCTGCACTACGTCGCCGGAGCGGGTCTCTTGCTGGTTCTTGGAGTCCCCTGAAGAGATAAAAATATAATATAAATGGCTAACATAACTAGCGGTCCATAGTCTCTAACTTCTAATTCATGATTATCAATTTGGATCAATTTTTACTTCTACTTTGAATTGCTCCATCTATCTCACAAAATACCTAATCTACAGATGTATATGTAGCTAATCCAAGCTACTCACCAGTAAGAGCGTCCTGAATGTCGTAAGCGTAAGAATACTGTGGGTTAGGATCGTATTCCTCTACAGGAGCTGCGACCTTCGTGACGGCAGCGAGTGGCGAAGCGTACGCGGGGCGGTAGGCCAGCGCAGCCGGGTGCGCCACGGCCAGCGGTGCTGGGTACCCGAGGGGGCGGCCGTACGCGTAGGGCGCCGCCACCGGCAGCACACCGCCGGCAGCCTCTCTACACACCACCAAGATAGCAGCCAAGATTAAGACCTGGACAAAGAATAGAATATTGTTAAAATGTATCATTATTAGTTCATTTCAGCTGATTATTTGGATAATATATACCTAGGCTAGCTAGAAGGCTATGAAGGGGCTTTCTATAGGACTATGTAATTCTATGATTCAATTAGGGCTCAGAGTAGGGAGGAGGAACCCATATAAACTATCCAGTCTTCCAATCTGTTTTGAACCAACATTCTTAAAAGATAGTATATGGATACCATAGATGCTGATCTCAATTCTAAAACTATATATATAAACTTATTGGGAAACTACATTGAAAAAATATTTCCGAAATCCAAACTATAGACATAGGTATTTTCTTACTGTAATTTATCTTGGCAGAAATAATATTATTTGGATAATAGTTATTTGAAATTGTACCCGTACCTTCATGTTGCGTGAGTACCTTCGGTGGCTCTGACTCGCTGTGTACTTGGAGGGTTGCACGCGATGCTTTTATACGCACGTTCAGTTGCAGTGCATAATGCACCCGCCTAGAAAAACGACTGATTTGTCACGGCCGGCCCTATACCCTATACAACACCGGTTATACTTATTACTACTAAGATATAATTTGGAATTATTAATTTGGAGATTCTAATTTCTATGTCAGCCGGAATACTAGGTCTCTAGTCTCTATATTTAGAAACTAATTGATGATGATATTTCGATTTACAATATTCACTTACCATCAGGTGAGATCGAGATCAAATACTTGCCTATAATGTAATAAAAAATAAAAAACATATATATTCCTGAATTTGCTTGCTCCGCACTTCAAGTAATGCCTATCCCAAGAGTAGAAAATTATTCGGACTTCTAAATTAAATTCGACCACTGACTTTCAATATGAGGAAGATCATTACTACAGGAGGTAGGTTCGTTTCGACTTTTAAGTTACTATTTAATTCTATGTGTTAGTGTAAGACGGATCATACATCGAAGATATTTTTTGTCGAATTATTCCCTCATATATCAGTTCACAGAATGAATTCGCTAGGTTACGTGCAGCACCAGCTGTTATAAAGGCTTCATTCAAGTGATGGAACCGTTAGAATGTCATGTAGCTGTACTCATTTTTTTTTTAATGAACCATAGTCATCAATATTTTTTTAAAGTATAGTTAAGCAGTATTTATTTGTGATATAGGATAAAAAGGTACGAAACACTTTCGCATTAGGCGCAGATAAGTATGTTGATAAGTCCATCAGAATATTTTACTGGACTTCTGATACCTTCTCCGTTAACAGCGTGGAATGTTTCGTGAATCTAGTGCGATGTATGCATAATACGTATCAGGGAGGTGGTATAACAAGACGTTAAGTTTTTGGGTCACAGCTGCACGTTATCAGAGTGCATATGTGATAGTAGTCACACAACCGCCTTCTGAGATAATTCATAATGGTCACACCTTTTATGGACAATCGAACTAGACTCGCCTCGATATGTACTGTAGTACTTAATTAGAGATTGTTATTTCATACAATTTTAATTCAAAGTAAGGTAGCAAAATAATTATAAACCTAACTGCCTACACTGTTAGCACATAGCATAACAGTTAAGGGAGTATAAACTACTTAATTATTTAATTGATAGGCACTCTTGTACTCGCGCTTTACAATTTGTATTAAATCCAAGTGTTAGGTATATAATTTTCTTGACTTCACCAGGCTCATCCCATATAAAATAATTAGGTTCTAACTTCAAGAATTTATACAATTACATTCGATTTCGACTATTACATTGTTATTAGTAAGTATTCCTACTGCAATTAAATATCTTTCTCTAAGCAATTAAATAGGGTATAATTATGTAGTAGGTAGAACCTTGTAAATGGTAGAAATGCTTCTGTGTTGTTAAGAGAAGGTAAGGTTTATAGGTAAGTAGATAAATACACTGTCATCAATGTAATAAAGTAATTATCGTTCCGGCTTGGCTGCCACCTAAATTCCTGCATTCGATTATAAGCATTTTTTGGATTGCCAACATGCAGTACTGAAATAATAATGGCCCAAATGGAATAGGGAGCAATTCCATTGCAGAAATGTGACTGTAGAGCAATGCACACCTGACTACCCCTTCGGGCAATACAGTCGTGATAGTGTATTTTAGAAATATTTTGTACATTGCTATCTTGTATTCGACATTGAAACTATTTTATCAGACGTGCTGCCATCTATGAATGGAACATGAATATGTGGATGTTGCAACATGTATAAATTATATCCTCAATACATTTCACATTCAATTGAATTAATAAAAATTGTAAAGCAGTTTAATGAGGTGAAATATTACATAGGAATTAATTGCGATTCGAGACACGAAATAAAAGTATGATTTAAAGTAGTGAACAATCATAATTATATTATTACAAGAATGATAATATCCCAGTACTGGCAACCACCTCAACTTCTGTTTATGAAAGCAAACGTCACTTTTGACTTTCTGTATTCCATTTTTCGTGAATGTGTGAAATCCACCAAACAGTGTGCTTTGTTATGTGTTTATAATATACGGAGTTGATTTTTTAGTTAGTGATTAAGTACAATGGCAGATTTCGATGCAATATATCCCGATGAGCCAGAAATAGAGGATAATATAGAAGAAACACATGTGACATTAGTACCTGATCCAATCATCGTTCGTGGGGCTGGTAACATGACAGTGTAAGGTTTCATTTTATTAGCTTTCTATTTATTAAACATCAGCTGTTACTGTCCACAATGTTCCTGGGTCTAGTGGGTCATAGCCTGATAGTGGGATATACTAATTAAATTTCGCAAGTTCAACCTTATTCTTGATTCTTTGTCATTGAACTATTGGCATTGAAGCACTATTTCTTACCTATACATGTTACCTATTATTGAGCAGGCGCCAATTTTCAATTTTACCTATTCAATAAATCAGTATGTTTAGACTTTTAATGGTTATGTATTTCTAAATGGTGTGCTAAGTCATTCAGAATTATTGTAACAATCCTTAAAATAGTATAATTGCTAATGATACCTGAACTATTATGGTCACCTACATCTATCCTAATCCTTAAATGTAAACCAGGCCATGAACAATCCTGAAACCTTGATAACAGAAGGAAGATTGTAAGAATGCAATAAATCCAGTTATGAAGTAAATGTTAATCCATGACCTGATTTTTTACAGCATAAATATACTGCTTAATTTCTATTTTTATTAATTGTATTTGTGGCCTTACTATCTTATCATTACTGTATTTATTAAGTTAAGAATGGTTTTAAATATAAAAGTAATATATATATATCAGTATAATACCTATTATTGGATTTAATAAATTAACTAAAAGTTTGATATACTATATTATTATATACAGACTTTAAAAAATAAACAGTTTTCCTTATTAGGATGGGTTGGGATGGGCAGCGGTGAGTCAGTCAGGACAAAGAACATTGTGCACATAAACAGATAAAGAAAACCAACACATGTTTAAGTGGCCAGACAACAATATTTGTGATTGCTATATTAAGGTGTGTTTACACATTGATTTAGTTGCTGTGCCTTAATTATTAACCTTTTATAAATATCCTCATGTAGACATTAATATCTTGTCCTAATTAGCCCGGATGAAATGGCAGTTGTGGAGGCAAATTACAATACTGTAATTGAAAATTCAAACTGACTAATATTTATATACTCTATACATTAAATGGATGAGTACTAGTAATTAGCCTCAGCATCTCAGAAGCAAACATGTACAATACATTTAAAACTATCCCTTACCACTGCACAATCAAATCAAGTAAGGGTCAATTCAAGTGTTTATTCAACTCTATTAACCATTGTACAATAATCACAAAAAGATTAGTAAAAAATATCCACTCCTTTGTATCAGTAAATTGTGTATGTTTTTTTTGCCTTTTCTGTTTAAGTCAGATAGGAACTGTTGTAAACATATATTACTGGTGTTTTAATAGGTAGTTAACTTCAATGGGCCATGTTCTTATTTATACAATAATTAATTCATTATTCAAAAGCCAAAGCACAAATAAAAATTTAATAAAGCTGTTCAAAAATCAGTCCTAAGGTCCTGGCAGTGATAAAATCGCTGGCACTTTTCTCACCTAGAAAATGGGCATGACACGCAAATTCGCTTGTACATAATAAGGTCCTAATTTGCGTGTAATACACAAATCAGATTGTTTATTGTTGCTTTAATATGTTGTTTGTGACACTCCATCTGTGTTATTTCTTCGTCTGGGAATATAACTGAAAACATTTTAGGAGCTAATTTTTATAAGTATGTACCTGAATTCATTTCTATATAATTATAAATACTGCAATCGCTATCAACCTATTTGCAAGCTTATTTAATTATATCTTGTAATGATAATATCCTTACCACAGCAAATTAGCGGCGAGGATCAATAATAACATGCAATACCTAAATTTGAACAGTTAAGATAATAAGTACCTACGTGTTAATACATTAAAAACGTATAAGTACTTAGATAACGGGAGATCAAATTCCAACTATGTCTACAATCATAACATTCATAATATATTTATATTTATAACCGTTAGATATTATTTCATATTTACCAAGCCAGTGACAGTAAATACGGTATCTAATAAATGCGTATATTATACCATGAACCCCAGGGTAGGCCTTCCTTCGTGGGGAAGCGGCGGGCGGGGCCCTGTTGTACTATTCAAAAAAAAATTATAAGTAGCCGAATCCAATCGATTAGAATGTTGGTTTGTATCGTAGTTACTTATAAATAGTAGGCGAGAAAATGTCTGGGACTTATCGCATCGAAAATGGCTGCTCTCGCAGAGCCGCCATCTCTGATCATTTTACGAGATACGATGCATATTCACCAGAGCCATTCCTAATGACAGTATCCAAGCTTCACGATTACGCAGCGAAACGGTTCAAATTGTGAACTAGAATCGCAATGTTTAACAAAATACTTCAGCTCAACTATTTAATATTCTAAAAATAAAAATGTTGTTTTCCAGTTTCGGTCTAAGCAACCGGTTCAACGGCGAGTTCCCTTCGGGGTTGCAGTCCCGCGTGGCGCCCGAGGAGTACCAGGCGACGGTAGCGCGCATCAACAGCGTGCTGAAGAAGACGCTGCCCGTCAATGTCAAGTGGCTCTTCTGCGGCTGCGTGTGCTGCTGTTGCACTCTCGGATGCTCTCTGTGGCCAGTCATATGTCTTAGTAAAAGGGTAAGTCACATAATCCCAAGTCCCATGAAAGTCTGCTAGTATGAGAAACGTTGAAGTTTAAAAAAAAATGACTTGTTTGATATCTCTTTTTTATATGCACACAGCGCTGGTGTGTGCGAACTTCTCTTGCGCGATTCAGATTTATATTAAGAATCGCCAGCTTGCATTATCTTTGGTCTATATCAGTTGAGCGCCAGCTATCCGAAAAATTGAGTCATAACTTTTGAAGTTTTTATGTTTCACCGAGACAATAGCAGACCTGCTGAAATGAACAGATTTTATTTAATTTTGAGTCTGGGGTATGTGTTATACCTACTGTATAGAATAGATATCTTTTTATACTCAAAAACCGCGGATAATTTTTTTATTTAAGCTTTATTCCCAACAGGGAAATATGCATTGCAGTACACCCACATGTCATAATATTCAATAGTCAATTATTCGTGATAATACAAGAAACAAATAATTATGTAATTACGTACAGATTCGTTATATTCAATCATTACTATTGTTCTTATAACCATACCTACCTACTTGTACTATTACATGTTTTAAATATCGAACAGGAAACTTGAACTGTGACACACACATCGTAGTCGCGTATGATTCCTATGTAAAATACATGTATAGTACGGAATTGATAACAGTTTCTCGCAATGAACTTGTTATTGCGTTAAATTGTTTATTTATTATGTACTTATTAATTATCATTTTTCACTTCGGGTTGGGTTGTAGTCTTAACATATACATAAACACAATCTTTATGTAATGTGTAATTGCATCGCAGTAGGTTTAAAACAATTACATACTTACTGGTATATACATCATTTTATTATTAATGATATCTGAAATAATAAAGTATTTAATTTGACATCTTGCAATAAAATCAATTGCATCGTTCCAGACGCAACATTCACTGAATAAACTCTTGGAGTGGGAGAACAGTCGACTCTACAACAAGCTAGGACTTCGCTGGCGACTCACGAAACAACACTGCGACTCCTCGTCCATGATGGAGTACGTACTTCTTATAGAGTTTATGCCCAGAATCCCCATATACAGGCCCGACTAAAGCCTCAACAATCCAGTGTCATAAACTAAATATATTTTGTAAATATAACACGTAAATCCTATACTATGTTTTACGACCAACGTCACTGCATCTCGAGGATAACAAATAAATTGCATGGCACAGCAGTTGAATCTGTGTGGTTAGAATGTATGTGTATTGAGCAGCACAGGATGTGAGTTGGGTATGTCAAAATCATGAAATTATAATCATTGTTACCAAGGCGTTTAGGCGAAAATGGTGTGCACGTATCCGGTATAAATAGAATTTGAAAGTGTCGGGAGACCTAGAAGCGATGTCGTTTGTGGCATTGTGCTGTTATTGTAAATAAAAACGGAGCATATTCAAAACTGACAAATAAGCCGTAGGTACCTACTGTTAATGCTTTTTGTGTATAGATGTCGCGTATAAAGCTTAGACTGCAAATTGTTATCGCTATTTGTATATTTTTTGGAGTTAAGGTCGATTTGAAGCTACTGGGGGCTACAAAATTGTTATCAAACAACTTATATACTAATTGCTTGGCTATGTGTTGTCAAAAGGGTATGAAAATTTTATTTTATCGAATGTACAATTGTTAAGGCGTCGGAAATAATCGAACGTAACTCGAATTAACGCAATTGTTATATAGCAGATACACTGAAACTTGGAACATTACCTCAGATACCCGTCATATCTGAGAGTTTATGTTGCCATCGGACGTGTTTCGTAGGTACTTTGTATAAGCATCACTGATCTGTATCACTTCGTCCAAATCCAAAAGGGCTTTAGTATAACTCAATTAAACACCTAACAAAGGTACTGATATTCGTGGACATTAGATATAGTAAGTGATTTTTACTTTTATACCTACTAGTAAGTTCCTTTATTTTATTTTCGTTCCGAACTGACCTATCTAGATAAGATTTTTTATTATCACCAAGATAGTCGAGACTACAAACTGGTTTTGTGATCCATGCAGTATTAACAACATTATTTATATTAAATAACGGTCATTCAAAAGTTCAAACGAGTGTCTGCATTTATTTGCCATATTGCTATAATTAATATTTAACGAGCATATGCAACCCAAATTTTAAGAAGAAAATGTTTGTCACTCACAGTAGGTATTCATTTTATTAATGCAAGCAGTTTGTCCATGTCATTCTATTTTCATCGTTCTATTGAGTCAATCTTATTGCTATGGGTCAGTATTCATTAATTAATTCAGCTTGCCACAACTGTGTCATCCACTCGGGAGAGATATTAGTTTTATATATATTTTTTTAAGTATATAATTGTTACTATATGTATGTTATGTACCTGAATGTCAACGTTAGCATCTGTATGGACTACAGGAGCGTGCACCGCAGCGACAGATGACCATGTTAAGGAGCCGATTCTAAAATATATGCTAAGGAAATGTTTGGGACTGTGTTATTAGACGATTAGCTTATATTAATGTTACGTAACATTAGAAAGATTCCGCCCTCTATTCCCTTTTCAACATGTTGTGAATGAGGATTTTTCTAAAGGGCCGGTACATCGCATCGCCGCTGGTTACTCAACTTGTCTGTTATAAGATTAATTATATGTTTTTTTTGCTCGGAATGTTCTCTTGCCACCAACACTTTTTAGTTATTATTATGTATACTGTTTGAAAGCAACGGTTGAAAAGCGAACAGGGTATGTTGACGGTAAGTTGTAATATAAGGAATTGTAAATATTTTAAGGACTCATAGACTATTTTTGTTCAAATAATAAATCTCACTGCGTGTGATGAAATTACAAATCTTTTTTTTCTTAACGGTGCCCCGTTGACGTCGGAATGATTTTCGTTCGAACGATTGAAAATGTTGTTTGTGTTAAATTAGAATACAATCTACGGACGCATATCACGTCATACTAATGTTAACGAATATCGTTTATTATTAGTAGAAGTTATATGACGAACGAACGCTACTCAATTGGAAACCTACATAAATATGTCTATCCTATTGATGTATAAGCCGTTTGCCCCACAGTGTGACCTCCACTACGAGCGAGCGGCCGGTATTGTACCGTGTCGTGTTATAAAACCATTTGTGCAACAGTACTGCAACATATCGAATTTTACACAGATTTGTAAATATTCGTTTTTTTTATTTCTTGACACCCTTACATTTATAGAAAGTTATGATGGATTATAAAGCTATTATAACACACTTTTCCCACCGAAAAGTTCGTTATAATGCAGTTATACTCAATTATAACTGTATAAATTTGGGGGGAATATTATAAGGAGGTATACAATATTAGTTTGTATGTAGAGGGTAATCTTTGGAACTACTGATCCGATTATAAAAAAATATTTAATTAAAAGCTACACTATCGCTGAGGGCTATAGGCGGTTACATCGAGGTACCGAGGGCGGAACCGCGGGAAGAAGCTCGGACATAATAAAGGTATTACAACTTAGATGTGTGAATTAATAAATAAGCACCTAGTTGAAATTAGATTTATTGTGTTATATAAATAAATTCATCATATACACATAATTATTAGGTAAATACTCAAGGCACTTATGATTATGGTCCCTCCAAATAATATACTTAAAGTTATGACACAAACAGAACAGTAAAAATGTACAAAACCCATTCCTAAAATAACCTTACTGGATAGCGTTATTATAATTTCACGGCGGCATCCTAAAATATTATTACAAATTCGCGATTTCATCGTACAATTTAGAACCAAAACACATCGGATAATATACATCAATAATTATAATTCAAAGTTACTTTTAAACAAAGGAATCAATGCATCACAGTAATAATAATCAGCTGTGTTTGTTGATTGTGAATTGAATCCATTTGTATTGTATATTGTCTAGTGTAAACCACACTTTGTGTCACAAAGTATATGGCAACCATGACATTATAATAGGGCCCCAAGTCTGCTAACACAATCGATGCATAATCGAACAGCAACCGCATAGTAACTGTCACTTTTGACAGATATCTCATACAATATCTATCAAAAGTGACAGTTACTATGCGGTTCCTGTTCGATTATGAATCGATTGTGTTAGCGGACTTGGGGCCCAGCATCAATGGTACACAATAATTGGCAAATTAAATTTAAAAATTAAAACTAAGTCAGATCGAATCAAAACTATACACAACCGTTACAAACAAACAATTATTATAATATCTATATAAATTGGGGACGTTATTTATACAAGCTCTTATTATTTACATTCAGTCGTTGAAACACTGTTAGGGATCCATTACGTTATCATATATCTATGACAAGAGATTATTTATATGATCATATATATTATATTAGATTCACGGCATAGATATTTAATAATTAAATATCCCCCTCATTACAATAAATATATATTAATTTCATACAAGCCCGAAATAATGTAATTTAGCTAACAGCGGGCCCTTACGTTATTATGGCAACATTAGTGCGAAAACGCAATTAAATCATTATCGTATTGTACAAATCAATGGCTTATCACGCCTCTCAATGGTGTAACGGGAAGATATAGATTTTACAAACAATAAATACATTAATGGATAAGAAATTTATCCCGTTATAAATAATATTATTGCACCTTTCTCTGGAACATGACTATTTAGGAGACTAATGTTGTCCGCCATATCTAACAGGTAGCGCCTTACAAAATCTTGGCATTACGCTGTGCTAGACGTGTTTGTGTAGCCCAGTATCACAAATAACGATTCGCATTCTAATACTCACAGGGTTACGGAGCGCGAGACAAAATGGCCTATAGGGTCACCTTATTTAACTCAATTGCACGTAATTAACAGGGAATTGACCCTTCATACCGTTGCACTCGCCGAAATACCACTCATCGTTGAGTTTGTTAATAAGTTGTATCGTGTCGCCTGCGTGGAACCTCAGGTCGCCTGGTTGCACGGGCTCGAAGTCGTAGATGGCAACGGCTGTGCCGAGGCTCGGCGGCGCCGGCGCCGGTTCGTTCGGCAAAGGCACCTTTATTTCAACGTAGTTGGATGGGAATAGGCCTTGGCTTCCGTTCCGCAGACTCCCGTACAGCCATTCGTGGTCCACTCGCCTTATCAACTTTATCTTCGAGTCGGCCTGGAAATAAAAAACAAAACAAGAATGTTACCATCCGGTCAGTAAACTGTGCGCTTCGATAAGTAACTACTCACTGGAGCCGTATTTATATCGAGCTGTTGAACTGTAACAAGATTTTTTATCAATTCTATTCATTATCCAACTTTAACCGGCGTTCTATCAATTAAAGATATAAAAACATTGCGATATAGGCTATTTGAGGGTTTCTGGATTCAAAACAAGTATATTTAGTATTCTTGACCGTTTCTTTTGTTTAAAAAAAAAACTCTATTCGCTTAGTGATACCAAATATAATTGAAATCATAGAACTTCACCAATCAATATACAATGAGAGTGCTAAATTTATCAGTGATATGTAACCTTATATAAAATTGGCGTGGATTCGTTATTAATTAAATATTTTTTTGGATGAAATATGCATCAGCATTTTCCTGTTATGTTCTTCGTTTAAAGTTTCTTATTATACAGACATTTTTGTGCCACTGTTGAGCATAGGCCGCATTCCCAATTATTAAGCTATGGAATAGTAGTTCATCGTAAAGGTGTTCAGTACATCTCGCCGTCTCCGTTTACGAGACCCAGTTATGAGTGGCTTTGCACCAAAGGCATATTAGGCATGCGACAGACATAGACCAGACCAACATAAATTTGATGGCTTATTGTCCGGCGTCGGCCATTTAAGTTAGGTATTTACATGAATTGGTACATAAATAATAATAACTAGCGTATTCAGACATAAGTACGTATGTAAAGCTTCGTCAACGTTATTAACATCTGTATGTTAATAGCCATAAACACGTAATGAAACCCAACTGCGCGACACTAGTTGACATCGGCGGCGAATACTCATTTTATTATTAAAACCACGATTCCTAATGAATGGCTGCTCGATCAGAGGGCATTAATTCGGTTCAGCGAATACTATCGGTAGGTTTAATAAAAAAAATCGTTCACGCGATGCAACCGTAGGTACATAATTAAAACACGCATTACACACGTGTTAGCTAGACCAGCGCTAGTAGCTAGTCGCGTGTGTATTTCATGTTAAGAGATAAAAGCACGTCACGTAGATGATGAGCGAGCCGATTGCATGTCGTTTGATATTAACCATGTGAGTAGCCATGCAGGGTGTGGGATCAGCCAGACACACAAGCATGCCAGTGTCAAATGCGTAAATATCGTAGCTACATTAGTTTTGTCTAGAGACAAGATCAAGACCACCTAGTAATAATACCAGCCCTTTTTAATTTCCCACTGCTGGGCACGGGCCTTCCCTCAGTTCGAGGGGGATAAGACCATAGTCCACCACGCTGGCCCAGTGCGGGTTGGCGGACTTCACACATCTTTCGAGGGGTTCTCTCAGACATGTAGGTTTCCTCACGATGTTTTCACATTCGCACATGAAATCCAGAAATCCCAGAGGTGCGAGCCGGTGTTTAAAACTGCGATCCTCGTTACCGAGGCAAGCGTTCTAATAACTTGGCTATCACTGCTTGCAAGACTACCTAGTAGACAACATTAAAGGGCTATATACGGTTCTGTTCTATTGAACATTATTAAAAAAAAATGGTAAAGTTTGATATAACTGCGGGACGCAAGACTCGAGCCCTATGATTCCGAACGTCTGCGACAAGCGAAGCGTAATGACCGCTATACAGCACTTGCAGTGAAGACGGTGTTCGTGTTTGTTACTAAGTGCCATAGTAACAACTGAACTGGTGCGTGAGTAAAACTGCCAGTAATTATTTACGCAAAGCGTGTTGTATGTATTTAATGCGCGTAAATCAATGCTAGTGTTTGAAGAAACATACATTTGATATTGCGTAATTAATGTCATACAAGTTAAGTGGGATACAGCCCTTCAGTTTTAACTAAACAGTCGAAATGTTCATTTAAAACTGACATCCCCTGTGTATACACACGTTTAGTCTATTCACTTATAATCTCTTTTCGCTTGAAGTAACACGTATACGGAATCATATGGCTTCATCGGATGACGCTGTGGAATTATTGGACTATGGCGTTTTTGAAAAAAAGAAGACATGGAACGAAAAAAAAAGGTGTAAACATTGGTTATTACAAAGATAACAATATACGCATAATAATAAACTGGAGAACTTAGAATTATATATTTCTATAAATTCTTCTAAACATGCACGTTAATTTTGGCATACTTTTGTTTATTTAAAACCAGAACGCAGCAAAAAAATCTCACTCCAACGACGCTTTGGCAAAACTGACAACTGCGCAGTTTTTGCTACATATCTTTTACCAAACATATTTAACTGTAATTTATCTAATGTCATTTCGATTAGATTGTGAGTTCAACTTGTACAGTCCTGAGATTTACCTACACATATACGTATTAACCGCACAGTTCGACAGTGCAGTTAAATAAGACGGTCTGTAGCCTGCTTTAGACGGATAGCCGCGAACTAAATTGTTTGATCTCTAAAACACTTAAGAAATTTCTCCCGCAACTCATCAAGATCATAAATTATTATAAGAACAACTGCATCTTAATTTCCTTTGACTCGACCAAAACTTAATAATAAGGTGACTCATGCACACATTAAAATTACAATCGACCTTATCTGATATTAATTATCAGAGATCAGAGCATAAAAACGCAAAACAGTTTGTCCAAACTTCACTTGAACCAGGAATCGCGGATAATGATTGACGCACGATAATGATCATTATCGTGATAGGACAATGAAAAATGTCGTTTACTTACATGTAGCGTGATAACGTCACTATCTACGTAATTAATGATACGTACTTGACCTTTTGCAGGAGACCTATGTTAAAAAGGGCAAGCTAAAAAATTTCCGATATTAGATTGCCTTCAATTTTTTTAATATAAAAATACTACAATACAACATTATCTAGTAAACGTAACGGTATTATAAAAATAAACAGTATGTACTCAGCTCAGCCACAAAGGTGATAATACTTTAAAATTTTCAATTCTGATAGTTATGGAGATGCAATCTTTTATGGCGCCTTTAATTTGGCAAGCTGTACCATGATAATGTTATAGTTTGAAAACAGAACACACGATATGGAAGTAAACGATAACAAGTTCCTGTCATAGCGATAATATGCGTTCAATGCAAAACATTTTATCAATATAATTGCCAGCGCTTGTGCCTCATCACTACAGGAGATCGCAAAAAAAAAGTAAACACCAGAGATTATTGAATACGCCCCAAACATACGATTCCCGGAACGTCAGCAGACATTATACAAACTTCACGGACGCGTTTCGCTCGACACGCCTACGTCACTAAGGACATGTGTTTTAAACAACGATAGAGTTAGATATCATGAGGCGGAAAAACAACCAATAATAATGATATGATTACACAAGTGGTTAGCACATAGTCCGCTATTCGTGCATCTCAATGAGATACCAAACACGACATCATTGAATGGAATTAATTTATGAGAGGCATGCCTCAAACGATGCGTATTATATGAAACTGTTTGAATTTATTGGAATTATCTACCCTTCGTGTTGATAAAAGAGGTGGGAACACTTTTTCAAACAAATGGTGCTTTGTAATGCATTTGTATGAAGTTGGGGGGTGTAAAATGACTTCAGAGTTGGTTCCGTAGTTCGAAAGGATATTCCAATAAATAAACAGCTTGTTTAAACCATAGCCGACGACCTGATTAGCTCAGTGGGTAGTGACCCTGCCTTCTGCACTGCGTGTCCCGGGTTCGAATCCTGGTAGGGATAAACTTTGTGTGTGACGAATGTTTGTACTCGAGTCATGGTTATTAAAATATCTATATAAGTATTATATACTAAGTTCAACCTCAGTCCATTGTACGGTACCTATACAAGCGTTGCTTAGAGTGTGTGACCAAATAGCGGACGTGTTCGTCTGATTATAGTAAAAAAATCGAGCTGTGTGAGCTACACACAAAAAAATCTTGCCTATTAATCAGGTGATATGATTATGACGTGCATTTTATTTCTGGTTTTCGCAACTGCTTACACATACAGTTAATATGCGATCTATAAAATATATGCAAACGATTTATAAAAAATGCTGAGATTTCTGCAGCGATTAACACATGACGTAAATTAGTAATCTTTAAAAAAAAAACGGTAATGAACGAAACAATTACTTTTCAACATTCCGTGATCTTAATTAGGTTCGGTCACATCACAAATATGTATTTCCCCTAGATACTTGTGTTATAAATGACCTTAAACTTGCGTCGTAAACATGTTTTAAGTCAATAACACTGGATACATACTACACAGAAACTTTAACACCTACATAACGCTTTCTATAAATAGGCGAATGATTTGGCCCCAAGCCACGCATTGTAAACAAAACATTATCTAGCCAATGTTTGCAATTTCTTCGCTACCACGAAATCCTCGAAGAATCGCGATTATACTTAACTGTTGACATTTCCAATTGGTTAGTTGACTATTGATGACTTATTAAGTACATTTACGAGTATGTTATTGTACATACACGAGGTTGGTACTTGATAAAATAAATGTAAATATTATTAAATACTTTTAGAATTTTCAAAATTCGTCGGGCAACTTTTATAACGGAAAATAAAAATGCTCGCATCTTACGGGTATTTAATTTAAATTACACACACACACACAACTTTATTTTATATAGGTGTTTTATTTTATTTATGCGTCGTTCACACCACTGTTTTTGGACGAACCCTTGTACGGGTGAGATTCTTACAACAACCGTGATGGCTTATTAAGAAAACGCTGAACCGATTACCTTTTTTAAACACGGCAGAGAACTATCCTTACTAAACCAGTCTTTGAATAGAAAAAATGCATTGAAATCGGTCGTCCACCCCTTTGGGAGCCACGATGCCACAGGCAAAATCGCAGAAACATAAATAGGCAATTGCTTTAAGCCTATAACACCTGGTTTTGGTGCGTTAAAATATTACCATATGATTTAAAATCAATTCATAAGAACACGAAACTCACCGAAAAGCACAAATCGTCCGGATGACCCGTGAAATAGTCATAGAGGGCCACAGCGAATGGTTCTTCGTCTTCGTCAGCAGAGCCCAGGAGTTCCACAGAGAAGTCAACGGTGTCGGGCCACGAACTCACGACATCATCTTCGGCATCGGCTGCCGGCGGGGGAGGGGGCGGGGGGATCGTCGGCATCGGTGGCGATGACTCCGGGTCCGGAGAGCTTTCATGGTCGTCCCAGCTATACGGCTTTGATTCCTGGAACAAACCATTTCTTTGTTACCGACTGCTGCTGCTTTTACACGAATTTCGGCGGATGCGTTGAATACATCCTTATTATATATAACCTACCCTGTAGGACTAACGGCTTTAGGGTATGTTGAGCAAGCCTGACATTTCTGATCTGCGCGCTTCAGAGGGCAACTCAAGCTGGCGGTCTTGGCTATTGTCCTAACATGTATTATCTAAAGGCTAAATATAATCTGATAATCGAATAGACCCCCGTGATGATCGTTATGAGCAAAAAACTAGCTGATGTACCTCATAAATTACCATTCTGAGTAAGTTGTTTTTTTGGTAGACTGATGGATATTAACGCTGTTTACATAACGAGCTGATTAATTAATACAAGTGGAAGAGCATAGCAACAGCAGTCGTAGAAATATGAGTCATGTTTCGAAACAGCAAACGTGCGTTACTAACATAATTACTTATAAATCAAATGTTTTATATATGCATTAGATGCTTAAATACATCGCAATGAGTCATTTGGGTAGCGAAATATTTAATAAGCAATTGGTGGGCGGGACCTATATTGATACCCGCAGTACCCAGGCCATTTTATCTATCTATCTATCCATTCAGATGTACTCAATGCCTACAGTTGCAGTAAACAGCCAATCCGATAATATCTATCAATTAATATAATGAGTTTATGTCCAAAATGTATCCCGTAAGGATATTGACCGAACCGACCTAGTTCGGATCTGAGGACGCTCGATGACGACAACATGGGTAGATATTCATCAATCTTTAAAGTTCATTCATCTATATGGGTAATTACAGAATAGTTAAGATGGCTTCTCGGTGGAGTTCAGACCAAAAATATACACGGTTATAACTTATCGTCCGCGAACACTACATTAACCTACATTACGCTTAGTTGACTTTTACAACTAAAGCGATAACAAAAGCAAGTGATTTGCTTTTACATTACTCAATGTTTTGCAACTAACATTAGAAAATGTGATAGTCAGCTCGCTATGGCTACCGTTCGTCTGCACTTCACGATGCCTAATATCTGTGTCATGACATGCGAACGTATTGGCCCAGGCATCGTGTTGGTGCGATGACCATCATTCCACCAACACCCTTTGACCCGTGTTGAAAATCCAACAACAACATCATTCCCCGCCAACGTGACGGCCAACACTAAAATGCCATACAAGGAGCCTTGGAAGGTGCTCCTTTACATGACGGCCTTAAACATTAGTCAGAGCCATGGGAGAGATATCCGCCGTTGCAATGTTGAGCCCCTAACCAATTTACTGACGATGTAAACAAAACGCTGTTGTCAAAGCGACGAATGCCAAGGAGCAAGACGTTTGTTTACATCTAAGCTCCGAGTAAGAGGTTTTCGTAAGCAAATTGCCATTTTAAATTTTGAAAGATAACTTTTAATTCTTATTACAAAGGAGGCAAATACGTAGACTTTGAAGTATACCTACGGTTAGCCGACGAATTAACTCGCATGCGATCTACTAAAAAAACATATTTTACCAATGTTCGATATACAATCGGTCATTTTAGCGTTCATTGCCGATTTTAAGACCCTTGATATAATTAGCTTATTGAAGTAAATCTTATTATAAGCACTGTTAATACCACCGGTCGGAATCTGGAGTGGTGTGCATTGTACCTGGTAGCCGTGTCCTAGAGTAGTTAAAGGGGCGCAACAAGCCACAGTAAGGACAACAAAAGAAAGGTGTGGGCTTCGACTTCTCAAGAGAAAAGCAGCCGATGAATTCACACCGATTTCATATTGTATACCTACACATCGCCCAGTTTGAGTGTGATTACAAAAGATTGATTAAATCTAAGCTTATATCTTTATAGAGCACTTTCACTAAAATCACATTATCGATATTACCGTTGGTAATCTATATCAGTTTAAATATGAAGTGCATATTTTTAGAGGGTAATGGAAACTGGTAATTAACACAAAGAGCTCACGGACGTTCCCGCCTGACATTGTCGCGCTAATTTAAAAACACCTTAATTAATGGTTATCATGGACACACAATTGCTTGCATACTTTGTGACGTGATGTTAAGCCAATTTAAACTCTGTTTGGTTCTAGGTAGGTTTCCTACCTACCTATAAGCTCACAAAATTCTCCATTACCATTAACACTTAGGTGGTACTTATAAGAAGTAATAGATTTGAACTAGGTATACAAAATAATGTATCTAGGGCATAGCTCTAGGACGCCATATTTATATGACAATTAATTTAGAATTATGACTATATATGAACATGGTTTCTGATAGTTGTATAAATTTTTCAATGATCACATATAAGACCCTAGATCCATCTCTGAAAGTAATAGATAATATTACAATATCCTACAAATTCAATGCAACTAGAAAATTTCAAAAACTAGCACAAGTGTAGCAAAATCAAAGAAATAATACCGACTAAATTGGTTCCAGCTTGCGACATCTAATACTACAAATAGAAATCTATAAAAACTACTTACGAAACTGTCGCCAAAGTTGCTGCTGACTTTATGTATAGGCGCCGTCGTGTTCACATTCATGGTGGTTAAGGCCTGGCTGCTTCCAAACGTGTTCTTCAGTAATGCCGTGTTATCAGGTGGCTTGGGCCTCGCCGGCTTCGCCCGGATTATCGTAGGACCATTAAGCGACGCAGCCGTTGGCTGGCTTGTTATACTACTCGATAATTCATATAAATCCCTATTCAATACTGGTTTCTTCTTAAGTAGAGGTTTGTTCACAGCGGGCTGAGGCGAAAACGGATCTAGTGCAGTGAAATCGTCAACTGTGTCTTCCTTAGTCACGGCTTTTCTCGAATGGAGGAACAGATCAAAATCATCCTCAAAACCACTTTCAGCTTGCGATGCGTTACCACCATTGTAGACATTGTGGTGGTTAGTAGACGTAGTGGCATCAGAACCAAAACTATCAACACTTAGGCCGTCGCTGCTGGACCTTGTTGTGAATGTTGGAGAGCTGGGAGGTGATGAGAGATCAATTAAAGCACCCGTTTGTATGATCTTTGGTTCACACTTAGGAAACATTTTGGTAGTGTCTACATCACTTTTTATATTAGGCATTATGATTTGTGTATTCATATTCTGGTTATTCACTGTGACTTTAGGTTTACGGGATAGGAGTGACGTGAGCACCGTGGGCTTCCTTATGAAGTGGGATGGCTTTGCAGGAATGTCAGGTTGTCGGGAACCAAACTTGGGTGGAGGTGGGCGTGGTGGTGGCTTCTTCTTCTGTGAGAAATTTGGCGAAGGCTCAAACACATCTGCACCAAAAGGATCATCATTCCAATTCGTTACAGGTGAGTATCTGTTAACAGCTATTCCAGGCACATTGGGAGCAGGGCGTGAGGGGCCTTTCATATCTGCGGACAATGAAAAATTTTAAATAAAATTAATTCATTATCTATACTAATATTATAAATGTGAAAGTTTGGATGGATGAATGTTTGTTACTCTTTCACGCCAGTACGGCTGAACGGATCTGGATGAAATTTGGCACAGGGATAGATTATAGTCTGGAATAGCACATAGGCTACATTTTATCCCGGTAAAATGCATGGTTCCCGTGGGATAGATTTGTTTTAATTTTTCATACTTTTAATCGCGGATAACACCGCGGGACGCAGCTAGAATAACATAAATCAGAAGTAGTTCTCTTGATCCTTATCTTTCGAAGTTCAATTTTTACAAATATGAATAAAATATAATGTATAATTCTCATAGTATTTCAATATCAAATGTTATAAACGTGTTTTGTGTGTAATATAGGGCACCGAGTCTATTGGACTTATCTGTAAATTTTCACATGTATTGTATACCACCGTAACCAATAAAGACCAAATTAATATCAATATACCTATTATTATAAGCCAAAAAAGCACTTTATGAGTATTCAGAATCTACCACTGATTTGGAATGTTGGTCCACTGATAAGAGCCAGAAGAAAACACACTTCTCTTAAAAACAGAATAACACACCACCCTACACAACAAACACACATGGCTCTATATGAAGCATACAAATATAATGTTAAATAAGTTAATGTTATTATTCAAAACCCATAAACCTTGACATGAGCTTGATAATCTTTTTACACTTACAATTTACAATGCCCCTAGCCCAGAAGTGTTAAATTAATACAGTAAATTTGTTAATTAATCTATAAGTAATAAGATAATAGTGTTTCTCGATTATCAAGAAATAAAGAAAATATACATCAAGCCACCAACAAGTTTAATGTTTGCAGTTAGAAATATGACTCATACTTTTTTTAATCACCATATATACCTAGAGGAAAGCAATAAGGAAACTCACTTATACTTTGTTTCAGGCATCTACAAATAACCTAAATAATTAATATTTAACACATCAATGTCAACTGGAATCCAATTGTTTGCAAGTTGAACGCGGCGCACGGAGCACGAAGATCGCACTGAGTGAGTAAGGTGCTGTGGCAATGTAATGCAAGCAATTACTTGATTGAATTACGCGCAGCCACACGCTATTCAACTTCGCGATAAAATATTATGATATCGTGATCCACCCACTAAACTAACACTACTCCGCGGCGCGGCGATTCCGACTCTGACTGAACGAACACAGTATCGTGTGGTACCAGGTACGGGACATCGCGGCCTTGATAAAGTTAGACGTAATCAAATCATATTGAAGGGGCTAATGGTATCGTTAATTCGTCCTGTTTTATAGCCGTGACTTGAATGTTTCAGTACTCACCCCTAAATAAATCCATAACCATAGCACTATTACAATATTATAATACTCTTTGCACTACTACCACGGTTAAGAAATTAATAACAAACAATCATGTTTGACGTAGGACTTGCTTTGCTCTATTATTTACAAAGAACATACGTAATATCCTGTTATTGGTCTGTGCAAAGAAATATTTAACGAAATATAAATTATGAGAAATTGACATGTCAAAATATAGCGAACTAGGATAATATGCTACGCGCAACACATGAATCGACAAACGATGTTTATATACAAAACCTATGTATAAACGCATACAACTATTGAACTTATTCCATACAATTCATTTTATATTCTCAAAATATTTTTTTCGGCCAATTAATTCATTGATCCGCAATTGTTTAAGGGGAACCCCAAACACCGGGATTCGCTGAAATTTCACCTACCTATCAAACTCGCATAACGTGACTTTCCTGTATAAAGAAGTTAATTGAATGGTTTCCTGGGATCTTTGTTTATGAAAAGCATAGGTGTCTGATATACGATAAACACTTTCGAAGGCATTTTATCGGGTTCAGCGTTCAATTAAAGCCCTTTGAAAAAGTAAGAAGTATACAGAAAAGCGAATAAGTCGAATCTGACAACAGTTAAGCAGTTCAAAAACCCAATCAACATCTCTAGGAACAAAATTACTCAAGACACTGTTCGTCTACGCACTTGTTCACTTATTGGTCTGTGCTCAAGCATGAGATTACTCAGGAGATGATGGATTTTATGTTATTACCTGTTGATATTTTAGTTAATATTTTAAAAAAATTAACATTGTTAGATCTCCGTAATGTTATATTAACTTGTAAGGCATTAAGAAACTTAATAGTAAACGATAATACAATCTGGAGGTCCGTCTGTCGAGATAGGTTAATTATAAACAATCCAAAAGACTACAGGTAGGCACATAAACATGTTTAGCATTATTTTATATTGATCTATTGTATCAGATACCTAATTAAAATGGGACTTTACTATTTCAGCGGGTCACACAAATTGTCACTGTTTAGCCGATGTAGAATTTCACGCAACTGGTGTAAAGGATACTATAGGAGTAAGGTATAATAATTATAACATTTAGTTACTATCCTAATAAAATATTAAGTATACACAACCTGAATATTATAAGATACTTTTCAGGTAGTCGTGCATCAGTATACAAATTATATGCCATGGTTAATATTCGATAATTCAGAAGCTTTAGTTTTGTCAGTAGGCTCAGAATTATCTTGCTATCCGACACACAAAAATGGCTTGCCTAACTGTATTAATTTTCTATGGAGACTTGAAGTACCGCAAATAAAAAGGAGTGGTGTCAGAACAAATGATATATCAAGATTTGTTATAAGGAATAAACTTCTGGCATGTGGAAACAGGTTTGTGAGCATTTTTTATGGGGCCTTTTCATCTGGGTTACATTATTGTTAATGTTCATGCCAAGATACGCCTTAATTAAGACATTATAAATACCATATTAAACTCTTAGCTCAATTAATGCAGTTCTGCTCTTATAGCTGAAGTTAGTAAATTAATTTGTTAAACTGTTGGCAACATCTACATTATTTAATGCCACACCTAGGCTTAGTGCACTAATTGGTGCCTTAATAATCTCAATAGAAAAAGGATAAAAACATTAAAAAAAAATGCAGATGCAGTTTATTAACCCAGGTTTAGTTTGTGTAACACCAAAATTTCAATATTTCAGAGATGGATGTGTAGCAGTGTACAAGTTTCACGACATCTACACAAGACCAAGCTTGATAGCTCACATAAAAGACTGCCATGAAAATGGTCAAATTGAAGTGACCACTGTTGAACTGATCCAGTCAAATAGTAAAACAATAGTGTTGAGTGGCTCTAATGAAAGTCCAAAATTATTGCTATGTTATATGACAGAGGATGAAGAAGATGATAATGAAATATTAACAAAAAATGACTATTTTAACAGTAAGTTGAATGTAGTTTTAAGATATTTTGAGCATTGGTTACTTTTTTAGTAGATATTGTGTGAAGAGTAAACCACACCTAGCACCTTGAGTCAGGATTTTGTACTCAAAGGGTCAAATGATATATTCCTATTGCTATTCTGTTGTGCCTTGTAAATAAGCAAGACTGATAAATATAGTGTCTTGAATGTAGCCAGGGCTTTGGCTGGTTTGGGTGTTACTGGGATTGGTTCCAGAACATTGTATGTATAGAATCCATAATACTAGCATTGATGACTGCACACAGTTGGTGTGTCTGACAATATGGATATTTATTTGTTTGTGATATGAATATGTGTTTTGTGGGATAGTGGAGTATAATTTCCTAAGAATCAGGGAGATTGCAAACAGTGTTTAATTTTCAGTTGCAACACATGTTCCAGCCTATGAGAATGCAGGCATTAGATCTCTGTCTGTGAATGAGGGAATGGACAAACTTGCCATTGGTCTCAATGGAAACAGTAAGCCTCTTTTGCTTGATGTCAATGTGTAGGTGTATTTTATATAAATACTTACCATTTTAAAATTACTCTAAGTTCCCCATAATCAAACATGTGCTTACTTTTTAAATAAGTCAAGCAAAAGTGCATGGTAACAGCCAATAATTTTACTATATATACTTTTATTGTTAATTGAGTGAATACTCACTCCCCCCACCTCCATGTAATCCCCGAAAAAGTAGGGAGAGCTGGCGGATGTCGCTAATGGGCCCAATATAATAGGGGATGTTTTAGACTCGTCTTACACGACAATCAGTATATATATACCTACTTAAATATATTTTATTTTTACTATACATAAATGGAATTATTGCAGTGGGAAATTGCTGATGACGGCTGCCGCCACCAGAGACGCGAAGCAGGAGGTGCGGGACATACGGTGGCATAATGAGAACACGATAATATACGTCACACACTCGGGAGTTATGCAGCTTATTGACATAAGATCACATCAAGTGGTATGATACAATATGATTTTTGGAGATCCTATCGGGTATTTTACTCTGTACCCAATTTTTTTTTTCGTTCAAACCATATTGGTATGGGGTTAACAAGTCGTAGCGTTTTAGCTTAATATTGCCATACGAAAATTACCTTATTTTTTAGACCATGGTTGTACATAAAACTGGAAAAACTATAGCTTTATTGTAGGTAAGGAGTAAGCGAGACATTGCTCTAGCCAAGTAAGCAAGGTTTATTTAGGTGTAAACAGTGCTTAGTATGGACCGTTGTTTTCACCTACTGTATACGCAGCCGTGAGTACTGTCTCACCATTTACTTGTTACGTGTGATCAAGGCCTATGGACTACCCTGGTTCGTATTCCGTACATGTATTAAAAAATGATATCTAGGTAAATATTTTTAATTTCAGGTATACAATGTTAGAGATCCTTTTCAATCATCATTATATTGTGTGAAATCTGATGGCGAGCACGCAATGGTGGTCGGATCGGCTGAATATTCACGATGCGTATTATTTGATGCGCGCAATCGAGAGCATCACGTACAGGTATGTAATGTACAGTCACACGACACAATATGTGGATGATTTTTCGTAGGCATATATTATGTAATAATTTATAATAATAATATCGCCAGACGAACACACCAACTTTACAGTCCCACACTAAGCAACGCTTGTATTATGGGTACCGTTCAATGTACTCAGGGCGAACCCAGTATATAATACTTATATAGATATTAAACATCCATGACTCGGGTAGAAACACTTCTGCTCATCACACAAAATTCGTTCCTACCAGGATTCGAACCCGGGACCCACAGCGCATGTGTTCATACATATGTATCATTAGAGCTAATTTGTTCCTACCAGGATTCGAACCCGGGACCCACAGCGCATGTGTTCATACATATGTATCATTAGAGCTAATTTGTTCCTACCAGGATTCGAACCCGGGACCCACAGCGCAAGTGTTCATAATGTACTATTAGAGCTTGGTATACTGGTTTGAGTGTGTGCTACTCAGCTCTCTGCATTCTGTGGTTGCGGGTTCGATTCCCGATTCGATCAATTCGTCCGATCGAATTGGTGTTTATTATTGTGATCGTCCCTGTCCATCATACGATACCCATTATAGAAGCGTAATCTTTAGCACCTTATAGTAGGTAAATGTGATCCTCTGGTGATTTTATTGTTATATCTTCATGTGTCTTTTCAGATGTATTTTACACAAAGGAAAACTTCGCCGGTGTACAGTCTACACTTCGACGCCACCAAATTAATTACAGCTGTGGATCGTGGAGTGGCCGTTCTTAATTTCAATATCAATCCCAAGACAGTAGAACAAAAAGATTATTCTGATGTGTTTGTCTGACAACGCTATATGAAATAAAAATAAAATGGAATGAAATGGTTTTTTTATGGAATACTAACTATCCCGACGACTTTCGTACCGCCTCAGAATCAAATGTATGAGAGAAATAATTATCTTATTATATCCTTTTTCCTATTTCCCATCGTCGTCGTCGTCCCCCCCCCCCCCCCAAAAATCAAATATCGTAAAAGTCGTTTCACCCGTTCTTGAGTTATAAATGTAACTAACACGACTTTTAATTTAGTTTTCCCTTGGATAATTACCTATCTATTATCTTAAACGTGCATAGTGTTTGATAGGTTCCATACCATCGTATCCTAATTACTATCGGATTATGTGTAGGGCAATCCGACGTCCTAAAGTAGGATTTCATCCGATATTCGAAGATTAGTTAGGATCGGTGAGTGGGAAAATGTAGAGAGAGAGAGAAATAATAGCATAGACAGCTCAGATAGTCGAGCATAGATATTAGATAATTAACCTAAGAAAACAAATACAATGACAGCTGACTGACAAAATTTCAAAACATAACCTCAATTCGGCTCCTTGATCTTAGTTTTGATTACCATCTTTGTTGAAAAAAATCAGTATGGAGTAAGGAAATAATTAATACTTTTTAACTCACCTACCGGACTATCTTTGTGCATCGACCAACCACAATGTTCAGGAATAGACTGTATCATTTCATTAAATCTGCTTTTCGTGTGAATCCCAAAATAGTTGTTGCAAAGCTTAGAAATTACACCCCATTTGCCGCTGGATTACTTACTGTTTACTGTGAAGAAAAACAAAAACAGTTCGACGTGTCTTGGGAAGAAGGGAGCCTGGAGCACGAGTTTCTGATAAAGCAAGCAACAACCATCAACGTCAATGCCGCCACGCAGCTTCTTACTGTTACCTTGGTTGCTATACAAGACACCAGCGAAAGGTAAAATAAAAGGCCTAGCACCTATAAGTTTAGGTAGGTACATTGTAAACGCTCTCTTACATTATTATACTCCTATATATATTCTTAATTTTTCAGATTAAGAGATTCCCTCTCAAAGGAAATCTGCCTTGTGAAGCAAGCTTTAGAGTGGGGTGACGATGGGACTCCGCCACACCACTGGGACCAATTGGTTGCAGTGCGAGGCGCTCTTTGTGACCTTAAACACAACCTCCACACTTTACTAAGTAAGATTTCAAACAATTTTCAAGCAAATCATCTAACAATATTATACTAGCATTACTCACATATTGAACTCTAACATAAAGGTTTGGTATATGATTATCCTGCATTTATAGCAGGCATTTAATGTTAAGTATTTGTGAGTTTCTCAAGTTAATTCTAATTTTACATCTTTCAGGTTACATGGATTATGCAGAAAAATTAGCTACAGTTGCAGCAGAAATATCTTACTTGTCAGGAAACATTGCAGCATCAGATGCTATTTGTGAGAGAATTGATCATGCATGCAGGTAAATAAAATGACAATTTATAATGGCACTAACATATTATCATTGATTGAAAAAAAAAGTGATATAAAAAAAAACATTTATTAAAGCATATTGTTGACAAATATTTAAAACAGTTTACAAATGTCTTGCCACTCTTTTTCAAGAACTTGTTTTATTAGGTGTGCTCAAAATTAACAAATTGCATTTCTTTTAAATGATAAATACATATTTGACATTTCATATTTAATGCATATTTAAAACAATAGTCACATCTTTTGACCTCTAACATTGTAATAATAATAATAATAGACAATGTAACAAAATGTTTAATGTAAGTAAACAAAATATTTTTATTCTTAATGATATTGTGTTAAACTATGTACATTTATTGGCAGTAATGTGTTCCGCAGGACGTGCAACGCACAGAAGCAGCTGACGCATGAACTGCAACAGGAGAGTTTGGAGTTGCAGCAGAAGGCCATCATCAACTCACCCCAACTAGAGGACAAGCTGAAACATGATTACCACAAACAAAAGAAAAGTGATGAAATTTCTCATACAATATTAGGATAAATAGCAGGACTATACCATGATAGATAAATTCAATTTCCAAATGTAAATATAATAATAGTTTTAAGAACTCATGCCAAATGTTTTTTATTTTTTTTTATTTCATTATAGACAAGTATTTGATCTCGATATCACCTGATGGTAAGTGGCGATGAGATCTACGATGGAGCATACTTGTCTAGAAGGTACCTGTTCACTCTCGAATTGTCATATTGTGTGAGTGTGAACAGGTAGGAAGGCGGCAGTAGATCGAGATGCTACATTCACTAGGCACATGCAGCACAACTGATCTGACCCGCCATCTATGAATGGCAAAATGCATGTATTTATTTTATTTAATTTTTAAAATAACAAAAAAAAGGTAACAACCATAGAGTGATTCTGAAAATACCTGGAAATTTAAAATGTGGCATCCTTGTTGAGGTGTGTCTCGATGTCAACGCGACATATAGGGCAGTGTTTATTGGTGCTCAGCCACTGGTCCACACACTCCATGTGGAAGAGGTGCATACACGGAAGTCTCCTACAAAACGATTTGATCATGTCATGGTTCCTTATTATGTCGAGAGATGGATGCTGTCAGTGAATAACATTGAAATCATTTTATAAGACTAGTTGTTACCCGCGACTTCGTTCGCGTGGTATTTAACTAAGACACATCCGTTGGCAACAGACTGCTCGCGCTTTTTGAGCCCGCGGGACGCATTTCAGGTTGTTGCTATCAAACTTAATCAGGCGCAACGCTGCAACATTGGTTTTAATTTTATGCACTTAGTAAAAAGCGGTTATTTTAATATTACAAACAGACACTCCAATTTTATTTATATGTATAGATATAGATAAATAAGGCCCCAACTGCATGGTACTAAACTCAGCAACGATTGATGCCTAGATTAGACTAGGGGTCTACTCCCAAATATAACACCGAAACCAAGATTAATTACGAAATTATTATGTCCGAAATATGTCAAATGGTCTAACGCTCAAACCACTAATTTCCTTTGGTTCGAAGTTCGTAGGTGGTCAGTTGCTATAATCGGTTACCCATCCAAGGTTTAACCTAGCTAACATGCCTTAACGCGCTCATCTCAATGTAATTTCCAAGGGTATAAATATTTTTCCACAAAGGTATACTAGCATAAGCACATTTCGATGGTTGGGTCAAGTAAGGGGATCGAACCCGGCGTCCCCTGCAACCACTATACTATTGTGGAAGATTAAAAACGTAATGAATATAGTAACGGTGGGAGACGGTCACCTGCAGTCGGAGTCAATCTCGAAGAGCGAGAGGCAGATGGTGCACTTCTCGTCGTGGTGCGTGTGCGCGGGGCGGTAGGCGTGGCGGTAGGTGTTGCGCTCGATGACGGGCTGGCTGGCGCCGCGCGCGCCGCCGCCCGCGCCGCGCCAGCGCCGCCGCCCCGCCTCCGCCGCGCGCGCCATCGCCGCCGCCAGCGCGCCCGGGCCCTGCACAACACCGCGATACCTTGTACTATCAACTTGGGGCGAGCACGGTACAACCCAGAAGGGGATATAAATCTCGGACTAAAAACAATATTGACCAAATATCCCTAGCAAAATCGACGCCTACCCAAAAGCCTTTTGACCCTCAGTCCGGGGAAAATCCGATTGTCTTGGAATCCGCAACGAGTTTAATCGAAACAATAAACATATTCACTCTATTCTAAATTGGAACATAAAAAATAACTGTATGAGTAAACAAATTACTACAGGAACAAGACTACGGTTTTGCAAATGACATTTGACGAATTGGCTTGCAGACAGATGTTACTTGATTTCAGTAATAGAACAAAAAAAATAAAATCTGGGTATCCTGTACGTATTTTTTACACATAACACAAATAGGGTTCACTCATCTGTTGTATCGAAATAAAGTGTTTTGTGTATGTGTGTGCGACTTTAACCATTGTCCCTGGTTGCAACAAATTTGTAATTTACAAAATCTGTGATGATGTAATTTATAAAGTTTATGCTCGAGCCACAGCGACATCTCGGCGTAATCTTACCATGACCGAGGGCTGAATAGATATGTGCAGGTGCGAAGGATGCATCTGCAGGTAGTGGTGCATGTGATGGTGGATATGTTGTCTGTCACTGAAAAATAAACAATTATTATTATGACATAAACGGTGATATATATCCATGCAAAATGTATAGTACACTGACATATAATTCAATATTAAATTTATTTATCAGTAACTCACATCATCATCGGCTGGGGTGCAGCTAAATCACGTTGTTCCAACTCATCTGGGAACTGAAGTAAACACGTGAATCATTTGATACATTAATCTTTTCTAGTTGCCCAAGTCCCCCGAGAAACTTTACTATTGAGAAAAGTCTGGAGGCGATATATTCGTTTATATTGTGCGTTGATCTGATGATAATTTTATTGCGTTTCCCATTACGTTCAATTCGAGTTTTAGAAAGTACAGTAATAAGAAAATGAAAGTACTGAATTAAATTTTAAATTGTAGGATAGAGCATACCATATTGGGAACGAAAAAAATATCCGTAAAAGCCTATACGAATGGCAGAACTCGGTACCCAATTTGTAGGGCGGTTTCTAAGGTCCCTGCCAACTGAGTCTCTCAAAGACAAGCAAATTTGTCAGAGAGGGGAGGCCATAAATTAATTTTCATCCGGCAAAGATAAACACTTACCCCGAGCACTGAAGTAGGCGGTATAGGCACCTGCGGGTACTGCGTGTAGCCGGGCCCGAAGCCGCCGCTCATGTCGCCCATCATGCTGCGACGCTGAATCTCCTGTACATTTGTAATAATTAATATAACCACCAAACCAAATACTTGGCGGAAATCCACTGATAAATAATGGGAGGGAAGGGACCCACACCGCCTCTCAACGAGGAATGTTCTTGTCGGCTGGGTTACGAATGAGTCATTTGTAATAAACAAATGTTAAGTTCGTTACGTAATGAATTTGGGGGGGGGGGTCTTCTGAAACGTTACGATGCGTTACAGGGGGGGGGGGGGGGGGGTATGAACTACGCGTTACGTAACATTGTTGAACGGTCGCGTAGACTTTACGTTTTACTGAGGGGGGGGGGGGGGGGGGGTCAAAAATCAACAAAAAATGCGTTAATACTTGAACACTCCCTTATGCGCGATGTCCTCTTTCTCCGTCGCACTCATGCTCACGTATGGCTGTGATGTCACGAAACACTAAGTATCCTTTTGTGGCTATTCGGATATTCCCCAATCCATTGTACGGTACCCATAATACCAGCGGTGCTTAGTTTGGGACCGTACAGTTGGTGTGCTCGTCTGGCGATATTATTTATAACTTACCATCATCTGATGTTGTCGCTGCCACAGTCGTTCGTGGACGAGATAGGGCGGCGCCACCGACATTCCGTCCCGACGTCGTTCACCCACTGGTAGGAAGAAAACACATTATTCGCATTAGCAACACATAGCGCCCCCTTTTTCGGACCTATCCAATAATAAAGTATGGATTTTTTTTTAATTCAACCAGTTCGTTTCCCGGCTAGAAAAAAAAATATTTTCTTTTAAGCATCTTCAGATATTCCCTACAATTTCGGATTTGGCCATCTGCGTCTGCTTGTAAAATACACCTGTATTATGTATAATTAAACAAATCGCACCCTCAGAACGACAGGGGCTCAACTCAAAAATCCATTTTTTTGGGAAATCGCAATCAAAGATCTTTCGAACTGAACGGAGTGGACGAAAAGTACCGGTGTCAAAGAGACGGAAATATAATTATGCTTTTTCTATCATAAAAACACTTTTGTTTTAGTATTCATCGGATAGAACATACATTTTTAAGTATCTCCATGATCTTAACTCATTTTCGCAAAATTTGAGTTGAGCCCCAATCGTTCTGAGGGTGCGAAATGGTAATTAATAATTAATGATGTATTTGTAATGACGTCAAAAAAACAAAAAATCAAAAGCACCATTATTATGATCTATTGCGCCAATTAAACCCAAATTGTACATTATTTTAACCAATAAACAAAACCCTTTGGCAAAACCAAAAGGGCAAAAAAAAAAGTCGTCAAATTCGGTAATACAATGTCGAAATGAATGCGTGTGTGTACTAACTGTGTGCGGGCGGCGCGTGCTGCGGGTGCTGGTGCGCGTGCGGCGGGTGGTGGTGGTGCTGGTGCTGGTGCTGATGCTGATGCTGGTGCTGGTGCGGGTGCGGGTGCTGCAGCGGCGTGCAGCACGCGTGCCCGCAGCAGCAGCGCCGGCACGCGCCGCACCCGCCCACTCGAACCCTGCTGGAAAAATCAAATGTACACTGGTAGGTATACTTTGTATGAGCTTAACATTTTTTTTTGGTTTTCAAATGGCTACAAAATAGTGCCATTTTTGCCAGTGAGTCGAATAAATTGTTTCATCGTTGTGCGCCCCTGAGGGTAATGATGATGTTAATGAAAATATTGATGATGTAATAAATCTTACGCCTATAAATAAAGCTGTGGATACTTTATTGACAACCGGACATCTGGCTAGAACTTGTAAAGTTAAATTATACTATTTTAATGTGTAGTATGTGTATGTAGTTTCTATAATCAAGCACAGTGTAGTAAGTTAGTCATTTTGTATAAATGCCCTCGGTTGATAGGGGCTATTTTATTTTATTTTAACACAACCGTCGGGAGTAAATCAGTAATCAATAAACGTAATTTTGTAAAGACTAGGCGCCGTATATAAAACTTAACTCCTAAGCTGCCAATAAAGAGACTATACAAAGTACATCTTGCCAGGCACTATAGTTCATTGCCAGCATATTGCAGCAACATAGTATCACTGATATTAACCTTTATCATTTATTGCAGAAAATGCCATGCAATATAGACGGTAATTGCAACTAGAAATTGCTACAAAACTAGCCCGTTTTACGAACACTTTTACTTAGCGTTTGTAAAGCTAATTTCGATTGGTTCAAAAGCCTTAGTAGTGGTTACCTGGTGCCTAGCAGATGCGCGTGCGGCGGCATGTCGGGCACGTGGTAGAAGTTGGGCGGGTTGACGGCGTGGCGCGGCAGCGAGGCCAGGCCGGGCCGCGCGCGCGCCCACCCCCCGCCCACCGCGCCCGCCCCACCCTCCACGCACCCCGCCCCGCCCTCCTCACCGCCCGCCGTCTGTGTCTCTGCGCCGGCGCAGCTTGTCCGCCCCGGAGAGCCCGTCAGATCTATTACTTCCTGCTGCTGAAAAAGTACGCTCGATTGGCACCCACTGAAACTGAATTCAGCCAAGCAAACCCGATTGCACTTAAATGTACCCAAATAAAATGATTTAGGATATTTGTTCCAAAGGTCCCAACCCCGATCAAAAATATATAATACACATTCAACAAGATCCCACTCAAGATAAAACGTTTTGAATGTTGATTATTAATAAATGTATGATATTCTATAGATCTACATTTTATTTTCAAATTCTCGCCCCTTTGATATGTGTGTGTATATGTTTTACCGTGTTATTGTCCTCGCCGACCAGAAGCACCCCGTCGTCGGAGCTGGTGTCCGACACCCAGTCCAGCTGCAGGTCCGGCGCCGACAGCACGCCACTGCCGCCGCTCGTCGCGGGCGCATCCGCTGCTTGGCTCTCCTGACACAGATAAGTACACAATATAATAATAACATTACAACAAAATAAACTATAACTATTTACAATTTAATGTTGCTACAGATTGTTGTTGAGTTTGTTTATTTATAGCCAGTATTAATTGACACAGAGTAACTGATAACATTAATTTTATGTTGTAAACTAGGAAATAATGAAATATTACATTTCATTATAAGGTATGAGGTAAAAACTGATACATGCATGTCATGATTGATCAACATATCACTTCCTATGCACAACACTTTGCCCCTCATGTGATTCGAAACTGGGACTAGCGGTATAAAAGCACTACTAACAGTTCCAGTTGGTGGTCAGATAATAATGTTTTGTTCATTCTGTAATGATAGAAGTAAGCTTAGTTCAATAAAAAATAATAATGGACATACCTGGTTTTTAGTAGCATTGGCTTGTCTACCAGAGCTGGTTCCTGGCTGTGGCGACGACTCCTTCACTCTTCTGTCCCCACCTCCATCTATTTCACAACATCTCCCTCTACTTTCTACCTCAGTTTTGACAGTGACCCTTTCAGTAGTATTCAAACTCACACCAGGTTCAGCTTTTACTGAATGTGGTTCAGTAGATTCCATTTTGACAGTGCTAACTAAAGGCAGGCTTCTCTCCTGGGGGGGCTCTTGTTTTATTGGCCGTTGTAGGGATCCAGACTCTTCCTTAATTTGCAGTAAAGCTTGTGATGCGTCACTGTTTGCTTTGTTACTCTGTATAATTCTTAAATTTTGTTCATTGTGACTCGGACTGCATCTTTGGGACTCATTAGACTGTGTATGAACATTACCACTGAGTGGGTTTACACTACATCCACAATTATTACTGGATGCAGCACCGGAGCTTTCCTGTTTTATTTGCAATGTAACATTTTGTTTATGTGTGTTGTTCTGTTTGCTAGGTCTTCTTTCTTGTATTGGCTGAGGGTGTTGACTAGCAACAGTTGGATCACTATCTACATTTCCGGTGTTATCAGTGGGCTCATCTTTAATTTCAACCCTGACTGTGTCATCAGGAGGCCCAATGTTCCCTCGGTCCTCACCGCTGCCTCCACTCCCTGCACTATTTTCCTCATCATTAATTTGAGACCCAGCACCATTGTCACACTGTTTTTTCCTAGGAGTAGAGACATTGTCCTCTTCTTCTGAACTAACTTCTATCAAGTTCTCATTCTCTTTCGACACTCTTCTCCGAGGGGAGATGTTTAGCTTGCGACTCGGTCTCTCTAAGCCATTTGGATGATTAATGCAGTCGCCAGTTGCAGTCGTCTGACTGTAGACATTTGACCTTGTTAGGAATCTTTCAAAATCCACAAGTGGTTCAGGCAATTGTGCTCTGTTGGGGGCTGTATAAGGTAAAGGATGTGGCATATAGCTTCTATTGTCACTAACTACAATGGCATTATTATTATGATATGGAGGAGTCACTAAGTATTCCCTGGGAGGATGCACACCCCCATAGTGTGTGTAATTAGGATAGTAGTAGCTGTCCTGGTTCAATGCGTGCGGTTTAGGCTGATACCGAATATTGATATTAGGAATCCTTCTCTGACCATTACTGTCAGTGCCATCTGAGTTGGCCCCACCAAAGGAGTAGTCTAACGAACTTGAACTGTCTGGCAATGGTTGATACTCTTCTGGAATAGGAGTGTGTGAGTCTCCAGGGTGTGTCAGAGCGGATATGTTAACTTCGTAAGGTTGGTCTGGTGTTGTTGAGTTGACATAGTTAGATGAAACTGGTTTAGGTATTGTCTCAATTGCTGTTGTCTCAGGTTCGATGGTTGACGGTAGCACTTCTACTTCATCATCACTCTCAGCAAATAGAGCATCACACTCCATCTCCTCTGAAATATTGTTAATACAACCACAGATTGTATTACAATTAAGTCTATAAGGAAAATTATATCAAGCAGCTTGGAGTCATATCTCTTGACATGATGCACCAATAAAACGCATTATTATTTAAGAAATTATGCATCAGTTCAAACTATATAATCTGAGATATATGTTACTTGTTTACAATAACAATAGTACATCAATCAGTCCACTGTTTTTATTTTAAACCCACAATATAGGCAAATATACGACAGAGTCTTAAATTGTACGACTTCCCTGTGTTATTTATGATACTTACCATTTCTCTGTTGAATGTCAGAGGCTGAAGATGTAAACACTGTGTCCAGGATGGCCGCCAACGACGACGGCCCAGCAATATCCCATGCGGACGTCGACTGATCACCCTCGTAACCCTTTTCAGTCATTTTATAATATTACTATAGGTTTTGTTCCATATTGTTCGTAAGACGTAGAATACAAGGTCTGCTACTGATATTGTCAACACTCATCAACCAACAAAAGGGAAGTTCACTTACTTACGCATAATAACACTTTATATTAAAACTCTTATTATTATTCTTTCCTACATGGGTGTCTCTTGAGAAAGAATCAAAAAAAAGAAAATTTGGATTGAATTCTGTGAAGATTTTCAATTTTTCATCGAATGAGTCAAAGAGAATATAACATACAGACAGAATACAGATAAACTAGAGATACTAAATATAACACTAAGCATAGAGTATTATGCTATTTAGTACACTACACATATATAAAAAGTTACTCTATGCACTACACTACAAAGTATCGATAGGGTACGGTGTTTGAGGTGTATACACTGACGTCTACAGTCTACACACAAGTACGCGATGTATATGTAGAGGTAAGTGGGTGTATAGTTAGTATACAAGGTGGCAGAGATAACTGGCTCCACACCTTCCGATCTTATCCTATCCTAATTATCGGCAAAAATAGGATAATGTGTAAGGCAATCGGACGTCCTAAATTACTAAGGATGTCTGATGCCCTAATTTGACCGATTGGTGCCGTACATTGAGAATAGAGCTAACACTTGCTAACGGTTGATGCGTTATTTTCTGTATGGTTTTGTTGATATTACTTGTGTCTAGGGATGCAACATCGCTCATAAAAAACATTGATGTTAGGATATCGATGTTTTATTTGTATCCCGACTTTCATACAGCAATACACACACATTTATATATATACATATGTGTGTATTGCTTATGTAAGTATATATATATTACAGTTAACTCTGACTTTAGTTTACTTTTAATATGCTGAAACAAGATTTTAACAATAAACAAAATAATGCTGTCGATTTAAGCAAGCAATCCATCCATCCAAGCAAATGTTGCACTGCAACTGACTAATCTAATGGCTGACTGCTTCGTTCGGCACGCATTGTGTGTATTGAAGAGTGAGTGAGCGAGACGCTAAATTGAAAAATGTACGCTTGTGACTGAGATAGGTAATCAGTTTAGATCACAGATGGAGCGCAAGATGGCACGTTGTGTGTATGAACGATAAAATATCGTTCTTGAACAACGATATAATGACGATGATTTGGTTTCATCATCGATGTTGGTTGATAACATGATGTTCGATGTATGAATCGAACCATACATCAAACGATATATCGATGTTTTGTTTGTATCCCTTCTTGTGTCTGACATATTACTAGTCTATGATTACTTGTACTTGATTGCGTTTGTTATCAATGACGAAATTGATATCTAAGAAAAATGAAATTTCATTTATTACATATATTATGGAAGTAATAACAGACTGTTAGTTAGATTGTACTGTTGGCTCGAACAACGGCGTTTCGTAGGGTTGTTATTTCTGAAAACCACACCTGAAAATTTACTATTCAATAAGTTGTCAATATTTATTCAAGTTTTATTATAATACAGATTATTTGCATGATATTCGGAGTAGTTAAGTGTTTGCCATTCTTATTTTCCACTGAGATAAAGAGGAGAAACATGTCTTCATCAGGCCTGCCAGTATTCCTTCAAGGGGAAGTAGTTAAAGGTTTTGGAAGAGGTTCCAAGGAACTAGGTTGCCCAACAGGTGAGTATATTGCGACAATTTAATTCCTTTTGGGCAATTCAAGGCCTCGCAAGTTTCACTGTTTAATTGCGTACTTATCTGATATCTGTCATGATATGTAGTACAATTATATAAACATTTCAAAATAGCATAATAAATGATAAAACATATCACATTTGAACAGGTAGTGGATTATTATGTAGAAATGGTTTCATAGGCTTAAAACTGTAGGATCACTACATTTGTATCATGGCAATTTGGTCAACAAATGATAGCTGTTTTGATTCATCGATTTTGACAGTAGTAGGTATTTATAGTTCTTACAACTTCACAGCAAATTATCCTTTGGAGGTGGTTCAAACATTGCCTAAAGGGCTAGAGCCAGGCGTGTACTATGGATGGGCACAAGTAGAAAATGGCAAAGTTCACAAAATGGTTGCAAATATTGGCTGGTGCCCATTTTATCAAAACAAGCAAATGTCAGTGGTAAGTGACCAATAAGTAAATAATTATAGGTACTTATTTAATATTTTTGCCAGAATAGAAGGCTATGCCCTCTAGGCCACTATTTAGGAGGGGCTTGGGCTTGCTGTATCTCACTACCATAGAGATATATAAATAATATGTGTAATCTATATATTCTGTAGACAACTCTCATTTAATTATCTTTATAATAACATGTTGCAGGAAACTCATATTATGCATAAATTCAACGATGACTTCTATGGGTTGCATTTGAAAATATCATTGGTTGGATATTTAAGAGGTGAAAAGAACTTCACATCATTAGATGCACTAATAGAAGCCATAAAGCAGGACATACACAATGCTGACGAGAAATTGGAGTTGCCCGAAGCTCAAAGTATAAGGAATCACAGTTTTTTTGCCAATAAAAAGATATGATCACAGAAACTTGTGAATTGATTTTCATAGCAACATTTTAAGCCTATTATGTAGTCTGATTTTTGGTTAATAAGGCAGGTATATTAGTCCCAATTAAAATTGTATTTATGTACTTATGTGAAAGATATCAATATGTATGATTACAATATGTACTCCTTATAAATTTTATAATTAATATGTAATATTAGATAGAAATACAGTGTATTTATATAAATGGAACAGGATTCCATAAATGTGATATTTTTGTAAACATGTGCAATGAATTTTAGCTCTAAGAAAATATATATTATTTTGAATAGAATATTGCAATGGTTTCTCTTGAAATGAAAATGCTACTATCCTTTAGAAAAAGCCTTTATTGGTAATGCTTTACGGATCCATTTTAACAAACTTGTAAAATATCACTCCTTCGTAAATTGGAAATAAAAGAATCTTAAATTAATAGGGCTCTCTCTCCAGGACATTTTAATGTTGTTTTCTCCTAAACGAACAACCTGAAACAATAAAAGAATTATATTAATTATTATGCTAAGTACCAGACAGTAGTTATGAGTAATGTAAAAATAATCCATGGTATAAGGGGCATGGACTTTTAAAATTAGTAATTATGGTTTTCTTTATTTAAAATCATAGACTTCTATTATGATTTCCTGCTAAAATCAATTTTAAAATGTTGAAAGAAATCCGAATATTGATGAAAAGATCGACGGAAAATTTGAACTCTGAGGAGGTCCAGAAACATGATCTCAATCCCTGGTATCAGTTTTAGGTTTGAAATACTCAAATGTAATCAAATTATGGAAAATAAATAATAAAGTTGAATTTGCAATATTGTGCTTTGTACAAGATTGTGATACTTATTAAGTATTTTACATGTAGGCACCGCATTACCCTTGGGAAATAAACATGAAATTTGCAAATAAGAAGTATAAAATATAAATAAATCTACATAATCAATGCTAAATAACTTTAACCTCGTAAATTGTGTATTTAGAGATAAAAATATGACCTCAATCATAATTTAGGTAACTATGATATTAAACATTGGGCATATGTAAGAAGATGCATATCTATAAAGTAAGCTGAGCCAATGCCAAAACATTTAAGTCATAAAGGGGCAGGCTGAATTTTTAATTACTGATTGTTATGTGTAATAGGCATTTTTAGCAATTCTTGTATAGCTCTTTATCAGATATAAAATATAGAGAAAGGGCTTTATTGACTCAAAAGTGAACATATGAACTTGATAGTGATTTGTTACAACTAATAGAATAAATATTCTGCAAGTACAATGACCTCATGATGTTTTTGTATAAGACCAGTTATACACTAACATAACAAGAACAAGCAAACTGAAAAAGAAAATGATTTACAACTATGAACCGGCCCAACATGCTTGCTGACTTTGGTTTTTGGGTCTAGTCCACATAAAGAGAACACCTATAAAATAATGATGCTTTGTGAATCATGTAGATCACTACATAAATAGTGCTTTTATAAAATTTTTAATTTTCTTAGATGTATCAGATGCAGCGGTGGGCACAGCTAAAAGCATATGCCTTGGTACATCATTCACACAGTCATTTGCTTTCACTGAAATGTCCACACTGTTGTTCATGGTTGTTTGGTGGGTGGCTGTTATAATATACTATTAAGACACTTACTAGCAAAATTATCTCAGTTATAGGGTCAACTTTTTAAAAATCAAACATAGTATTATTTTAATGAATACATCTAAAAATATAGTACCTTTATGGGGAAATATAACTTAAAAACTTGTCCCCATGTTATTAAATACAAAATTCGGTTGAACTAATTTGTTCATATGTATATTGCAAAAAATTGTATTCAAAATAATGCTGCTAAATTTCAGTCGAATTCAAATATTCAATCGGCAAATATTTTTGTTTAAAAAAACCATATAGTAATGATGGCAACCCTACATTCCTGATGTCAATGTTTCTTCTGTTCATATTAAATTATTTGCAAACCAAATGCATAATAAACATTCTGGATTGTAGTTGCATAACAATAATTAAGACAATGGTATACCATCAGTTTATGGTCTTTCTACAGATATTAATCATATAAGTTTTAGTATGCTCATGGGAGATTGTGGATCCAAAACTAGTCTTAGAACTAACTATGTGGTGATAACTGATAAGTTTATTAGTTATCACAATAGCCGTAGCAATCAAATAAAGCATGTGCGAGTCTTACCCTCCGTTAATCTAGCGCGACCACCGGTGGGCTGGCAGAGGATCGTCGAGCAACCTGCGCACACGACAACCCTCTGTGCGTGACTGAATACCGTTGTGATTTTGTAGCAGCCGGGGCATTTGACATCCATGAAGTACGAGTTGGGATGTGGCACCAGCCTCTTCAATTTGTGTTTCCTTTTCTCCGACGCGGGAGAAGGATGCAGTAAATCAATTGCGAGCTGAAATCCCAAACACGCTCATTTAGGTTATTTCATCACTGCGTATCAATTAACTTATGGTCCATAATTAACTTTCAGGCACATATTATGTTAGGAAATGCAATACTGTGCCAAATGCACTGAAACTACTATCGTATAATAGAACTTTTTTGTTAGTAATCCATTTGACATGTCAGACACTGCCATGTGTATCCGCTTGTTTGGATGAAATCGACTCCTCGTCATGAGACGAGCGGGCACTGGTTTTTACTACCAAATATATCACAAATAATAAGGAACACAGAAAACTTATGTGATTATAATGCACAGTTGGATATTTTTCTTTTCATGATAAAAATACACACCGGCATGGTTACAGCTTAGAGGCAGAACCGGAAAAGGAAAGGACTCCGTTAATCCAATGACAATGATACGCAACCATAAACAATATGGTTGGGATGCGTTCATAAAACAGGAAATAAAGGCAAGTCAGGATAATTTTGGTTGGGATAGGGACCGGAACCCGCTAATATTATGCACGGGTTTGATTGGGTTTTTGAACGATTTGTTTAGGGGATCACGATGAATGGTGTACCCCTTAAACGACTACAGTTCACTGGGCATAACTGATGGAAAAATCAGTCAGGGTTTGAATATAAGAGCTAAATTTTGTTTGATTTTTGTCTACCAATTTTCGAGAGAGTTCGTTCAAGGGGTACCCTATTTATTGGGATACTTTAGAATTTTAATTACACATCGAATGAATGACTTTAGTAACGTAGCAGTGAACATTCCCTTATGAAGGATAAGTTTTCTGTCAAAAATCTTTTTTTTTTTAAAAGTGTAGGTTTTTATTTCAATCAATTATATACAATAGTTATGTACATGGAAAAACAAAAATCTAAAAAACACTTATTACTAGGACATTGAAAAAAAAACATCAAATAAAATAAATAAATAAAATAAAAAAAATCAAATAATCAAAAAATCTAACTTTATCTATGAAAGACATAGGTGTATGTTATAGGAAACCCTTTCGAACTAATTTTTATCGGGTTTTCCGTTTAATTTAGTCGATTCCAGCACACAGATTCCATTACAGTGATAATTTGGAAACATATATATAAAAAAAATACAACCGAATTGAGAACCTCCTCCTTTTTGAAGTCGGTTAAAAATACACTAATGCTATTACTTCATGTCACCTGTCATATTGTTGCGTGTGTCAGTCAGTAATGCCAGTTCAATGTTTGTTTGGTTTGGTTGAATTTGTAGGTTAGGATCAAATTAAATTACATATTCACCGTATAAATAACCAACTCTAATAAATCCTTGTCTCATACCTACCTAGAGATCTTCGTGAAAGGTTTTTCAAGCTCGCGCTATGGCAGACGAGGAATACGAGGCTGAGGACGCGGGCGCAGATTACGATGATATTGCTGAAGATGATGATAACATCGAGGAGACCGAAGAACAGGAGGAGGATGCATACGCCTCTCAATGCCTCGCCCCCGGCCAAGCTGGTGGTGGTGTTGACAAGTCGAAACGTATTACCACAAAATACATGACTAAATATGAACGAGCTCGGGTTTTAGGTGAGGTTATGACGTACAGTCCGCTTATACTGGTGCCTCAATTGATGCCAATCTATGGGTGGTCTAAGTACATTCTTTGTCACGTTGAGTATACCTAACATGAGTAATTTATCGCAGTTAACTAACTATTTTTATGTGAAAAATAAATTTGGAGTTTGGCCAAATTCATAGTATTTTAGTCAATTTAAAATGGTATTACAAAGCTTTTGCTGAAGAGAAGAGCTTTGTGGAGCCATTAATGTGGGACTTGTTTATTTTATGCACAGCTTGACGTCAGCTACTCAACTTGTATTAGTAGATATAGGCCTTTATATGGTTTGCATATAGTATGAAAGTGCCTGTTATGTATTTTGTGGGTCTTGCTCAAATGGTACTTTTTCACTTGTTGTTTATCACTTGCTAAACAGTGAAGGAGAACATCGCGAGGAAACCTGCATGTCTGAGAGAACCCCTTGAAAGATGTTTGAAGTCCGCCAACCTGCACTGGGCCAGCATGGTGGACTATGGCCTAATCCCCCTCACATTGAGGGGAGGCCGGTGCCCAGCAGTTAGCAGTTAGCTTATTTATTACAATTAATGTTGGCATTCCAGATTCTTACTAAATAGTGAACCACATGGGCCAGAGTGATCTTATAGAAGATAGTTTAATATTAAGTACTTGTTAATTAAAAATACTCTGGCAAGATGTACTTTTCAACTTGCTAACTATTTTTAAAGACCACCAAGATACAGTATGATACGCAGTACATATTGCATAAAGATAGTTTTAAAAATTCATATAATGTTGTGCTGTTTAATTTCAGGAACACGGGCACTCCAAATAGCAATGTGTGCTCCTGTTATGGTTGAACTGGAAGGTGAAACAGACCCTCTACAGATCGCCATGAAAGAGTTGAAACATGGAAAGATACCCATCATCATCCGGAGATACCTCCCTGACCATTCCTATGAAGACTGGACTATTGACGAACTCATTATTATTGATCATTAAACATGTTACAGGTTAAATTTGATATATGAAGTTCAATGAAAAATGCTTGAAAATTCGTCAGAAAATTATTGAAAAGTAATTTTTCATTGGACATTTTTTGTAAGAATACATAGCAAGTACTATTAGTTATAAGCAATAAATTAATATTTTTAGAAAAAAATATTCTATATTTTAAACAGATGGCATTCAAAGATTGATACATTATACATCCGCCCCCTGATTACGTATCCTTTCAAGCTAAGCTAAAGAAAAGCAACAGCAATAATCTCGCAATTGCCTTCAAATCGCTGATTTGTATGACGTCGCAGCGCTACGTAATACGAATTAGCAATTTAAAAACAAATATTGCGCGATTACTGCTATCGCTAGGCTTTTGCAAGATACATAATCAGGGGGCGGGTCTGATGAGCAAGCGAAAGCTTTTTTTCTGAACCATAATAAATTGCTCAGAAAACAATATAGGCATTTAATTTACCGCCTAAACGTTTTACCTGAGCAATAATATATGTTCCGTTTAAGGCGAGGGTATTTAGGATATTGGGTGCAAGTGCCCTCCCCCCCCTGAGTGACAAGCGAAGTACTTAAACCATTTTCATATGTTATAATCTTCATAAGCACGCTAAGTACCTCTACTTTTTATTTATAACCTAAACTCGACACTACCCAATAGATATTTTTTTTTATTGTATCTACCGAATGTATCTCACTTAAGCTTGGAATTAAAAAAAACCACGTACGTACGACGGCCATAGAGCAACTAGTTGGCAAAACGTCCGACCCAGTGTTGCCAGATGTGATTTTCTATTTATACTCAAATTTGAAATTATTTTTCTCCAAAATGATACAATTTACTTGAGTTTTACCCAATCCAAACTGAAGCAGCAGAATGACCTTTTTTTTTTACGTTACGCATCGTTCTGATTTCCAAACTGAAGCAGCAGAATGACCTTTTTTTTTTTTACGTTACGCATCGTTCTGATTTCCAAACTGAAGCAGTAGAATGACCTTTTTTTTTTACGTTACGCATCCCCACTACATGGATATTTTTTTCTCCAAATTTTTCTCCCAGAATTTCATTTCTCCAAAATTTCTCCAGAGCCAAAATTTTTACCCAGAATTGCAAAAAAAATACCCAATCTGGCAACACTGGTCCGGCCACTCCATTTTAGAGTAGGTACTATTGGTCGACACATTTCTATGGCTATTTACGGTTTCTGGATCTTTTAAATACTATGCTTCTAAGCTCAATTCTGTATTCATCATACGAGTCGAAGGTATCCGTCATATGGTAGAGGACCGTGGCTGTATAGAACATTTCTAGAAAAAATAATGTTACATTCGGTAGTTCCTAGGTAGGTACTTATTTAGATAAAAGTAAAGTAATCTGTACTAAGCATAATTAATAAGTGTATATATGTTTTTATGACACCAACATTTAGAATAATTATTTCCAGTATGTTTACTATAGTGCCGGGAAACACCAAAATGGACGAGAAATCTGTATATTGGGACTGAGTTTTTCTTTTATACGACTGATATAACGATACGGGACCTTCTGTAAATAGCACATACCTAGGTAAGTCAAGTATTTGCATAAGCAATGCGTTTGTGGATGTCAGTAGTCTGAACGTAGTAATTCTCAACGCGACAAATGCCGATATATTAGAACGGATGCGCGATGGTCGCAAACCGCACCGCAGTGCACGCTTCGCGCCAACTAATCTTGTTTAGCGACAAGTATTAATGTTACCGTTAATGATATCATGTGCATGTCTTTTTGGTATAATTAAAGACATTTGGCGCTCCTTATTCTGGGTCAAGGAAGACAGGCTTGTGCTTCTCTAAAATCTCTAGGATGTAGAATTCATTTTGTAGGCTCGATCGACTCCGCAGCTCCTATCTAATTATTAAGTACACCCCCGTCGTAAACATCTCTGTAAAATCCTCTCCATCCAAAGGTTGCCTGGTAGAGATCGCTTTTAGTGATAAGGCCGCTTATTGTGACACTCGCTGTATAAGTTAAGTTTGTGTAATTTTGTATTAATTTTATGTGGTGGAACAATAAAGAGTTATCTATCTATCTCAGTGCGCGACTGACCTTCGTCCCTTTCGCTGATTTACTGCGAGCACTTCCCCAATGGCTTACATTGAGCTGGGTGACATAGTCGATGTCCAGCCAAGTCAGGCATCAAAAGTATAGAATACAAATCTGGCTAAGTGCGTGTCTGATCAGGTTAAATGTTGGCTTCCGTAGTCATGTAGACAGCAAAAACGTATCGTCCAGAGGTATCGTAAGAGTATAGAGAGTCGAGCTTTGGACCAGAGACATCAGTGAGAACCTATGTATAAAATGGTGGGTTGTCTAAGGCATTTCACGGGGGGTTCAACCCCTCCCTCCCCCCTACGGCCTTGGTTGAAATTTACGTTAGCGGTTGAATTATTTCTCTCTCTATTGAATTTATATAACAAAACTAGCTGTCACAGCGAACTTCTTACCGTTTTAAAATCAAATTTGATGTATTGTGCTATTCTGGCGGGGACACATTCAAAAAATCCAAGATTGTGAAACTATCTAGTACTGTGTAACTATCAACACTTTGTTTTATATATACAGAATTAATTTTTCAGTGTGTGTGGATGGGCAAATCCGAAACTACAGGGAATATCGAAAAATGCTAACAGGACTATCGAGACCGATTTTCATGAATGAAATTTTGATGAATGATTTTGAAAACTAAAAGTGCATAATTACAATTTTGAAAAATTTAATTCCCTAGCCAGAAAACGAACGTCTTAATTTTGAAAAATTAAACAACAACTGTATTATTGTACCATCCGATAATGTCGCTAATTTGTAGATCAGGTTGAATAGGTAGACCAGGGAATGGTATTTAAATAAGATCGTATGGCCTACATTATTTGAATGGAGTAGGTGCAGTGAATTTGTTAAATGTAAATACAGCATGCTTGTTGGGCGATGGTGGTGCGCGCGCGGCGGCTGCGGCGCGCCGTGGGCCGGCGGCGTCGTCAGCAGTTGGCACGCGCACCGGGCTGAATATTGCTGAAAGCCCCGGCGCGGGGAGAGGCTCGCTCGCGCGCCAGTACCCCTCCGACCAGCGATGCTGTGCTGTCTCCGGAAATAGAGTACGTCCGCCGTCTTTACGTGCAGTGTCGCGAATCAACGCTGCAGCCAAAATCTTAGCCATTAAATCGCGGTTAATAATAGAGTGGTTACAGAATATTTTGCATGTTTCGCGCTACGACTTGGTGTTTCCTCGTTCCGGACACCTCGGAGCGATCTTAACCGCGATTTAACGGCGACGGTTTTGACCCGAGTCGCATTCCCGAGGGGATGCGGGTAGGGTCGGGCCGCAGTACTGAGTGTATCCGCCGCTTCAGTGTAGATGTGTACAACGTCCGTAGATCGGCCGACCGGGTGCGCGAGTGTGAGTGCAAATGACTGATAGCTCGGCGTAGCGGGCTGAACTTGAACAACATGTGGACCACAAGATTGACGCTATGGAGGTTTATGTTGTGCATGTTGTTCGCGGTGTCGGCGATGGCCGCCGCGGCGAGAGGTGAGTCCTTGCGTCGCGCGCCCGCGCGCAGTGGGAGCCGCAATCTTCGCTCGCTCTCTGCGTCACTACATCGTCGTTGCTATTTTCGGCGTAACTTGCGCTGAAATTATGTAAAAAGCTCACGTATGTGCTCTATTTTCGGCGATAACCTTAGGTAAAGTTTTGTATGACAAAAATGATCTAGTGACCTAGATATAAACAGCATCTGTGTACCCATTATCTGAGGCTGTATTATATGTTTATAAGAGTGAGTGCGAAGGCAAGCGCCGGCGGCCGCCTCGCAACATCGCAAAGCTAGATACGTAAATAGAAATACAGGGGTTTGTCGTTGTGCGTCGCCATCTTGTGAAAAACGATAGGATCATGCATGACGACATTATAAAAATGTGATATGGATCTAGGTCACATCATGATCATGAGAACGTGTCTGTTACGTTACATTTATGATTTTCAATAAAAAAGCATAGGTATTTCGGAAAAAAAAACAAAATGAAAATATTACTGTTGCCTATACTTTGCTTCAGTGTTCACAGATGTCGTTCTATAAAATCGTTAAATTTAAATTATGCGATTATTACCATTTTTTTCTATTAAGTATATGAAGCTACTGATAAACTTGGTACTAATTAAATTAGGTACTTTTATAGGGAAATAGAGTAGAAATTCTACAAACTCTTTTCATAAAATAGAATCGATTTAAAATCGTAAAACGTTGACACATGTGGATATGTCTAAAGAAACAGCGACGACAATAGTGAGGGAGGTATAAACTAGAAAGTACTGCATGCCAATAGAGTGCAAATTCGTTATAGGTATGTATGTCAATGTCGGCTTGCATACAACATAACATAAAACAAACACCTACTTTGTAGAACGAGCGAGACGACGCAACAAGGTCGAAGCAAGCTTTACAGTTGCTTACGAAAAGCTATTAAACTATGAAAATCCAACATAAAACTGAATATTGTTTTATCATGCATTTTTATTATACACCTACGAAAATTCCATAAAATGTACGTTACGTTAATATACGTTCCAACCCTTTTAACCATTCAGAAGTGTCTATCCACGAAATGAAAGACAATTAAACGTGTTTTTTTAATTAAACCGCAACCAAGCTTACCTTACCTTCCAATTGCACAAAATATTGTTTCACTTATTGATAAAAGGTAGGTAGGTTTGTACCTACTTTTATGTTTCCTAAGCACTGTATCATAAAGTACAGAGGAAACATACATTTTGAAGAGGATTGTGTGATGTTGCTTTAGCATGGACTCATGAAATAGCCTGAAAACGATGTTTGATGTTGTTAAAGATATACATGTAAGAAGCAACAATCAAAGAATTGAGGATGCAAACAAAATTGGTAATGAAGACCTGTAGACCTGTTCTATTATCTGAAGTATGAAAGATATAGGGAAAAAGGATTAGCAATTTATTTGGTAAATTACCAGTATCTAGTGTAGATATAGCATGGTATCACCAGTGAAAACTATCACATCTCAGCGCGGGCAGGGTGCGAACGATTTATTTGTGATGAATGAAGATGAGTCATCTCTGAAATAACGAATAATGACGCATATACACACACGTGATTGCAGCAGTGCTGGACCAATAAAGGATATCAGTCAATAGGTACCCATTGAATACTGTCAATGAAAATATATTCAAAACCAACAACAAACAATAATAATAATAAATTTATTAATATATCTGTGGGAACAAGACATACAGGAAAATTACGAAAAATAACGTTGTCATCTGCAAAGTTATCAAACTGTGTCGCAGTGTCAAACAAAAAAGGAATTCTTTCTTAGGTCATGAAATTAATTTTCACATCTCCAATGTAGAGAAACTATAAGAACTAGAACATTGAGTTCCAAAAAAAATTATCTCTACAATCTTCAAACCAAATCTAAGAAAAGTGTAAGTAATTCCTAACTCCTTAGCTAGGTAAAACAAATTCTATTTCTGTCATCTTTATGTAGATAGGTAGTTAAGTAATTTGATTAGAATCTGAGAATAAATATGTAATAAAACTAGAAGATTGATTTTGAACTCTGTAATGGAGGATGGGAATTTAAAGATGTAGGTATGACAACAGCAACTGAATAACTACCGGGCACCGGTGATATTCTTCCATCTCGAAGTTTACTTCATGACCACATGCTTATGACGATTGGGATACCTTTGCGGGTAAAAGGTGGTTCCAACATGCCCGAGGCAGGAACAAGTGCAATCGTAGAGGGAAGCCTTTCCTCAAAAGTGGGACATAACATAGACTTTAAAAGAAGGCCACACTTTAATAATAGGTCTTCCAGTGAATTTCAAATCCCGTTTTATATCTCTGAAAAATAATAATAATTCTCTTTCCAGCTGACGACGTACCATCTGAGTCACAATGCCGTCCATACATCGAAAAAGCTCTGAAAGAGCTCGAATCGGGAGATGTGGAACCAGGTGAACATATTTTTATAGCTCTCCAACTCTTAATTACGTTGTTAATTAAGAATTGGAAAGATCTAGAAAAAAATGCTATTACACAAGAATGATCCGTTATGTAATACCTGATTTCGGAACGTTTGGTGCAAAAACAATTTAATTGATTTCGATGTGATAATACCTTTTAAAATAAACCTATAATAAATATTTCACACAGATTTACCTATACCTATAAGTAGGTGGGCACATGTCATGTTAATCAATGGTAGGTAATATAATAATAATTCCAGCCCTTTTTTTATGTCCCACTGTTGGGCATGGGCCTCCCCTCAATGCGAGGGGGATGTTAGGTACTAATAAAACTAATTTATTCGCTTTCAATTTTGATTTATTTACATAGTTTCCGAGTTTCTGAATGACAACAATATCAAATACTCTATAAATACTTAAATAAGAACCTGTAATAATGTAAATTTTGCTATAGGATTAGATTTTCGTAGACATCTTGCGTATTATTGATAGTTGGCACCTAGGTAGGTATACCTAGAACATACTCGAACTGAAGATTTATAAACGCATAAAATTTGGGTTGCCCAGCATTGCGAAAACGTATTTCCGTTACTTTACGACTAACGTTTGTAGTAAAAAGTCGTAATTAAATCTGACCTTAGTGAAACTAGGAATAACATTGGATTGACATAGGATTGTCGGTGGCAAGATGGAGAATCTATTTTAACTGCTTGGAGATTCGGAACGCGTCACCGATATATCTATATATGTATTAACGTGTTCAATAGGTCACTCTGCTATGGCCAATAAATTTCTTACAATGACCTATTCATTGAATTAAATTCATTGATCATTTTAGACTAACCCAAGGCAAGGGTAACCCCTTTATTTTTTGGTTCCTAAATGTTCCAAGATGTTGATCTTGGTACTAAATATCATAACGGCAAGTTTAATTAAATTCTGCTGAGTGGATTTTGAGATTTTTTTGGCTATCCCACGTAGCCTATCATTTCCATTCAATGTCTGTTTGCGGATCGCGCGGAAACTATTGGCGAGTAAAAAAACGCATGTGATAAGTTTTTTTTTCCGAGAAACGGAAGAATTCTCGTGGAATAAGCAACAACCTGTAACTTGGCATAGCGAGTTTACAACAACATTAACATTTACAATATTTTTTTTCTGGAAAATGCAATGGCTTCCGGGATACCCATATAAGTAAAGTCCACGCGTACGAGGCCCGGGTATCCACTATTAGCTTATATCTATCTAATAAAAGCTTACGTTAAATAGGTAAGTAAATATATTAGATCAAAAATCGTTACATTATGTAATTCACAATATGTAAGTACGTAAATACAAAGTCCCTAAGTATTATTTCACGGCGACATAATAATCTTATAAATTATTAACATCGTCCTCGAAAACGTATAGAGGCTGGTCGTCTAAAATTAAACATATATTTATAGTAAACCGACGTAGATATTCACTTGAGAGAGCGTCAAACCAGTGATGTGACGGACAGATAATAAAAAAATATGACTTTGAAACTGCTGCAAGAATGATTGAGGGCCAAATGGTAGGTTGAATCATTACGTAAACCTTCGGGATCCAAGATAAATAGGTACGCATATAAAACGGGAATGGACGAATTAAAACCCTGCGTTAATTTATAGAATGTATCAAAGATGCGATATAATTTTAGGTAAGCAAATGAAATACATCAGAAGCTGATTTGTGATTGCTCATAAATATTAATAACTAGCTGTCCCGGGCAAACGTTGTTCTGTCAAAACAGTACGTTAAGTTTTCTCGAATTTTCCAATTTTCCTGACAACTTTTTCTATTTTTCATTCCTTACAGTGTAACCTGTATGTACGAGTAATTTTATTTTGCGTCTGTCGCTTTACACCAGTGCTTATGGGTAAAATTATGTCGCATTTATGAAACAACCAGTATGAAAATAATAATAAAAAAACTGACAGAAAATTACAATACTCAGGTGAATTAATTTTATGGAAACTTCTTCGGAAAAGTATTTACTATATTTCTTGACTTGAGATGCAATTCAGTGAAGGTATTTATAATTTTTATAGGTACTTTGTTCTCGAAACAAGATCGACCAAAAGCATGTTTTTGCGTTTTTGAAACTGGTTCATTGTTACTCGTACTAAACTAAACTCGTAGCTTGATTTAAGTTTACATCTAGTTTTTAATGTTACGGACATATTTTCAGATTCCGCCGAAAAAAACGACAGTAGTGAAGTAGATGTTCACGATACGAAAGAGTCATCTGAAATTGATGGACAAACACCTGAGGCGGACGATAGCAATGAAGACGATACGCCATCGGTGGAAATAGCAGACGAACCCTACCTACCTCAGGCGTCAGTGGAAGACTTAGAAGCTGAAGCCGGTAATAATGATTCTAAAGAAGACACCACAGCGGAAGATGACAGTGCCGAACAACAAGTAGATGACAGCAGCCAGGACGGTGATGGAGACAGCAAAGAGGAGACGGCATCTGCTGACGAACAAACAACTGAACAAGGTAATCTTAATGATCATATAATAGTGTAAATTGATATACTTACCTACATTTAGCGGAATTTTAGCCATTTTCACTAAATTTTCGTAGAAAATGTTAATCTGCGTACCTACCTCAAAAATAAAATTGATATGCATTCAATATGATCATTATAAATAGTGAATATATAAAAATAATAAGTAACTTATTTTATATACTTCTTCGATTATCTTCAGAAAGTGGAGAGAACAGCGAAGAAGCTAAAGATGACACCAACGATGACTCTATAGAAGGTAATGATGCTGACAGCAAGGAAGCAGAAGGAGAAGATAGCACGGAAGATGATGCAAACCAAGAGGCTGAGGCAGTTGACGTGGATGATAAGTCAGCAGAGACTGCAGACACGTCCAATGAAAATACAGAAACCGATGATGATGATGATGATGAAAATAAGACAAAAGAAGATGACGATGGATCTCAAGAAAAGGCTGATGATTCTGAAGGGGAAGCAGTTAGCAAAGAAGATGATGACTGTCGAGAAAACGATGACGATGACTCTAAAGAAGCTGATGCAGATTCTGGAGAAAGTAAAGTCGAATCAGTAGAAAATGAAGATAATTCAGACAGCAAAGATGAGACCGGAGAAGATAAAGATGACTCGGGAGAAGAAAAAACTGAAAGTGCAGAAAAAGATGAAACAACGGAAGACAAAGATAATTCTGTAGAAGATAAAGACAAGTCAGGTGAAGAAAAAGATGAGTCAAATGAAAATGAAGAAACTGTCGAAGGAGAGGTAGATGATAAGTCACAGGAAAAAGACAAACCCGACGATGATAGTAAAGAGGAAGGTGATGAAGACAAGTCTGATGAGACCGACTCTGAAACTTCTGATGAAGAAGGAGCGCCTGAGGAAGATTTACTTTTTGTAAGCATTCATCGCGTTGTAGTAAACCCTTAACAACATTTTCACTATTAACTTTATCCATATCTCTATTTGATGCGTTACCTAGTCAGTTTCCGTGACTGAATAGGTTAGTGGTTAGGTTTGAATAATAGATTTTATCGTAGATAGTTGCAATTCTATCTTTTACATTTAGAAGGTACTATAAAACGGCCGAAAATTTTATGGGATAACTATTTCTAATTTCAGGTTGGCGAAATTCCCGAAAACTTAAGATCTCGCGATCACATCAACCAAATTCTAAGACTCGACGAAGATGCGAGCGAATCTGAATTGACCATCGAGAAAGCCGCTGACATTGTTCTTAGAGATTTGAAGAGACTGTACGAGAACTCGATCAAACCTCTCGAAGGACTTTATAAATACAGGGATCTGAGTAACAGGCACTTCGGTGACCCCGAAATATTTTCTAAGCCATTAGTGCTCTTCATGGGACCATGGAGTGGTGGAAAATCTAGCATCTTGAACTATTTAACTGGGCTTGAGTTCACTGAATGGTCTCTTAGGACTGGTGAGTTTTTTTTTAAATATATATGTAATGTGCCATTAATAACTCATGTTTTTCGATGAAGATTAAAACTTTACATACACATATATCTCTAGGATGAATATAAGTAAATTCTATCTGATTGATATGAATTAAATTCTGTTCGTTGGTAAGCACATCATTCATTTGGGGCTGAACCGAGTTTGCATTTTTTGTTTTAATAACAGTCAGAATAAGATTTTTGGGAAAGAAAAATATAAGAAGTTGCCCGGCAAATTTGAGACAGGAGAACGTCTGTATAGTATTATATAAATGAAAACGTTGATTAATGTGCCTTTATGGCAGTTTTCTATGACCAACTATGTTTGGCATAAGAAAATAATGTATTTTCATAATCATTATTATTTCAGGAGCAGAACCATCACCTGCATATTTCAACATTCTTATGCACGGAAAAGATCCGGAAGTATTGGATGGCACTCAATTGGCGGCCGATTGGACATTTTCGGGACTTCAAAAGTTCGGGCAAGGACTGGAGGAACGTCTTAGAGGCTTGAAATATCCCAGCAAGATATTGGAGAAGGTGGGATTTAGATGAGAACTATTTTATGAAAAGGTTAAAACAATTCATTACGTGATCATTAAATTTGTGTTTATTATTTTAGGTCAACATCGTAGAAATTCCTGGTATACTGGAAGTCAGGAAACAGGTGTCTCGCGTATTCCCCTTCAATGACGCATGCCAGTGGTTTATCGACCGTGCTGACATTATCTTCCTGGTGTACGATCCTTCCAAATTGGACGTCGGTCCTGAAACCGAAGCTATTCTCGACCAACTTAAGGGCAGGGAGTCTCAGGTACTTACGAATATTATTTTATTTTAAGCCGATCAAAGGATTGACGGTTATTAACTAAGTATTTGCGTACTGTGATACAAAGCAATTCAGTATACCCACCAGGTATTTTATTTATTAATTGCATTCAAACACATTAAGTATTCCCGTGACGGTATTATATTATTTTTAACGATGCAATATTTTAAATTCTGAATTGTGATTTCAATAGACACGCATCCTACTAAATAAAGCAGACACCGTAAAACCGGAGGAGTTGATGCGCGTGCAAAGCGCACTGATTTGGAACATCTCGCCGCTGATGAGCTCGGCACAGCCTCCGGTGATGTACACGACGTCGCTGTGGTCGATGCCGTACGAGGCGGGCGCGCCGACCCGCCTGTTCCAGGCGCAGGAGCGCGAGTTGTTGAGGGACCTGCGGCAAGCAATCGACAAGCGTATTGAAAATAAGATTTCAAGTGCGAGGAGATTTGCAGTAAGTATTTACAACAGCATAAGCGTCTTCTCTAAATCCATAGCCAAGCTCTAAGTTGTTAAATTAAAAAGAAAACTAAACAGCGAATAAGCAGGAACTCCTTGACAGAATCTTTAAATAATTATTTACTTCTTCAAATTTTAAAACTAAGAGTCAACAGATGCAACATTAGGCATTATTATTGATTTTATTGTACTAGATTTAGTATATAAAGTGTAAAATATTCTAAAAGGTTCACCGGAAGGTTATAAAGATAATAGTACCAACAAAGGAAATCAAACTATTAAAACCTTCAAATGTTACTGGCTCGCCTTGAAGAAAAAAAAACAAACATAATTATTCATTTTTTTTAATTCCCCTGTTAAAATATTGTACACTATTAACTTATATATTTGTATAGGTTCGCGTGAGGAACCACGCAAAGATGGTCGACTGCTACCTGACCACATACTACAACCATAAGACAATATTTGGCAACAGAAAACTCATAGCCGACGCCATCATTGAGAACCCTCAGAACTACCACATCTACGAGGGTCTCAGCACACTTACTAACATTTCAAGGTACGTAATTATGTAGTATGTAAGTACTTACCTTTATAAAAGCTATTTCCAATTTTGTTGTATTATTGGATTTGCAACAGTTTCAAAGAATAACACAATGCCGACACATTTTTATATGGTATGGGTGAATAGGACTTTGTTTAAATACTAATGTTTGTAATCAGGTACGATCTGCCCGACCCCGAGACGTACCGCGATTTCTTCCGGCTCAACCCCCTCTACGAGTTCTCGCAGCTGTCGTCGACGTGCACCTACTTCAGGGGCTGCCCCATCACGCGGCTCGACGTCGCCATCGCTTACGACCTGCCCGAGCTCGTGGGCAAGTACAAGAAGATGGTGGAGACCGCCACGCCCCAGGGCATGCCCAAGAGTTGATGCCTCCGCGAACGAACGAACCCCGCGCCACACTTAACTCCCGCTTTTTAATTTTAGCCAATTCGATTGGACACAATTTATTTTTTGGGCACATTTTGCATTTCTTTATCTAATCGGGCGTTAAACTTATCTATTTTCTGTTAAATCGCATTTTTGTATTTATATCTGTAATTTATATTATTTTGCTTAAATACTCGCTTGTTCCTGTTTTTGTGATGAATGATGTCGCATCGTATGATTATTTTTATGTGATTTTTCTTCGTGCGTTTATTAGTTGTGGTGATAGAAAAGTAAAATGCAAGACAACTTCCAGTATCCTGTTTAATTAACATAATCTTTATTTTCAATTAATTTCCTAAAATCTATAAATTACCTATTAGTAATTATAATTGATAAAGTTTGTTAGAAAACCTGTAAGTACTCAGGTACTTATTTTCAGTGAGGTACGTAAATGTCGATATTCCTACGTATAGGTCTAAGCCCTTACTTAGCCATATTTAACGTAATTACTTATTTCTTTGTTAGTTATTAATGAGACACAATGTGACTATGTATTTAAGTAATACAAAAAATAAAGTGATCAGTGTTTTATTTCAACAGCATGTAAAAGTACTTACTTACCAATAACTTATTGTAATAAGTAGGTACCAAGTCAAATTACCCTCTTCCACATACGAACTAGAGGTGCCACCCTCGCTTGGCACAGTTGCGTAATAATTGATCTACAATGAGTATTTCGTCATGGCGTTACCCACTCTACCCAGAATCAAAATAAGAATATTTTTTATTCATGTATAGTACTTATGAATCGTCAAGGGTTACAAAATGCTAAGCTTCTACATTACCACCCGTTCGGAATGCCGTTCCTATGGAGAAGAACGGGCAAGAAATTAATTGGTTGCTGTTTTTTTAAAAAGATCTATTACATTATTGAGCAGTACATTGTTATAGGTATCCCAACCTACCCAACCACCGTAGGTAAGTATAATCGTCGCATATTAATAGGGTTGGATGGATGGGCCATTTTAAAGGAAGAAAGACGACAACAGGGCCCAGACGAGTCGTTCAGCGAGCCGTTCAATGGGTATACCATTCATCTGGATTTACTATAAGTTTAACTACCAGTCGAACGACTAGCTTAATAACATAAATTATGAAAGGATTTCCTGCATTTTAAATCGAAATAACGGGCTTGCTCGATGAAATACATAGATGCCTGTTATATGCAAAACGCTTTCAAAAGGTAAGCAAATTGAATGGGTAACCATAAGTCAAATCTGACAGCATTGAAGTCTTTCAAAAACTCAATTAAAACCCGTACATAGTTTTCATTGTTTACCCGTTCATGAAATCCAAGTCGTATTAATTGTATCGATAACGATATACAGTCGGTATCATTTATAGCTCAAGAACGGGTGGGCCGATTTTTATAATCTTTGATTTTTGATTTTTTCTCTATCCTGCATAGCACAATAACTATAAAACATTAGAAAAAATGTCAACACTCTCTCTCTCTCTCTCTCAACACATAAAATAAAGAAAATTATTTTTCTCATAGATAGTACGAAGTTTACCGGGACAGCTAGTAACTTTTCTTTACGAAATGAGATGCGACAAAATAAAATGGATATGCATATGGCCTCACCGTAAATAGTCTGGAATTCTGTCAGAGGTGTCACTGTCGTTGTATGTCAAAAAATTCGAGAAAAGGCATTGCATTTCTTTTCGTAAAGCATAGTTACTCGAACTCGCTAGGAATAACTTAAAAACGCACAAGCTTTTGCAATAAGCCATAATCATCTATTCTAAACGCATAACGGTAACCTTAAGTAATGCACACAGATCTGTCACCACACTTGCATACCGATGAATGTAATGTTTTGATAAGAAAACTGGCAGACTGTCATAGCGAGGTACGTACGAGTTGCATAATAATTGAATTAACCATATAAGTAGGTACCATTCACAAGTATTTATAAACAAATACTTGTTTTCATTGACTCCGCTAGATAGTTAAGATCACTTATTCGTCCTGAACTAACCTATAAATAATATTTCAGCATTCATTCCGGAAGTTTATGGGATATTGTAATGATTATGATGCGGCTATGAGGAGATGTTTAAAGTCTGAGCGTCTTCGGCGGCAAAAAGCAAATTTAGACGAATCACGAAAACGCCACTCCGAAATACGTTCTCGGATACTAGCACAAGATCAAGCAGCAAATTAACCAGCATTTATTATTAATTAACATTTATCAGTACAATGGAGTTGAGCATCCTTGATTCAATACCGGACTTAACCAACTATAAGTCATTCACAGACAGATATTTTACTAAAAGGTACATAACAGATGTTGATGGGATAAAGAATAATGACATAATGATAATGTTCCATTCAAATAGAATTGCCCTTTTAAGCCTTGCTCCAAGTCATTTCTTTTTTAAAATGGATCAGGAGTATAAGATAAACTTCTCCATTGGTAAAATAGATAGATTGAGCAACTCTGTAAAAGGAAAAAGCAAGAAAGGAGGTCAGTTTTTGACACCAAAGTCTATAGTTTGCAAAATAGAGTACTCGGATGGCACTAGTATTGACGTGCCTTGCTGCATGAAGGGCACTTTAGTGGAAGTAAATGAGGAGCTGTTGAAGCACCCGGAGCTACTGAAGCAGTACCCTGATTGTGATGGATTCATCGCTATTATTCTATCCAGTATAGCTATCTCCGAAGCAACCAAGAGTGAACTGATGACACATGAAGAGTATTTGAAAATATTTGATAGTTGTGAGATAAATAATTCAAATTCAAAGTGACTTTAAAAAATAAATTTAATTACATTAAGTACCTGTTTTTATTCCATATTTGATTGTACCTGATTAGTTGGCTATACTTACTCATGACCTACTATATAATTATTTGTGATAGTGGGTTTGATTCTATGTTTCAAATTGTATGGCGGGGACTATACAAAGATGGTTGAATGGAGTTTAATGAAATTTGGTATGGAGCTAGGTTATAATATGGAATGCACAGGGTATGTTTTATCCCAGAAGTCTATGCAGCCACGGCTGCTGGTAAATGATAGTTAAACACTAACACACATTTTAGTTATAGTTATTTGCAAAATCTGATAATTACATGTAATGTTAAACGCAGCACATAGCCCTATTTATTGCTAGAAGCTTGTGTGTACACTTATTATCTATACATATAAATAAAATTGGAGTGTCTGTTTGTAATATTAAAATAACTGCTTTTTACTAAGTGCATTTGGATGTATACACGTTACCTATACCGAAACAATTTTTTTTACAATTTTTGTCTGTCTGTCTGTCCGTCTGTCTGTCTGTCTGTTTGTTCCAGCTAGTCTCTGAAATGGCTGGACCGATTTTGACGGGACTTTCACTGGCAGATAGCTGATGTAACAAGGAGTAACTTAGGCTACTTTTATTTTAGAAAAAACAATAGAATTTTACGAAAAAAAATTAAAACCAATGTTGCAGCGCAGCGCCTGATTAAGTTTGATAGCAACAACCTGCAAAGCGTCCCGCGAGCTCAGAATGGGCGAGCAGGCTGTTGTCAACGATTGTCTATGTTAAATACCACGCGGACGAAGTCGCGGGCAACAGCTAGTGTTATCTATAGATATAAATAAAATTGGAGTGTCTGTTTGTAATATTAAAATAACCTCTTTTTACTAAGTGCAATTGGATGTATACACATTACCTATACCGAAACAATTTTTGTCCATCTGTCTGTTTGTTCCAGCTAATCTCTGAAATGGGCGGACCGATTTTGACGGGACTTTCACTGGCAGCAGCTGATGTAACAAGGAGTAACTTAGGTTACTTTTATTTTAGAAAAAAAATAGGATCTCACGAAAATAAAATTAAAACCAATGTTGCAGCGCAGCGCCTGATTAAGTTTGATAGCAACAACCTGCAAAGCGTCCCGCGAGCTCAGAATGGGCGAGCAGGCTGTTGTCAACGATTGTCTTTGTTAAATACCACGCGGACGAAGTCGCGGGCAACAGCTAGTCAAAAACATATTAGGTAGCCTTCGAATAAAGTAGGTAGCTCAATTAATAGCGCTGCTGGTAAATTACTGTAACATCTGAATCATTGGTCTCTAACACATACCTTTGGTCATCGCAATCCAGTGACTACCTACCCGTCAATGACGGTCGGGTAAATATCTACCAGCTATATTTATCACACTCTTAGACAAAATATACTTACCAGTATACATACATCGTTAGTGCAACACAACATCCCACTTATCTTAACTTTTGAATTGACCCACGACCTGTCATTACGAAAGGTTGATAACGTTAATATTCTTCATTTGAATAGTCTAATCATATAACTGTGGCTATTAGTATTGTAATAATGTGCTCTATATCCCTTACTAGAGGTTTCCTACCACCCAAGTTTGTGACTAAACATGTACCCGCAATATTGTATTGGAGGTCGTATAGTGATGGTATTAAAGCTAAGAAAACTCCATTGTACGACCTGCATATAAAGTATGGAGGTAAGCTGGTGGATTTTGCTGGGTTCATGTTACCGGTGCAGTACAGCGACATGAGTGTGTCTGCATCTCATTTGTTTACGAGATCAAGTGCTTCAATATTCGATGTCTCACACATGCTGCAGACTAACGTTCGCGGCAAAGATTGCTTGCAATGGTTCGAGTCAATATGTCCCGTTGATTTAAAAGGTATGTCGGACGGTTCCAGTTCGCTCACAGTTTTCTTGAATGATAATGGGGGAATTATCGACGATTTGATAGTGACGAAAGTGAACAACGAAACCCTTTATGTTGTTTCGAATGCTGGACGCTTGGATGTGGATAAACAGCACATGCAAGAAACATCGGAAATATTTAGAAAGAAAGGGAAGGATGTCAATATTGATTTTTGGGATGTATCTCAGAGAGCTCTAATTGCATTGCAGGGGCCTAAAGCGACGTCCGTTTTACAGAACCTCACAGCCATAAAGCTAGAAAATTTAACGTTCATGACATCTACCGTGGGCACGGTAGCGGGGGTTCAGTGTCGTGTTACTCGTTGTGGTTACACGGGTGAAGACGGCGTCGAAATATCGATACCTGCTGGTGACGCAGCAAAAGTAACAGAAGCGTTACTTCAATACGATGTCGTAAAGCTCGCTGGTCTCGGTGCCCGAGACTCATTGCGTCTAGAAGCAGGGTTATGTCTATATGGCAACGATATTGACGAGCACGTTACTCCTGTAGAAGCGAACTTAACTTGGTTGATAGCAAAAAGGAGGCGAGTGGACACTGACTTCCCGGGGTCAGGTATAATATTGCGGCAAATAAAAGAAGGTGTAACCAAGAGACGCGTAGGTATCCGTTTGGAAAGTGGCCCTCCGGCAAGGAAAGACGCAGTGTTGATAAATCACAAAACATCTGAGGAAGTCGGAAAAATATCGAGCGGTTGTCCTGCTCCCTCCCTGGGTGGCAATGTTGCCATGGGATACGTCGCAGAACAATTAAAGAAAGTCGGCACGGAATTGCTGGTAAACATCAGAGGAAAAAATGTACCTTGTGTCGTCGCTAAAATGCCTTTTGTACCCTCAAAATACTATATAAAGAAATAAATACCATGAATAATGAAATAATAGTTTTATTTACAATAACTTTATTACATAACAGGAATACTGCTCCGTAAATTAAGTGACATCCGCCATCAACCAAACACTTGGGAGCTTAAATTTAAACAATTTAAAACATTTTCATTAGAAATTAACGTTGAACATAATAACAAGTATTTTATAATAATAAAAGGCAATCATATCTCTAACCTACTTCGCCACTTGTTCATAAAATTATGTTGGACATGTTAAAAGGAATGTAAAATATTTATTTTCTGCATAGTATTGTAAGCTAATACTGTTAATCTGGAGGCACGGCGGTGCCCCCGCCAAGTCGAGGAAACAGCGAGGGCACGGCCGTACATCCTTTTCTCGATAACTTCATTACATTATACTACAATTATGTACTTAACTATCACAGGAAATCTTCACCATCTGTTCAATGGAATGATTCGCTATCATCAGTCAATTGTAAAACTTTGCCTTGGAAAAATAGCAATAACATTATTCTATGTGGGGCTTTAAGCGATTGTCATTGTTTTAACAGTCTTAATGTTACATATCGGTCGCTTTAAAAGATAACTTTGTGGCCCAATTTTTATGTAGAGCAAATTTTGTGTAAGCAACACGCGAACTTCTACTTTTATTTTAGGCCAGAGACTAATCTAGCAGAAATTGCGTTTCAGGAATTTAGCGCGCGGTATTTCGCGCCAATGTTTCATGTAAGTGCCAAATCTGGGCGAACAAAACGCGCTCAAAATATTTAAATATAGAACTGACTCTGCCAGGACCATTCCGTTAGATTTGTCAGCCTTATACCTTAGATTCCCAAACAAAACGATAAATTAAGTACACTTCCTATGTGTATAAAACATTAAATTGTACAAAACAGGTGTAAAAATACAACAAATAGAAAAATCTCAAATTAATCAATTTGAGTGTGTTGACTACAAATCTGGGCCATCCTTGTAGGTGGACTGTGTCAGTTTTGCGAAGTCTTCGTTTAATTTGCTTATCCGTTCTGAATACTGAAAATGGGACACAAAAATTGTGTTAATTTTTAATTTGACTCAAAGGTAATATTGTTGAGTCAAATTGATTTATAGAACATTGGTAGGGACTTACATCAGAAGGCTGGTAGTGTTGGGACTGGGATGGCTTCCCCTTGTGTCGCTCCTCCTGTATCCTGCAGGAGATGTGGTAGTTTATCTGATTCTGCAGCTTCACAAATATCTTCCTGTATTCATCCTGTATTCTGTTCATTTCATTGTTTACGTGAGTGTCCTTTTTTGCCACGTAATCCTGGAAATATTATATATAGTTTCATCAAAAAGTTTGCGAACGTTTAAGTAATGTAGAATATTATTTGGTTTGTCATTATCACAAACTGTTTAATTGATTCTAAAATGTCTAATAATTTTTAAACAGACAAAGTACCTTGTAAGTTAAGATAGTTTTCTTGGCATTTTTATATTTGTCTTGAACAATCTTGTGTTCCGAGTGCAACTTCTCACATTTTTGTTCTAGTTGTAACACCGTGGACTGCAACTCTGCCACTTTAGCCTTCATTGCCACATATTCCTTGTTTGTGGAGCAGGTTTTTTGCAACCAGTCTTCTCTTTCGTTCTTAAGAACGTTTTCTAAGGAACCTAACCTCGAAGCTTTCTCCTTATATCTCTCGGCTTTCATTTTCCAGTCTACAATCGTGTCTTTAGCTTTTTGACATTCCACTTGAAGAAGGTTATGTTCTTTTATCAGCACTGATATTTCGTTCTCCTTCGATTCTAATATTTGTGACACTTTAGCTCTTTCCGATAATATAAACTCTTTCAAAGCTTCAACTTCTTTCGCCTTCCTGTCGAGTAGTTCTTTTAGTTTAGCGATTGCTTCTAAATGCTCTTTTTCAATTTCCTTAATCTTCCTCGCGTAGTTCATTTCGCCCGTTTTCATTTCAAGAGTAAATTTTTCTGCTATTTGGTCCCTAATCGCTTTTTCTTTCATCATAAGAGCGGTCTAAAAAAAACATAATGGCGATACACAAAAAAAAATTAAAATTTGGCTTCTGTATTGAAAATAATGTCTCTTATGATAGTTGTTTTCCAAGCATATTCAATGTACAGACAACACTATCCAGGGATAGCAATATATTAATTTAAGTTAGCCATTCCCAAATTGGGCGATAACGCCTCCTTGTGGGCGCTGCAGGCCTAAAGGGAGGCGGTAAGAGACCCAGAAAAAAAGGGGTCGTTGTGTAGAGGCTTACAATAATTAATTTAATTTGAAGTTATCGTGGTTTTTAAGTAGGTGAAAAAATGGGGGCGCTAAAAATAATTAATTCTCAATGTGGGCAGTAGACAAAATAAGTTTGGGAGCCCCTGATTTAAGTGAAGGAAATAAACCGTACAACATGATACTTTAGTAACTTAATACATTAATAACTCTTGCACCAGTATAGTTAAACAGTCAGTAGTATAAGTATAGTTCACCAGCAGTAATAGTACAGTTCACTGACCTTAGCAGTAATATCGTCGTCGCAGTGCAAGTCCGGGGCGCTGGCGTGTTCGGGGCGCGCCGAGTCCGGGCGCTCGTCCGTGTTGGTGGCCACGCTGCGCTGCTCCTTGAGCCTCTTGAACCGGTCCACGATGTACTGCTGGAAGAACTCCGCCTTTCCCTTCAGTTCCTTCATCAGGGTTTCGTTGCTCTCTTGTGATGCTGTTGAGATGTAATCGAAATCTAGATATACTAGTAGCTGTACACTGAATAGTTTTGATAAATAAAGTTTTTATAGGGGAAAATTATTCTCAATACCTTATTGAAATATAGCCATCTGCAGACAATTTTCATAAAAACTTGTTTAAAACATGTTTCTTTTGTGAAATGGTTTTTTTTAAAAATAAGTATCTGTCTAATAGAATAATTTAGATTACGCAAACATAGTACTACTCTACTGGCGTTCTACTGCTATTATATGGTATAGCGTTTCTTAGTCTGGGCCCTACAGTATGTGTGTTGGTCTGGCATAATTATTATAGTGAATCCAACATACCCAATTTAACAGTACACTTGTTGAGCTGTTCGTCCAAGTGCCGGATATGTTTCAGGTGTTTATCGCAATGCGTGCACGGCTCTCTCTCCTTGCGCAAAGCACACTTCTCATCTGTAACATAAATACTTCGCTTTATATTGATTTCTTATATTTACGCGAGTGCTATACATTGATATAAAACAAATTTTAAGGATTTTATTGCGTTTATATTATGTTGGACGTCATCCACCTCAGTACACCTGTAATCATGGTTGCTGTAAAGCAGCCGAAACGTCGGGAACGAAAACAACTTCGCTTTGTATTTTGTCAAAGATTAAAACAGTGCAATTATGTAATAATAAAGTCAAACGCAAGCCTATCTAAAAACAAAGTTGGGTGATGTCTATCTTAGCTCTATTTATAAAATATGTCTCCCGAATATAAGTGTAAGTTGTGGTCCGAAAATAGAGTTACCTTCAAGATACTTGTCCAGTTTCTCAGTAAACTCTTTCTGTTTATCAGTGAACTCTCTCTGCAACTCTGATATTCTCCTGTTGGCTCTATCCAACTCTTCCCTGGTGTTTGTAAGATCCGATGTTAATTTGTCTATTTGTTGCTTCTGTCTCTCCAATCTCTCCACATATTCTTTCTCTTGGGATTTATATAAATCTTGTTCTTTTTGTACTTTTGATTGCATGTCTTTAAGTTCCCTGGAGGTGCTGTCGCGAGAGCTGCATGCCTACAAAAGATATATGTTATGGAATTCAAATAAGTATTTAAATGTTTCCTTTCTATTCTATTTTATCAGCCGAAAGACGTCCAATGCTGGACATAGCCCTCCCCCAATTTTTCCTTACCTTAATAATAGTAATATCACCAGAAGAACACACCAACTATTCGGTCTAACACTAAGCGACGCTTGTATTATGGACCGTGGACTCGCGGTATACGCGGGGAGCGACATCCGCAGCGTCCGGTCGTTAGAAAGAGAGACATAGATAGTCACTGTCTTGTTTACTCTGGTTTGGTGAGTCTATTATTAGACTTTCCCATGTGCAAAAATTAAACTGTTGTTATTGTTGTGATCGTACGTAATTACAATATAAATATTTTTATTTAGTCAATATCCGCTCTGCACTTCGGAAATACAATGTTATTCTGAATAAGGTGTGGTTCCGAAACCTCAGTTCAGTGGAACATGGCGATTGTTTCGGGCGCTCAATCTAGTGCGTAGTACTTAGATATCCTTGGGTTTACACCTTACCTGTAAATACAAGGTCTTCAGTTCCCCATTCTCTTTGAGCGTGTCTTTGAGCTGTCCACTGTACCGTTCTAGTTCGCGCAGCAGGTCCGCATTTGCCTCCTGCACCATAGACGCGCGGCTCCCTTTCTCTGATTTCAACTTATCATATTCCAGTTCTAGTTCCGTGTATTTGAGGTCCAGCTGTTGTGTTAACATATCAATATAAAGAACATAATTTCATGCAAACACATCCACCCACTACAGCTATCATTTGTTTAAGCTTTCGTTAAATAAAGTCAGGAGGCTACTTGTCATTATATTTTTAAAGGCGGGCCATAGACTTACTAGATGTTTTAATCCTGATAAAGCGCAAAAAGCACTATTCTTCTAGTGATTTCAGTCCTATAAAATGTAGACTATATCACCCAGACAATAATAACGAATCGATTGACACCTCATTCATCAAAATCGGCACATTTGTTACGGCGCTACAGTGGACCATACGATATACAAATATACATATAAGACTGCTTAAATGGTAACCCATCCTTTTGGGTTTACATAGTCGGGTAAAAAACGTGTTTCTATGTCATTGCAAATAGATTAAATTTTCTATAAATATAGAGGTTATACTCACAGATTTCAGTTCGCTCCTAACGTCATCCAACTCGGTCTGCAGTCGTTCGTTCTGTTGTTTATAGCTCTGCAACAGCTCGCTGTCGGAGCTGCTACCCAACAGTTCCAGCTTGTTCTGCAGCACAGCCACGCGCGAGTTCAACTGCATCTCTATGCCTTTCTGCTCCTCGAGTTTCGCTCGCATTTCCGATTCTTGTTTACGATGTTGTTCTAGTTTCTTGTCTCTATAAATAACATAATAAAAATACCTTAGATCTTAATATGCCAAATTGTATTTAAAACTAGAACTTTATGGCTTTGAAATATCATCTTAAATAATGTGAAGCGAGGACTATGTCACATAACACACATCAGCGGAAAGTTTGGCATTAATCTATTTCTAATTATAAAAATGTAACTGGACTTTTTATACATTTTATTAAGAAAAAAATGGTCCAATAGACAATTTGGCCAGAGCAGAATCGATGGTTGCACGGGCGGAGCCGCGGACGAAACTTGTATTAAATAAAAGAATACCGTTTACTTATTTCCTCCTGTAATGTAGACAGTTTCTGCATCTGACTTTTGTAGCGACTTAATACTTCTTTCAACGTCGCTAGCTTGCCTGGCGATGGCGGCTCTCCTAAATAGGTATTATCTGGCAATGATTCCGTCAATATTTGATGCAGTGTGCTCCGCCAGTGGTCATACTCTTTTTGGCTTGCGGTAAGTTTGTTTCGGTAGAGTACCAGATCGTGGGCCGTGAGTTCTAATTTAGCCTGAAATTGAACGGTTAATTAGAGTCACAAGTGTCTCTATCTCAGTAATGTGTATGGACGAGGGAGCGTTTAAGTATTACGTAACGCAATTTTTGTCCCCCCCCCCCCCACCCCGTAAAACGTAGTCTTTACGCGATCGTTCGCGGAATGCGTAGTTCAAACCCCCCCTCCCACCCCTGTAACGCATCGTAACGTTTCAGAAGACCCCCCCCAAATTCGTTACGTGATACTTGAACGCACCCCAAGCGGTAATCACGTCTTCTATTATCACTAGCTCATAACTAAATATGCTATAATATAGGGATATCTAATAGCTTACACCCAATTCCTTCACTTGTTCCCTGGCAGTATTCCTCTCGGTCGTCAAATGGGACACTTTCTCCTTCAGCCGAGAAGTTTCGCCGTTCATGAGCCTGCTCTGTGCCGCTTCTAGTTCGTTCGCCAACCTGTTTATAGTGCCTCCCTTTTCGATCAATATCTCTTCTTTCTCTCTGTCTTTCTCCATACATCGCCGGTCTAGTAACTTTATTTCATTGTCCTGACAATAGAGTACAGAATATACTGAGTATTAAATATTGAACATGTGACATTTCTGTATTAAAACTGCAGCTAAACAGCTGGAGTTACTGCAAACTACAGCTGACTACTGGCGCCAAGCTCGTCTGGTTGTAAGACGCTTAAGATTAGTTAGGCGTTATTACTTTTGACGTCAAATATATTGAAATAGGCACACATTGTTAAGGGCGAAACTGATTCAGTAGTTAACTTACTTTTTCGTCTAATCTACTTTTTGCTTTCATCAAATCATTCTGTAGTCTATCGATTTCTTCTCTGTGTCTGAAAATTAGACATATTAAGGTAAGTTAGTCGAAATTGAATATATTACTTATTCGTTATATTATTATTATATTTTATCATACCTGTCTTGCTGTTCTCGGAATATTGCATCAGTGTCGTGCGTGTGCGCAACCTGAAGGAAATTAGTTTAGTTAATTTCGTATATAATGAAGATATTTTTTTTTTTTAAGGTCTGTACCTGAATAGTGTGAAGTCTTTGTTGCACATCTTGTAAGCTTATATTGGCAGAGCGCAGTTCCAGTTTCATTTGTTCTTTCTCCTGGTCACTCTCCACTAGCTTCTCTGTGAGATGTGAAACTTGGCGCTCTAGCTCGATCAACTTGTGCTTGCTTGACGCTGTGATATTGCAATTTAAACTTTAATGATGGAACTATAAGTTACATTGTAAATATGGAGCTACCAAATGTTATAGCCGGAAGCGACACATTTTTTTTCTGCTTGCATATTGTCTTACCAAGCAAGTGATGAGCCTCTTGCAAGGAGAGCTCAGCTTTGTCCTTGTCATTGATGGCAGCCGCTAGTCTGGCGCGCAGGCTGTCTATCTCAGTGTCTAGATTTTGCATCTGACCAGCTAACTGTTGACATTCCTTAACCCGTATCTAGCATAAAAGGGAAAACAGTAAACTATTAAAAAATGTCTCTGGCAGTTCTACAGGTTGACCCCAAACTTCAAATTTTTTTTATGCATTAATAATTGTTTCATATAAAGCATTTTTTGGACGAAAATATCCTAGTAATGGAAAAAAAAATCGCGGGAATTATCTTTTCGTATTTTTCCTGGTCTGAGATCACCCCCAGTCTGTATGGTACTCATATAACTTATTTTGTTACATTTACTTTAAGTTATTTCTCAACCTGTGATATCTAGCCAAAAAAAAATTCAAAAACCAAGTATAACAAACAAAATATTATAAAATTCAATTTTGATCAGGCAGTATACAATATCCGACCAGAGCCTAATGTAAAAATATTGAAACAAATACGGTGGGTAAGCATAGATGTCATAGAAGTTATTTTTGTTATAGGTTTTCTATTACGTCTGTTTGTTTCCACTTGCTATGATATAAAATTGTTTAATTTCACTTAAAAAAAATTATCACAATCCACACAATCAAAGTGAAAAGCAAATTATATATAACTTGGTCATAAAATCAGAAATATTATCCCTGAATTCCATTTCTCAATAAACATCTCCCATAAAATTATCTACTTTTGCACTTGTTATACAATCTACTATTATTGTTGTACACATACTAACCTCATACATAACTTTTAATTGTTCACTGTTCATGTATTCCTGCCTATCATGGTTGTTCATACCATTCATGTGACCTGAAAAAATTATACTTCAAATTTACTTCACTCCAAAATTAAAGAATTGCAATTATTTATTTTGTGATATAAAAACTGTTCACAAATTGATTTCTTATATTTACGAAAATACTACTCATTGAAATAAAACTAATCTTACGGATTGTATTGCGTATATGATACGTTTTTTTATGTTCCTGACGTTTTGGCAGCTTTACAGCAACCATGGTCACGGGAGGACATAAAATCCGTAAGATTAGTTTTATTTCAACTGTTCACAAATTAAAAAGACAAATATACCTCTATACTCTTGTTGATAGTAATGGTTTTGCCCATCCCCAGCACCGTAGGGGCTGAACTGCAGTTTCATAGCTTCCTCTGTGTGCCTCATGTTATGTGACACATGGTTCTTAGGTGTCTCACAATACAGTTTCGGTGATTCTGAGCCATTTTGATTATCCTTTAAATGTGTTAGAGACTCCACATATGTGGGTGGCAATCCTGTTCTCGTTTGTATGCCTGTGTAAGAAAAAGTATATTTTAATCTTTGGTTAATTAAGTGAGGTGAAATAACCCTACTGACAAATGATTACATAACAAAAACACACACACAGCAACTATTATATGAATGGGATCGTGGGCATTGACCATATACGTCTAGCAGAGGGGAAGGCAAACATTTGGTAACATAATTTTAACAACACATTCTGGATAATAATTACAAAAAAATACATTGCTACTTCCTTATCACTGTTAAAACATGGCCTGTTGTGTATAATATATATACAATTTTGATATTTTTGTTGTTGTTTAAGAATTAAATACTAGTTGTAGTACCCATGACTGCATGCAAATTTCTTAAGCGGTTTTAGAGATTACTGCTTTCCTCTTTGAAAAGGCAGTAATGTTTAAAAACACTGAACTGTGTGCGTTTAAAGACACCAAGGACTTTGTTTTATACCTACTAAGAAGAGATAGACAAGGATATCATCTTGATGAAGACATTACTGACAAATAACAAATCAAACTTACCACCATTGCTGGTTGCAGCATCTAAAGTGTAATTTCCACTACTATTAACCGAACTGGCTTCGTCGTCATCTAACAAGTCGTCAAAAGCATTAGCCAGCTTATGTTTTAACTACAACCAACAAAACATAACAAGTGAAAATATCAACAACAAAGATTTCTTAGGGTTATTGTCCGAAAATTGTAAAATCAAATGATTATTAGTGGCTAGAATACCTCCTCATTCCGTCGTTTCTGATCTTCCAACTCTTCTTGTTCCGCAAGTCTGTCTTGGGCGCTATTGTTTATGTGAATGCTTGCGGCACCTTGAAACAAGCTCATTCCTGGTCCATCCATTATGCAAGAATATAATGCTAACAGAATTGCCTATAAAATGTTTTATGTGCACTGTTTACTCCAAAAATGCTTTCAATGTGTATTGTAGTAGTACCCACGTAATATTTTTTTTTATAGTACACCAAACCAAAACAAGATTTTGAAAACCGTTCATCATTGTTGCCAACATTTAAAAAGCAAACATAGAGAGACGAACTAGAGAGCAACAAATAGTGTTAGGTCAGTAAAGTAATTGTGTTATAACGCCACATATACATTGGTCTATCAACAGTTCAACACTATATAATTATATATAAGGTTAAACGAACTATCAAGTTCTATCTTAATTATATGGTCCTTGTCCAAAACGGTTAAAAAGGAAAAAAAATGATAAATACTTACTGAACTAATTATTCAACATGTTGAATAATTAGTTCAGTCCTTTATATTTAAATTTTATACTTCTTCTTGCAAGTGAATCTGATCAAGAAAATACTAATGATTGTATAATAATATAATTTTCTCTATATCTAATTTGTAAATATTTCAGTTATTTTCATTGTAATTGTTGTACATAATACACAATTTGATATAAATGACATTGACAACATCAGAATTGGCAGTATGGATTAATTCCTTCGCCTGTCCAACTGGAGGAATGAAACTACTATTACTACTTAAAATTTTTGTTCATAGTTCATATAATTTGATATAATTTATAAAATTGTACTGTTTTTATGCACTGTTAATAAAATGGATTTTCAGCCAGTTACCCACGTTCTGTTCGACATGGATGGTTTAATACTGAGTAAGTTTTTGTAATGAATATAGTTTTGCTATACAAAGTTAGTACCTAGAAAATGTCCACTCTATGTATTTATGAGGTAGACAATTTATTTAATTTTAATATATTTTATAGATACAGAAGATTTATACACAATAGCATTTCAAAATATAGTGTCACGGTATGGAAAAGATTACACATTTGACTTAAAATTAAAACTGATGGGTTTGCAGTCTCATGAGACTGCAAATATGATGATATCAGCACTGGAGTTGCCAATGACAATAGAAGATTTTTTAGAGGAAAGTAATAAGCAATTCAAAGTGTTATTTCCAGACACTCAGGTTATGCCAGGTATGTCAATAATCTACCTCATAGAAATATGAATACCTAAAGTATTGCCAGGGGAACACACCAGTCCTAAGCTATCTAAGTCTAAGCGAAGCAACACTTATTATGGGTTCTTTACAATGGAATAGGACTATCTTAGTATGAGAGAAAAATAGATGATGACAATTTTGGAAAGGTGTCTTGCACTGAAAACATTACCCTAACTAGTGAGATAAGAAGCTTACAGACAATGTTCTGACTTCTACACACATGGTTGTCCAATTATTATACCACAACCACCATCCATAGTAATTATATCAATTTGCAACTAAAATTATTGTTAATTTATAGGTGCAAAAAGGTTGATAGAGCATTTACATAAAAATAATATACCAATTGGACTTGCAACTAGTTCAAGTATCGAGAGTTATGAGTTAAAAGTGAACAAACATCACCAGGAGCTCTTCTCACTGTTCCCTATCAAGACATTTGGCTCATCAGACTCTGAAGTGAAGAATGGGAAACCAAACCCGGATATATTTCTGGTTACGGCGAATAGATTTCCTGATAAACCAAAACCAGAACAGGTATCTTTATCAATCAATTGTTATAGAAAACATTTCTATAAATATTACTTTTACTGCAATCTTTCATTATTTTAAATCTTAAAATTAATTGGTAATTAAATTAATGCCTTTAATGGTAGATTCTCTCAACAAAAGTAATGTTTTTAGTGTCTGGTGTTTGAAGATGCAGTGAATGGAGTGAAGGCAGCAAGATCTGCAGGAATGCAAGTTGTGATGGTCCCAGACACAAGGATAGATAAAAGCCTAACCACCGAAGCAACTGTTGTCCTCAAAACCCTAGAAGATTTCAAACCTGAACTGTTTGGTTTATTACCATTTGATGATTAGTTGTGGCATATATTTTAAAATGTTATTACATGACATATACCTATTTTAGAATATTAATGAATTTAATAGATCGTGATAGTTTTATATTTGGCAGTGCAATATTGTCTACCTCATAAACTAAAATGTTGGTATTCTAAACATTAGTTTGTAGTCATGACTACATACTTCATAATTTTGGTTGGCTTTTAAGTTTAGCAGCGATATGAGTTACGACCTTCTGGGGACCATAATTTTAATAATAGTCCAAATGTTTTATCGTAAGCACGCAATTATATAAAGTGCGAGATAAGATAAAATATCTCATGACATGACGCAATCAATATGACACTTGTAGCACACATATCCATGTGCTAATAGCGCCGACCACACTACCAATACAGATCACGATATTCGAATTTTGATCCAGTTCACAGAACCGCAATCCAAAGGTTACTGGTAGTCAAAATGGTCCATTATTTGCGTGATACTTGTGTAATCCTGACGGTGTGATCGGCGCCAAAGGACAAGTTAGATATCTTTACTTCTACGAGTTAGTGCGTTACAACTGTGATCCGTAGTTTATGAGGCAATAAAAATGTTAAGTTTAGTGACCCATGTTTTATTTGATATGGATGGCTTGATACTGAGTAAGTTTCTGAAATTTACTGAAGGCTAAGCCACACCTAAGTGTTTCTTATACAGCGCATCTTGCGTAATGGTACGCGCGTACCTTATACATTGCGTTACATACAGGCAATCTTCACACAATTTTTCCTGTTCGGGCCAGGCCACAAGTATATTATCTACTACTAGCTTATGCCCGCACGTTAGCATCTTTCGATTTCTCTGCTGTTCGACCCCCGATTGTCACAGCGTGATAATTTTTCTATATTATGACTTTCCAACTATAAGCTTTCCAATTGTAATATCGTTGAAATCGGATTTTCGTAGATGTATGATCTAACGGACACACATTCAGAGACGTCTACTGCGGTAATTTCTTTTTAAATATCTTTAAAATTCTGACAAAGCCTTAGGTGTAATTAAGTTGTTCTAATTTAAGGTAACATTAAGGGCATTTGCGCATGTCAATAATAAGCACTAGCGTTAGGCGCCGTATCTGTACCTCCAAGCTCTCGATAATCCTAAGTACCAATCGGATTTATTTTCAGATACTGAAGACTTGTATACTATAGGATTCCAACAGATCGCTGGTCGGTTCGGCAAGGAGTTTACATTCGCGCTGAAAAGCCAAATAATGGGCCAACAGAGCACAGAATTTGCAAAATCTATTATTGATGCGCTCGAGTTACCTCTCTCTGTTGAAGAGTTTTTGACCGAGACTCGTAAAATTTTCAATGAGTTGTTTCCGCAGTGCCAAATTATGCCCGGTAAGTAATAATAATATCGCTAGACGAGCACACCGACTACACGGTTCTACACTAAGCAACTTTTTATTATGGGTACCGTACAATGGACTGGGGGGTGAACCCATACTTATATGAGATTAAACATCCATGACTAAGGTACACACATTCGTGTTCATTTTATTTGATACGACCTGTTTGCAATTGTCTCAGGATTTCCAAACTGATTTGTCAACTTGCTTGTAAATTTGAAACGTGTGAACCGGGCGGGGTACTGGCCATTCCATTTATGAACATTTTTGTTTTACAATAAACCTATGCTGGGACTTTTTGGCGGGAAGTTGTCAATTTTGATTTATTTTCCAAAAAATCTTTCTCTGTTTAATAATGTTTTATATTAGTGGGATATTAACAATTGTGTAATTGTTAAAGTGCACAAGTGAAGGAAATTGAAATAAAATAGTATAAATTAACTTTCATGTTCGTCCAAGATGTCCGGTAAAATTTCAGTTAAGTATCCACAGCTTTACTGATAGGGCTGGAGGATTCATTTCATCAGCATCATCGACATTTTCATTATCGTTAGAGGTACTTATAATTTTATAAACTATTATCAAGAAATACTCGACACTGACAAAAATTACACTATTTCGGCAATCCGATTGCCAATCTAAAGAAAATAAGAAAACATAAGCCGCTTTTCTGACCACTTCCCACAACGAATGGCAATGTAATTGTAATTTGACAGTTTTCACGTACGAAAGTAAAATGTTGCCTCAGGACAGAACTTACTAGGTCCTTACCTAACAAAAGTCATGTGGGTTTGGATAGCTTATCTCTTTAGTCGAATGATTGATTCATATGGTTGTCTTATAATTTCTATTTAACATTTTCAGGCGTTGAAAAGCTTCTTCGCCACCTTCATGAAAATAACATTCCTATAGGACTGGCAACCAGCAGTAGCAAGGAAACATATGAATTGAAAGTTATCAATCATCAAGAATTGTTTGATCTTTTCCCTTTTAAAACTTGGGGTTCCTCGGATCCTGATGTGAAAAGTGGGAAACCTTCTCCTGATATCTTTTTTGTTGCCGCCAACAAATTTCCGGACAAACCTGCGCCAGACAAGGTACACAAAACGGGACTTTAGTAAGGTTCAAAATAGCATACGATAAAAGTTTAAATGCGATTAGTAAAGGACCGTGATGTATGGACGTCGTTTGGGGGCCTCTGTCTAGTAGTGAACATCTTTCAGCTGATGGATGGATGATGATGATGAATGTTAAAATTATTCCAATTCCAATTGATTTTTGGCTGCTCCAAAACCGGGCTTCAAATCAGATTTCAGTGTCATTTCTATAAAATTTTCAGTGCCTCGTATTCGAGGATTCTCTAAACGGCGTGAAGGCGGCCCGTGCAGCCGGCATGCAAGTCGTGATGGTGCCCGACCCGCGGTTGGAACGCGACCTAGCTGCTGACGCTACATTGATATTGAATTCAGTTACGGATTTCAGACCAGAGCTGTTTGGTTTACCACCATATAATAATTAGTTAATGCAATCTCAATGTGATAATATTGACGTAAGCGTAGGAGTAAATAAATCATCACTACATACTAGTAGGGGTGCCACCTTATTTGAAAAAAAAAAAGTTTTTTTTTCAAAAATAAAATAAAAAGTACATATTTAAATCTTTTCATTATTTATTTTGTTCATATGTAGGTATTTGTTTGTTTTTTGGTTGACGTTCGAGAACCATCAACAGTATTATTTTCATTTCAAATAAATCACGTCTAAAATCGGGCGGCGTTCAACGACAAATTGACAATGATAGAAAGTCAAGGGTTTTTTTTCCTGGACGTGACTGATGTGAGTGAGTGAGTCACTAAACGTCATGAATGCGTTTTGTTCTTAAATTCGCCATGCTGTGCTGCGAGTGCTTTCGGGTCACAGTGATCCACTGTTGATCACCGTGCAAAAAAGCGCGACGGTTGAATTAGCAATGAAAATATAGTATTTTTTGTACTATATTATGTACTTTTCTATAATATATAATACAATTATTTAAAATATAGTACTATATAATATAATATCGTACGGGTGGCAGCCCTAGTCCCCGGTGCGTTTTTGTCTGTTTGCCTACAATATGATTATCTCAAGAACCACTTAACAGACTTAAAGGCGGTTTTCACTGTAATTGTTTTAGTTGTATCACTTTAAAGAGCCAAACTACTGCTACAAGATGGCATATATTATTTATTTGTTACAAAAAGCCTACAAATCTACTTATTAATATAATATATAAATAAAATATGGTGCTTATGCGTTCCTTATTCAAAATATATTACATCTATGACTAGATGGGAGTCATTGGTTATGGATACTGTAGTTTGACATAATTATTTTTAAAATACCACTGAGTTGGAGTCTCATTCATTTCATTTTGTCAGTATATTTTTGAACAGAACTAATATATTCTAATTACCTTAAAACTAATAGTGATGTCATTATTCTAACTATAGCAGTGGCTGGATATTACAATACATTATGTACATAAATATATCATTATATGACATTAGACACAAAATTACTACTATACTATAAACAGCAGAAACCATAATCCCAAACTGTGCAATCAAGGCATTGCTTTGGTGGACTTTTATTCTTGGATAAGACAAAAAACTTACATATAAAGGAAACTACTAAATGTTACAACACCATAATCCATACAAAACACACTTAAGTACTTACAACATCAACATTTTTAAACCTTTTAGGTTTATAAACTAGAATATATAAATATTTTGTAGATTGAATTGTACTACTTGCAAATTCTTCCACTTACTCAAAAGCAGGAAGACCAAATAGTTCAGGTTTAAAGTCCTCCAAAGATTTCAGGAGTAATGTAGCATTGCTCAACAATCTAGGGTCAATGCGAGGGTCTGGCACGGCCACCACTTGCATGTTGGCTGCATTTGCTGCTTTAACGCCATTGACAGCATCTTCAAACACTAAGCACTGCAAACAGTCAAATTAATTACCATTTAGATTGTTAAAGACCACCTCCAGTAAATTTTTGGTATCAATTACAATACAATTGTTGCTAATTTTGGGACAACACAGTTGTGATCTGTCTGATACTATTAAACAAAACGAGAAAAGTACATGTGAAATGATTTTGTCAATGCTATAAATTACTGAAGTGCAACTTTTAAAATTTACAATGAGTCTACAGGAATAGACCAGCAATGTTATATATACTGATCTGAATGTGCAGAAATGTTTAGGGGCTCATCCTAATTAGGACTATGAAAATATAATTTCTTACATCTTCAGGGTTAGGCTTGTCTGGGAACCTTGAAGCACAGACCAGAAAAATTGCAGGGTCAGGTTTGCCTTTGGTGACCTCTGGGTCAGACGAGCCCATGGTGTGGTGATGGAAGAGCTTTAGGAAATCTTGATGCTGCTGCATCTTCATGTCAACACTTTCTTGACTAGAGCTAGTGGCAAGTGCAATTGGTATACCCTTTCTGTGCAAATGCTCCACTAGCTTTTGTGCACCTGTTATAAAGAAAAAGGAAATAGCTAGTTAGTGTTTTACAGGAAACCAAATATAATAACAAACTTTCATACAGTTCCTGAAGGTTAAACCACCCAACAGAGCATGATGATTTAAGAAATATGAAAATAAAAATGGTTTTCATGAATCTTAATTATTCTTATAGCTCTTGGTTGGGTGAATTATTATTGTAGAAGGACATTTCTTAATGTTAACATTTATAAAGGTATGTAAAAAAAAGTCTACTGTAATAAAGTGCTTTAGGTATAGAATTAACATATTGTGCACATCATTATTGATTTAGATCATTCTAAAAAAAAATTATTAGATTAGATTTCAAATGTAAATTCGATGTTACCTGGCATAAGCTGCACTGTGGGGAATAGTACCTCATATAACTCGTGGCACTGCTTCATGAATTCATCCCTAGTGAGCGGCAGCTCTAAAGACTTTACTATTTTGTCAGCGCATTCGTGACCTTGAAAGCCCAGTAGACTGGATTTAAGCTCCCAAGTGAATGCCTTCCCGTATTTAGCACACACATTAGTAAACGTTTCTGTATATAATTCTTCAGAATCTAAAAATAAAAATATGAAGTTATGTTTTGTGGTATGTACCACATTTGCCATTTGCAATGTAAGTAGGTAGTGTATGTCTGAATTACTTATAAGAAGGCCGTCTAAATCGAATAATACGTGGGTCACATTTTTGAACTGCATTTTCAAAAGTTCAACAGCAACTCGTTTAAAAATATATTGAGTACAATAAAAACACTGACCAATAAGACGTTACGTTACTAAAAAAATAAAAATAATGTGACAGTGACAGTCAACGGCAATGACATCTCGGTCGAACCGAACGTTTTTTCGTTATCCATCGATATTTTTTAAGTATTGCTTTGACGTCACCATGGCATTTTGCCAGAGTACAGATACATTTGTGATACATATACAGGGACATTGAGTAGGCTATTATATTTCACCCTATCCCTCAGTTACTTCAGAAGTATTAACAACTTTACTAATGTTTATATGAAGATAAAGCGAAGTATCGCCACTCCGTTGCCTCTTTACTCGTGCATTTTAACTCTCACTTTATGGAACGCAATGAAACGATATAATATAAACCATATATCTTTACTCCGACAACATCATGCATTATAAAAATAAAAGAAACAGGAGTTTCAGAGAGATATGACTTTTAAATATCCTACATCAAGGAGTTCTGTCCAGAATCTTATTAAATAAGCCTCTTGTCCCATCTCAATGGAAGGCTGAGCCAAGACCGGTTAGTTTGATGATGACATTTGAAAGGAAATGTTGTAAATTTTGATTTTATTAGACAGGGTAGATTTTAAGATTAATTTTGTTTTCAGTTTTTTGATGTTTTATTTTAATATATATATATATATATATAACTCATCCACTTACTACTTTTTGTCACTAATATTTTTTTTTTATATTAACGGGGTTTTCAAATTTCCATTAACGGTAATTTGTTTTGTCAGTAAATTATCCATCACTATTGATAGCAATAGGCGGTAGTAGTTTTTGTCATTGTTTTGAAATTGTTTGAATCTTGAGAATTATTATTATTATATTTGACATTGACATACTCACCTCAGATAATAAAAGATAGGACCATAGCGCTCTAAGCTCCACAAAGTTAGCACCTTACTAAAATTCATGTGGTTGGCATGGCAGCAAGCAAATGGAGGCAGCAACTTGTTCTCTTAATGGTCTGTGGAGGCAAAACAAATTTATGTGGGCTATATAAACTTGTTGCACGAAGTGACGAAATGCATGAAGTGGGTGTTATACGCTTTAATTAGGGTAAAGTATATTTTATTTGTTCTGCGTATAAGTTTTAAAGTTTTTGGCGTGTGTTATTTGTGCGTGTGACGAAACGTAAAGGGAGGTGGAAGCTCAGGTCAGGGCGCGAAATTCAATATGTCAATGGGTCATCTTTACGATGTAATCGATATTAGCATTCTGCATTGGATGTCTCGATGTATTAAGTTTGCTTAAAAAATACCTTAAGCGATACAACACCATAAAGTTAGTACAATTAGCGGTTTTTACTAACTTTTTGGTGTACCAATCAAAATCATTGACATTTTCAATTTCGCGCCCTCACCTTGCGCTTCCACCTTAAAAAATGGCGGGATAATTGAAACTTACTATTATTATTTGATTGCTTTAGTACTTATACATGTAAAAAATTGTTTAAATTAACCAGAATATTCATAACTTAATTAAAAAGAAAATAAAGATTAAGTAATTATGAGTACTTAACTTTGTTGATATTATTCTTGCTTAAACATGAAAAAGGGTTTCAACTCGATTTTACCTCATTAAAACATAATAAACCATGTATATTGTTATCAATAGGCTTGCTAAGATTCAAATCAATGGCGGATAGATACATTTCATCTTCATTAGATTTTTTTACAAGCTGAAGAGGCACTAGCAGATTCCAATGCAAGTAAACCGTTGCTGAGTAGCAAAATAGAACATTTCCCAAAATTTCATTTAAATATATCATTTGCCTACTTGTTCATTTGCGAAATTGTCGAGGTTTTTACACTAAAAGACCATTAGACAATACAATAGGTGAGTTCTCAAGTGAACTCTACGTCTAGGTAAGGCAAACGTAAACGGTGGAGCACAATTTTATTCCTCTTCCACAAACGACTTTTAATACTGCTACGTTGTCTAGACGCCTTATAGTGAGCGTCGATACGCTTCATAGTGAGTTTCGCGACGCCTTATAGTGAGCTGCCAAATATTCAGTTCGGTAAACGCTGTCCAGAATAATATTCGGTATTCGGTTCGGCTTAAAAATCCATGTTCGGCGCATCTTTAATATTGTAGGTAGGTAGGTTTAGCTAATTGACAGAAGCAACAACATTAATTAAGATCCTACTGTTACGAAGAAGGAAGGTTAGTGTTGTTTTACAAATTAGGTACCTACAATTACAGGTACCTAATTTATAAAACAAAACTACGTAACGTCGTACTGTCCGTCCGTACAATACCGTGTTGCAGTAAAACGATATCTGTTTATTCTTCATTGATTCCACGCATAACCGGCTGCTCTGATTCCAATAAAAGTTTGCACTTTTTATTAAGGCTGGTTTTTTTTTTTTTACTACATTATAGGCAAGTATTTGATCTCGATCTGACCTGATGGTAAGTGACGATGAGATCTACGATGGAGCATACTTGCCTAGGTAGGACGGCGGCAGTAGATAGAGACGCTACATTCACTAGGCACATGCAGCGCAACTGATCTGACCCGCCATCCATTTCTCCTACGGACGAAGGTGACTCGACCCCGCCATGTGTTCACGTCTATTCGTTTCGTTCAATCTTAGAAACTCAGATGAAAAACTCGAAATCTGATACTCGTGATCTAGATGTATGACTCTTACTAGAACATTGAGGATTCCCGTTCCGTAATTTTTTTCTATTTACTATACAACCTACTACAACGTGCAAGACATATGTTCTTTCCAATGGGCCGTAGTAAGCTCCTTAGCGCTAGAGCTAAGTATTGCCATGCGAAAATGAACTTAAGACGAACAGGGGTAAAGTGCCGGTACCTACATAATCTATACTTATAAGTAAAACAAAGTCGCGTTAGCTACATCATTTATAACTCCAGAACGGTTGGGTCGATTTTTATGACCTTTATTTTTTTAATGTATCTATAATATATTCCTAAGGTAAGGAAAAGGACTAGCAAATGTGAAGGTTTATGAATAATATATATTTTTTATTAATTTTGTGTGAACATAGCTATACCTATAGCAGATCATTCCGAATCCTCGATGTTTCAGTATGTAGGTTCGTACAGCGCATTTGGCTGTGTCCCTATCGCCTGCACCAGGCGTCCTTGCTTTTGTCGGGGGCTGGATACAAGGTGCCCTCTATGTTATACGCAAGGTCTAACTTATCTCATTTTTTTTTGTTATTTATGTTATCCTGTTAAGCTCCATTTAATGCACTCCTTTCCATTGTGTGTGATTGGGAATTATTGTAGAGTTCCGATCATTCGATTTTTAAAAATTCTGTTCTGAATTACCCTTATTTGGATAGTTAGTATACTACCTATAAGTACTGCTTATAAATACCTCGATATAAATGATAGACCGGTATCCCTAAAGCTACGTAATGAATGACCGACTGTCGTCGGTTGCTCAAGAGCTAAGTACGGAGAGCCTTGAACTAATTTCACAAAGTTTTTTCACAATCGTGCTCTTCCTTAAAGATAAATTTATTAGGTCGATACAATTAATAGATTGGCTACTGGGAAGAAAGTCGGACAAATTGATTATTAGTCACGTGCACACTAGCTATATAACGTACCGAACACTTACTGTGCGATATCCATAATTATTAAGACTTGGATATAGAGCGTGAAATAAAGCATTCAGGCAAAACAAGAAGTAAGTAGGTATATAGGGGCGCAACGTATTGGCGGATTCTCAGTCGCTATTGAGACACGCGGACCGTCCGGCCGACTCCCGTGAACAACTCGCGCATCACCTACCAATCGACACAGATAAAGGAATTCCTATGTGATGTTAGTAAACAAAAAGTGTATAAATAAAAAGCGACGCGTGTTCCCCCTGTCAGTCTAGTTGTGAAGTTAAGCTGGCTACCATGTCTCTTCCGGGTGTTTTCATTTTTTCACACTACGTAGAAAGCTTTTGGGTAAGTGTATATTTTTTTATCTCATAATATAGGTTTATTATGTTAGATTATATTCGCGCAACCTTTTAAAATGCTGTGCTTAAATTATAGTAGTTGTGGTTAATCTATTTCATTTTTAATAACGCGCTTCAAGTGTATTGAGCACGTACGTAATTATTTTTTGCACTTATTCATAATATGTGAGTCTGAAATTGGTAAAAGGATTACAATGATCCAGCCAGACTGGATTGAAAATACAATGTATATTATAGTAAACATTTTAAGTACCTATAAAAAACTTAAAAATCAAGTTATTTAAGTATTTTATTTATGTGGCCGGTGTAGTATCCCGGACACAGACATCGAGTTGAAGCATAGTATAAAGTGTAAGAAGTTACTGCTAAGTACAAGTAGAAAATATACATTATTCAGACATTTTTCTTGCGAATTATGAAGCGCTACGCCTGGCTTGCGTGTTTTGGACGAGTTATGCTGGAAGTTAATGTTTAATAGCCGGTTTTTATACATACAAATTACGTGAAAAAATCTTCATTTGTTGTATGTAAAATTTGACCTATTTGCTGTGCATAGAATAAAATGAACACTCTGGAAAGTTAATTGATCGCGGTTCTTTTTATGGCTTGATTCTCGAGCTCGACGACTTTAAATTCAATAATCTCGCACATATAGGTAACACTTCATTGAATAGGTTTAAAAACGCCTGATTCACGTAGGTAAATGTATCTACACACTCCTGCCGGAAACATTATTATCTAAGTTGGTACTCACATTCATATCTCAATACATCCGTAACTTAGGTTACGAGTGAGCTTCATTTAAAGTTCACTAGGTCCTCCGTGCGTTACCTATATGTTTATGATTTGTGTCGATTACAGGATTTTAGCATTTAAATTGCGAGCTACTAACCTATGTAGGTCCCTAGATATCAGGTTAAATCCATATCAGGAATAATCATATCTTACTATCTAAGGTAAGCCGAGTACTTACCTATTTAACTACAAAGGTACCTGAATTAGGTTATAAATTGAACTGCCTAGTTCAGCCTATTACCTACCTACCTAGTTAGAATACTTACCGTAGAAATATGGGAAATAATAACAATTTAATTTAACAATATATATATATCTATAAATAGGTACACAGTGAATTTTCAAGTAAGCTTGGATGGCCAAATCCAAAACTAAATGAAATAGTGAGAAATACTTAAAATGACTCTCGACTCGAGACCGTTTTGATGAAAACTAAAATTGCATTATTTGCTTTCAAAAAATAAATTTCCGAGGTAGTAATTGAACCCGTTGATTTTGAAAAATTAAAATACGTACTGTATTATTGCACCATCCGATAATGTCGCTAATAATGATAAAATTCTGGGAAGTCGTGTTATACGACAAACTAAAAAAATGATTTTTTTAAATGATTAATATTTTCATACATAAACCGTACGTACAGTAACCGTTCAAATTGTTCAGACCGTACCGTACCCACCTACACTCAGCATCACTACGACTCGTTCTAATTTCTTGTTAGGTTTCTTTTCGCGGTTACGCCATAATCAAAGACGACCGAAAATAATTTCTTGTAACCAAAGGGGGCGGCAATTTGAACAAATTATTAGTAATCTTATCAATTATTCAAAATGAATACGTGGCGATAATGACAACGATGGCGTGAATCCCAAAATTAATTTGTTTAGGAATATTTAATATTTACATACTAACCCCCCAATTTCTGGACGATCTATAACTTTGTTAAACGTTATATAGAACGGTGAATAACAATTTTGCTTTGCGCAGTACTATGACGTTTGATAAAGTTACATAAGCATGTAAATTCGGGGGTAATTATATATGTCCATGTCTCTCACAAGAGTGAAGAGCTGCTTTTCAGGGCCTCAAGTCTACTAACACAATCGATTCATAATCGAACAGCAACTTCATAGTAACTGTCACTTTTGACAGATATTGTATGGGACATCTGTCAAAAGTGACAGTAACTATACGGTTGCTGTTGGATTATGAATCGATTGTGTTAGTAGACTTGGGGCCCAGAAATAGAGTAACTATAAGCTCAGAAGAAACGTAGCTAATGAACGACTAAAGCATACAATAGTGTGTCTGTGCGCTTAACTTATTTTGATGAGCTATGATGGTTTACCTTCATTGCAGCTTGTAAGCAATTGGTTTTCCTCACGACCACCACAAATTACCTTCAATATGCGAAGTAGGCGACACTTCCGTATGCGTGATTACCAATAAAAATATATCGATGTTTGCCTCCAACTTTGCAATGGAGGGATTGATATTTTTTTTCCAACTCCTATTTTCCTTTCGATTAATTTAGTTGTTTCGTAACGCTTTAAAAAAATCAAGTCTTATTTTTATTCCATCATCTTTCTATCTACTCCCGATCCCGCCAAAAAAAAATCTTCAAAAAAAATAATATTACATCTGTTATGAGGTTGGTCCTCATAACAGTTATGATTTTAGCCTCGACGTCTTTGTTGGTCACCGCTGTGGATCCTGGCTTACAGGAGTAACAGTGGTTAAAGACCGGGCCGGGCCAAACGCCAAGTAAACAATGTCCTCTCACTCATGTAAACTGGATTTCCAACTAGTGGTTTGGTCCAATTTTATAAATTATTAACCTTCGATACCATGTTTTACATAATAATAAATAATATCGCGAGACGAACACACCAACGACATGGACCCACACTAAGCAACGCTTGTATTATGGGTACCGTACAATGGTCTGCGGGCGAACTCAGTATAAAATACTTATATATATTTTAATCATCCATGATTTGGGTACAAACCGGGACCATTGGCGTAGAAAGCAGGGTCACCAGCTGCACTAATCAGGTCGTCAACATAGATATATGCATACTTTAAAGTACTTATTAACATATATAGTAGACTATATTTTAAAAGTATACTGCCCTGCTTCATTTCAATTGTCAAAGCAGCTTCGGTTGCGTCTTCGGCAGTGCGTGCAGTGCGTGAGGCTACTTGACCGCGACGTTGCATATTCACTATACTGCTCCTTTACCAACAGCAATATATTAATATTCAATCGGTCGCTAACTCCTGCCTCAGATTCAAGGTTGATTTTTTGCACAGCACTAATTAAGAATAATTGCGACGTTTTAAGCGATATTGCTCGTTTGTGCTAACATTGGAAAACGATTTTATTTTTAAGTACCTATTTCAAAACATTGATCGCGTACTACGACGCGTAGACTAGTTTATTAAGCTTAGATTATTCGCGTGCCAATACTTTTTGTTTTAATGTGCGTACATACTTAACTTATCTACTTACTGCAAAATTAGAGACACGTGTCGGTCAGTTTTTTATGTATTCCATAATGTGCGTAACACTAATGTACCTAATCGTTATTATGAATTAGTTTCGCACTCGATAAATGTATTATGTTATGTGTAATGTAAACATTTAAAAATATTTAAAACTCGAGTGTTGTGTAGTCATAATAATATCGCGTGTCAATGGACGAAGCTTAAAACTCGACCGGATCTTAATCAGCGAAATTGTTGGTCTCACATTTCTCCAATTCACGTTTGTTTTTAAAAGGTCTTCTGATACTTACCTCCTTTAAAGATTGGCCAACTATTATACTTATTTTGTTAAATTCAAAGCAAGGTTTACATTTCTATTAATAAAGCAGCAATTTAATGTACCCGTAATAAATCTCATCGATCGGTCGCGGTTCCTTTTTATTCGGCCATAAAACCACCTTCATCGTCGAGCTTGTGATTTAGATATACATTTTCTAAATTTGCATCATGGTTTTAGCGTCGAAGGCAATCCACAACAGGTTTGTTCGCTAAAACAACCCCATTAGTATGATAATGGATTGACGCACCGGGTCGTAAACCATCTGCGGCACACAATTTTGTACCGCACTGATGACGAGCTCGCCAGCGATCTACTGTTTGCCTTGAACCTCGCACGAGGACACGTTTTTATCGTTCAATTAAATGTATTGTAATTTAATTGTTTCGTGTGTTGATTAGAACAAAAACTTTATTGGACAAAAACGATACATCGAATCTCTGAGTAAGAACTTATTTACTGGGTAGGCCTACGCAATGATGGTGCCATGCGCACTCTATAAAAATAAAATAAGAACTGGTACGCAACCTACCTACTTACGGCCTTTTAATTGTCTGAAAGTATTGGTCATCGATATCTTTGATCAATTCAAATAAAATATCTGATTTATCACTTTGATTTACTCCTTAGAATCTTATACTTATGTCTTTTTTCCTGTCGGGTTAGGGTTGTTGCTCTAATGATGATTATGTTCAAATAAGTATGAGAGTTTAATTTTATGTATTCAAGTAAGTTTGATTTTCTACTAAATTAATTAGCGAAAAGAGTAAATACGATTGAGCGTTTACGAAATAGAATAATGTTGTTTGCAAAAATATTGATGGTCGACCTATAAAGGTTATAAACCCTGCATTGCATCTAAGGCCCTTAGAGATAGGAGATTCAGTTAAGGGCGTGAGAGGGTTTGTGTACTTACAATAAGCATAAAGAGGTACGTGTTCTTTTTTTGCCATCATCTTGCTAGCATCAGCTACAATGGGTGCCTCTGAATACGTAGGTAGTTTAACACGTCAAAGCAGGTTATAAAAAACTGCGCATATTTTATTAACACGCCAATTGTGACCATCGTCTAAATTTGATTGTTCCTTTCTACTTACGCGACGTTTAACGAATACTCTTATGCTGATACCTATTCACAAAATGTAGAGCATCGAACGGCATATTGCAAGGTTACAAGCGTGAATATGTGCAGCATAAGCGAAATTCGATAGGGCGGCCGATGGTCAAAAATTCTTGTTTTTCAATATCAAGTCTCAGTCTGGAAGTCGTGCGGAGGGAAGCAGACGTATGTATAGTGTTATAGTGACACATATCCGATGCGGCGAGACGACGGGACCGGTCGGCCTTCGTGGGGCAAAACGAACATCGCGCCGCCCGCGCCCTCGGCCGCCTGTCTGTAGGGACGCGGACTATAGGTACTACCGAACCTACAATCTCCAACTATACTTGAACTGAAAAGTTTCTAACCTCTGTGACGTGATTGACATTTCATTCAACTTGTCTGAAATCGTCTTGAGAAAGTCGTGTCACCTTTGAGGTGATACCGATATGAAAACTGCACGTAGGTACATTAATGTCAACAAGTGATTGTTTCGTAAGTACAGATATAAAAACTAGGTAGGTCCCTTAAGACCCGTAATCATGAGTGGAACAGCCTGAATAACCTTATAAAGACTAAACGAGGCTTACATAAAACTTTAACTTCCTCTCCTCAATGCGTACATTATTATTACTTAATTATTTTTATTGTCTTATCGAAGGTAGGTAAGCTATATAAAGATTTTTCGTTATTTAGTACTTCCTGAAGCACTTATTAAGTAAGTAGTGTAACCTTTGTTGTAATTATGTTTACAAGTCAGTTCCTTATTGTTCGTTGACGGGGCTTTTCAGGTGCCGTACCTATGATTTTTTTCATATTTCGCAAGTTTTTACATTTTTAATTCTTCTAGACTACATTTTTGGTGGTTTAATGCAAAAAATGGTTAATACAAATCTCTTGGGTACCTGATTTAATGTAAAGATATTAGAAGTAGTTTTTATTACTAATAGCATTAAACTTGATATTACTTTTAGCCTCCATAATATTCGTAGACATTTTAATTAATTAACATTGGCTCCCAAAGTATTGCTTAGGAGAAAAGTGACTTGTAAAGGCATTGTATTATCGTTAACGCACTAATCTATTAGGCTGCGTGGTAGGCTGTTTTTTTAAATATCTAATGGCCAATAAGAAACCCTCAATAACTATTGTTGATAAAAAAATACTTGCACACTTGAAAATAACGTTATCTTTTATTCAATTTTACTGTTGTTGACTGACTTTTAACCTTTTGAAAATAAACAAGATATAAATGCTCACCCAATCAGGCAAAAAAGTAAAAGTATTAACATATTCGCCTTTTTGTTTATATAGTATAGGTATTTTTTAGATACTATCCAAGTACTACGCTGTTTAAGATAATAAGAAAACTTATTGAAAAGCTAACGCTTCATCAATTTCATTCGTCTCGTCGAACCATGGATAGTAGAGTCCCATGAATATTTATAAATGTCAGTATATTTGTTCAGCTCATACTCAACCCGCCCTAAACAGTATGTAATTTTTAATTTGCTTACAAAGTCTTCTGTATTTTTATAAGCATGGCTTTTGAAAACGGTGTCCATAAAATAATACTTTGATATACCTAAGTATTTTAAATTGATACTTGTTATCGTGCACTGTTCTTCAATATACCACAAACATTACAGAAAAGCTTCTTACGACTAGCTAATTGACTACCACCTTTGACTATTTTACGAAGGTATATATATAAGGGTGCAATGTCTTCAAGTTCGTGATGAAAAGGGTTGAGAATTAAATAAAGTTCCAATAATAAGCGACGCTGAACCGCGTGAACCGGCCTCAATAAACGCGGAAGAGTCGCGGCGATGCGCCGGAGACGGTCCACAACAGCTCATCATGCTATACTTAATTAATGTTTGCGTGACAGACATCTATGACACAGTCTATTCACATTTAACATCTGTTAAACACTTTGATACTCAAACTAAGGTTAAATACCAATGGCATATTGATTACTGACTCATGAACGACGGTTTATGTTTGTGATAATTGAAAGAAAGTGGGCAGTTAAAATTCCTAGACGGGTTCGTAATACAGTAGCTTACTCATAAAACTAATAAAGATCTTCAGCGTTTTTGTTTCCTGCGAATACTACAATTATCTCTAATCAGAAAATTTTGAGATATTCGTGTTCATGGGACACGGGATTGATTATCTATACATATAAATAAAATTGGAGTGTCTGTTTGTAATATTAAAATAACCGCTTTTTACTAAGTGCATTTGGATGTATACACGTTACCTATACCGAAACAATTTTTTTTACAATTTTTGTCTGTCTGTCTGTCTGTCTGTCTGTCTGTCCGTCTGTCTGTCTGTCTATCTGTCTGTCTGTCTGTTTGTTCCGGCTAATCTCTGAAATGGCTGGACCGATTTTGACGGGACTTTCACTGGCAGATAGCTGATGTAACAAGGAGTAACTTAGGCTACTTTTAGTTTAGAAAAAAAATAGGATCTCACGAAAAAAAAAATACCGATGTTGCAGCGCAGCGCCTGATTAGGTTTGATAGCAACCTGCAATGCGTCCCGCGGGCTCAGAATGGGCGAGCAGGCTGTTGTTAACGGTTGTCTTTGTTAAATACCACGCGGACGAAGTCGCGGGCAACAGCTAGTTAATAAATATATCGCATCGAGTTTTACTTCTTATAGGTAGTAACATGTATGTTCGTATCGTGAAAGCGTAACACTAGAAAAATAAACAAGTCAATTCAAGTAGGTAGGTACCCATGATACGTAATTCGGACCAAGAATATATCATTTTTTTTATTTATACGCATAATATTATCGTCTGTAGGCAACTCTATCTATCATTCTTAATTCATTGACCTTATAACGGATACTGCTTCATTGATGTCGAACTAAAATTATAAAGATATCGATTAGCATAGGTATATATTAACAAACAACTTCATTCATGTTTTGTGTTTCATATTAACTGTCATAAAAAAACGCTGCTACATGTGGTGACTTGTTACTTAAATATATTTTGTTTCACAAAGTCGACTGTGTTTTCTTTTGTAAGTACCCACATAAATAAATTGTACAAAAAATACTATAAGCGAATTGAGAACCTTCTCCTTTCTGAAGTCGGTTAAAAATACCGCCAGTCGGCTATAGGCCTTATAAGCATTTCTTTTTTTTATTTTAAAAAACGTACACTATAAAGTATACGGTTATCTAACGAATAATCTCGCACTTAACGTGCTGAACTCTAAACCCTACAACCAATAGACAGCTATGGTACGAAAAGAACATATCTGTGGTCTTCTGGCGAGGATTTGTCTACTTACGTATACCTTCTACCTCTATAATTATGCTGATTCCATTTACGGTATTTTCATGTTGAAATCCTCTCGCTACTGAGTCCTTTTTATTTAGTTTTAACATGTTTAAACTTGTTTAGATCGTTTACAAATATGGAGGAAGAACCTTCAATTTTCTTACCTGCGATACCTGAGCACCTAATTAGGTTTTACACAGACTGCCAGACATTAACTCATTCACAAAAAGAAGTCATTCAATTCTATTTGCCAGTTGCTACCCCAGTCAGTAGACAAGAATTGTTAGTCATAGGTAACGAGATAGACTTTTGAGTCTTTATGTAGTCGATTCTCTTAGATCTTATACATTCTTATCAAATAACCTGAGTTAGACGATTTGATATACCTAAGTACCCACTTGCATCTGTGTTAAATGAATCTTGAAAACAAATAGGTTTAACCACGAGTTACTAAGTTGTTATTTTTTATTACTAATTGATAATGCGGCTATGTACTTATGTAAAGATAAGTACACCGCAAGGTACCCAGCGAGGGCATTGCCTGAAAAAAAAAACAGCGCGATTCTTATCCAATGTCATAAGTGCTGTACATAAATGTTCGTTACATTATACAATTTATAAATATCTTACAAAAGTGTCCATTCATCGTAACAAGACGAGAGGATATTTTTAATAACTTAACTAAGTATATTAATGGGTGTATTAAGCATTTATTATTATTTCGTTTAAGGGCCTTTGCACACCGCATTATTTAAACGCGCTGTCGACGCGCGTTTTGTATCGATACAAACGCGATACGCACGCGAGTCAGAGCAAACAAACTGCTATGTGGAGTAAAACGCGCGATCCTGAAACGCGCGTTTCAAAAACGTGGTGTGAAAGGCCCTAAGAGCACTAATCCTAATGACGTGGGCATCATTGGGATTAGCATAAGAAGGATAAAATAAAATATACCAAGTACTCTTATATTTATAGAAGAGATGCTATCAAAATATAAGACGGTATAATGTATTGTAGGCGATTGTTTACGTAAACACTGAATCAATAACTTGCTGCGCATTTTGTTTGCATCGTATCAACCGACGGCCGATCAATGCTAATTGTATGAAGTTGTCTATGAACGAAATTCTAATCATAAACGTGGTACTTTAATTCTTCTAGTACCTCGGTAGATACATATGTTGTATCCAGTCTGTTAATTAATTAATAAATCCATGGTCACAATATATAAACTACAAAACAATAGGTAGGTAGAGATTATAGGAGAGAGAGAGAGAGAGAGAGAGAGAGAGTCATGACGATATATGTAGAGACAGTAGGTAGTGATAAGTAAACATATAAAAGCCTTACAGAATCTAATAACAATAAACTATATATTGAATATACAAATCTGTAGGTAAATAAAAAACCGTCTTCGGCAAAATTATTTTTAAAGGAACCTCTTTCTTACCCTTTGTTTCATCGAATATGAATGCTTATAATATTTACAAGCTCATAATACGCAAACGAACAACGTATTACTTAGGTAGTTAGGTATATTTCTGACATTGAACAACTAAATAACAAATGAAGCAAGTGATACACAGCTACAAATTTTACGAGGTTTTTGACCTAGTCAGCTTCATTGTTGAAAAAGAGAAACGAAATAGATAAATATGGCCATAAAGATACAGTATCGAAAATTCGGTCCTCCACGATAACCTTATGTATTTTAGGGAATGTTTAGAAAATAAACGTGGAAGGTTATTGAACAATTCTTACACACTTTAAATTCAAGATGATTTTTGTTAACTAATTACCTACTTACCTAATTAAAAAAAAAAAATGCGTAATGTAGGAATTAATAGACGTACGTGCATTATTGAGTGGTTTAAATTTACACATTTATAGGTATATTCTTATACGTAGGTATTGATGTGAATCGTAAATGTTTCTGGTTCTAGGACCACGAATTTATATTTTTTCATGTATGCTAAACAAAACTGTGCGAAAAATATTAAAGTACCCAATCAAGCCTATAGTAGTATTGAGTATACAGGTATGTATATATACATCCTAACAAGTAATTTCTAGAATAAGATATTTCAAAACCGATGTTTTTGAACTTCAGATAACTTGTCTGATAGATATTTGTTTAGCAACAAACTTACCTTCATACGTAGTAGCCACCTATTGACTAGTTTCGATATAAATATCAAATAGATAAGACTATAAAGAATTGATTATGGTTTACAGTAATATTGTTCAGTGACAAAGTCTGCCGCCCTTGAAAGATCATTTACCGAATGTAGAGCATTCAATGATGGCACAGAGATAATAGGAACAAGGATTGCAGTGTTTATTTGTTTGATTAGGTACCTACCTACATTTTATCTTATCTCGTCTCCCTGTACTACGCATAGCCAATATGATGGCGCCTCTTTGTTGAAACTAAAATGTCCTTCAACTTAGATTAAGTTCAGTGTTGCTAACTCTCTAGCGAAAACGCGCATAGTTGACTAAAATAAAAACGACGTTTTTGAAAATAACGCGCTAGATTAGATTGTGACAGCTGATGTGTAAGTTAAGTGTACGTAACTTTGTAATTATTGTATGTGGTAAAATAGTTAAGAGTTATATCTAGATTAAGAGTTTGATAAATAAAACGTGTGAGTCGAGAGCGCGTTGAGTTTCATATAATTTTTGAATTCTTTGTACGTAATTATTGAGTACTTAATTGAATGTGCGGTCTCTTTCGTACATTTAATAAAGTAGCGGACTATGTTTGTCTGATTCGAAGCTAGAATGGGCCATACATATGACCATACAAATGCTGATATCTCAGGCCAAAATGCTACCTTTCTAGTACCCAAACGCTATGGTGGCAGCACTGATAAGTTCCACATCGCTTCGAAGCTACCTACGAAATAAGTAGATATCTACAAAAAAAACTAATTTGTAATTCAAATGGTGTTTAGTGTATGCTTCAGTAAATCTATTAAAATCGAAGGTAACGCGAACATATTTTGTCCGGGTTGAGTACTCGTATAAAGCTACTTAGTTCCTCGTTGTTCTGTCTGTATATTCACATAGGGTAGGTATAACCAACCCTACCTAGGCACTGGGCTTAAGCAAATTATGTTTCAATGTTGGGTCTGTAAAATAATCAATTTATAAATATGTAAAAAAAAAACATTATTTAGGAAAGCTCACTTCGATTTACATCCTCGTGTCAATAATCAAGCATCGTGTGCGCCACAAAGTTAATAAGTTAATTAAGTTCATAGAAGAAGGGTTTCCCGTTCCGGTAGCTACTGCAATTACTCATGCGCTAGCTGTTAGTAGTCCTACTTTCTGCATAACATCCTAGTCTATTGAACAAACAGTTGGTAGGTACTTGAAAACAACAGCCTGTGGATTGCTCCTCTGACATTTGAGTGCATATACATTTTTGATCCACTTACGAGTTAAGAATGTAATCATCGTCTTTTAGTGGAAATGGGAGGAACTAGTCAGGCCTGGCGTAGCTGGTCGCTGTGCTGTTATCGTCAGGGTCTTGTATATAATATGTAACAACAATTGTGTAAAATATTTTAACAGGGTTAACATTAGGTTAGAAAGATAACATTCCAAAAGAAATAAATTAAATTATTAGACATTTAAAAAGTTACAACTTGTACTGAGCGCACGGCCAAACGATTGCCTTGTTTATAAAATCTCAAACATCATTTACGCAATTATTTTATATATCTATGGGATCCGTACTACTTACTCAGTTATCGGTTAAGATATTTTGCACAATTTTTTGTTAAAGCTTATATATAACATGCTCCGAAAACTCTTATAGTGCGTTTCAGAACTTTATGGAGAATCATCAGCGCTATCTGTGTATCTTGTACCGAGGTTGAAGGGTCGCTACAATCGAATTTATATCTAATTGTGTTCCCTATTTTTTACACAATAATTGCGTAAAACCCCATATTAGTTATTGCCAAATATATCTATCCATTGTCAGTTACTGTACAACCGCAGACAATAATGGTAGTTTTACTTTACTGCCATTAGCGGATTGTTTTGACGTCAAATTTAAAACAATAGTCTCTATTTCTACGAATTTCGTGGACAATACTATAGATTACTATAGATACTATAGATTACTATAGATTTTTTGATTGGGTATATATAACATTTGTTAGACTTACCTCCATGCTGAATTCAACGTTTAGATAGACCAATTAGACCATGGTTACTAGAACAGTGTGGTGCCTATAACAAAGGGTACCTCTTTCGAATGCAACACGGATCGCTATGACCTAGGCGCGCCCTAACCTACATAACTAATGTACTAGATGTACAACTATCCAGTTCTACTCTAGTGGGTCAGAGGAGTTAGGCACTATATTGTTTCTAGGTTATTCAATAATGGCTCAGTATTTTTGCTTTTACAATGGATAGTACAGAGAAATTACAAATCAATTCAATTTTTAGGTGAAATGGCTCCAACATTTTTTGGCTATTTTGCCAGTGTCAACGTGTATAAGGAAAAACGTTTATTATTTTTAGAATAAGAAATAATATAACTGACTGGTTCTAGTTACCGAATTACTTTTTTACGTATTACGAGACATTTAGTCTACAGTCTAATTGTCATTTTGTTTACTTGTCTATACCAATATTAAAAAGAGGCAAAGCTTGTTACATTGCTAGTAATCGTTGGAAATAGTGATCCGATTCTAAAAAATATTTCAATAATAGAAGGCCATATTATCGCTGAGTGCTACTCTTATAGGCAGTTTCATAGAAGTACAGCGGCGGAGTTACTAAAATATTTACGTAGGTACCTACTTAGAAAAACATCATAAATAATGAACTAAGCACTTTCGACCTTCTCTGCCAGTGTTATATATTCATATCGCTCGCGCGTAGCGACGGAAAAACCTCCCCTTCAATTACATTCAACTTCCAATTATGAAAGCGTTTACTTGTAAAACAAGCATATTCTCGAGTGTTGAACGTAACCTCGCTAAAAATAACTTCTTTTTAAATTAAAGTTTTACATGACAACGCGCGAGGCACAGTAAAACGTGGCTATCTCGTTTATTACGAGTGTCGCCGGTCGTTCAAATGATTAGTGAATATCTTAATTTATCGATGCTAGCCATGAACTGACAAACCTTACAATAATTACTGCATTTAAATACGTACGGCGGATAAGAATGGCTTTCAACATGAATGTACTTAGGTACATTGTACACCTCTTTTCGTCGATATGTACCACATTTGTTGATTCTGTGTCTCTATTTATCGAGAGTACGTATGTACAAGTCACTAATCTGGTTTGAGCGAGTTTTAATTTACTTGTGATATTGCTCGATTACTTTATATTATTTCCTGTATTGTGAAAATCGTGTTGCCTTCTATTAAGAAGTTAACAATTGAGTATCTTGCCGCCTCTTCTCAGTAGAACTATGGTTTTGTGGTAGATTATAACTGTCCGTAAGTGATTTTTTGGCCTGCTCAAAAAGAAATGAATAATAAAAAGATATAGTATTAAACATATTAAAGTGTTACTTAATAAGCTAAATATACATTTGCTTATCGCATCTAATTGTAGCCAAAAATATATTTACTTATCACTTACATAAATCCTGTTGTAAGATGTTTTTAATGAGATTACAACATTGCAAGACAACATTCATTGACGTTTCGGAGCAGGTTTGCGAAAGTTGAAATCCCGTTAAACTCCTACCAGTCAAGATTGCCTGTGAAATGTGGGTTCCGTTAAAATGGTTATAAAAACTCGCACCGCTCGCCTATACTTTGAGTAGGTAATAATTTCTCACATATTGAGCTGACACAGTGCAGTTAGGTACTAAGGTGGTCGGTCGTTGACGCCGCCGCGCCGCCTGTGGCCGCGTGTACTATTACGCAACGAGAGACAGTTACGCAAAGCCAATGTCAAGAGCGAGCGCTGCGTCAAAGATTCCAATCGTCGGCATCGCCTGCGCGCGCGCAGCTCTTTCGCGCCAACGGTCATCGACCGCGATACTGACGAAACTTCTTAAATCCAAACTTGAACCTGAATAAAGATTGCCAAGGGCCGATATTGGCAATAAGACAGATAAAGATGCGAGCCGTATGCACATTCAATTCGGTCGATACACTTTGTAGGTAGGTACCTAATCAGAATTGTCTTTCTAAGGATTCCTTTTCTGTCTGGAACATTTTCAAGGTCTCCGCATGTATACAAAGAATGCTTATAAATTACGTAGCTATAGTGCCGATCACTTGCAGCTTGTGGACTGCCTACGTATAGCCTCGCGAGGCTTCCTCTGCTCGTACGAGACAAACGCCTGCACAGCCTCGCTCGAGCGTTGCTATGTGCCTCACAGTCAGCGCAACTGGTAATGTTAACTTTTCGTAACTCTGAAATAAATTAATATGCCACAAGACCAGTGTATCGGCAGCAATCGGAACTATGTTCCAGCTGTGCTATAGCAATACAATGTGGCTTATCTTAGCGGACCAGCGGCTTAATGTTATGAGTATCTACATAAACTAGTGAAGGCCAAATTTTTTCTTCGATGTCACTTATCTTATTAATCAAATATCAGGCTGTACGTTATAATATATACACATCCTTCCACTAACTAAATCGTATCTTGTAGGCGATTAATAAATATATCTCGTCTTGCAGATCACAGTAATGGATGTACATTCTCAGTTTAGTCACGTTTGCATGAAACGATATAGCTGTGAATTATGTGAATAATAAAGTTTATGGTTGTTAATATTGTATAGTATTTATTATAAGACGTAACAATTTTTTAAAATAATACTGTAGTCAAGGCCGTAGGCGGGGGGAGGGTTTTGGGGATTCAAGCCCCGTCGAAATGGCTTAGCCGACCCACGGCTTTATGCATAAGCAGGTGGGCAGTATTTAAGAACCTAAAAACTACCCACCTATCTACTTATGGTAATAAAATATTTTCGACTCTTTGTTCGGACGTGATACGATAATGGATTCAACGTTTTTAGGCACGAGTGAAATATACTAGCAGTACTTAGTACTATACTTACTTTTAAAATAGTTGTCAACTTACAATTCGAGCAGTGGAAGTCTTGCGGCTCATGGATGGAATTGGTGTACGACCTCATGATTTAAAAGCATCCTTATATAGCAGAGGATTTAGATAAGTATGTAAAGTAGGTACCTTCGCTTTTAACCTTGACTGACACGATATTTTTTTATTGTAGACCACGCCCGCACCTCTCGTGGATTCGTCATATGTACCAACGCTGGTGCTAGCAGTGACGCTGGTGGTGGTGGCGGCCACCGCGCTGGTGGCGCGCACAGCTGATGGCAGGCAGCAGGTGCGCCTGCCGGGCCCACAGCCACTGCCGTTTCTTGGCACTAGGTGGCTCTTTTGGAGTAGATACAAGATGAATAAGTTACACGAAGCATACGAAGGTGGGTGTCGTATTATTTTTAATGCAAGGTTACAATTACATTGGCAGTCCCATAGTCTTCAAGGTTAAACTAACTATTGAATTTATATAAATTAACAATGTGATTACAATGGCACTGCAAAGCACATTTCATCTAAATCAAGCATTGTGATTCGATTATGTAACTTCTATGAACTATACTGTCCAAATCTGCGGCTTATCAACTAGGTATTATTTTGGTGCTACCTGGCGGTACCTAAATCATGCATATTTGTGGATTTACTCCCAAATTCATTTAAATTATTAATCCATATCACGGCAGTAGACGGTATCGGAAGGGTCACGAGCCCTCTACCGTGGGATCGTGATCCTGTGATCAAAATAGTGATTTCAATATCTTGTTCCGGATCGATGATATAAATGGCGCCGATAGCTATTAATAAAATATAACATGGATTTAGAAATACTTACCAAGTACTGTAAGTAATACTTAAGACGAAGACAACAATATAAATTACATCAATCAATCAATAGATTGGTCTGTAATGTCGTAAATCGAGAGTAAATACTTGATATCATGTTGTTGTTGTATAAGCTAGGCAAATAGTCTTCTAGTATAGGGTTACTTTAAACTTCAACTATATAAGTTGAAGTTTAAAGTAACCCTATAATCATGGGATATTCCTTTTGAAGAACCAATTGCCACACTTGATAGTAACCCTGCTTTCTGTACTGTTCTTCCCGGATTCAAATTCTGGTTGACTCAAACTTTGTGTGAAGCACGATTGTTTGTACGTACCCGAGTCTCGTACGTTTAATATATATTTAAGTAATTATATACTGGGATCGCGCCCAGTCTGTTGTACGGTACCTTCTCATAATACAAGCGTTGCTTAGTTTGGGACTGTGCAGTGGGAGTGTTTGTCTGGCGATATGATTAATATTACCTAACTAAACGATCTAAATACAGATTATCAAGCAAACGACGGAAAGTTTCTAGTTGCGGTACATAACTGTTATACGATTAGTGGAAAAATTGCGCACAACTACACGAATTGCAGTACTTAATATTAGTATTGTAACAATAAAATGTTTAGGGCTTATAGTGGGAAACTTTGGTGCCATGATTACACACATACATCTTCATTTGTACCGTTCCAGATAAGCAGGAATACCTAGTTCTTACTGTAACATAATGTTCGACAATCTAGTCAATGGTCACAATGAGAGATTTGCACGCAGACATGTTCAGGCGGTACGGGCCCGTTTTCGTGGAGGTAACGCCAGGTGGCGCAGCGGTGGTGTCCATAGCGGAGCGCTCCGCCCTCGAGGCCGTGCTCCGGACCCCGGCGAAGAGACCTTACCGCCCACCCACTGAGATCGTGCAAGTCTACCGACGGAGCAGAACCGACAGATACGCGTCCACCGGACTCGTCAATGAGTAAGTCAATCTTATTATCTGTTTTTGTATTCTAGTCGATATTTTGTCCTTTCCGAATTTACTGTTTTGCCAACTGTCCTCTGTGACCGAACTACTGGGAGTACCTTAGGTTTTGTCACCTACGGTTACCAAAGGTTTTGTCAATTCATGTCGAGGGACTTGTCAGACTTTTAAGGCTTCTCCGTTCCCCCGAAACACGTAAAATAAGAAGGAATTCGTAAAAAAATTGAAAATTCAATATCAATAACTTTTCTCTCTAATCCGAACCCGATATGAAATTAGTTTTCCAACCCCAACATATGATTCATCATCTTTGCTGTGTAGGTAAATAAAAAAATAATTCCAACGCAGGTTCAAACGCAATTACGATGATCAATACCAATTTTAAGGTAGGTAGGTACCTTAACGACCCAATACACACACCTAAATACGTATACCGAGGGTGGGCACACGTAGGTGCATCTTTCCGAAAATAAGACGCCCAGCCCGGGATGTAGGTTGGCGAATTCATATTTTAAAGTCTGTCAACCCGCGTCATATCAATCTCGTCAGTCATGTCACCTCATACATAATGTTTTCCTTATTGCTTTGTAAGATGTTAATTGAAATTCAAATAGAAAACATCTCATGACTTTTGAAATACCAAGAAGCGGAAGTACGATTGGGAACAAAGGAGAAACAAACTCTTTCAAACCGGTTGTGACGCAAGTGTTCCACCAACTTGATTTGAAACCATTTCATTGATTGTACTTATTCCTGTACCTTTTATATGGATAGATAGATAACTTTTTATTGTTCCACCATTTAAAATAATTACAAAATTACACGTATTTAACTTACATGGGGAGTGTTACAATAGGCGGCCTTATCACTATCACCAACCTTTGGATGGAAAGGTAGAAATGGTTACGTCAGGGGTGTACTTAATAATAGATACTTACAAATACTTTCAAGATTTACATACAAGATACATATCTCATATAAAGTGTAACAAAAAATAGTGTAAAATATTTTAACAGATGAATCAGTAAGTTAAGTAATTTATTTAGATAACAATTAGAACGAAAATAAGTAAGTTATATGGATCACGTTGATTTATAAAATTATTGTGTAAATGATCTTTGACTTTTTTAACCCTTAGTAGCCCGATTTACGAAAGTGATTTATCTATACATATAAATAAAATTGGAGTGTCTGTTTGTAATATTAAAATAACCGCTTTTTACTAAGTGCATTTGGATGTATACACGTTACCTATACCGAAACAACAATTTTTATAATTTTTGTCTGTCTGTCTGTCTGTCCGTCTGTCTGTCTGTCTGTCTGTCTGTCTGTCTGTCTGTTTGTTCCGGCTAATCTCTGAAATGGCTGGACCGATTTTGACGGGATTTACACTGGCAGATAGCTGATATAACAAGGAGTAACTTAGGCTACTTTTATTTTAGAAAAAAAAATAGGATCTCACGAAAAAAAATTAAAACCAATGTTGCAGCGCAGCGCCTGATTAAGTTTGATAGCAACAACCTGCAGCAATGCGTCCCGCGGGCTCAGAATGGGCGAGCAGGCTGTTGTCAACGGTTGTCTTAAATACCACGCGGACGAAGTCGCGGGCAACAGCTAGTTTTTAATATTACTGTGTTTAATGTTACTGTGTTTAATAATAATGACATTTGGTTTTTTTTTTAATTTCGTTGGAAAGAATATTACACAACAGTAAAATACGGTCAGCCAACCTATAAAAAAAAACTAAAAGTAATGTGAACATTCGGTTTCAAAGATTGGTATCAAAATTGAAACTCTAGGCTATTAAGGGTTAAACAACAAAAACCAGTAGCATTAGGTCATGCGCTCAGTACACGGTGCCATTTTGTAAATGTCTAATAATTTAATTTATTTCTTTGGGAATGTTATGTTTATAACCTACTGTTGTCCCTGTTGAAATAGTTTACACTATTATTGTTACACCTTATGTATAACACTAAGTCGTGTTAGTTACATCGTCTTTACCTCAAGAACGGGTGGGCCGAATTGAATAATCTATGATTTCTTGAAGTTGTCTCAACCCCGAGTAGCATAATGATTAAAAATCATAACCAAAGTGTCCACTAAACTCTTTGAATTAGCCAGGTATCTACTTAGTACATCCCACGCATCAATACTGTTTTGGTAAAATTCTGTTTAAAAAAACATAAGTAGTTGGATAGACTTAATAAAACGGCTAAAAATCCTTGGATTGATAAGTATAAGTATAATTTAGCTTATCTTCAAACAGACATCTTTGCGATGAGTTGATATAGATACTGCCAATCATCTTATATTTCGAGGCAACAGTAATTGACATAGATACCTAGTCAGGCTAGGTTATCAGCTAAGTAACCATTCATTGAGCGCCACGGGTGGTGCGACCAGTGCCATAGCTATATGAACAACAAAGGAGTAGAAGTGTCTCTCGTGTTTATTTTTTCTGAAATTCCGGTGCCCCGCTTCGCTCAAAATAAATCCCTATTTTCTCCGCGCTCACCGCTCAGCCCGCGCACCTCCTGTAGCAGTATATAGGATTATCACATCATTACAAGGGCGTCGCCAAGGGGGGGGGGGGGGGGCAATTGCCTCTAAGCATTCGAAAAAAAAATCTGATGCCAATTCATTTATTGTTCATATCCTCTATCTATTAACTTTGGAATTGAAACAGAAGCCGAATCCGCCATTTTTGCAATATTTGCCTGTCTGTGTGATCGATTTATTGGATAGATTGAGATGTAACCTGGCATGATGATAGCTTATGGCAAGATCCACATCAAGGATATTTCTATGTCAAATAATGTCAGGGTTTACTAGGATAGAAAAAAAAACTAAAGCTCATGTATACGAGTCGAAGTGAATAGCAAGTCGCGGGCTTGCTATTCAAATTAAATTGCTATACATACGGTTGATTATACGAGTACATCTGTACGCAGGCAATAAGTGTAGAAGCTGGAGTCTCGCTTCTGTTGCTCTTTATTCATGCCATAGCAAAGCTGTTAAGATTACCTTCGCGATATTTTGACAAGCCATTAAATTCGCAAGTCACGTATTACTCAAAATACAGAATACAAATGTACTGCGTAGTTCATGGGCATACCATGTTTTTATGACGTTGCATTGTTGCTATTTCCTGTCTACCTTTTAATAGGTGTAGTGGAGTGTATAATATTTACACAGACGATAAGTTTCTTATTGAGGTTTCATCAATAACATTCAATTTGACAATACTTCGCGGGTGTTGGTATTACAATCTAATTTCACGGATAAATTTAGAGTACTGGAGCTATCATACAAAAGGGGCCGCGTATAAAAATAGATATTTAAGAACTCGTTAAAGTTTTTCTCTGTTTGAAACTCAATGATGTCATTTGAAGTTTTAATACGAGCTTACAGTCATAAAGTGCTATATTAGGATTGCTATAAGTAGTAGATCTTATATTAGCTTGGGTGTAGACGCATAATTTAAATTTACCGAATTCGTTGGAGTCCAGTCTATTTCCATTTCGCAACTTATAAATAACATGGTGTACTACTTACCTTATTTAAGTAAGATTGTTAGGATAACTTTGTGATCTCGAAATTCTTTCTTAGAACTACAATTCTTCAACCATAGTAGGCTAAGGGTGGGATGCACCATACATGATTAAATTTGTCTACAGTCAAATTTGTGGTGCACTCTTGCCTAAATATTTGTAGGCCACCTGTTTAGTATAGCAATCCATTGTATAGGTACTATTCACATAATACAAATGATACCTGTTTAGTGATATTTAATTATAGAAGTTTATTCAGAGACCATTTCGCTTGCAGACAAGGCGAGAAATGGCAACATCTCCGTCGACACCTAACCGCTGACCTGACGAGTCCCCACACGATGCAGGGATTCCTGCCCGAGCTGAACAACATCTGCGACGACTTCCTCGTGCTGCTGCAGTCGTGCCGGCGGAGTGACGGCGTTGTTGCCGGCTTTGATCACCTCACAAATCGAATGGGATTAGAATGTAAGTTGTTCTCCACAATATTCACATCATTAAAGGCTATAATCGCTCCGTCTGATATTCATCCACCTTGTGCCTCCGTCAAATTATTTATAGGCAGACGATTTGGAAGCTCGTGGGATAAATAATGGCTATATCTAAATAATAATGTTACGTCAGGCCGCCCCGTTAGCAGTTTCTGATTTTAAGACGGCATATAGCGCTTACATATTTTAGGTGCCAACAAAATATACTTACCTACACGTAATTTGTGTAATTTTGTTGCGTCGTCATCACAACTACCAGATTTTCTCAAATTAAAACATCTTACTTACCTAACAACGCTCTTGAATTAATTATTGTTATAAGTGTGTTCAATTAAATATGTACCTAATTAGATACAAGCGATTATTAACGTACAATGGTAGATACAACGTCGGAGACTGATAGGCTCCGGAATGCCAAACTGCGTTCGGGCATAACTATAAATAGGAATTCAGACCAAGTTATTATAATTGGGACACAAAAGGAAGTCAGTAGGTTGACGGTTTTAAGTAGGTTGAATTTTGCAAGTAGCGTTTATGAGTAAGCTTTGATAAGTTGTTTCCATAGAATCAACGGTCCAATCAGTACCTAACTACTGATAGAACTGATCTAATGGATATTAGTGCATGTAGAGCAATAATTAATTACTTCGATCTTATAAATACCCAATGTCAACGTAATCTATACATATAATTGTCTATACAAATAAATACAATTGGAGGATCTGTTTGTCATATTAAAATAACCGCATTTTACTAATTGCACTTGAATGTATTCACGGTACGTATACCAAAACATTTTTTTTTACAATTTTGGTGTCTGTCTGTCTCTTTGTTTCGGCTAATCTCTTAAATGGCTGGACCGATTTTCACGGCACTTTCACTAGCTAGATAGCTGGTTACTTTTATTTTAGGAAAACTTTTTTGTTAAATACCACGCAGACGAAGTCGCGGGTAACAGCTAGTTAAATATAAATGTTATGTTGTTCGTCGGTACTTAAGCGCATAATTTGAGAACAGCTGAATCGATTTGGATACTTTTTTTAATGTTCGTAATAGTCCAAATAAGGATTTTAGAGAAAGTAAATAGTTGTCTCCAATCGAAACAGGACGCCTGTCGGTCGGCTAGTACTCAAATAATATCATCAGGTACCATAAGTACCTACTAAACATTCGGAGTTACAAACATTTATAGTTCGGACGTTTAATTAGGGATATGGATAAGTTTGCCGACGATAATGTCTGTCGTAAGTCTGGGTAATCGCTACTACTATTTACCACATAAGCATGAGTCAGTCAATGTCTAACGATTTTAGCTCTTATCGACCGTTTATTTTCTTAATATTGGTATCGAGTCGTCTGCAGATTTTGGATTAAAGCCAAATATCATCTTGTCCAACGCATTACGTAACATGCAGTTAACAGTTTAAGGTAACAAAAAATAGATCAAATATATCCACAATATGATCGAAGCTCTATGAAGCCTAGTTATACCCATGTCCTTAAAAATAATATTGTTAGCTTTGTTTACATTGTTGCCGCATCCAGCAGTTCATTTGAAAATGTCAGTGGGTCTCAAATAGATTCATAGAGACACCCGATAACATTGACGAGAAAATGACGTTCAGATAAGAATGTAGGCCAAATGCAGTAGAGAATAGCGTTAGGCGGATACTTACTGGCGCATGCGTGCGTCGGTAGGAATGCAACAATTAACCATTATGAACCCATTATGAAATCGTACACAGCTTACACTGACGTCTGCAACGTTATCGCCTAATGACCGGAAGCTATGCGGTGACTGCAATGTTCTCAAGCTTATGTTTGGTGATATGCTGATAGGGGTGGCCTTATTTTACTTTGGACGCGTGTCTCAATTAATATTATGTTCACCATATATTTACAAAGTCTATGAGATATTTTTATAGTCCAGCATATTCTATAAGATGTGTCCCCATAAAATACGCTTATGCTTATACATTACAAATTATTCTCTTGAGTCTTGATCATAAATTAAGCGGTGTAAAGTTGTCTATGATCGATCTTTTGTTCTGTGCTTCTAAGCGGGTGGAAGAAGCTTTGATAGAGTTATTTTGTCTATGCTTCGCGTGAATAGATATCGTGCGTAACCAATCCATCAGGCAGATATGCTATTGAATATGAAGTACTTGTAGCATACAAATTTATTGTCTAATTTTGAAATTTTACATAAAGCGTGTTGGAGAAAGAATGAGTCGTCTCTTGTTATATAACTCAGACTCATATTGTACCCTAATAATGAGATCATTTTACGAGTCACCGTCTGGTTAAATTACTGTCGTTTAATAGTTGAAAGGCAGATGTAGTTTTATAAAATGATTGTTATACATAATGATTCAGAATAGCATTTGTAATCATTATGTGAAATCAGATTTTCGATAAGTCCATTTAAAAAAATATTTGTTTTAAACAAAATGACAATTGAGATTTTTTGAGAATACCTACCGTTTTTAAATTGCCATATCGAACAAATGCGCTTGAGGAGGGCAGGATCAAAGGTTAGTATACCCTTTATAAATCACTATGTATACGTAAAAACACGGAACAAGTTCTCATATAGATGTCTTGCTGCAAGTTAGAGATAAGTGCAACATTGGCTACCTAGTGGAAACACGTTGGTACCTTTAATTAGAACCAATCCACGCGTACAATTTATAATAATTTATGTACCTATGTATGGAACCTACCATAATTTATAAACGCAAGTTTTGTTCAAGTTAGTACCTATTTCAAAATTTTGACGCTTTTGTCCGTCAGAGGAATTGTGGCTATGCACAACGGCTGATTTCTTCCAACGACCGACATCTATTTCTGGCGAAGTATGTTGCGTGTCTCATCATACCTAGACATAATACCAGCGTTTCTTAGCCTGGGACCGAACAGTTGGAGTCTTCGTCTGAGATTTATTATAATTTTGGATTTTATATCTCTTAATTACAGCGGTATGCGGCTTGATGCTGGGCGCGAGGCTTGGCTTCCTCGAGCGCTGGATGTCGGGCCGCGCCGCCACCCTGGCCGCGGCAGTGAAGACGCACTTCAGAGCCCAAAGGGATTCGTACTACGGCGCGCCGCTGTGGAAGTTCGCACCAACCTCAGTGTACAGGACATTTGCGAAGAGTGAAGAAACTATTCATACGTGAGTGAATTTGTGACTGTTTTAATTAACAGATAACCTTTCGCTTTAACTTGTTACACCAGTAGACATATAGTTATGATGTAGGTACATGTTTATGCTGTGTTGATTGTTAAAAAAACCCCACTATCTACTGCTAGGTACCTATCAGATTTTGGCGCCCGGATCGGCCCAGTGGCTTTGCTTTATGCTGCCCCGAAACGAATTGTGGCAGGGGAAGTCATGGGCTTTAATGTCTATATAAGTATTTGTATAGCTGTTTAATTACTAAGATATATGAAATCCTATAGTTTAGGGCTAAGTCACGAACTCTAGCGAGTTCCTATACATGTACATAGGTACCTACAACACGTCCGGGTTAAGAATGGGATTATCAATTGCAGTTCATCGAGTCTGAACTGTCAGCAAACTACAGCACAGATTGATACATAAATAACTGTAGTAAGATAATAACCCTCCATCTAACGAATCGAAACTTGATGGGTATACTCTCACCAAATATATTATAATACTAACCTTGACCCCCTAATGATTTAAAATAACCTGGAAAACAGATGGCCAATTATACATTTTCAAGAATTTAACATAATGGCACTATGAAATAGATTTTTCTCCACAGGGGGCCGGTTGACTTATAGGCTGGTGCAGATACTTACCGGGCATGGCTGCTTTGGTAAGTATCTGCACCAGATCGCTGGGCGGGAGGCGACCCCCAAGTGCCACGAGTGCGATGCACCCGTGGACACGGCAGGCCACACGCTCCGGGAGTTTGTGGTGTGGGGGTCGCAGAGGCACGACCTCACAAGTGTGGTCGGAGGAGACCTCTCGTTGCGGAGCATAGTTGAGGCTATGCTCCGCGACAGGGGGGCCTGGGAGGCGATGGTCTCCTTCTGCGAAATAGTCATGTCGCAGAAGGAGGCCGCGGAACGGGTCAGGGAGGAGGATGCCCTGGCGGACCCGATCCGCAGAGCGAGGCGGGGGCGAAGAAGGGGGCGATACGCTCGCCTCCTGCCCCCGCCATAAGAGGGTTCAAGCAGTCGGAAGGGGGCCGGGGGGCCCCCGAACCCGAGGTATCCGCCGGGGCGTCACGGTAGTGTGCTCGTAGAGCGATCCCGTGGCGCCCCACAAAAGGCACAGAGGGCGGCGCTGGGTTTTAGTGGGTAGTCTGGACTTCTTCCAGGAGCCCCACATGACCGTCCTTGCTCCCCCGGGCTTGGGCGGTATGCGTAAATGCATTTCCCAGCGAAAACAAAAAAAAAAGGTTTTTCTCCACAGAAACTAGTTTTGACTCGCTTAGGGTCGAATTTCCAGAAATTTCTTTTATAAAATTTGTACGATTATATATAGGTAAGTTAGTTTTATGGGTCCAACAATCGCACTCTCGTATACACTTCAACTTAACGAGCACACGCGGTCTACTAATATGACAGCTTCTAATGAGAACAGACCGGTTGCAAACTAAAACAGTAATAATACAATCAAACACTATTGGCAGGATAGTATCGGAACTGATGGAGGAAGCGAAAAGCCGGAAGCAGGGCTCCGCTAACGATGATGGTATGCGCGAGATTTTCATCAAGATTCTGGAGAACCCCGACCTCGATATGAGGGATAAGAAGGCAGCGATCATCGACTTCATCACCGCTGGCATTGAAACTGTAAGAAAATTATCGTCACCCATCAGCCCTTCCATCGACTAGTTTGCCAATATTACATTGGAAGGGTTTAATAGGGTATTTGACTAACTTCTTCTTCTTTCTTTACGAAATGAAATAAAATGGATATGAATATGGCCTCACCCGCAACTTAGCGGGTATTTTGCCAGTGTCAAGTAATTAATAGCAATATTAAATTCAATAAAACACATTATAAATAAAGTAATGGATGTGACATGAAGAATGAAAATGGCGTCGCATTTGACTATTTTATAACTCTTAAAATGACAGGAGTTAAGAGGGTAGAGCTACTACGACTTAAGACATGCAACGTCACTACTAAAGCAAAGCGCGCATAGAATATAGAAATAGCGCAACCGCGCTCTCAATATTATATTTTTCCAAACTTGAATGAGGTATATACGTACATGATTTACTATAATACTTACATACATATTACATAGTACAATACTGACTAATAAACTATCACCCTAAGGACGCAGGAAATGTACGCTAGAGCAGACTAGGATTCCATCATCGACAATAACTGTTTTTTTTTCGACAGCTAGCAAATAGTCTCGTTTTCCTGCTATACTTGCTAAGCGGTCGTCCGGACTGGCAGCAAAGGATCCGCTCTGAATTGCCATCGTGTAGTACACTCAACTCCGAGGACTTGAGTGCGGCGCCATCTGTTCGAGCGGCCGTTAACGAAGCATTCAGGTTGTTGCCTACTGCGCCGTTCCTAGCGAGGTTGCTGGATGCACCCATGAATATCGCGGGACATAAATTACCTGCCGGGGTGAGTTGATCTCTGTAGTTCGAAATTCGAACTTTGAATATTCCAACAGCGTATTTCTATTAATACGTTGGTGACTAAAAATCAAATACAATTTAAAAAAAATTACCTCTGATAGACGTTAACCAAAATGTGACTGCTGGAGTACAAATAAGGAATATTTTTGTTTTATTTAATGATTACACATTTAATGCTTTAAAGTAGCGCAATTTTTAAATGTCATGTTAGCTCTAGAATACCCTTTCTAAATCATACTCTTTAAATTAAAGTAAACTGGATTGTGTGTACTAATAAATTTTAATAAAAAGTATGGGTATTTTAAAGATTTTTTAAGCATTACGGCTATAGAATTGTATCTACAAATTGCCACAAAACTAGCCCGTCTATGAGCGTCTTAATAGAAGTTGCGTGAGCTGACGTTAGCAATTGCGTGTGTTCAGACATTCGTGCTGGCGCACACGGGCGCGGCGTGCCGGCGCGAGGAGAACTTCTGGCGCGCGCGCGAGTACCTGCCGGAGCGCTGGGCGGCGCCGCGCGAGCCGCACGCCGCGGCGCTGCTGGCGCCCTTCGGCCGCGGCCGCCGCATGTGCCCCGGCAAGCGCTTCGTCGAGCTCGAGCTGCATCTGCTGCTCGCCAAGGTCACTATACTACCGACCAAGTGGTGCAGCTATCGCTACCACTACCAATACTTACGTGGTGAATGACTGAGAGAACTGACGAGTCGCGTTGAGAATTAAAAAAAACTAATTCAAGCAAAAAAAAAAATATTATTCCACTTATATCTCTCACTATAACTAGCGGGAACACTAGTTTTAGAAATTAAATCATAACTGACACCATGACTTTTTAGTTTCCCGCCAAAAAGTCAGAGTCGTTCATGTATTGACATGGCATATTATTATTTCCACAGATAATGCAAAAATGGCGCGTCGAGTTCGACGGCGAGTTGGACATACAGTTCGACTTCCTGCTGGCGCCCAGGTCGCCGGTGTCACTGCGTCTCGTGGACTGGTAGACTTGTACCCACATGGCCTTGTGTGGCTCCTCAATGCATTTATGTTACATATTCGAATTATTACTTTTAATTTGCACATTCAGTGGGATAATTACTACATTGTCATGTATATATGACATTGATCTAGGATACCTACTAGTGACCATATACCAAATGTTTCAAACTATCGTAAACTGTGATTATATAGATAGATAATACGTAGATATTTTTCAATTATATGATTATATTAACATGATGTCCTAGATCTATGTCATAGTTATATGATAATGTTGTATCCCCCTCATTCAGAGGCGACTTCTGAACATTTTGATGACAGTCTGCCATTTTGCTGAAGTGGAGGGTCTAGTTCGGGTTATGACAGCTTACGAAAACCACAATGCATATTCGATTTCGATTATTACGATGTATTTATCGTCAAATTCATAGACAATTACAATCCAATGGCAAAACAATTTAATTAAATAGGTATAATAGACAAGAAAGTACGTATCATTTTTAATGGATTATATTGGAATGGATTATTACCCCTATTTAATTCGGTGGTTAGTATTTACAAGTATCGCCCACACGTTACCGCGAAAGGCTTTGCAGGATCGATAAAAAAATTAAAAAGAATTTCGTAGCTGTCAAAATTCCCCCGATAATGAGGTATTTGAATTCGATGAAACCAAAACATTTTTACACACGATTATGACATTAATTTAGCTCCTATAAACGGATGAAGTGAGCTCACAAAAAATATACTTAAGTTCTTTTAATATTGTCGAATGAACATTAGTACTAGTATAAAAGACACATGCAATATTTACAGATGCTGACTGAATAGGTAATCAACATTCACTATGATGTTTTGTGTTTCTATATAAACTTTATAATTATTGCGTCTTCATAATTAAAGCTTTATTAAAACTAAAGATTTGCTATATATTTACGCAAACTATTGCTGTAATATTAATAAGTATATTGTGATAGTTAGTAGTACCGAATTGCGTTCGTCTTCCATTTTTTTTAAATTCAATCTATCATTTATACAGAATGATTCGGTAAGGGTATACCAAACCTCGAACTTGGGCTTGTTTACGGTATTTGTAAACACTGTGTAAAGCCAGTATTTTGATATGATATAAAAAAGATTTGTTGTATTCTTTTTTTTAAAATTTGACATATCTAAATGCTGACTTCAGATGCGCTAAACTAGCCCAGGTTCAAAGGCTTAGTACCGTCTTTCTTAATAATTCTGTATAATTTGCTTCTATTCTTGACTCTGTTACCTTGCCTTGAAAGTGTAAACTTACTTATTTTAATTTATTATCCTCTAGCTAATCGTAACTCGGTGGCCATGACAGCTCAAATGAAGACAATGTGTTACAGGGTATTGGATAAATCTGCTCAAATTGCACATTTCTTTCCGATTTTGAAAGAACTGTTCATAAATTATTGTATAAGGACGTTAGGTATTTAACGTAGTATATACTGTACTAGTTTATAGCTACCCGATATTTAAAAATATGGCTGTGTTAATATCAAAAGAACATAATTATTTATATGAATGTTATAACCGCGAATACCTCTTGTTGTAAGACCCCGTTCCCATGTTAGTCGTTGAACGCGCGTTTACAAACTACGCTATTTTTTTCTATAAAAAACTCGAATGCATTCACATATCAACTTTATCTGCGTTGACATGTGAAGTCAGAGTCCAGTACATCAACCACAATCCTTTTTACATACCATTACGGTAATGTAACGTCTTTCATATTTCTCGCACCACATATTTCATAATTAAGAAAGACAGTGACAGCATGCTTTCCCGATGACGTTACGATTAAATTAGAAGTTCCCGCTTACCCTATGTGCGTTTAGGGTGCGTTTATGTAAGCCAGGGCCCCAAGACTGCTAACACAATCTATTCATAATCGAAAAGCAACGGCATAGTAACTGTCACTTTTGACAGATATCCCATACAATATCTGTCAAAAGTGACAGTTAATATGCCGTTGCTGTTCGATTATGAAACGATTGTGTTAGCAGACTTGGGGCCCAGGTAATTTGTCCCCGGATAAAAAAGGCGGTGTTAGGCAAGGGTCAGCATGTGGATGTATTATAGTGCAGGGTATTGTGAATGCACGAGTACTCGCGCGTTAGACGCCTCATCTGGACAAGCTCATAATTTGGAAATAGTGGAGCAAGTAAACGTGCGTTAACACCTGATATGAGAACGGGGTCAAAGACTGTGTACTGCCAGCACAAGCATTTTTTAGGTTATGTAATCTTAGTTTGAAAATTGAGTTAAGCAATTGAAATCATTCCATTCTAATTATTTTAGTTAGTGCAACTTCGGTATTTATATTAACATCAATAATAGAAGTGGCCATTTCCTATGATTTTATTTTATTTTTAATGTTGATGTTGTAGTTATACTATAAAGACATTGATGGTTCCATCCTTGTTAGTTGTTTATAGTTGGAATTTATTGATTATATTGTTTATCAATGTGTCTAAATAGGTTTTAAGTTTTTTTTTTACTATTAGTATTTAGTACTGGCTATAAGTATACACGATTTGAAGAAAGAACGTCAATGTTCCTTTGTTTTCATTTTCAATAAGTACTTACTTATCCTTTTTTAATTACCCGATCATTGTGGGTTTAAAATTTAATTCTATAAGGTATTATATTTTTCTTTTTATTAAACACAATATCAACTTACTAACGGTGCTTAATTTCCGTCTTGTAAGCATTCAGCGTATTGTATAAGAAGATAATATTGTTATTGAACTATATATTATATAGAGAAGCCCACATTAACTATAAAAAACAACAACAATAAAACAAATAAACAATATGTCACAACGGACAGCTTAGTCACAAAAAGATCTCTTACCATGCAACGTTTGAATGGGCCGGAACTACCTAAATAATTATATTATTTTGGGATACTTATATTATATTTCGATATAATATCCCAATTATTTGAAACATTAAAGATATTACAACATAAGTTTGTGTTTGATTTAGGTGCATAACTAAGCGATCCGTACTTCAAAAGGAGAACACACCCTATAAGATAGCTCTTCTGTCTACCTCTCAACCTGTCACACACATATCTAACTTTTATCTAATTCAAGCTGTGACAGGCATATTTCTGGAAAACTAAATGACATGCAATTTGGCAGTATATAGTCTTTACTAATTGAGAGAGGAGATTGTAAATTGATTTTCGAAAATAATATAAAATTTGACGAATAATTTAAGAAGGTATCTACTGCGGAAGGTTTTATTTATTAGCGTCATAAAATAATAATTAGTAATTATTAATAAAACATTAATTCTTACTCAATTCAATACTAGTCAAACTATCATATGCTGTTATTTTTATTGGCGCCTTTTCATTTAAACTTAGCGGCAACTGTGCCTATAGACAGCGATGTGTGACGTGATGACGAGCGAGAAGTGAAAATAGGCGATGCCATAACAGAATCAATCTTAATATATATAAATCTCGTGTCACAATGTTTGTCCTCAATGGACTCCTAAACCACTTAACCGATTATAATAAAATTCGCACACCATGTGCAGTTCGATCCAACTTGAGAGATAGGATAGTTTAAATCTCAAATTATAGTCGCAATTTTAATTTATTGCTAATTATTTGTCTGTTATTATTTGACAGTCACAATTATCTGTTAACTCCAAATGATTCTAACAGATGTCGATACCTTTCGACTGGGTTGAGTAAGTAATCAATAGATGGCGCTGCTATGGTAAATCTACGAACGTGTCATATAAGCTACATTTTAACAGCATAATTACCACGTGTTGTTGACGCTATAAAATTAATTAAATTTATTTTGTAGTGAACGAAATACCGTATAATTCAATTATTTCCACTTTTTAAATTTTTGGTGTTAGCATAGCCGGCCACGTGTTACTTAGACTGAAGTGTAAATTGAATTCATATTAGACGTCTGGTGATGATGATGACACCTGAGGAGGACGGCGCGGCGAGGGCGCAGGGGGAGCGAACGTCTGCTCCCCCATAAGGGGGCGAGGCACAAGAGGGGGGGGTACCGGTGCGTTCCGTTTGGAGATCCCGGAGTCCCTTCAACATGTGTCGAAGGCGGCCACCGGGAGGGTTTTAGTGCGTAAGAATCCCACATAACCCGACCCTCTCCCACACAGAGGCCGAGTATCTTTCGAAGATTTTGAGGCGGTACGAAGTTCGCCGGGACAGCTAGTGGGATTATATTATGGCATCGCTTCTCTTCACCTTTCGCTCGCTTTATCTACACACTCGCATTATCTACACGGATAGTACCAACAAGCTTTAATCCAATGCCGATCTAAAGCACAAGAAAACAAGCTGTTTTGTATCACGTTCGGATTCGCGTGTACTTAAGTACGAAATTCGCGTGTACTACACAAACCGGCTTGGTTTTATGTGTTTTCAATAATTTGTTTGCGACTTATTTCTTCGTCAAGCTTACAAATGAAATATACATTTTTGGGTGGTCACCTCTTAAAATTGTAGTTGAACGTGACAACACTGATATGATACGCCGACACACATATTGATAAACAAACGATAGCCGAGGTTTTACGGTCAAGTTTGCGGTTAGATAAAAAGAAATCGAAGTGATTGTTGTTAAATGAGCTACTATTAAAACAAAACAATAACTGAACCTGCCATTTGTACACGAGCCGTGTATGGAACTCCACTGTTAACCTAACTTTTACACAAATAATGAAGTTCTGTGCTAATTTATCTTTTATGTTCACTGAGGCGTCGTCGATATTAGACAGATACGCTTTAGCGAAGGATGCTGGCTTCAGGGCGGTCGAGAGCGGATTCCCCTTCGGTTACACACTGGAGCAAGTCAAAGATGCGAAGGAGAAGGCTGGCATCGAACAAGTACTAATTAATTTGAAGACCGGTAGGTATAAGAATAAACAAATTTTCGGTAGTATAATTTTTATGCACATCATCTTCTTGCCTTACATTTTAATTACATCGGTTCAGTTAAATATCCTGTCCTGCCCTTCCATTCTTTACGATTTCATGGGTACTCGCATCGCACATACTTTACAGCTAATTAGAATTATTTTTATCACTCATAGATTTACGACCATGTTTATAGAACTTTTAATAAATTTAGGTTGGCAGTACAGACCTTTTCTTCTTAAAAAATATTCTTTGTTCTAACGGGTGATTAACATTAATAAATTAGCAATTTTTTTTATGTAACTTTACAGTGTGTTAATAAATTTTGATCAACAGGCTGGGCCATGTAAGTTTAATTCTGTAGTAGCACACATATTATACTAAACTTTAATGCAAAGTCACAGGATATCAATAATCATACATATTTCATGACATCTTAAATATTTACTTCCAGGAGATGTAACCAAGGGTGAATTAGGAGTGACAGCAGTACCAGGCAAGGAGGATGAATTCAAAAACAACTTTAATATAACATTGAACTATGCCAAAGCACTCAAAGCAAAGAAGATACACATCATGGCAGGAAAACTAGAAACAGTCACGCCACAGAACTGGGAGATTTATGAGAAAAACTTGAAATATGCCGCAGATATATTGAAAAATGAGAATATTGTTGGTGTGATTGAGCCTATTAACAAATATTCAGTGCCTAATTACTTTCTTAACGATTTTAATAAAGGTAATATGAGTTTATTGACTAAGTAAGGTGTAAGATGGGCATTTTATTGTTAAGGTAGGAAAAATGCCCATTTTAATGGTTTTTTTGTACTGGAGGGGCCATACTGTCCTTGTTCTAATCACATATATGTATATTATTGCTATACTATTATATACAATCATGATGTTAAGTAAATATCGTACAAGGGAAATCTGGTGACATATGCTACATTTTTGGATTCAAGCTGGCAGATAAACATTTGAGCAAAAATAGCAGGAGCCTAGAGTTCAAAATGATTAAGATAAACTATGAAAATATTTTTTTGTTGCAGCATTGGACATAATAAAACGTATCAACAGCCCAAATTTGAAGTTAATGTTGGATGTGTTCCATTTACAACAAATATGCGGGGACATTACTCATAGTATTGCTACGTTTATACCCTATGTAGGACATGTACAGGTAAGTTAACAAGTTATATGGCAGGTTGCCTATAATATTCCCTGACAGTACCCCTATTACAAGAGTTGCTTGGTTTTACACCTGTTTTTCTGGCAATCATCGACATACAGGTGGCAATATCTTTTAATTTGATTATTGCAGATAGCTCAAGTACCAGATCGCAACGAGCCCGACTCTCCCGGAGAAATAAACTATGCGTATGTGCTTCAGCATTTGGGTAACCACTACGAGGACTGGGTCGGACTTGAGTATAAGCCTTTGAAGGGCACTAAGGAAGGTCTAACATGGCTTACGAATTATGGTTACGTACTATAACAAAGCTGATATCGTGTAAAAATCGTTGTCAATTTCTTTCAAATCATGAAATATATTTATATAATTATGAGACAAAAATAAATAATTACGTCACATTGGCTAATTCTGTCTACAAATTACGGTTACAGTCGATTTACAATGATTAAATTTGCTGTCTTGCTGTTACCATACTAAAATGAAAAGGACAGCTTGTTGAATTAAGTCAAGATTGTATGTATACGAATAGAATAAGCGCCGATGCATGTTTTTGTTGTAATAAAAAGTTATTTTATTATTATATTATTTAATTAATTGCTACGATTAAAACATAAGAAAACTATGTACTAACATAACGAATACTGCGGTGGAGCTACGCGCCGTTACTGTGCAACTGTTGTACCCAGTGGTGCTTCTTCACAGCATCCAATGATAATCTATCCTTACTTGAGTGTCGTAGGAGCTGAAATAAAAAAAAAACGTCAATAATTGTTGGCAACCATAACCATGGAAGAATGTCTGTTTGTAAACCAGCTGAATACTTAAATTTTATTGCTAAAAATCAATTTATGTCAGATAACGGCCTCTCGAATTATTTGAGTAGGATTTGAACATTAGGCTGTATCTCTTTGTGAAACTTGAAAATTAAATACGACAGTATTCAATGGAAACCCTATGAAGTCAATAATTATACATTTCTTCTATGCCACTAACATGACAATAGCAGAATGACATTGGGCCTTACAACTTTGGAAATGTCTTCAAGCATATAGAAGTCTTATCCAGTCTAGAATTACCATCAAAAACACCACTATTACCTTAGAGATGAGATCCTTAGCACCCTCAGGTACATAGCTAGGGTATACTATATCTAGAGCTAGGATTCTTGCATAAGTCTTATCCTGTCCTTCACTTTCGAACGGAGGTTTTCCTACTAGGAACTCGAAGAGTAGTACTCCTATGCACCAGTGGTCCACAGAGACATCATAAACTTCGCGTTTGATCATCTCCGGCGGCAGGTAGTCAAGAGTGCCGCACATTGTCTTGCGTCTGTGGACGAAAATAAGCTTAGAGATATGTATATGATCATTATTTTAGTGTGGGTTGCATGATTTTTCTTCCTCACCAATTTTTTTACTATCGTAAAAAATTGGTGGGGCAGATATTACACTATATGACAACCCAAGTGTCTCTGCTTTCTATACCTCTGTTCAAATCTGAGTATGGGCAATCATTGTGTGATGAGCACAAATGTTTCTACCGAGTTATGGATGTTTAATTTCTATATAAGTAGTATATATACTGGTATTGCCCCCAGGTCAATTATATGATACCCATAATACAAGCATTGCTTAGTTTGGGATCATATATTGGTGTGTTTGTATGCCAATATTATAATATTACAACGCTCACCTTTCTGAAGGAGCATGCACTGACCATCCAAAGTCAGCCAATTTGAGGTCTCCACTGAACGCAACCAATATATTCTCAGGCTTTATATCTCTGTGTATAACATGGTGTTGGTGACAGTATTCCACTGCATCTGCAACCTACACAGCGAATTATTAAACTATCTGTATTAGATACCTACTTAAAGATTTGTTGTTGACCTGGGCCATACGCAGCAAGTAACACCATTACAAATTTCATTAAGCTCTTTTACTAAGTCAGCTTTCTTTCTCAAGGGCTTGTTAGGAACCTTACTTTGATTATACTACAAGGTAAGTTAGAAAGCTTGTATATAGGTGATGTAATAAACTCTGAATGTCTCAAGCTAATAATAGAATAGAACTCTCAAATAATCATTCTACAAGCCATCATATTTTAAGTAATTATATACTTTACATCTCTATTCTGGTTCCAGTTCCTTTAATATTTGTAAAATTCATTTAAGATACTATTTACCTACATAAAATAGATAATTACTATGTATAGTTCATTATAGACTGGTTTTGAACACGGTAAAAGGCTGAAATAATACAACAATTACCTGATATATATATCTAGCAGCTCTGGCCTCTGGGAATCGTCCCTTAGGTGAATTGGTGAGATGTTTGTATAGTTCTCCGCCCGCTGCAAACTCTACTACAAGGTATATGCGCCTCTCGTCATGGAACCATGTTAGTAGACGCAGTATATTGGAATGCCTTATGAAAACAATAAGTTAATGTTATTATAATTATAATAGAGTTTAAATAAAATATTGAATGCAATAATATAATGCAATATACAATAACATGGCAAAGAAAAGGTTGATGGGAGTGTTATTCAACAATGATTTTTAGATTTCCTCAATTACTTATTACACATGACAAACCAAGGTTTGCTTTGTTGGCTAGTCATTATATTAAGAAACTAGTATCTATAAATGCTGCATTTATGAAACAAATGCGTGGAATTTTCTTGTTGGATCATTATAGACACTCAGATTATGCAGTTTATTCAGCTCCTTGGACAAGTTTTTAATTTATTACAAGAGGTACAAAACCCTTTCTGACATAAGTATTAAAAATAAATATTCACTTACTTCAAATGTGACTGTATTTCGATTTCCCGCATCACTTGGCGTTCACACTTTGACCTCACAATTTGTGACTTGAAAAGCGCCTTGATAGCCACTAGTAAGCCAGTTTTCTTCTCCCTCGCAACATGTACATGCCCAAATTTTCCTTGGCCTAGAGCTGAGCCCAGCTCGAAGTCTCTTGGGGACCATTTATAGCTGCAACATACAGTATTTACATGAACGAGTTTTTTCTAACTTGATAGATTACTTCTACGCAAATAATTTGGTGCAACTTACGGACTCCCATATGCATCGTGGTTGATTATCTTTGTTTCCAGTTCTAAAACATCGTCTTGCATTATTAAAACTATATTGTATATTGTTGTTGCAATAATCTAAAAGTTTACTCCCCGATAACCGCAAAAACATTGATGAATAGTCCGGTAAACATACGCCCGTTCGTTATTATTTGAAAATTCCACAGAGCTTTGTTATACAAAAGTACTTGTGCCACAGACCAATAAGATAACAAACAAGTTAAATCTCTAGGATAGGGATAGGGATGTCAACTATAAAATAACAACTAACGACTTTCGAAATCGTGACATTGCTTGTATCGGTTCACCTATCGATGAAAAACATAGATTTATTAGATACAGGGCTCGGAAAAGATGTTCAATGAGTTGAAGCCGTTCAAATGGATCCCTACTCATCGGGATTCCTTAAATTTTATTTTATTTTTCTTGCGCTTTAAACGACTGGCCTACTAAAGAAACTTTCCCCTATGCAGGGGTTTCCAAGAGTTCCCGGGGGTTTAAGCAAAATGAAAAAAAAAACGAGCGAGAGCCCTTTCAAAAGGTAAGCCCTTTAAGTGTAAAAAATACAACTTCACAGCGAATATGCCACGAAACAGACTCAAAATATTTAGAACGACTCCATAAATCCGTGTAACTTCATATATGATTACCATTCTCATGGCTAACACAATAATTGGTTTGTTTTGTCAATGGGTAAGCATGGGGTAAGCCAATTGTATGGGTAATCACGGTGATCATAAGGCAGTCAGTTCGGTTAAAAACCTTTTTAAAACCCGTTCATAGACTTTCCGGTTCCGGGCCCTGTTCGATAATTTCGAATTTCGTTATCATCATCATGAGGCTGAGAAGAAGTAAGCTTTCCGCATGCGGAACGCAAAGGTCTTTTTGTGCATCTTTGGTGCAACCGAAACGTGATGACTATATATCCTATATAGTAATATATAGCCCTACGCTCAGGTGCAACCTGTGGGTGCAACACGATTATCTATCTACAGTACAACATGAGCCTTAGTGGGTTCATGAAGTGCAACGATTAAACATTAATTCGATGTCTTTGGTGTGAAATCTTGACTCTGGCAAAATACACGAGCGTGTGATGCCAAAAAACGATCTTTAGTGACGTCAACAGAGGCGACTCCTTGGCGGGAAGTTGAAGATGATATTATTGTCAATGTTGTTTTATTTTCCAAACAATACGGTACGGGTATGGACAGTGTATGGACATCCCATTTCATTTCGTAAAGAAACAAAATAATGGTATTTCTTTGATGAACAATTTGTTGGAATATTAACCATTGTGTCTTTAATCGTGCAGGAATGAAGGCAATCGAATGATATAACTTGACTTCCTAATGTTTTCAAGTCTTCGTTTCGGCAAGTCATTTTTAAAATAGGCCTTATAAAATAAGGTAAATCACTAGACTACTACTCTGACGACGACTTTCACTCTCTCGACGACTCTGTTTAGGAATTTGGTGTATTTGAGTGGACTCACATAAATAGTTTCACGGCCATGGTGGGTACCTCACCCAAAACCTTCCGGTTATAAGGGCAGCCTCTCTAATCGTTAGACTATTGAGATAAACTGGTAAAAAGTAAATAAAATGGGAAAATTTAAATTTTATGAAAAAAAAAAAAAAGTGCAGCTCATAAAAAGAAAAATATCAATAATTCTATGGTGCAGCTTTTTGGTAAAAAAATCAGTTTGAAGTTTTCAATTTTCTTTTTAGCAAAAAATTGGTCATCATAATAATAAGAACAACGATCATAAAACTTTACTCGATATTGCCGGTGTCATAACATAACTTAGTAGCCGATTGTCACAAAAATATAAATTTCCTACCTACCTATGTATTTATATATCTGACTTCACGGTGTGCGTTAAAACATAAAACATCGTTTTTATTTTTCAAAAGTAAAAGAAATTGCACTGGACTTTGTAATTATGGCGCTCGAGGGAGGGCGAAAGAGGTACTTACTGTTGAGGAGGTTAGTGCAACGTGGTCCGTTGTTGTGAAAACACTCGTTTTCCGCCTAGTGCGGGAGGGGCATGGTGCACGGAAGACGAGTGGGGGAGGGGGAGGATATCACACCCTAACCCACCCCAACTCTAACGAGCTCAACCCCTATATTGCACGTGCCGGCTTGAGATACATATATTTATATTTAGTGAGGTGGGTATTTAATATATTGTGGCGGCGATATGTTATAAGTACAAGTATCGTTATAAATATCTAGTATATATACCAAGTAGTATATTAAAAAAAAAGCATTAATAGCCATTATTGTTCTAGGCAAACGAAATGCGCAGTAGATATTATCTTGTATCTAGTGCAGCTAGATTCTGAGCCGCCCTCTGGGAGTCGGTGGCGGGAAATCGTGGAAAACTCGCGCAGGGGTGGCGGGCTGAGCGCTCATTCCGTGCCGGGGCGCCGCTCAATCGATACACCACCTCGAAAAATCAAGTTTCGACGATAAAAATAATACAAACCAACCCTAATAATCCCATATGACACTCGTTAACTGCATATTTAATAAGTGTGTTAGTGAAATAATATTTTTTCCGACATGTTTCGCGTACCATAAACAAGTGCGTCGCACAACAGCTTTGGACTAGGTAAGTTTAATAATTATTGGCGCGTCGGTATGACCTAGTTATCACCTTCGTGTAGGATAGGGTTGAATACTCATATCATACGTCATATTTCATTTTCATGGAAAACTGCGAATACTGGATAAATCGGATCTAGATTGGTGTTGTAATAACGAGCTAAACGAAAGAGGTTCTTATAGAAAATGTACGAAAAATTAATTATAGCTTTTGTATCACTACTTTAATTTATATATATAAAACAAATTCGTTTTAATGACACCATTAATAACTCGAGAACGGAGTGGACCGATTATTATGATCTTAGGTTTTTTTTTAATTTGTCTACACCTCGAATAGCAGAATATCTTTTTAAAAAATCCACTAGTTCCCTTTTGATTCGAACATATTTTATTATAAAAACGTGCTTATAAGGTTCCTTAAAATGATCGTAATGGATAAGCTAATCATAGAGGATTTTATACCAAAACTAGCCATGTGTCCGCTCGATCGTAACCCCCTCATACAAACCCCCCATTTGATCCCCTTAGGGGTCGAATTCCCATAAATATCTCTTTAGTGTATCTTTTTGGTACTGAAGAAATATATCCTTTTAAAACTCTCTCAGGGTGATAATGTTTTATTAAATAGGTTAGCGAGTTTATTCTTACAATGTGCACAGAGAAAATTAATGTTACACAAAATCAGCTTATACAAGAATGAATGTTCGGAAAACAAATCATAGATAAAAAAAACATAAGGTACTCGCCACTTGATTGGCGGTTCTCCCAAACAACCAATCAAGGGGCTGTTAGCGAACAACGGCTCAGCGCGAAGCGCGCTCATTGGTCGCTTTTCGAAGAGCGAACTAGTGTGGTAAAGGCGCGCGTTACATACTCCTCCTACAAGTCACAACATCGACCCGATGGTGAATTGGCACGAAACAACAGCACGCCTACCTACTTCTTATGCGGGGCTTGCCCCGGGTTTTTACGTGGTCGACCCCGGCGTCGACGGGGTTGCACAGGCTGAGGGGCTTCTGACTGTACGCAAACTACAGCAGTTAAGTCCGAAGCATGAAAACGTCCTAATACCTGGCCCTGACTATCAGCAACTTCATAAGTGGTGGGACTGATCACAGTTTGTACCGTATACGGACCATCTCTCTGAGGCATAAATTTCCTAGTACGTCCCTTGGGTGCATTGCTCAGAGAATGTGTAGTTAACAAAACCTGATCACCGACCTTATAGACCGTACCGGGACGACGGGACGCGTCAGCATACGCCTTGCGCTGGTCTTGATGCTTTTCAACGCGTTCTCGGATCTCCTGTAAAGAAGTAATAAATTTGGCAAGATAGGGTGTTACTTGGGGCACATAAGTATCCTTTTCCAGTATAGCCCGCAAGTCATGATGTGCATCGAAGGGTGTTCTCATTTCACGCCCAAACATCATGTAGGAAGGTGTCAGTCCAGTGGTAGAACAGGTAGCACTGTTAAGAGAAAATCGTATCTGAGCTAGAAACGAAGGCCATGAGCGATGCTCATTCTGGACCAAGATGGACAGCTGGGTCTTGAGATCTCGGTTCTTTCTCTCAGCAGGATTGGCCTCGGGATGATAGAGGGGAATCAAATTCTGTTTGATCCCAAACAGGTACATGCACTGCTGCATCACGGCGGAGATGAACTGCACACCGTTGTCCGAGATGACTCGCCGGGGAAAACCATAGCGCAGAAAATAGTCCTCGATCAGGATCTTCGCACACGCTTCAGCAGTGGCGTCTTGGAGCGCGAACAATTCCACCCAACGAGTAGCAGTGTCTTCTACGAGGAGGACCCACTTTTCACCTGAAGCAGCTTCGGGAAGAGGGCCAAACAAGTCCACTGCAAGTACTTCACCACGTTGTTGTAGAACTGGCGTCTGAAGTAGACCTGCTGGTTTCAGGTTTGAGTACTTGTATCTCTGGCAGTCAATGCAATTCTTCAGATACTCTGAGACGCGTTTACGCATACCAGTGAAGAAATATCGTTGACGGATTCGGTCCAGTGTGCGGTCAACTCCCTGGTGACCAGCCGTAGGCGCGTCGTGAAACTCCTTCATGACGGCATCAATCATCGAGGTTGGCACTACTAATTGGGGTTCTTCAGAGTCCGAATCAGGCCCATGGCGATAAAGAACGCCCTGGTTTACGAGGTAACCTCGCTCCAACCAGCGAGCAGGCGCCAAAGGGTCGGTAGTGTGTTCCAGGTCTTGAATGATCTTGCTTACTTCTGGATCGTCGAGCTGAGCGGACCGAAGTTCTGTAGGATTGACTTGAGGGACATCCACAATAACTGAGCAAACACCACAGTCTTCTTGAGAACCTTCATCACAGGTTGGACGGCTCAGTGTATCAGCAACAATATTCGCTTTACCAGGGATATACTCATAGCGTATATCAAACGCTTGTAGCTTTAGTGCCCATCGCATAAGTCGGCCACTAGGCGACTTTAACGTAAGAAGCCATCTTAGCGGCTGATGGTCACTTCTGACGACCACAGGATGACCTTCGATGTAGGGGCGATACTTCTCTACTGCCCACACTACTGCGAGAGCTTCGCGTTCTGTAGTGCTGTATCTACGTTCAGCAGGGCTTAGTAGGCGGCTGGAGTATTCGATGGGGTGCTCGTCGTGGCCCTCGCCCTGTAGTAGGACGGCACCCAGTGCGTAGTTACTTGCATCGGAGCGGATGACAAAGTGCTTACTATAATCCGGCTGAACGAGGACTGGAGCTGTGGTTAGTTTCTCCTTCAGCTCATCGAAGGCTCGCTGTTGCTCTTCGTTCCATGTCCAAGCTTCGGCCTTCCTGGTGAGTTTCGTCAAGGGTTGGGCAATAGCAGAAAACCCTGGAACAAATTTTCGAAACCAAGCACATGTTTGTAAAAATGTTCTTAAGTGCTTAAGATTGGTGGGCTCTTTCATCTTCAGGATAGCTTCAACCTTGGAGTTGTCTGGCATGATACCCTGGGAAGTGATCAGATGTCCTAGATATTTTACCCTTTCACATGCAAATGAACATTTTTCACGATTAGCATGCAGACCAAAAACTCGTAGGCGGTCAAAGACAGCTGCCAGGTCTTGCAGGTGCTGGTCAAAACCATCGGATAGCACAAGCAAATCGTCGAGAAAGGTAAGCAGAGTGACATTCTTCAATGTAGAGCCTGACCGGTAACGATCCATTAATCTTTGGAATGTTGCAGGTGCATTCTTCAAACCAAAGGGCATTCGGACGAACCGATATGTTCCTAGTGGCGAGATAAACGCGGTTTTATCCCTGTCGGCACGCGCAACACCCACTTGCCAATAACTAGACCGCAGGTCAATGGTACTTATGTACCCTTCTCTCTTAGTGGAGTGCAAGAGGTCTTCAATAACAGGCAGCGGGTAAGTATCACTTTTAGTGATAGAGTTTAGTCTCCTATAGTCGACACAAAATCGGTACGTACCGTCTTTCTTGGGTACAAGGATGGCAGGAGCTGCCCATGCTGACTCGCACTCTTCGATGACTCCATCCTCTAACATCTTATTGATTTCAGCTTCCATAGCAGCTTTCTTCGCAGGTGTGAGGCGGTAAGGAGGTACAGCAATCGGTGCATGGTCTCCCGTTTCAATACGGTGCTCTGCATACGGTGTCGGCTCTCCTCCTGGACTGAAGATATCCTCATGATGATGGAGAAGATCCGAGAGCATCTGGCGCTGATGACAGTTAAGCATGGGTCCCTCGTCATCCCTGAGCAGGAAAGACGACAATGCGACGGGACGATTTTGCTGTGACGAACCACTTTCATACTCAAGTGGGTAGGTCAGGTCACTTCCTGAAAAACGCCAAGAAGAGTGAGCAAAATCAACTATCATCCCAGCAGCGCGGATAAAATCAATCCCTAGAAGTGTGTCATTGTTGTCAGCATCAGGGAAAACCACGAAGTCTGCCCTAACACTCTTATCCACAGTAATGGTGACATCTACCGAGAAAACCAGAATATCACATGGACGGACCACACCATCCGCGAGCTTCACACATACTTGTTTCGACTGAAAGGTAAGTCCCTTTTCTTTAAAAATGTTATAAAGCCTATACCCTGCTACTGAACACTTAGCAGCAGTATCAATCAAGGCAGTGCCCCGCAAACCAAGAACCTTGATGCTAAGGATAGGCCGTCTCTGTGTAGAGGCAGTTGTCATCTCTTCAACATCAGAAGATGAAATAAAAAGGTAATAGGCATCCTTACCAGGAGAGACAGTAGTGGTCACCTTCATAAATGCAGGTGCAGCAGGAGAAACTACTGTAGGTAGATCAGCAACAACTTCATGTTCTATCACAGGCGACAGGCTGGCCAGAAAAGGCTGAGCAACTGCAGGCGCATTCACCGGATCAGGTGAGTCATGAAGTACAGAAGACACTGGTACACTCACCCTAGAACGTAACACAACAGGATCTTTTACTCTAGCCCCAGTAATACGTCGATCATAATGCATTAAGTCAGAGCCAGGTATATGACCATTTACGTTATTAACATTAATCGAACTATTAAGAAAATTTTTAATCGATAACGAGTTCGATAACAACTCATCAAAATTACGTGATTCGGAACGCACTTTGTTGTGACAGCCCGAAGTTGACATTTGAATTTGACGTTTGTTATGACGTTGACAGCGCTGACAGTTTCGATTCTGACAGGTAAAAGAATCACGTCTGATTGGTTCAGAGATCGAATGATTTGAATGAATGTGTGATTGGTTAGAACGAATGTTGGGACTAAAAGATCGTGAATGATTGAATGAATGTTGAGCTATAGAATTCCGCGATTGAATGTGCGACGATTGTTTGGAAATATAAATCGGCGCGTTATCATGACTTGTAGGAGATATCGTATGAGGAATGTTTAGATGACTTACCAGGGCGCTGTCGTAAGTATCAATAGCAGAAAAAGAAAGATTCTGATTACATTTACCACACTGCGAACGCACGACTCCTTTCGTACCGCATCCGTAACAATAGTTATTGTTCTTATTACTATTACTAGGTAGCTTCTTACAATCATCACGAACATGTCCGTATTGTTTACAATAAACACATCGTTTAACACGCGATACACTAGGACTACTGGGGTTTTGATCCGCCGACGAGGTGCTCGGGAAACGACGTACACTCGAAGCTGGAGTCTCGGGTTGTAGCGAAGTCGTACTCGGCGCTGTCGATGCTGTGGAGCGGCGCGGCGGACGCTGCGCACTTGCGGCGGCATTTTCTCCACGATTCACAGGAACAGCGGCGTTGGAGGCTTTCGTGTCGGGGACCTCATTGTACGACTCTTCAACCATACGAGCATTTCGTAACAAATCGTCAAAAGTCTTGAATTCATCTCTTCTCAAACGCTTACGAACACGGCGGTCAAGGAGCCCATAAACCATGTCTAGTTGGGCTTTCACGGAGATATCTCCCGCCGGAATCTTCGCTAGCATCGCGCGGCATCTTGACACAAACAAGTCGGTGTTTTGCTGGCCTTGGCGTTGTTCAAACAGCTCCACATATATACGGTGGGGAGGCCGTCTATCACCGTAGGTACATTGCAGTAATGACAATGCATCTTCCCATGTCTTGATCTCCGCCTTGACCCCCTGCCACCAGGTCGCAGCATGATGTGACAGGAGCATTGAGAGGCCCCTCAGCGCGTTTTCTTCGGAAACGTTGGCACAGTCCTTAAAACTTCTTGTAGCGTCGATGAACGCGTCCACAGATTCGTCGGCGTCACCGCCAAAGCGGGCGGTGCAAAAGGTGAATGTTCCTTGGCCGACGGAAGGTGACAATATCGCCGCCTGAGCAAGCGATGGCGTTGACGCCGGCTGATGAGCAGCGACTTTCTCGATGAGGCGTTCGAAGGCATCCGTTTGGGACTTTTGCATTGCAGCCATAATGGCGGTAACTTGGTCCATGGAGTACGACGCCGATGTCGCCGCGTCGTCGAAGACTTCTTCTTCTCGCCTGGTGCGTGGCATGATAGAAAAACTCGCCCCGCGGTTGGGCGTCCAATTTAAAACTCTCTCAGGGTGATAATGTTTTATTAAATAGGTTAGCGAGTTTATTCTTACAATGTGCACAGAGAAAATTAATGTTACACAAAATCAGCTTATACAAGAATGAATGTTCGGAAAACAAATCATAGATAAAAAAAACATAAGGTACTCGCCACTTGATTGGCGGTTCTCCCAAACAACCAATCAAGGGGCTGTTAGCGAACAACGGCTCAGCGCGAAGCGCGCTCATTGGTCGCTTTTCGAAGAGCGAACTAGTGTGGTAAAGGCGCGCGTTACATCCTCTAAATTTCAAATCTCTAGGTTTATCGGTTTAGGCCGTGCGTTGCCGTGTTAGTCAGTCAGTGCTAAGATTTTTATGAAATATATTTAAAATGTTCTGTAATTAAACCTCGAAAATATTTGATTTGATTGTAACGGCGCGTAAAAAGAACTTAATAGCCGAATGACGCATCAAAATCAACAGCTGGATAAGAAGTAACACGTTATTGAGGCGCCTGACAAATAGAGATATTCTTCGACCGCGATATTCACTGACTAGTCGGTTTCGGATTCCGAACCATTCGTAGTTGGTGACAAGTCGGCCAATGCCGATTATTCGGGACTATTGAAACTGACTCATATGCAGAATATTTGTCAATTTTGTTAAAGAACGCCCACACGCTACATACATTATCATGTGCCGGGACCCCTTCAAATCACAGTTTTCATACATAAGAGAAGAAAACGGTGCTTTCTCGATGAGAATACAAGTACCTACGTTAGGTGATTGTATTTATGTAGAACCTAAGACAAATAAGTTTTAGTGTGTGTCGTTGACTGTGAGTACGTGGTAGAGTGACATTGCACTCACTTCAGAGTGTGCTAACTCTGTCGGAGGTTCTGAAAGTGTTTGCCACATAAACTTAATTTCCTTATAGGATAGATTTCTTTAATTAAAGACGGTTTTATGTTTCTTTAACGTACTATTGAAGAGTTAAACTCTCTACCTATTAAGGAGAGCTAATAGTATGCCATGCGAAAATGTCGTTAAGGTCTTAGGTCTAGGCAGTAATTTCCCGGAGCCACGATAGTACCTGCCGTTAATTAAATAACGGACAAGCGCGGCGATTTGTTTTAAATAGTTTTAAAATAGGTATAGTTTCAAACTCGCGTCCGACATGAAATAAACCCAAATAGCGCTTTGAAGTCTAGACTTTATTTCCTTTGGACAACCTTTAATATGTTAATCAAGTAAGTAGGTTTTTCTGAACAATGTCGGTTGTAATATACTGTTAGTTTTTTTTTAAGATAGCGTACCATTACTGTTTGTTTTCTCCATGCACTGAGTAAGTGGACTTATTTTTTCTAGTTATTTGATTTCATTAGGAATGTTATCTTTATAATCTGCCGATGGAACTCGTAACATATTTTTCATTATTATTAGTAGGTACACCTTATATCCTAAAGTATCAGAATAGTCGAAAGTCTATAGGTAAGTAGGTCCGCCCTTCGCAATGAAAGCTGTTTGTCGACGTCAACCAGTCGGCGATGGGCTTGGCAATGACTATCGCGAGAGAAGTTTGAGTAGAGTGTCCACAAATGGTGAAAGGTTGTCGAAATGTTAATTGATGATGCCTGTATGTGTGCTTTTCGGTAGATAATTAAATAACAATTATAAATATATACATTATATACATTGCAAGGTTTGGTAAATGTTATACTTAATGATTCTGATGTACTTTCCAAGTACGTAAGAAAATGCATTACCGGAATAAGTACCAATACAAAACAAATTCACGTAAAATTTCAATACCTTTTGAAATTAAATACCAATTAAAATAGGTTGGGTAGCGTCACGAGCCTAGTGGTTAAAGGGACCGCCCTCGAAACCAAAAGGCCTTTAAACTATAGACCTGAGCCCACTCCTAAAACAAGCTTTTAGCTAAGTTGCAGAGGTTAACGGAATTAGTCGTAATAGAATAGGAAAGAACCAGCTTTTGAATTTAAAAAACCGCGTTGAAATCAGTCCAAGCGTTTGTGAGCTAGGTACATTGCCACGGAAACGGACACAGACAGAAAGATATACGGATAGGTATAGGCCTCAAAATTATAACCTCTGATATATCTGTGATTATAACACACTAAATATATGACCTACCTGCCTTATATTTAAACAAAAAAGAAAAAGATTACGTGTTATTAAATAGATAATCCGTTTCAAATATAAATATTTTTGCTGTTGATGAGTCAACAACCAACAAAACGATGGTGTCAACAGTTTAAAGGTACAGCTAACTGTTCGGTAGGGACACTTTCACTTGTCTGGTACATACTTACTCCGATCGTCTGATGAGTGTCAGCTTTGACACGAATACGGCACAGATCGCCGCGGGGCGCAGCTGTGCGGGCCTGATACGCTGGGCGACGATGACAGGATGATTTGCATTGTGCCTCGTTATTCCCCAACGTTAGGTATAATTAGGAATAGGATACGATCCCATGCTAAGCAACGCATATATTGTATCTTTCATTGGAGTGGAGGCTAACTTAATACTTATATAGATCCGTGCAAACGACTTTGTCCCAACCATGATTCGAGCCGAGACCCTCAGCGCAGAAGGAACTACCTACTGCCTAACTTAATCAGGCCTTTAAAATTAGTTCCAATTCATGCTTAGCATATAGCTGCCTAGTATTTCCGATAGGCCCGCTTTTCACCAAAGCGGAGAGGACATATGTGCGGAATAGACCAATCAGATTGTTTAAAAAAAACCACTTGGTACCGAGCGGAGGACATCTGATTGGTCTAATTCCGCATATTTCCTCTTCTTCTCTGCTTTGGTGGACTCTCTCCAACTTATGTAAATGCTTATGTTAGGACTGTAAACGCCAGTATGACTTAAGGTAGTCGAATATCAAAGAATTTAGTGCTTCAGCACTCGACCATTCTTTCACTCGAATAGTATTAATTTATTATGATTGTCATGGATGGTTATAGGGGTACCATTTGCCTAGCATATAAAATAAATAGCATTATCTTATGTCCAATTGTCTTTCGAATATACTACTTACTTTTGCTGCTCTTAGTTCAACAGGGTGACTCTGCATCACGTTCCGTGCATCGGAATTCAAGCACTCATTGAGGGGTGGCTCCCTCTGAATTAAGTAAGGGTGCATTTTATTAGTGACACTCCAATATTTATTGAACATTCAATTAACATTTCTGAGTTAGACATTGAAAGGAACAGTGTTTAATGCTATACCACGAGATAGGCGTAACGTGCATTACTATTTGAAACAAGCTCATAAAATGATTTGATCTTAAACCTGAAGATGGCAATTACAAAGAGCATATAATATGCACAACATATCAGGGACAATACTCTCCGGACTCCTGAAGGTCTTATGGGTTCCGTACCAAAATAGTGAAAACCACCATAAAGGTTCCGCTTTATGGTGTGACTATGTCCGTCTGTCACTCCTGATTATTTTTGCATGCATGGGATACTTAGGTCTAGCGCTACGACTTTCTATGGCAGTGTGCCAGTACCGATAAAACGAAAAATTCTTTTGGCTCACTATGCCTAGTGGCTTCGGGCTCGATTCCCATCTAGGCATATTTCAGAAATTACCTTTATGTAATTTTCTCCTGTCGGGTATTGCCACTAGTCAGTGTATAGTAGCGGAATAAAAAAAAACAGTTTTCAAATTGATTCATTTAACTTTTTAAGAGCATATGTTACTTTTTCAACTGCGTCACAGAGCAGACTGTTGCATAGAGCAAAAGGGAAAAATGAAGTAAAACCTTTATTGCATACATTCTAAAGTAAGTGCGTAGCAATTATTGAAAAGTTGGTAGTACTGTTTCTTGCACTGGAATGTTGGCATTACAAATATTGCACTCTTGTAAGCAAAAGTCATACAGAAGACACACAAAATGACAACAGAAAAAATAATTAAAAGTCAAAATTCATCCGAAATATTTATTAACCAAGTGTATCTAATATTTCGTAAAGAAAGAAGAAGAAATGTATTAGAATAGACATGAGTCTAATACTCCACTCTGCTCTGCCCGCATCTGGTTAGCCCTGTTCCGTTCCGCCCTGCTATGCTTCGGTCCGCTCCGCCCCGCTATTATAGTATTGTACTCATGACACTACAAAACTATAGATATTCTAGGTAGGCGCAGTTAAATCTATACGCATACAATATTATTTATTATTGAATGATGCACTTATATCGTGCAATAGCAAATATTATGAATGGAATAGCTACTTGAAATTACAGTTATTTCACCGCAAACTGTACGCTTAGAATATATTTGCGGTCTTTGAAAACGGCAAGTTGCCCTCAGGAATTCTGTCAATCTAAAGATAATATTACTTCTGCTATTACAATGAGTTATTGTTTTGCTAGGTAATGCTGTGAATTTAAAAAAAAACATCGAGATATATCAAATTGTGTACTCTTCCAATTGAATTTAGAAACAATATAGGGTTAGGTATCGTTTAAAACAACGTTAATCGAATCTCTCGAATCGGATGTATCTTCGTATTTCATGTAAACTGCAAAAAGTAACTTATGTATGTAATAGGCTTCCGAAGCATTCGTGCCAATCTTAACCAAAAGTATTGTCACCTCATTTACCAGCAACAATCACAAACACATAATTTCACTTTCATCTCATTACGTCACACCGTTCACGATTTATTCTCAATTTTGATTGGCGCTTTTCTCTTTTCAGAAATTACCGTTACGAAATTTGTAGGCGGCAACATTCGGTGTGTTAAGGACACGATTGAATGCGAGTGAAATTATATCAGGTGCGCGGTGAGGGGGGCTGGTGCTAGCGGATCCAGGATGACAGCGGCTCCGAAGGCCTCGTGTATGAGCACTGATCATGGGTGCGTTATGTTCGACTGCCTCGTTCATCTGTGGGAGTGGTGAGTACCTAATAATAAGTAACAAGCGATAGACCAACATTCGTCATTTACGAGATACTATGCAAAAGATCAGCTTCGCCGTGGGATATGAAGAGAGGTTTATTTGCTTAATAGGTGGTTACAGAGGTGCTTCTAGCTCAAGTGTATACTTCAAGAGTCGTACAGAGGCATACGATTAAAAAATAAACTCTGCTGGTAGTCTCTATATTTTCAGGCATTAAGTTGTCGGGTCAGTACATTTTAACTTAAATATTATCGTACATGTTTGGTATCGGTTGAATATAGCTTAACATTATTGCAATTATATCAATTCAGGGAGGGTCCATATCGTATTTTTGGTTTTTATTACACTTCGACGATGTGAGCGTTTAACTTAACTAAGTATTTTCAAGAAAACTTCAATAATGTATGATTTCAAACTATGGGATTTTGTCCGAAGTTATACTTTCGACAAACTGCTATAGTTTGAGAACCTATTCTCACTCTAATGTTAGAAAATAAGTTTTCGCGTTCAAACCGGATGGCTCACTGTAATATTTTACCTATATCCGGCCGGCAAATGTTGGAAATCTACAATAACTTATGTCGGCATTATGGTGACAACTGTATAAAATACGTTTTTTCTTAAACGAAAGTTACGTTACCTTGCACAAAAATATGACATGAATATGTATAGATTTTGTCGTACATATTGGTACATCCATTATATATTATAATGATTTTTTGATACCTTGACTGCAGTAAAATGAGCTCTAAATTATATTATAAGCACGCTATGATGGTTTTCAATATCAAATCAAAAAATATAAAGTACAAAAAAAGAACACATGGAATAAAATGGATTCGAATGTGTTTGTCTGGCGATATTTATTTATTTAAAGAGTCCACCACGTCTCTGACTATGTGGTAGCGAAATTCTCACGTCTTCCGAAAGACGTACAGTTTTCCTGACGTACCATATAATATGCATACAAAGCAGCATATGAAATTCAACACGACTCAAATTAGTCCCGTTTGTTCTGTGCATGATTGTACAATTGTGATTGTACTAACTAAGCACGAATTCCTGCTAATACATTTATATTTGTCGAGTGAATTTCAGAGTCTTAATTGTATTAGAATTGTGCTGTGTTCCTGAGATTGTAAAATGATTGAATGTAATTCAATTTACGAAGTTGGCAATTTGCAATACTTTATTGTATTTTAATTTAACGTATTTCTTTATGAAAATCTCGGCAAAAAACGTGTTGTGTAGTGGCCCAGAGGAACTCTCGTGCTAATTTTCAAGTCACAAGCGGTCATGGTTTCGGAGATTTCGTGATGAACGTGTGAGTCAGTTTGTGGGTGTCGCTTTTATATATTTATAGTAATTTTTTTGTTACTTTTGTTTTAGAATCCTTCGTATTTCAAGACGTTTATAAATGTCTTCAATGATATACGACATTAAATGGATGAAATTAAAGGATAAGCGAGGGGTGCACTATTGTACTAGAAAAGAAAATCATATTCTTAGATTGTAGGCTTCTGCATATAATATTTTAAAGTAAGATTTATAAAACAACCAGAGAATCGAACCCTGGATTAGCAGGTTGCGCTTGCGACCAAGATAGTACACATACTTTAATTATAAAGCAGACATTTATTGATTTGAAAACAATGAACTTACATAATTACCACTATATGTAACTTCAGTTCAGATGTAATTTCAGCTTCTAACAAAACAATGACGTGCGAGTTCCGAAGGTTTCCTAAAATAAAGCCGTCGGTTTCCTGTGTAATATTTCAGCGTTTCCTTTGTGCGCTAGCTGTCTCTATGGCGCCGTGGCTATATCCAGCCTCGCTGTTCCAGCGGTTAATGGAAAGTCTAGACGTATTGTGGGAAATACAGACCGTGGAAGGCTCTGTCTATTTATATTGGAGTAACGTACATTTTCGTTTAAATTTGGTGGAAAATTAAAATTTGTTTTTTTTATCCGTGTAGGTTAAAAAATGACTTATGAAAAGTCAGAATCTACTACCGGTTCGGAACGCTGTTTCCACCGAAGAAGAGCCGGGAATAACATTGTTACAATACAAGAAAATAATACTTAGGTATATAGTATGTTCCAAAACTCGCTCAGAATAATTGAATAAGTATGGGAAGACAGCTTATATATCTTACATTGCAAAACGTACTTCCATTTACAGCTGTTATAGGAGGTTATAAAATATATCGTCTTAAGTTTTGTTTGTTGCTTTCAATGCAATAACTACTGCCTACTAATGGATCTGGAGCAAAATGTCATTGCGATTTGTTTGATGATTTAACATAATTTCATACATATTTTCATAAATTTACGAAACGTCATCTACTTAAATATGGAAAGCTTTATTTTACATTGTCAAAGAAAGTTTTAATTGTAAATGCACATAGTTTACCTAGATTAAATTGTGGTATGTACACTGTGTTTTTTATTATTACTTTCTCTTTCTTTTTGAATTCGTGGTGCCAGTGTATACACACAATACTACCTATGTAGTTTTATGTCGTGTACAAAACCGATATTTTAAACTCGGTTTTCATAAAGAGTTATTTCTTATCTATTAAATTTACATAAACTATTTATAAATTTCTTAACGCGAATACTACACATAGAAATAAAACTGCTTCTGAATGTTTTAATCGCGTTTATTTCACACGCGAAAAAAAAATGTTTTATATCAATAAACTATTTATTTGAAATGAATTTGAGTTAACATGAAAAAATGTCATTTAACATTACGCAAGCGACCATTACTTGTTCTTCGACGATTACTTGCTTCGCTCATTACCACGCTTAATTGTGCAAAACAGGTCTATTCAAACGCGTTCATAGTGTTCTTTATAATACACGGGCCCTAAAACTGTGGCAATCTGCGTCATTAATCTTATCTTAGATCAAACGTTTTTGGCAGAGAAAGTAAAATTTCGGTTTCACATTAATTCCGGCGCGTAGTTTGTTTGGATGTCGAGAGTAATTTTATTCTACGATTCAACTGCAAAACTTGATGCATAATATTTGAACAAAAACAAAATTACATACATAATCATTTGGTAGGTATAATTATAATTTATAGGTAATTATGATTATAATGCATATACGTATAGGTATAATTTGGTATAAATATACCTATGTAACACGGAATATAAATAATCGCTAGTGTTTCATTATGTATAATTTGTATCATAATCCGTATTATACAAGTAAAGTAACAAAGCAATTATGTTTTTCCGTTGTGCTGAATCGGTATCATACATAAATAAGTCAAGTAAAAAAGAAATTAACTGTTTTTCCGCTTTAAGACCTATTATCACGGCATTTTTAAGATCAAGTTGAGCTAGGTATTTTTAGACTCCAAAATATGAGCGACGTATTGACTCACTCTTGTGATTTATAAAAAAATAACTGAAATACTCGACACAACAAAATGGAATAGGTAATGAGAACAAAAAAATCTTAAACCTAAATAGATCGGTATTTATAGGAACTCATTAGTTTCCATTAACTACAGCTATTATACACCATCATGCCTGTTCTCTCTGAAAGGGAGAGTAGGCAGAAGTGTACTGCAGAGAATCACATTTTGGGTATGGTATTTTTACTCAATGCAATAGGTGAGCCTATTGTTATAACGTAGGGCACACCTTCCTACACTGCGAGAGGCATTTTTATCAGTACGCGTTAGCTAAGTTTTAGATAATCATCATTGAAAATGAGATTCACACACGAATTTCCAAAATCCCAAAGGTTCGATCGGGGGTTTGAACTTTAATTTTATCTTATTTCCAAAATGATCATTTGACCAACTTGGCTATCATTGTTTTAATAACTATGTAACTAATGTACCTATTTATAAATACATTTCCGATCGTCAGAGTAGAGTATTTGGATGACGTCAGTCATCAGAGTCTATTTTTAGCGAGACCATAAGTACCGCCAATGGATTTCATTGTAGCAAACGGATTGATGTAAACAAGCATCCTACGATCCCGTACTGTCATTTCAAAAGGATTTTTTGCATGGCTGATAAGTCTCATTATGCGTTAAAAATGCCAAGTTAATGCGCCTTAAGAATTCCAGTTTGAAGGTCAAAGGCTGTAGAATGAACGGAGTTGAATTGAGTGCTTCCCAGCGCTCAACATCGTAAGTGCAAAATACCTTTGTGTAATGGATTTTTTTATTCAAATTCAACGTAAATATATTTGTTTGGATGAAGAGGTTTACGAGGAAATTCTAATAATTGACCATCTTCGGTTAATAAAACCTTGTAAGTAACTCTTCCAGTACTTGATTATAAAAAATACAACCGAATTGAGAATCTCCTCCTTTTTGAAGTCTGTTAAATAAGATGATAGTCGTCTTTTACAACGCAGGTAATCTAGTATAAAATTAGGGTTTTGTTTAAGGCGATGGAAGGTTGGGGCGGTTTCTAAATGAGGATACTTTAAAGTATGTCCTTCAGTATCACTAATTGTTTATCAAAAACTGAAAGTTTTTGAAAGTTTTAATTGATTTAAAAGACATAATAAGTATTTTTTTTAGTAGAAAACTGGCTGTAAAATTATAAATAAAAGAAAACATTCTATGAATATATGAGTAGTTCTTGTCCTCAAGAAATTCTATCAGTGAATAGAATGATTACAAAAAAGTACTAAGCTTCGTTCGTTCTTTGAATACGCAAGCTAAGTGAAACGATCTTGATAAAGTTTCCAGATGACAGTCAAGCCTCGCATTTTAGGCATATACTGATAGCTGATGGTGTTAGGATCGGCCGCCAGTATTGTTTCGGGTCATAACGAAATGCTAACGGTAACAAAATATTATGACGATGCGTCACCAGTATCAACGAATTTAAAAATACTATAAGTAGGTGTAACTTTATACTTTTTTGGAGATGTGATAGTTAATACCATTGTACTGGCAATACCTCTGGAAATGAAGCGATGCTTCTTAGAGCTTTCAATAATTATAATGACAGTTTTTCCGTTAATTAAACTTTAGTTATTTTAATCACCACGAGAACTCACTAGTTCACGCATACTAAGTGTTTGAATTACATCCAAACTGTCAACGTTTAACGATATCGCCGTTAAACACGGACACGCGAATGACAAATCCGGTCGTGTACGCCATAACCTACAAAATATTGATGTGATGCATCTATAATCGGAGCGTTGGCACTCGTGAACAATCCAAGTAGGGTCATTACTATTCATCGTGCAAGGGGGTCAGTCGACGGTTCGATTTCGATTGGCACGGGCTCGTGTGTCATGCGGATCACAAGGCGACATCTGGCGAAAATTTGTACCTTAAAGGCACACCCTTAATTTGATTCCGTCAAGACTCGATTGAAACTCATTCGAGGCGGTAGAAAGCCTAGACCTTTATAGCTTTTTTACTTACGTCTTCGAAAATGCTGAAGTTAAATATGTTCGAGTGTGCGTTATTCATGTACCTTTTTTGTGGCTGTGCTAGCATTTTATGTATGACAGGTATAATTTATATGAATAACGATAGCTAACGTAATAAATATTAATAGCGGATTTAAATATAATTTTGAAGAATCGTCTAGATAATAATATTATGAGCTTTCTTGAGATTGAAATAAAACTATTTTTTTCGGATTTTATCGCGTTTATATTATGTTTTGCGTTCCCGACGTTACAATTATTTTCATATACCATTTGGATTTTTGCACAAAAAGCAAATACCTATTTTGATGTATCTAATCAAATAATGCTACATTGCCCTAAGATAATTGTAGGGCAAAGGGAAGTTTCACAATCAATCTCCGTTACTTACTAAGTTGCAAGCTGTTTACCACCCCGCTAATTGATGTTAAGGCGATAATAATAACATGTTCGAAACCAAAATAACACAAGAAACAATAAAAGCTCACGGATGCTACCTTATGCCATACTTTTTGCTATTTCCGTCGAAGAATAATGGAAACGAACATACTCGTATCAAACAGTATAAAGTTAAATTCAAAGATAAACGGATGTTTAAGGTTTCGATTGCCCGCGGGGTGTTTTGTACGGTATCTATGGTGCAACAATTTAAAGAAACACATTAAAGTGAGTTGTATAATGCAATGCGCTCAAAGCTTCACAGTTTCCAGAGACCACTGAACGATTTAATAATGAGACATCCTCCTGTTCCTGCTACTACTTACCAGTCCATAAAATTATCTCTTTCTGTGTAAAGTTCTTCAGCCTCTATGCTCTCAGATTTCACATTTTTTTATTACAGATTGGTGTGTGAAATATTTTTTCTACAAGCTGCATGATGTTAAGTGCTTATAAGCCAGTTTATTTTTTTCAAACTTCTATGAAATCCTCGCCATAAGATGGACCCTACGTTGTGTGGTATAGCAAAAAAAACACGATGAAGTTTCGGCACGAATATTTTTCACGCTCCATTATTTTTTTATGCCATTGTGAATTATATTTTTGTTATATGTAATTAGTGCGAGGAGAATAATAGATAGGCAATATAAAATAACGTAACACAATGGAGAATCGCCGCAGGTGTATCGAAAGTGTGTCGATATCGAATAGATTTTCACTTGTTTTGGGAAACAAAGCCACGTTTGTCGGCCGTTCGTGCTGTAGCGAGCTAATTGGTAAAAGTGAAGCTTTTCTTTGTCCAATATCAATAAGAAAGGCAAATAGAAGAGTAGCAGTTCTTGTACTTTGATGAGACAACCGCTGCCGCGCCGTCGCTGTACGCTGTTCAACGGTTTGCACAATAAATTAATGTTTATTGGCAAGCCCCGCATCATGAGGTACGCTTATTTCCAGCCCCATCCGTTATGATTTTGAGAAAGTGTTTATAGTCTATCATGTTACTGTGGGAAAATATTTAAACATAGCCGATGAATTAACCTTCCGATTATTAACAAGCTGCAACCGGTTTGTTATTATCCACAGCAGACAGTTTCAATAAATATCTCGTTCCACTCGTGTGACCGTTAACGAACCCAGTATTCAAATTTAATTTATTAACATTTTCTTTCGAACTGTAACCCTTTAAACTTATACGTATAAGCCTCGGTAGAAGCCTCGGTCTTTTTCACTCTGCAGGAATTCAAATTGCCTTATCGGCACGCGGTCAGACACAGGTAAAACCAGTATTATACGGTAAAAATGCAGACCTCCGGCTCTCTGAGTAATTTAATTGCTTTGGACGACAGTTTTCATTAGTTGCTTTATAGATGTACCGGTGATGACAACTGTGGGTGTCTCTTTCCTACGCGAGCTCAGTCGGTATGTCCGTCGCGTTTCCCCCCTCCCACTCCGTGTTGGTGGTTGCCGCGATGCTAGTACGTTACTATTCCAACAGTCGACGGCGGACGGCCGCTTGCGTTCTCTAATACTATCGTTAATCGAACTAAATTATTTTTAAATGAGACGATATCATACAATAAAGTGACCAACTTGACATAAAATAATATAAAAACTAGCAGAAAGTGATACAGAAATAATAACAAAGACGTGGACTACAGTAAACGGAAGTATTCGAATAAATTAAAGTTTTTGTGTTTTGTGAAATAGTGTTATAGGTACAGTGTTTCCATTACTTAGTGTCAATTTAAAGGAGATAAACGTAAATGCATCCACACGTCCTCCGAGACAGAAGAGTATTTGATGCCGTCAGCGAATAAGGTACGACAAACCGGATATTGTACTAGTTACTAGACAGTCGTTCGACTAGTTTAGTATAATTATAGTGAAGCCTTTAGAAAAAGGATCTTGAACTTTTTGTCTCTCTTGGGATGGTTTGAGAATTATCCCGAAGCGTTTAGAATGCATCTCCAGTTTCCTCACGCACGGTTTAAATATTTGTAGTAGATATAAACATTGGTCGGTGTGGGTTCCATGCCACCCTACGTGCGCCAGACCCAGGTGTGTTGTCAACAGGTGGACCCATTCAAATACAATGTTTGTTTTTTTAATTACACCTTTGGACTGCACAGCTTTGAAAGATCCATTACAGAGGTAGAAATATTTTGGTCTTCCTATTATTAGATCAGTCAATGTGAACAAAATCCTTGATAGTCAATCTGCACTGCGCTTGCAAATGATACGCTTAATTATAATTTTAGTATGACCAACAAAGTAAACAATTATCACCGCTAAAAGGTTAGCAGGTCAAAACTAGTAAAACACATCATAAACTTTAATTACCCGCATTGGAAGTAGTGAAAACAAAAACGCGATAGCCACAATAAACTTCTGAGAATGTAAATGAAGATATGCATCTATTAATGTAAATAAACTAAACATTTGGAAGTTCAACTTTATATATCAGAAAAATCAAAGCTAGAGAAGCAAAAAACATTTGCAATGAACTTGGACGTGTCTTATGATCCAAGGGTTTTGCTGGCGATCATAACATATCTACTTCATCAACAGCTTTAAAACTAGGTACAGCCACCTTTGCAATGAGATCCGTGCATTTGGCTTCGAATGAGTCACTACACGTGACAGATCAGCTGCTAAAAATAAGCAACCTGCACTTTTTTACCCATATCGATTTTTATGCAGAAGCGATGTGTCATCGACTCCTTATTCTTTACTAATATGCGACCTCGATGGGGCCTTTACTTGCGTTGGTTTGTCTGTGAAGCAGGTAGTTGGAGACTATTTTACAAGCAAGAATTTTTTGCCTGCAGACCTTTGTTCCGCGGTGGAGAGATGAATGGCGCGTCTCGTTCAACGCCATAAGATTTGTTTGCGAAGCACTTGTTGCTGCCGTACCCACGGTGTCCTTTTAACGCTTTGTATTCGACGCTATAACCGTTTCTAAGAAGTAAATTTAAAGCAATCGACTGCTTTTGAGACTATTTACGAAATCTCGCTAACTGTAGTACAATATCTAATGGTGTTTTCTTTTTCTAACAGGAAATAAGCATTTGAAGTTATTTAATATCAAATTCCTTGGAAGTCCCTTACCTTCTTCCAGCTTAGCTTAACAGCTAACTTTTGTATTTCGGTAGGTACTGTTCAAATAATCCTTTGATGGTGTATTATTGGAGTAGCCGAGGAACAATAGTATTCACTTCCGTGATTCACAGCTGGGGCGATAGCATGATTGTAGTGGCATCCCCCGCGTCCCTCCTCACCACCCCGCCCCGTAGGGTGAGTGCCCGGCGCAGGTCCCGCACACAGCCATCCACCACGATCAACGCTCTATAAAAAATATTTCCTTCCTTACCAGTTTTGTTGCATCTGTTTTAATAGCTATTTCATTCCATCAGGAAGGTTCTTATTTTTTATGTAACTCCAAACCTCCCAAGCTACGAAGCTGTCGTTAATCTCCATGCAAGTCGTAATGCTTTATTAGAATTTTTTTTGAAGACCTCACAAGGTGAGTTGTTTTGTTGCTTGTCGTAGTAAGTTGACGTAATTATCCAGCCGGCTCTTCTATTAGAATCTCGGTCGAAATAGATTAGAGTGGTGTCTCATCATTAAATATAAATACCAATTTGTTTTACCACCTCCATCACAAGTCGGGAGTCGCGTTTCCGGTTTTGTGGATGTTGGAAAAAGTTTTGCCCGAATGCCATTGAATATGTTCGGTTTTTTTCCAAACTTTATCGTGTTCCGAATCGTTTTTATAACCCATATAGAGATGAGTTTTTTGCGCTGCAAATATTCCGCTCCGTTTTAGTGGATGAGGTCGCGTTCCTCGACATTTAACCGATGGTACATTGCACAGATTACTGCGAAGCGTGAAAGGAACATTGGAATGCAGCGGACGTCCCTGTGTTCGATCGGGCTTCTATCTTTTAACGGAATCTTACTACGTACAATTACTTACCTGTATACTCGTTTATACTGGAGAAAAGTAAAAAATGGGGTTTATTACCCGCATTAAAATCAGCTTAAAGGCTTTTGTTTTGTATATTAACATAAGTTAAGTACAGGTATTATTTTATTTCTCAACGGTATCATGCAATTGTTTCCTTCAAAATATTCTCAAAAAGCTTATCCTAACTCTCAAGCGTAAAGTTTTATCTACAGAAAACATCCAACAATCCTATCAGGAGTAAACAGGTAACGCTAGTGTACTTTGTAACCACAAGGTAAGGCTTGGAAGATTTACCTACCTCTACTCTGTCAACAACTTAAGGAATTATTCCAAACATGTTTTCTTGCTTTTGTGCATCAACTTGTCAGTATTGTATTTTCCTGGTTTTTGACGTTACAATGAGTCGCCGTTCTCATGTCATCTGACTGTAAATACATGTACCCTACAGGTCAAGGTGCCCGTTTGCCTTGTTACACACATATATTTGTTCATTTATTGATAAAACGCCTACCACTATCGTTGTATTAAGCAGCAAACTTAAGGAAAATGTTTAAGATCATTTGTAATAAAAATTTCATCGATGATCATATTGAGACAACAATAAACTTTACGGCTCTAAAATTTTTGCGTCATAAATCGAGTTCTTTATTTTAACTAAAGAATAACATACAAACAGTTTTACAGGCACCATTACCGATACTCTGACAGTTACTATAGCATTTATTAAAGATTGCTTCTAGTATTATCATATTTAGTACGTATTTGTAATCACAAAAAATATAAAAATCTTTTTAAGAAGCATTACCCAAGTTAATAATATTTCACTGATTTAGAAATCTTGATCTAGAACAGATGTGTAAATGTCAATCATTGCTCCTTCTTTATAAGTAGTAAAACCTAAGCCATGATGACTTATGGCGGACCTACTTATTGCACCTTAATAGGATTTGGATTCAATTACAGTGTAGTCTGTAATCTCTATCTGACACCTTTAATTTATCGTTACCACCACATTTGTTCTACGTTGCTGGCCTACTGTCTGTATCTTAACTTTATCACACCACCGAGAAGCCATATTTGGGTCAGACGTAATTAATTATCAACATTTTATTTATTTAAATAAAACACCATTATGTTTAGAAGTTGAAGCACTTCCAAGTATTTGTTAGTTTATAGAAGCTTACATAGAAAAATACGGTTACTTGAACCCTTCTATCATGCAGATTAGTATTTTGTCAATTGTTGACGACGAATAGCTAGATGACGACAAACTGCCAAATACTATAAATAGTATGGAGCTGAAATAAAAATTTAAAAGCAATGCTAAGAAGACTTGAAGTCTGCTTGAGTTTTAATATACCTAACTGTTAAGTGGTGTAATAAAGCTGGCATGCAGTATGGCCGGTCGATAGGAGCTGCAGGCTGCGGCAGGGTTGCGCAACACCTGCGCTGGGGCCACGAAGCCCGCGGTTATCTCTCGGCACGCAGTTTGCCTAAACGCCCACCAGGCAAGGCTGTTTGCCGTGTACACTAGGCCTACATTAGCTCACACACCACACCATATGTGTGTAGTCATACATACTTGTATGTTAGATGGGCTGTTGTATTTATTCTAAGAATTGTTTTTACATTCTGTGCCAATAATGATTTACTATTGATTTCATAAAAAAATCGTAGTCATCTAACGGTGCTTTATTTTCTTAAAATATGATGTATTTGAGATTTCAGAATAGTAAACGGTTCTTAAGGATAGAGGAGCATAAATATTGGGGTGGTAAAAGTCAAACAGCAGATATAGACTAAATTTTAGGTTGTAAACGAGATAAACTAAAGTAGGTAGGCGGCACAGGCCACCGTAATATTTTTTGTAAACATAAATCACTGTCTTTATCAAATCCCAATTCCAGGATTTCAGTTAGCTTTTAAAATTTTCTTTTTTCACGGAGCTCAGCGTTAAGTAGCTTAATACCGGAATTCGTATTTCAGTTAAGCTATCTGTCGTACTTTAATTCAGGTTGGTGGAACTGGGGAATCCAATTACGCTGTCAATAGTACTTGGGGCGTTCCAGGCAATTCACTATCCAGTCTGTAACGTGTTGTTATCTGTATCATGATAACGGAATAGTTCCCTCTGGATAGAATTTATTTTGTCAAAAAGTTGTCGGTCAAAATTGTTTTGGAAAAATATAGTTTATTTATTAGGATAAGTATGTATTATTGAGTTAAATATAAAATTATCAGGCAGTTCAGTAAACTGTCTATTCAGAAAAAAAACTCCGTTATAAAGCCCCGGGTAGGGCTAGTTTAAAACAAGACTTAGGTTGGTATGCCACGGCCTTTGTCACGCCATCTACCTGAATTCATACAAATGAGTGAGAATAAATTTAAATACCTCATGATGGCGATGGATTTAACTTTAAACGAGAGGAAGATGTGTTTTAAAATGTTATATCAGCTTAAACAGTGATCTCATCCAGTGAATTAAAAAGGTTAACGTTGCAAAGACGAAACCTATAACCGGTGACAGGTCAGTCTTAGCTCAAGCCACTCAGGAATCCAGCAGTGTAATGTTTCAAAAAAGGGCCCACAGGTCGTGTTACTTGTAATAAAGACGGTTCATATCCAACGTCATGTGAGATGAGATGGGTTGTTATCATACGCGTTCGCAATTAGCTGCTGGGTTATGTATGCGTACCTAAACTTAAAATGTTATGCTGTGTTTAGCAGAATTGTTGTTCAAGTGACACGTGACTTTATTTGTTATCCAAAAATATAGGCAAGATTGCATTCCCTGGGTGACCCTACACAAATTATTACCACTACAAAATCTGGCGCGTGAGATTAATCCGCACAGAACGACAGACAGACGCGATTGATAACTTCTAAGTAGGTACAATCATCATAAGCTTACCTACTTTTAGCGAACTCATAGCGATATATGATTTCACAGATGCTAGAGATATCAATGTCATTTGTCGAAGTGACATAGATGGATCAAAAGAAAGTTCATTGTCACACTCTTCGTGACTCCGTATCCATACTAAAGTGGTAATGGTAAACAGAGATGGCTATAATTCGTGCGTACGTGCTATATCTATATTCCATTTCTAAATATTCTATTGTCTGTGTTGATTGTAAGATAACTATCGAAATAGACGTGTTGTATCTACGAAGTAATTATACGCATTGTAATGTTATTTATGATAGTCGAATTGCTACATTATTGTAACAATATTCTAGGTAAGTATAAAATATGTTTTCATTAAAATCAAAAGTAATCATTTATTGTTGACCGAAAGTGAATTAGTTTAGCTTATTTCTATCAATATAGTTACTATTAAAGGAATGAATTTCTTATAACGTTATATTAAATATCGTATTGGGACCTAATTGGGAATCATTCTCTAATACGTCCTATGATCCGTAAATATTTGAAAGTTCGAGAGTAACGGATAATTTGTGATTTATTTACTTATGTACACTTCCTAAAGGCGCATAATTGTTTTTTTTTATAAAGTCTACAGACAGGTAGAACCTACACGTGTCATTAACGTCATCAAACTCTATAAAAACTGATTACAAAACGTGACAATTGACCCTAATTTCATGTTTCACACTGGGAGCGTATTAACATTTCCAGTATTTTTTTAAATAATATCACTCGATATGTCTGGTACAATTAAAAATAGATGAAATTACTTTAGTATTTTCATTACAGGTACTTACATGACATAAAAAAAAAATTACGAAGTCTGATTACACAATATGTCTGCAGTAATCACTTGCTACAAGAAACATAATGAAAGCAGTCGGTCTTGTTAACGCGGCCACAACTTTCCTCTCTCACGACATGTGTCAATTTGCACTAGTTCACATTTTGTACTTAATTGTTTAAAAAAGACGCGCATGTGTGTGCAACATATATTTTTTTTTATAAAAAAAATCACCAGGCTGACTTTTATTTGGTCACTTTCATACTGTCATATTTCTCACATAACACATAAAATTATCTTAACTCACAGGTGTTTACCCTATTTGTCAGAAAATACGAACGTAATTTCTGAGTAATGTTCTCCTAATGCGATATTAAGTACAGCGCTAGTGGGACATATTTCCGCGTAGGCAATAAAAATGAGTAGTCAACATAATCTACTGAGCACGTGTTGGTTGTCACTACGCCTTTACAAAAGTTGTTGGTGATCAGTAGGACCGCTATTAAGGCCTGTCTAATCACTAATAATATCTGCATATTCTATATCGGTAATTTCAAATCGTTGCTTAGTGTCGATGTGTTCCAAAAATATTTGTTTTGACTTACGTCAGTGTTGGTGAATCCATTGTGTTTAATTTTTAATGTTATGTATATTTTAATTTTCGTAAAAATTAATATATTTAGTTCTTCACACAATCACTGCTGGCTTAAAGAATATCCCTTTATGATTCCTACTGTAATGGCTACTTACTTTAAAATCGTGGCAAAATCTCGCTTAAGTTATATTATTATGGACACAATACACATGGATCTAGCTTCAAACTAGGCTTCCATATATGTTAGACACTACGACAAAGATATGAATACATAAAATAGATATTAATCGTCCTTGACTTGGTTACAAATCAAAACCAAAAAATAAATGTATTATTTCCACCACAAGATTGTTTCTTAGGGACTATTACATAGTTGATAGTTTACAGTATCTAGCTATACCTACTACGCTATTAAATAACTCACATAAATAACAAACATTCGTCCTCATCACACAAAGTTCGTCCCTAGCGGTATTAGAATACGAGACAATCGGCACTGAAAGCAGTGCCACTACTAAGGCAATCGGATTACCAGTGAGACTGTTTGCAAATGTAAAATGGCTTGCTATCAGGTGGATGTAACTTTTTGTGAAGTTATGGAAATAAGACATAAAGATATTCACGAATCGTGACATGAATGCTTACGTGTGATGATAGCTCACAATCACGCGAACCCTTTGTTTTATAGGCGCAGGAATAATTGCTATAAAACTGGCTTTGACATTGAAGTCGCTCCAAAACATCTTCGTTTTTAAACAGTTTTTTAATCTTTTAATAGCATGTCTGGCCCAGAACCGCCGTTCTACTATGAGCTGCCGCGAAACTAAAATATAATATTGCAGCTCGCAGGCATTTCGCCAAGTGGGTCGTTATCACAACTACATTTTTGTCACAATATATTAGTCTTTAAGATAGTTCTCTTTTCAATCTTCTATATATATATAAATCTCGTGTCACAATGTTTGTCCTCAATGGACTCCTAAACCACTTAACCGATTATAATAAAATTCGCACACCATGTGCAGTTCGATCCAACTTGAGAGATAGGATAGTTTAAATCTCAAATTATAGTCGCAATTTTAATTTATTGCTAATTATTTGTCTGTTATTATTTGACAGTCACAATTATCTGTTAACTCCAAATGATTCTAACAGATGTCGATACCTTTCGACTGGGTTGATTAAGTAATCAATAGATGGCGCTGCTATGGTAAATCTACTATTTACTACTATCTACTATCTACAATTTTTTTACAAATACCATCTGTGTGAAAAAGCATAGTGGACTCCGTGACTGATGTTCTCTTATTGTTCCTCTTAGATTGTTTACTATAATGTAGTATAACAAAAACTTTAGCCACAGCAACGCGTGGCCGGGTCAGCTAGTTTCTAATAAAATTCTGAGATATTATGGATGAAGACCCGCGATAGCTATGTCAATGGAACGCTTGTATTGGAAATGAGGATCGCAGGTTCTCGATTTCTATTCAGTTTAGTGCAGGTTTAATGGATTTGGAGTTTAGCAATTTGTTTTTTTTTGTTGATAATTTAAGTAGTTTTCATTTTAATAATTTCCTAATTTAAAGGTGCGCACATAATTTAAACGCAAACCGCGCAGGTTGAAATGGTAGTATACTCTTTTTAGGTCACGCTGTATAATCACAAAGTATCTTATTGTGGTTATCTATGTTGATTTAAATTAAATATGTATTGTGAGTCTTACAATAATCGTGACTGGGTTCATTGCCAACTGCCACCACGACATGCTAATCCATACATAAGTCATTATTTGTTTCGTACGTGTTGAACTATCTATAGAATATATTTTATGAGTTTATTTAAAATTTATTTTAAACACGCTTGCCTGTCAGTTTATTTGACTGATTGTCTATCAATCAGTAATGACAATGGCTTCAAAATAATGGTTTTATTTCTTTTCGTCAGAAAACATCAGTAGGCACGTATATTTTATGTAAGTACCTGCATAATTAACTTTTTGTCTTTTTTACAAAAGTGTAAAGTACTTTGTAATAAAAAGACAAATATACTACATATTTTAATGTATTTACTTTAGATTTATTCAGTTAGGAAGCTTGCCCGATCTACACATTAAGTAATATTAGTATGCTTCTAGGGTGACTAAAATTTACCGAAGAACTTCATATAACTACATATAATACTTAGTATCCATCACAATTTGTTGTTCAATAGAATATAAAATAAACTAATCTAGATTACCGTTTTCTCAGAGTTGTAACAGGTGAGACCAAGTCACGAGTGCCCTTGTAGTGTTTGTTAAATACCTAGATCACTGTACTAGATACACGAGGAAAAAAGTGGAACTTGTATCATAAACTGTTGGTACTTTGTGATCTCGGCTTAACGCAAGTACCTACAACAGTTAATCATCAAAATAATTCCTACTCAGTACTGCGATTATCATCGGAGGTATGCTTGGACGTTTTTGATTGTATACAAACATTTTTAAAACCATTTCTTCTATTTATTAAATATCTATACATATAAATAAAATTGGAGTGTCTGTTTGTAATATTAAAATAACCGCTTTTTACTAAGTGCATTTGGATGTATACACGTTACCTATACCGAAACAACATTTTTTACAATTTTTGTCTGTCTGTCTGTCTGTCTGTCCGTCTGTCTGTCTGTCGGTCTGTCTGTCTGTCTGTCTGTCTGTCTGTTTGTTCCGGGTAATCTCTGAAATGGCTGGACCGATTTTGACGGGAATTTCACTGGCAGATAGCTGATGTAACAAGGAGTAACTTAGGCTACTTTTATTTTAGAAAAAAAAATTGGATCTCTCGAAAAAAAATTAAAACCAATGTTGCAGCGCTGCGCCTGCTTAAAGTTTGATAGCAACAATCTGCAATGCGTCCCGCGGGATCAGAACGCGAGCAGGCTGTTGCCAACGGTTGAGACGTTGTTAAATACCACGCGGACGAAGTCGCGGGCAACAGCTAGTCGTAAATAATTTCAGATGTCGTAAACCCATTCTTCCTAAAGTAGGTTTTATATGTTACTTGTAGTAATAATTACGCAAATACAGTTAATATTGATTTAAAGGTTTGTTAGTCCCGTTTAATTAGTAAATAGGTTGTACCCACAGTAAGACCTCAAACATTGTCAATGGACGACAATACAGTAGGCTGGCCTGGCAGTCTGATAGTCACCATTGTACCCTGAGCGAGCACGGCTCACGCACATTACTTAAATATTAACCATACGCATTCATTATCAACGAGTCCATAAAAAAATCATGTATAGATAAATTAAAAAAAAAAATGCCTGTTATTAAAATTCAACGCCAACTAAATGATCGCACAAAAATGTGTATTAAAGACAAATTGCGTGGTGAACATCAATAACTGCCACGGTAATAGTAGGGTGTTAACTTTATTATGTTATCTTACTAAATAGCATTAAAGATATCCTACGTATGTATATGAGTGGTATAAAAGCTCTCTTTGTAGCGCAAATATTTACGAGGGCTGATTTGTGTCTCCATAATTAAGTTTATTTGTTGAAGTGTGCCTATGTAGCACATTGAAATGGGTGAATGCGAGCCGTACTTATCATATCCATAAAATGTACTGTAGGAATAATATGTTCTAACATATAATAGTGGAATAGCTATAGCCTTCGCAATACGGCACTCCTAAGAATTCTATACTGTAACATTAGCTAGATAACATTTTCTTTAGACATTTTTTCGATGTTTCGATAAAATCCTCGTGAGACGTTAGATTTATTTGAACTTATTTTTCCATAAGGTCGTAACGGGTGAATAATTTGGTTTTATATTGCGTAATATAACAAAAATTATATTTGTTTCTTATTATAATAAAAGAGTTTTGACATACTTATTCTTTCGTCTAGTAACTGATGCGTTTTTTAAATAATGTTCTATTAAAACGCTATACATAAATGGTCAGTAGAAGATGTTTTATTTTATTTTATCGCTTCTCCGTTAAGGAGCCAGCAATGATATACGACTTGCGACTCACGAACCAGTTTACCAAACGCAGGCAGTTCGGTGTGTTAATGTTTATTGATAAAACCCACATAGTCAGCGAACGGTCGTTGGCACAAACGTGTTGAACTGAAATATGAGAGGCACCTGAATATAGCAAAGGTATGGAACGGTTTACATTTTTCCTACCCAATTTCTCTCGTACAAATACCCTTGGGCCCTTTATTGGTGGAATGTAGTTGTGTAATAGTGTACCTATGCCCATACCCAACTAAAAAAAATGTCATGGTGCACGTATTTAAATTGTAAAGCAATATCAATGTACACTTTTAAAACGTAAGAGTAAACATTGACTAAATATTAATCAAACTTTTTCTCATAGAAGATAAGGTCAGTAATAATATTATTAACCAGTCAGTTTTGCAACGCGTCCGGCGACAACAGACTCAAGGTGGACGTGTGCCTAATTAAGCTTCAATGAATCAACTTGGTGGTGGAATAGAGAGAAATTCAATTTATATTAAGAAACTGGCTTTTTACTGATACCAAATACATGTGACATTGACAATAGAAATGGGTAATTGAAGCTTTAGTAGGTAATAGAAGCACTTATTTACTAAATAAGTACCCTTTATGCTGTCTTGATGAATATTTGATTTGTCTGCTTATTTTTGTGGTATATTTCTCAACCTAACGTTGGTTGTGCACTATTAGTTTAGTTTTTGGAAAAAATACTAATAGAGTTTACTTTTTAGAAAAAAAAACTTAACTGAACTTTGAAATAGTGGTTTTTCTTTGTAAATCACGGCCCAAAGTCTACAGTTCACGTACCTTCAACTTAATTCTATAAAACAATTATTAACATAGAAAATAAATTACGGTATTTTTAATTACAAGAGGTTCGCTACCTTGTTTAGTTTACCTCAAATAAACAAATCCCGTAATATCTGGTTAGTCCCATTGTTTCTGGTTTAGTGAACTCAGTCGAGACATCTCGTTCGTTTGACCTGTAACTTAACACTGGCGGGCACAAACGGGCGGAACAACAAAAACACAAGTTATTGTAGGCCGAGACTTTGTCAAGTTTTCACGGTCTGCCGACCGCTGCAATGTTATTCAGTTTGGCTGCGAAACTCTAGTTAGTTGTTAAAGACGTGTAATTGCCACTCAATAATAGCGTGCTAATTAAAGTTGAACGATGACGCAGCTAACGGCAGCTTTCCCGCCCACGCCCGCGCCGCCGTCTGTTACGGGCGGGCGGGAGATGCGATTTTCCTTAAATGGCGAATTTTGTAGCTGCCTGCTTATTTTATTTTGTATTTTTATTTAAAGCCATTTATATATATTTTAGATAAATACAAGAAATATAGGTAACATAACAATTTCGTTGCTAACCTCACTATAGCATCCTCTCACCTACATTGCTGCTATGCTTAGACGGATCTACAATTGATTTATAAATATTTATGTTATTTACAAAATAAAATAAAATACAACCATGACAATTTATAACCTCTTAAAATTGCAGATAAGATTTTGCAGACCGGCTATTATATTATACCGTACAATATACTATACTGCTAATAGGTTGGCGATGATAATTACAAATTATTTTTTTATCGGATCACAAATCACTGTGTAAATCTTGTGTAGAAAGGCTTAAACGTACCGTGAATATTACCATACAACTGCAATTGTTTTGTTTTCTCCGTTAAATTGTTAGGTTTATTTCAATTGGCTGATTTATAATCACTCTTAAACAAAATCCGTTTATGTTACTTCACGGATAGATAAGCATCTAACGCGATAATTATCATGTTTCACAGATTTAACAATGATTAACTGTTGTTAAGAAGTGTGTGTGTGTTCATTGCACATTAGGTGTGCATTATCTTTTATTTTTAAAGAAAAAGAGAATGAGTAATAATGCGCAACCTGATTAGCCCAGTTGGTAGTAACCCGAGTCATTGTATCTAAGTAGTATTTGCTGGGTTCACCCCCAGTCCATTGTACGATACAAGCGTTGCTTAGTATGGGAGCGTATAGTTAGTGTGGTTGTCTGGCGATATTAATCTTATTTGTATAATAGAATATTGTTATTTACCGTCCAGTTTAAAAAAAAAACTGATGTCTAAAGAGATCAGATTAGAACTTACTATGCAAAAGTTTATTACAAAGATTCATACATACTGTAGAAGATGCTCTTAAAAATACTTAAGTACATTTTGCTGTGAGTAAAGTTCGTAAACTTGCCTCATTTGGTGTGATAACTGTCTTTATTTGTTCTGTCAAGAGAACCTACTCGTTGAACAAGTACGACGAAGGTTCGCTAGAGACAACAATCTAAATATTCTAAAGCGAATATTCATCATGCTGGTGCGACATTTCATTCATTGTAGTACTGACCGCTATTGACTCTCGTTAGATTAAACTTGGAAAATACCGAATAAAATTAACGAACTTGTCAGAACAACTTGTTATTTGGACTTTTTGGGGGTAGTCGAAGAGAACGGTTATCAATTTTGTTTTATTTTGTGAAAAATGTGTGTAATTTTGGTGGAATATTAACCATTATGTAATCATGCATGCACGCATGACAGTAGGAAAATAAAACTAAATAGTATAATATGACTCTTCCAGTTTCCCCAAGAAGTCAAAAAGTTTGTCAGTAAAGTATCCTCAACTTTATTGATAGGCCTCCCATAGAGTAAAAAAAAACATTACACTTGATATTGGCAAAAAAACCTACCAAATAATACATAAAGGAATACTTCATTTAATTGAAGGTAGGTGTCTAGTTCTAGTACACCTAGCGAGACCACATATGCTGCCCCCACTCACAGTACTCAGATTACGGGGTAGGCACCGACATGTGATTATATAACCACTGGAGGTATAGCTATGGTAGGGTTGGCAAGGAACAATAAATTAAAATATCTAATCAGAAATTAAGGATATGCAAAGAAAATAGGAATTCTAGGTGAAAAAATGTTTTTACCAGATTCTTTTATCTTCAGCTGTTCTAAGAGAGCGCTCGATGCTCGATATGTGATTAGTTGCTGTTTATAGTAGGTGAAATATACATACATACATAATATTAATTTTTAAAAGTTTTCTCTGCATCTCAAAGCAATCTACATCGGAATTAAATTGAACTTTGATTTAGTTTTTAATTTGACCTTCATCAGTGTGTGTGAGTGGCATTTTGGCTGCGGGGATTCGGACTCTATATATCAAATGATCTTTATGCTTTTATATAACGGCATCTTAATTCAGATTTAATTAAACGTGTACACACGAACACTTAATGCAAGTTAATTGGTCACAAGATGACCAGAGAGAACCGGACGGTGTGCACACTTTGGATCCAGTTTGGTCGGAAATGTAGCAACACAACCCTACGTTGTCGGAGGCTGTGTAGAAAGGAGCACGCGGCTCCAAGGACGATGGCGGTTGTTCACCTCGCCGGAATGCGCGGGAACCCTGCGGGATCCGTGGTCTTGCGGGGCCGGATCGGTCGCAGACCGGCAATCAGCTAGCGCATTCCTCCGTCGTAAATCGTGTGTTCGTTGATATTTTCACGGAATATCGCGCTGTATTTTTAGGGTTGGTTAGGATGTCCTGATCTATAAAAAATATTACAGTGGAAGATCTTAAAAAATGTTAGTAAGACGGTAAGTAAGTGCTGAATTAATAATGCTATCATGTGAATAATTAATTTGGAAATCTAGCAGGTGTGTTTTTTTTGTGATGTTAGAGTAAATGTTTTTATAGAGATCCTTTTGGTATAGAAGCGAGCGGACGTAATCCACAAAAAAGTCATCAAAGCGTTTGACTTTACTATGAAATTTATTGATGTCAATCGGTAAAGGAATATCCGACCTTTTATCATTTGAAAAAAAATCTTTGTCGACATCTTTGATCTCCCCTCTACCATTATTTTACGTGTTAATTGCGGTCTGTGCACTGTCGGCTTCAGATGCATACAAGACGCGCTGGTTTTATTTTTAAAAGTAAGTGTAGGCCATGGATGTTAATAGCTCTGAAAGGAATGAAAGCAAGGTGTCGTCTAAAATCTTCATTTAGAGTAATAATTTAATAAACAATATTTGTGATGTAAAAATATTAATTGCATTATGTTACTATTCAACATAGAGTTGAACAGAAAACATACCTAATTAAATAATAATATGTTAACAGTTACATAAATAATTTCAACAATAAAAACATTACACTGTGTACCGTACGTAATGATATTAGGAAATATGATATTACAACTCTGCATACGGATACAAACATTTTTTAATGACAGCGTAATGATAGTTCCTGGTATCATTTATCATAGCACTTTATTTGGTACTATTTCATAATAGAAATGAACTCGGTGCATGAGGGCTCTCGATTTCAATCGTATTCTGGTATCGATTATCACATACATACTGACAAGCTCACTTTTTAATTTTTCATATTTTTCGGGGTCACCAGTGTAGAAATAGCATGGGTCTACTTCTGCAGTATATATAGGAATGCGAAGATAGTGCTAACAAATAATAATAACTTTGTTTTGCTGGAAAAATATATAATCTTCTTTTACATTCCGCATTTTCATGACCGGCAATAAAACAAAAAAATTACAACAAGAAACGTCATGCTGACATAAATCGAAACCGGCCGTGAAGCGGCCAGCTACTTTTCGCGGACATAGAACCTCCGCTACATATCTGCCTACATACCAAGTTAGAACGGAAGAGGTAAGGAAGTTGTAAATCTTATCTACATATAAGATAAGCCTTTTATTTGTGCTTTCTACGTGCAAACAGATAAAACATTTTTTAACTTTTAAGGAGGAGTTTTATAGCCATTGATTAAACTACTTAAGTAGTAGATTAAATGACTTAACAGAGTGGAAAGCCTTTTTCGGTCTAGGAACTACACACGATGGAGGGCAGATTAGCTAGTCCTTGGATATAAAAGATCTTACTGCTAAATACATTTTAATCAATCTAAAATGGGAAAAACATATTATACAACGCATTTTGTTTACCGAAATTACCGCAAAGGCTAGTGACGTACGAGAGCTTTACATTAATTTGTTGACTCTTTAAAAATGAATGAATCCTTAAAATACGTTTTATTTCACTGTGTAGTATTTGCGTAAATATAAGAAATCAATTGTACTAGATTTAGTTGCAATTCTTTTACATTACTTTTAAGCGACAATTAATTTGTTCTAGACTTGAATAATATCATTTTGACTATCGTCCCTCTGAGGCACAAGTTGACGCTCAAGCCAATTCAGCGCGCGAAACTTACGTGCACTTAAATAATGGCGTGCGTTAGAGCCTGTTTAATAAACACCTATATGCACATTATTTCTTACGTATCTATATATACAATGTGCAGTTACGCCGTGGGATATTATAGTGACCACAACCCAGGATGCGGTTAGTTTTATGCACTATGGATTCTAACTACTCGGTACACCACGAACTGGACATCTGCACACTGGACATTCTGCTTATTGTATGCATTGAATCTTGTACACTAGGCATAATATTTGGCTACGGCTTTTATCATATAGAGAGTTTGTTTTTAATTCGTGCGGATGTGCAGGTGGCGATTGCTTTATAAATTTACCTTCTATCTTGTTATGAAAGTATTTAACAATGCTATTTAGTTTTCCTTAAGTACAATGTCCTATTGTATTATTGCAAGTGTCAAGTTTAGTTTGTTAATTTAAATGTAGCTTCCTAGATCTTATTTCATAGGTGTAGGGTAATGTGTGTGTAATCTCTCTTAGGTATAAACATTTTAAAATATCTTAAAAAAAGAAATACTTAGTACAAAACTTTTAAATAAATTTACATTCGAGATGAAAAAAAAACGATTTCTAAAACTTTCGATTAACGTGGTCTGAATAAAGAAAACGTTTGAACTGCTAACAAATTAACAAAATGAGGATTTTATTTTGGCCGTGGCTCACATGTGATATCGTGGTTACGGTAATATGTGTACATTCTGTGTTCTCTCGTATATACATTATGTGGTCACCGGCTTGAGCCGAGTGACGCCGAGAATTGTAATCGCCATTAATGTGCTGATTTCTGTGTATACTTTCCGCTAATCCTGCACTTCTATAAGGACCTCCTTACACTATTCGTGCAACGTTTTTATATTGCCTATAAACGGAAAAAGAAACGTAATTTTTATAATAAGGTTTATTGCGCAAATGAAAATATTATATATATAATATATATATTATATTATATTATATTCAGTTCGAGGATTATTGGTATTGTATTAAGGTCCCACACAACGCTTGTATTATGGGTACCGTACAATGGACCGGGGGCGGACCCAGTGTATATTACTTTATAGATATTGAACAGTATAGGTGGACATACCTAAGCGGAACTAAATAAAAGCCGTAAATGTACGGTACGTTTACTCTCACTCAATAGACTTAGTTTTAAACGTTTTAGTTTCGGTATTAGGTAATTATATGAATTACATAAATATTATGTCAGATGATTTTGCTATTATCTATGTTTGTAATAATCACATCGTTCCATCAATTACGCAAGTGATTGGCGAACCGAAACGTTGGCTGTTTGTGTCAGATTTATGAGCGAAGATAGAATGAGTCTCTTCATTTCATTCACTTCATAAATTATTATCCATCGACAAGAAGGTCAAGATTTGGTGTCCTAGCACAATAGCGTTCATTATATAATTTGTAAAATTTTGATACTTAGCGAGTTCCACAACAATAGTAAGGAGTACTGTGTGTTGCTCTAATTTCAAACAGGCCCTTTAAGGCCTCAGCCTCGAATTTAGCGGGCAGCGGGGCGGCGGCGGCGGCGGCGGCGGCGCGGCGCGGCGGCGCGGGAGCGGAGCTCGTTGGCCGCCCCGCGCCGCTGCCGCGCCGCTGTTTTCGAGAACGGTCTATTTGATTTTACGCATAAGATCCTGCCGCTCCCGCGCCGCCGCCGCCGCCGTCCCGCTGCCCGCTAAATTCGAGGCTGAGGCCTAAGTCTCACCAAAATAGGCACATCATTAACCTGACAAGGTCAATCCCCAAGATTGACATTGGACGGCGCGGCATATCAGTCGTATCTGGATGCGTACCGGTTCGCCGCATTGTTGGCGAGCCGCCAAGTGGAGCAGCACCCGGGCCCGCGCCGCGGTGCATGTTTTATTACCTATCATTAGGTATCTTCTTAATATTGTTGCTAGAAGTAATAGCTTAGTTGATACAAAGCTCTTTTTGAAAACAAGGTGTGCAGGTGCAAATCTCTCTTCCACTCCTGGAATTCTCGAAAATAATTTTCAATAAGCTCATTGTTACTTTACGGTGATGATATAACTATCGTATTTCAAAGCTCACCAGCCCGCTCTAGGCCGACATTCTATTTCTTTGCTCTTAATTGTTGTTATATTATATTTATTATGTAATATCTTTATTGTAATATTGTTTGTGCCTTCAAGGTATCTGCGTATTATTGGCCAATATTTCGCCCAAACTGAGATCTCCGGAACGCAGAAATGTCAATTCTGTGAGATCCATCTTGGTTGCTCGTGTCGTGTCTGAGTCATTACCGCGCCGGCAGGAAGTGGGTGCAGACAGACAAACGGACTGAACGGCAACTGAGATAGTTCGCGCACCTTCCGCTCATTAGGCCACTGGGTACTCTCACCCGGATACAATCTATGTGATGACTGATGGCTTGTGAGCTCTAAATAGAGACATTTTGTGTAACACCATAGAGCAGACAGATAGTTAAAGGTGAATATTATTTAAGTTGGTACCTATACAGAGTGATTCAGAAAGGGTATACCAAGACATTATCCAGTTCTTATTTAGTGCATTTGAAAGAATTTTGTGAAGGCAGAAGTTCGATACGTCGATTGAAAAAAATATAAATTGTTCCTAAAAATGCTTATTATGATTTTTTGTGAGCAATTTCTTTTTCAATTTGCTCTATCAAAATTCCGACTACACATAATGATTACAAATGCTCTTAAAAATCTTAGGTTCAATGCTTAGCCCTTTCTCAATAGTCTTATAAGTACCTAACCTACGACGAAATGTTTTAGTTTATCCGGAACATGCGAGGTATGGATTTACTTTAGAAATACCGTTCCAATTATAAGAATGTACCACTACCAACCTATGCTATGAATGGAAACATCCTAATATATGAACACTTAGTTGAACTTCATATCGGCAAACTCACATAAAGTGATCTAAAAACTCACATAAAGTGATCTAGATCGTTGGTCGTAAGTAACTATGTAATGAGCTCAAGCCATGTGATAATTCAGTGTAATCTTTACGCCAAACATTTTAAATACCGTCAAAAATAATGTAGGTGACGAACGATATCGACTCATAACAAAGATAAAATTAAATGAGGTCGATGACACTTGCAACTTGTGTTTACATTGAATTTGGTGGTAACGTTTCGCTTATTATATGTTTTTTTTTGCAAACAACAGATGACAATCACAAAAGTACACATAGACCTAATATATAATACACAATTTGAGGCATTGAAATTCAAAAACGTGTATTCCCTGTCATGGAGAACAATCGTTCCCGCGTTGAGTTTTATTGCAAAAAATAATAATGTATAAGAACAACGAGAATGTTGATAATTTCACACATACGAGGTATCGGTACCTTCGTTACGTGCGAAGAGTGAAAACTCAATAAGTGCATAGACGATAGTTGCTATGTAGTAATGTTAAGAAAATAATTATATTTCGATTTGGAGTTGTTAACTCCAAACTATACAAAATGTCACACAATTTAAATGAAAACTCAATAAGTGCATAGACGATAGTTGCTATGTAGTAATGTTAAGAAAATAATTATATTTCGATTTGGAGTTGTTAACTCCAAACTATACAAAATGTCACACAATTTAAATGGATCGACATGCGCCTGAGCAAAATGCGCCGAACCCTAAAAAAACATTAATCTTATTTAATAATTAAGTAAATTTTGCAACAATTTAATCTGAATATTAGTAAAAGCATAGTGTCTGAAAGGTTTTAATTATCGTCAACCTAGGTTTAAATCTTTTCTGTAGATAAATCATTATAAAGTACTATAAATTTGGGGGTGTAATATTTTTAATGTGAATCTTGAGCCAGGTTTAAAAGAATAAAATTTCAGCAAAGTGGTTACTTTCTAAACCTCTTAAAATACGAAAATTATTATTATATTCATATTTTGTGAAATTTAGAAAGTTAACTCGTAATTATTAGGTAGTTATTTTATATAAGTTTAGTATCATTAATGATTAAAATATGTTTACTAACATCATATAACAATCGAAGTTTGCTGTACATTATAATTATGACGGATATATAACTATCATACCAACATTTGCGACTGAATAGTTAGCGCATTCCGTGCTGGTGGGCTCCGCGTTGAACGGTGACGTAGCGCGGCACCTATATCGCAATATATAAAGCAATACATGATACTACGAAATGTAGCTCTTTTTACTTACTTCTCCAAACACGCACCTTATCAATCCTACGACGATAACGCCCCTTCGATTATGCGACTCAAATTGAATTGTTTCGCTCTTCGCACCATCAAGCACGCGAACGTGCCATATATAAAATTGTATTATTCAATACACATCAACATTAAAACCTTTTAAGCTAATAGCTTCATTTTGTGTTTTATTGTTCCAGGCTTGACCCTCCCGCGTCGCACACACAATTCGAAATGGAGAATAAAAAGACAACACCAGCAACGCAACAGCCGCTCACACAGCAACACCTCCTGGCCCATCATGTACACCCAGAACAAATCTACTCCCAGCAACACCCGCAAGCAACCCACCTAAGCGCTTCACAAACAGGTCAAATTCAACCAAATGGCGTCATGCACCAGTTGCTACAGAGCCAGTACCAGTCGAACATGAATGCGCGGTCACCGCTCCTCGAAAACAGACACGAGGTGTATGGCACTGGACATAATCACGACTATGCTAGGCACTATGGCGCTAACGATAATTACAACTATCCCCAGTCACCTCCCAGACAGGAACGAACAGAAGTACATACGGACCACAATGTGAATCACGAATTACTTCACAACATCCCCAAAGGATATAACGCGGAAGTGTATCAAGATTATTTGAAACGCAACCCACCGAAAGATACCAACCAAATATACCAAAATCACCAACCAATGTATAGACCTAATATTAATCAGTACGGTTCAAAGCCATATTTACCGTATTCCAACAGAATAGGACCGCAGAGTAACACGGAACTGTTGCGGAGACAGTACACCGAGATCCAACAAATGAAATTACAGCAACAGCTTCATTACCAAAACCAAGCGCAGATGCACCAGCAGCAGAAGTTTGCTGAGCGACAGTTATTGCTACAGCAAATACACGGAGTCCAACCACCACCCAACTTACAGAACAGTATATACTCTGACGGTTCATACAGAGATTTAGATCGATATAGTAGTAAAAACGACTTCAAAGAATACAGTAGTCCTGATATACAAAAGGACATGGATATGTATGCAAAAAATAATGAGTATAGGGAATATGAGAAGCAGAACAGGCAGTATCAGGAACCCCAATGGCAACAACAAGTTGACTTTAGAGAACAAGAACAGCCTAGAAGACCCCCAGACGTTGAAAAGGGGAAGAGTCAATCTCCACCTTCAGATTATAACAATCAAAGTCTGAAGAAAAGCGTTAGTGTGGTTTCGCCAATGAAATCCAGTGAATCGAGCACACCCAGTGTGAAGTCACCATCCTCTGATAGTCGAAGGAGCAGTGGAGGGAATCAGGCATTGCGCTCTCCCGTGGCACAACGAATACCTACTGCTCCAGTCACAGTGGCTGGAATACTGTATAAACAAGGTTCAGACGGCCTGAAAGTTTGGAGGAAACGATGGTTCGTTTTATCGGAGTACTGTTTATTCTACTATAAAAGTAAGTAGTATTCTTGTAGCCAACAGGCAGTGTTAAAAGCAAAATAAATTTTGTTAGGTACCATGTTAGGTACCAGATTGATGAATAATTATTTTTACAAAATTACTTCTTAATTTATCAGTCAATAAAGAAAAATGTATTGTATTTTTCAGGTCAGGACGAGGAGAAGCTGCTTGGTTCAGTGCTCCTACCATCTTATAAAGTGTCCGCTTGCACTTCTGAGGACAAAGTACTAAGGAAGTTCGCATTCAAGCTTGAGCATGCAAACATGAGGACCTATATATTAGCGGCACCAGATCAGGAGGCCATGATGAAGTGGGTTAAGGCTATGACCATGGCTGCACTCATGCAGAGCCCCAAGTAAGACCTCTTTTAAGATTTGATCACGATAACGATAATCACTTTAATAATTTATTATTAATATTGACACCTGTCGCAGATAAGCATTAGAATGAGGATAGAATAGATCGATTCAACTTTGAATTATTATTTCTATAGTTACAGTTGTTTCATTAAACATTTCAAATAGTCTTTGACCGTCCATTTCTATTTTCAGTGATCAGCAACGAAAACAGAGCGAGCGGACAGCTGCGAAAACAGAGGTGGGTATTATTGTGAGCACGTAGAGTGTACCGGTGCAGGTGATCGCCAATTAGTTTGTCAGAGCGGAACGAAGGACAGCGATTACACTGTCGTTATAACTGCAGATAATAGTGTGGACGGTGCCACAAATTGATACTAGCATTACCTGTGTATTGTATTTTCAATAAATACGCTTTAATTGTTCGTTTGGTGTCGATCTACTACGAACATACCCGATTAGCACAGTTGGTAGTGACCCTGCTTTCTGTGCCCTCAGTCCCGGGTTGGAACCCTGATAGGGGCAAACTCAGTGTGATATGCACTTATATTAGTGTTGGTACCTGATTGGATGATTCGTATCTATATAAGTAGGTTTGTACTGGTAGTGTCCTCGGGCTATAGTACGACGGTACCAGTTATATAAACGTTGGTTGGTTAGTTTGCGACTGTAAAGTTGCTGTGTGCGTCTGGCGATATTATATTATTATTAATGAACATAATACTGTTATTTTGCAGGACGACGATGAAACACCCACGTACGCTAATGCACCGCCTAAGCCACGGCGATCAAATGAAGGATACAACTCACCCAGCCCTGACATGTAAGAAATAATACTTCATTTGTCGTTGCATTTTGCGAAAGAACGACCATACAAATCAATTTTCATACATTACAGGTACGATCCGAACTACGATTTACTCAAAAAACCAGCATCACACTACAATCAGAGCACTAGTCAAGCACGATATCAAGATCATACAAATTATCCAGCCAGTCCAAACCAAGAGTCTATATACACTCTCAGCCCGCAGTCTCCACCGCCACCACCACAGCAAAATCAATACCCATCAAAACGACCATACGACACCCAACACCTTTCTTTGCCATTAACAAACACAGTCACCGACAGAATCGAGAACCACCCTGTTACATCATCTATGTATAAATCTAATCCTCAATCACCTTACTTTGATAGGAATCAAAGCCAGCAACAAGGACAACCAGATAATATTGATCAGGTATACGATAGACAACCGCAACGAAATCCTTTTCTTCAAGATCCATCTCTCCAACCAGAAATTCAACCAAAAGATAACGAATTACAGAATAATACTGCTCGCACTAGCATGGAACCTGACAGAGTTCAGGCGGTTCATAATGAAAGAAATGCTGATTCCCGAATGAATTCTAAACAAAACATAGATAGTACTTATAGCAGAGATGTGTATGGTGAACTCAATTCAAGACCTAGTAGGTCAGGTAGTGCAATTAATGAACGCTTAATGGCAGAGAGACGAACACCAGATGCTTATGGACGGTCTACTACTATGTCTGCGTATAATAAAGGAAAGATTGGAGACTATGAGGATGTGTATGGGCAGTATGCTACTGAAAATGAATATGGCAGAATGTCCTCGAAATCGCCTAATCCATCTCAAGGGCGCGATGCTGTTAGCGTTTCTAGTCATCAACAACAGCAAGAATATTCGACTAGTGGCAATCCGGCAAGTACTGTAAGTATACATAATTATTAACTCAGATATCTTTTAGGTTTTTTTAAATACTATACGTACTGAATTTTATAATTTATATTTTTATTGTTACTAGGAACAACAAAAAACGTTCAGTGGTCCAGCAGTTTTAAGAAGAAAAAAGATGCAATCGAGTGGTATTCAGCCTCCAATGCCAAGGCCACACAGCGCAGACTTCTTAGAATACGAGTCCAAGGCTGAGATTTTAAACAAAACGACTCCTAGCCGCACAGTTTGTAATCCAGCCAGACAACCACAAAGACCCAAATCTAGTCTGGACATCAACTCATATTACGATCCAAGCTCAGACAGATATTACTCTGAAGAAAGTTATGCAGAAAAAATGAGACAGTCCGCTCAATATTTACAACAAGGATTAAGGCCGAAGAACATGGACATTCCATTAGCGAACTATGCTAGTGGTCTAGCAAAAAAACAGCTGAGCACAGCGTATTCCCAGATAACGAACAACAATTACGACACAGAATGTAACTCTAACCGAGATAACATTAGTTACAGCTCAAAGTACGGTGATATAGAAGGCCTGAATTCAAACTGGACGTTAAAAGAGAAAGAGAATCACAAGGATTACTTGAATAGAAGTGGTAGCGTGATGAGTGATGGATCAAACGTTAGTGGTTATGTTAAGGAGATGAGTACACACGACCCGAGTACTGATGGTTTTATAAGATCCGCAAGTGCGAGGTTGCCTTCTTCTGTGACTGAAAAGGATGGTGAAAAGAAAATTCAACAGGTGACTTAGCTTATTAAAATATAGTAGTGACTATTAGTAAATGACTATCAGAGCAAATTAATTTGCTGCAATATCTGGTACCCATAATAATGTTTATCTATTTTAGCGTGAAGAATCCATGAAACGCTTACTCGAATGGAAACAGAGGATGTTACAATCTCCACTAACAAGAAAAAGTACTCCAGCTACAATATCTTTAGCTAGATCTTTGAGCCAGAGTCGCCAATCATTGCGATCTGATCAACTAAAAGCTAAGACGTATACGAATGCCTCTTACAATAGCTATTCTTCAGACGATGAAGGTATGTGAAAAAATAGTTTATTTTATGTTATCCCTATGTGAATCCCTAGGATGTATCTGTAGGTATTATAGTATTTTTGTAGCATGGTGAATAAATATTTATATTTATTTGATGTTCTGGAGAATATTATGAAAAGAGCATGATTTTATGTATTTTATTTAATATTATGAACTTGTGCATGAAGAAATCAATTTATTTGAGTCTCCTAGATTAAAATTACGATAGTATATTATTTAGTAAATAAAATATGTTTTTTTAGGCATATATAAATAATATTAACAATGGTTCTATATAGTAAAATGATGTATACGATGCCAAAATAGATTCAATCATGTCTTAACCTCATCAATCTAAATATACCTGAATCCCAAACATTTTCAATCATTTTTAATGAATCATTATAGGTATTTTAAGTGCGAGCGATATTTTCACTAATTTTGTATAAAATTATAAAAATGCCATTTAATGAGAATATCTGCATTAGTTGTAAAACTTTATAATGTACATGGAATACCTGCAGTAGTGTTATGATGACTTCGCTTTGCGGAGAGGTACCTTCCTGCCTGCGGGGATATTATTCAACTAACATCATCTTTATGGGTTTAATTCGGTGGTGGGTTATTCTTGCTGGTTATATTTCGAGTAGTTTGTATCACTCTAACACCTGAAACCAAATAATACTAACAAAATATGGTGACCGTAGGTGGGAAACTTTGATAAATATATTTTATGTATTGAATAATTACTATTGATATAGTAATTATTGGTTTCACTTTTGCACCTCAGAGGAAACATCGGGCACTGAACTCCAAATACCCAGAGATATGCAGGCAGGAAGGTCTTGTAGTGTGAACCTAACGAGTCCTATCATTATGCGACCTGTTACCCCGCAAGCGCCGAGTTCAACTCAAATTGATGATTCGCAACATAATGTTGCGAGTGAAGACAAAAAGGAATCGGAAATAGTTGAAAATACATATCAGAATGTATTGTGTGCTATAGCTATTTCAAAAGTAAATTCAGAAAAAGACTTCATTCATTTTGTGGAGACTAATAGCAGATATGAAATTACTGAGCCCAGCACCTCAAGTGCTACTGCAATGGACGAAACAATAGAAGACGGCTATGAAACTCATGATAGTGAAGCGGAGTCGGAGACACAAATTGAGTACACCGATAACGACTTAGATGAAGTTTTGCTTGGGTCAGAGGGAGAAGTTCCGAATAGTGATAAAAAGGTATCCAATCAGTATGAAAATGATAAAGATAATACCCAAGAAGAACCTCCAATGGAATCTAGTACACCTCCTTTACCTACGATTGGAGAAAATCATTATTTACCAATGAGCCCTAGGAAGTCATCTGCAAATGAACCTCCTCATAAAGCGATTATTGAAAGTTTGAGCGTATTTGACCAGTCTATGCCGTTAGGATACGAAGATAATCCATACGTCGAAATGAATATTGGAAACGAAGAAGAGGATATGCAAACATACGAAATAGTCTGTGTTAATAACAGCAGAGTGGAACCAGTTTACATGGAGCTTATTAATGTCAAAACTAATGAAAACGAATCGAATGATATGACAAATAACAAGTTACTGGACACTGCTTCCAATTTCGCTGATTCAAAAAATCACACATTAAAAAGAGCTTCTAAGACTGATAAGTCTGGAAAAGAAAAATCGGACTGTTCTGACGCAGATGACGAAGCATCTAAAGATACACCTTTAGACTCACCGTTCAGTAGATTCAGTATATCTGATACATTTCGGCCGGCTTCGTATTATTTGAGCAGTAGTACCAGTGTGTTGGATATGCAAGATAGTTCAGACAGCGAGATTCTCCCTCCACCTCCGGTACCTAGTTCGTCTCCCCCTTGTGAAGATTTGTCAGACGACGCATTTTCAAAATATATATTGGAAAAATTGGACAAGTCGGATATGTCACAAGACAATTCGATCTTAAAAATGTTAACATGTGCAAATCAGCAAATAAACACGGTAAAAAGAAAGGCTACATCTTTAATGATTTATGGAAGTAGAACGTCGATACATGATACACTTTCAAGAGGAGAAAAAATTCGCAATAGCAGGGCCAGTTTAACGAATGATAGAAATAAAATGACTGAAAGTTCAAGTAATGCATTAAACGGCAGCTTTTTAGATCATTATAATTTCTCAAGCAGTATCGAAACAGATTCGCTACGAAGTTACAGTGCTGATAGAGGATCTTCTAGACTATCACTTGAATCAGACGTAAGCAGTAAGTTCGATATAGAACCTTCAAATCTGTCATCCGAGGTAACCAGTTTAAATGAATGTGAGTTAGCAATCGATTTTAGACATCCTGTTGGATATCGAGATATAGAAACAATAAATAAACGAAGACCGGTTTCGGATGATTCATTGTTTGAATTAGTCAATGCAAAAATTCCCGGTCACTGTGAAATTACTACTAAAGTGGATTTGGACCAATATTTAGACAAATTACAGCCCAGTACGAGTAATGCACATAGAAATAGTTACGACAACTCTCATTCTAATAGTTTTGTTCCTGAAACATCTGATTGTAAAGACAATGTCATTCAAGCTGCCATGCATACATCCGCACACATTCGTTGTTCTAGTACTCCTATAAATCACAATACTAAATTTAACAGTTTTGGTAGCAAAAACTCGCTTGGTCCACAGTTTCGTCATATTGGTGAGCAAACTTCTAACCATGCGGGATCACAAAGTTCTTGCAGCTCTTCTGGAATACCAAAATCGCCAATGTCGTACTACTGCAAAAACTATGACGAAGAAAAACTCAGTAAAAATTTAAATAATGATGTACAAGCCGATAAAATTAAGGAATTTGATAATGAAAAGCTAGCACTTAGAACTGGCAATGAAACACAAGGTTCTTCAACGTCTACGGGTTTTCATAGCAGGGAAAGTTCCACAGAGCAAAGTGCACCCTATTACTATTCTGATCTTTCTTCGCAGGAGCATATTAACGTATTACCCATATCTCATTATCTGAAGAATACTAACCTTCATCGCAAATTAAATAATCAACGACGTAGGGGTCCATTGCATAAGAAGAATGAGATCTCGCATATTCATAATCCCATTCGAAATAATCAAGTTTTAATGTCTGAAAAGCCTTTTGAGTTAGCTACTTCCACTCGAAGCGTATCTGTGGAGTTTTTAAGCGCAGCTGATAAAGATCCAGAAATTGATCAAAAAAATATATATGAATCTACAGGTGGGAGAAATTCCAAGATACCAGAATCTATGAGTTTGATATCGGGACTCGGTTGTAAAAGAAATTCTAGTAATAACAGCAATAATGACAACATCGATTCATCGCTGGATTCGAACATTGTGAATACCAACTCACTGATAAAGCTTTCTAGTACAAGTATGTCGTCTCACTGTAGCGGTAATTCATCAAACACTGTTTACTACGATGCCGAAGCAGATGCAGCTGCTTATGAAAATGTAATTTATCATGGAGAAAAACATTGGGATGAAGATGCTTTATGGAGAGCCAATCTTAGACGAGTATCTCACAGACATGCACGTTCAATGGATGATCTAGACACAGCTCCCGCAGAAATTACTTCACCTAATAGATTAAGTATTGAAGCATGTGGTATGAATAGTATAAAAAGAATAAGGAAACATAGTTCGAATAAAATTAGTAGAAATGTTACTTACGTGAATGATGATATACAAGGAAGAGTTTTGCGATGTAGAGAAAACAATTCCAATTTTTGTGGTCATGTCCTCGAAGAAGAGCAGAAATTAGACGAAAATGATGTATATGTAAGCCTCGCAGAAGATGTTGAACTGTCGTTACAACAAAATGATGAAGGCGTATATGAACAATTAGCCATTGAGTCTCCAAGTAATGTGAAAACTGTTTCCAAAGAAAATAACTATATCATCAACGCAAAAAATAAGAAAAAGTTTGAAATAGATAGAGAAAAACTTAGGCAGTGGGATTTAATGTCCAGTGGTTTGATGAAAGATAGAGCAGGTCGCCTGCGGGGTACAGGTGCTGGTGTAGGCGCGAGTGAGGCTGCCTGTAGTACGGACACTGGAACTGACAGTGCAAGCAATGAAGGTATCCTCTAGCATTCTATGGTCCTGTAAGGTACACCATGTAAGTTATATTTCTGTTATAATATTAAACGCAAAGCAAAGTCATTGTTAATTCATTTGTACATAATTTTGGCATTTTTATATTGATTTTGTCAAATAAAATTGAACTTAGATTTGGTTTCAAGGAAGGGCCTAAACACGATAAGGTGTATAGAATATTGAAGCATGCAATTTTAACACGGATTTTGTGATCTTGTATATAGTAAGAAATATCTGCCTACCTACTAATTTGCGTATTGATACACACTTTATCATGTTTACCTCTAAATTATTAAGTCCTTGTTTTCAAAAATATACTAACTCATGAAAATGTGTTCTTTTCAGCTTCTATGTCAATGTCAGGCAACAATACAGAATCCGTTTCAAATAACAATTTAACAAATCAGCAAGCATTGTCAAAGAAAGCTTTTCTCGGAAGTAACACGTCCATCGGCAGAAACAATCGGGATGCCAATATACCAGTACGAGCTGTGAGTCCAAGGGTGAGGTGGGTGGAAGACAAACCTGCCAATGATCATTACGGTTCACAACAAATGTCGACATCTCAACAAAATGTAAGGATTTAAGCTATCAATTACCATCAGTGAAGTTGAAAAAAAGGTACTAACAATGTTTATTTTTCAGTTAAATGCTTTAGCTACAACAGAGGACGCCTGGGCCCTAACAAGATCTCCATCTAGGGCTTCACAACAACCTATTAGAGCAGTCAGTCCAAGAGTTCGGCGGAATACTGAAAGCGACGAAATGGTATGAATATCTATTATAAAAATATTTTTTGTATGATTTGTCTTTTATTTTGTTTTAAGTTTTGTCTTGTCGCTTGTGTTACATTTATAATTTTCATTAGCAAAGAGGAATCCATCAACAAAATCAAAATGAACAACTTGGCGAGATTCCAACAGCCGGAGAGCTTCTGGGTCGAACTCATGAAGAGTTGGTGCTTCTCTTGATACAATTAAGAAGACGTCATGCGGCGACTCACCGTGCAATTCAACAGTGCTGTGCTCAGATCAATAGCGTAGAGGTGTTTGTTCATGCTTTTAAGACTTATTTTAAATTATTTTGCAATTTATTTTAAACGATTCCACGTTTAGTTTATCATTTTCATTATTCTTAAGCACCTAGTATTTATAAATTTTTTTTTGTTCACATATGCGTATATACTTTCAATAATTCCTGAATATTGTTTTTTTTTCATGCCGCCAGTTAAATGATTATAACTATGACTTACAGGATTGCCTCAGTTCTCTGAAAGCGATGGAGCGTGAAGAAAATCTTCAAAGATTGGAACACCTTAAAACCCAACTGATGGAACTGGAACATCAATATGAAAAGAGTAAGCCGCTGGTACAACTGGTCGATAATATGGTGAAACTAGGATCTTTGTATAACCGACCAGGGTCTACAATTGAACGCTTGGAAAGGAACCAGAAGTTGAGACATAAAGTCTTAGCTGAGCACGCATTTGAACAACAAAGGTATGTAATTAACTATTGTTGTACACCAAACGAACCTTGTATTTGTATGTTATTTGTATCAGAACTCTTGATGGGCCTGCATATTGATGTAATTATTTTGTAGATGGTTGGAGAGTGTAGCGGCTGGCAAACCTTTGGAAACAGAAGCAGCTAGAGCCAGAGTGGCTGAACTGTGGGCGTTGGAGCAAGAACTAGCCGACGAAGCCTCGATATTACAAGGATTGAAGACTGATAAAGATGCTATTGATAATCTGCTTTCTGGTAACTATTAAATTAAAGATATTTATTTTAACATTATTATCAAATCTTGTTCGTAGCATGACTTAACCGTTATTTTTAGTCAACGAGTCAACATTTATTACTTTTTAGGTATTATTTAGTTTGGTACAGAATTTGTTCTAATTTAAAAAATGTTGGTTTGAAAGTAAAATGTCATCTATGTTTAGGACAAAATTTCCCAAAATTCTACTCATATAAAGTTTGAATTTTGTAGGTGTACGAAGTAAATTTGACGGTGTACACAAAGTGGATATAACTGCAGATGTGCCTCCAGTAGCACGTAGAGCACCAGTAAGCCACAACATCGGGGGCGGCCTTGAGGCGGAGCTAGCGCGCGTGCAAGAGATGTTGGCACACAATTCTAAGGTTTATAAGGTTTTCGTCTATACCATGCACTTTTATTATTATTTTTATTATGTAAATTTTGGTTATAGAATATTACGAATAATTACTGCACAATAAGAGGTGTTAGTATATTTCCTGTAGCATGTTGACGAGATTATACTGTGGGATAAAGTACTAAAACTGTGTGTGCATGCTTTCAGTTTTATGCGAGTCACACTTAAAGTTGCCATCGACGCTATAGAAGAATGAAAATGTATATACACGTTTGTAAATTAGATTGAATGCATGGTGTGATTTACAATAAGCTTTACCATTTCGGTGTGCCAAATGCTACCGATGGCGAAACCTTCCAGTCTTTTCATCTTGTGTGTCATCGTCATGACATTATGGGATTTATCATTGTTATAATTTTGTCATGCTCGATCTGCCTGTTCCTTGACCCAATAATATGCTATATGCGCATGTAACAATCCTACTGGGCAGGAAGTTTTTTTTTAAATTGTCGTATTGTACAGGGCGTATTTAAAAGGTATCTAATATTGACGGCCTGATTAGCGCAGTGGTAGTGACTCTGCTTTCTGCGCCGAGGGTCCCGGGTTCGAATCCTTGTAGGGACACAAGCTTTGTGTGATGAGCACGAATGTTTGTACCCGAGTCATGGATGTTTAATATGTATATAAGTATTATATACTGAGTTCGCCCTCAGTCCATTGTACGGTACCCATAACACAAGCGTTAAGCTTAAAGTGGGACCGTATAGTTGGTGTGTTCGTATGGCGATATTTATTTATTTTATTTATTGATTGTGTTTCAGAAATTGGAGCAGACGGTCGCAGACAATGCGCGGCTGGAGCGAGAGCTGCAACAACTGCGGCGCGCGCTGCAGGCTCGCCGCGCGGCTGCGCCCGCGCATCCCACTGCTATGCTTGAAGACGGTCAGTCATTTATTTAACCATATTTATTGCAATTTTACACCCTACTAATTCCCACTAATATTATAAACTAGTTGCGCCCGGCGGTGTTACCCGCGATAAAAAGTATGAAAAATAAAACATCTATCCCACGGGAACCATACATTTTACCGGGATAAAAAGTAGCCTATGTGCTATTCCAGACTATAATCTATCTCTGTGCCAAATTTCATCCAGATCCGTTCAGCCGTTCTGGCGTGAAAGAGTAACAAATATCCATCCATCCATCCAAACTTTCACATTTATAATATTAGTATTAGTATAGATGTAAAAGTTTGGATGGATGGATGTTTGTTATTCAATCACGCCGGAACGGCTGAACGGATCTACATTAAATTTGGCACAGAGATAGATTATAGTCTGGAATAGCACATATGCTACTTTATATCCCGGTAAAATGTATGATTCCCGTGGAATAGATTTGTTTAAATTATTCATAGAGTAAAGGATTGACATGATTTTTTGCATAGGTAGTGGATGTTTAGGGAAAAGGACATAGAGGTAAAGGACATACTTTTTAATCGTGGATAACACCGGGGGGCGCCGCTAGTTACTAATAAAGCTATATATATATATACTACTTGGCGATAAATACTATGTTTCATGTATTACAGAAGTGACCAGAGTCCAACAATTGGTGTCAGCATTGCAAAGACAGCGTCAAGAGCTTAGTCGTGCTGTAAGACATTTGACGCAGCAGTCTCATGCTCTGCAGACTACACACGACTCTATGCCTGGTTAGTGGTTTTTTACTATTATAATACTCCCAATATTGGCAAACATTGACCCAATATTAGTAGAGCAAACATTGGTGTATGAACACAAATGTTTGTTCCCGAATCATCGCCGTTTAATATCTATATAAGTAAGTATGTACTGAGGTCATCTTCCCGTAATATGAGCGTTGATTAGTTTGGGACCCCACAATTAATGTGTCGCCTGGCGAGATTAAATTGATAATATTATAGCGATATTATGCCACTAAATTGACTACACCAGCAATTTTAAACTCGGTAATACCTTAAATATATTCCATGCTCTATTCAGACCATCTTCAGCAAAAGGTATATCAGAAATATCGTTTTGCTTTGGCAAGCACGGACTTTTTTTGTAGCCAACCTTAACTTTCTCAGGCAAACGTCGTCCCATCTCGTCCTGGCAAGAGACGAACTTAGACACAGGTCATACCATCGACCACGGCCAGTCGGACTACGATTATGACGTCACGGGCCCGTTACTACCGCCCGGACATTACGACTCATCTAACGTGGATGTCCCCTTATATGTGGATACACGAGGACCAAATGCTGAAATCGCCTCGCAATTAATTAGTGAGGATATGCAGCATGCTGGATTCAGTGAGTATTTTTACCCGACTGCGCAGCGCAAAAGAGGATAATGTGATTTTCAGCCTATGAATCTATGTTCCTTTGTTCTGTTCTAGAGACCAAACGCGTGGACCGAATTTTATGATATTGTCGTCAATCGATTAGTCTTTCCCCCCCCCCCCCCTCCGAACCCCTCCCGAATTTATAGACATTCTATAAATTTAAAGTCGTGTTATCTACATTTTTATATTATATACAATTTCATATGCAGCTCAATATAAATGATGAGGATCATGTCATCAGCTATTGATTAATCAGTTAATTTTGTTTACGAAAATACTCCCTACGTGCCGTCAAAGGACTACCATCTAAAATTCGCTTCGAGCGAATTTGACTTATATTGACTTTTTGTTCTGCAGATAACTTCGCTAACGTAGAGAAGCAAGAAATTAAAACAGTGCGTATAGTCAAACGCGAAAGTGAGAGGCGCCAAAGGGACCGAGAGCGTTCATTACAACCGATGACAGACTGGCCCTCGAACAACATCACCGCCAACTTCGACCAGTTCTTGGAGGAGGAACTCGGACAGTCACTAAACTACTCTCGAGCTACCTCCGTACCCAGAACCGACAAATACGACCAATACTACGCACAGCAAGAAGTCAATTATCTTCATCCGAATATGGAGCTCAGCCCCAAATATGTATCAAGTCCATCTCTCTCGAACTATGATTACTCACAAAACCTCTCTTCCCTGAGCAGCAGTTACCATAAGAGCTATGACAGATCAGGATACGATCGCACGATTTCTCTGTCAACTCAATACTTAAACAGTCCTACTGATAGTTCTCGGACATTGACGAACGATCATCTATCGAAGACAAGTAGTATTGTGAGTTTGACACGGTCACATATCGAATTATCCCCGATCTTTAAAAGCGAGGCTGCTAAGCAGATAATCACAGAGATGTCAGTAGATGCACCGAAGAATGGGTCATTGCATAGGAGACAAGTGCCTAAAGAGAAGAGGAGGCATAATACAGCACCGCATCACCTGAGTGCGAAGACTTTGAATGAAATACCGAGGGATTCATACAATCACGAGGTAAGTGACATGCTGTTGTAATAAAAGGTGAAATAATTAAAAATAAAACCGTTTAAAAACTGGTATAATTAAGTCATCAAAGTAAGATATTCGGTTGGATCAGTCGAAAAATAGTTAATTTTCACGTGTACTTTGAAATACTGAATAACAAAAACATACACCAAAATACATACTAAGTTTACGATGTAGCTCTCATCCGCCCCTGTAATTTCTACCATATTTGCATCTCCCAATGTTACATTAAGGTGGAAGCGCAAGGTCAGGGCGCGAAATTCAAAATGTCGATGGTTTTTAAAAACCGCTACTTTTATTAACTTTATGGTGTTGTATCGCTTTAGGTATTTTATTAAGCAATTTTAATACATCCAGACGTCCAATGCAGAAGGCTAATATCGCAAAAAACTAAATTACATCGTAAAGATGTCCAAATTTTTCGTAAAAAAATAAAAAAAACCATTGACATTTTGAATTTCGCGCCCTGACCTTGCGCTTCCCCTTAAATATTTAATTAAATCTAAATAAATATCAATTATTTTACACTTTTAAACGTGTCTTTTATGTTTCGTGTTTCAAAATGTTTCATGGAGCGTTTGTTTATCCATAGAAGCTAAGACGGTCTCTCGACGACGCGGACATGGAGCGCGCGCTGCGCGGGGCGGGTGGGGCGGGTGGGGCGGGTGCGGGCGGGGCGGCGCCGGCGCCGGACGTGGTGCCGGCGCACGCGCAGCGCCGCGCGCACAACACCATCGACCAGCTGCTCGCCGCGCCGCAGAAGATACTCATCCCCGAGCGGTACATTCCCGAGAAGGTACCGGGAACATTCACTCATTAGTTGATCACACAAATCGCACCCTCAGAACGATAGGGGCTCAACTCAAAATTCATTTTTTTTGGGAAATCGCAATCGAGGATCATTCCAACTGAACGGGGAGGACGAAAAGTACCGGTGTCAAAGAGAAGGAAATATAATAAGCTTTTTCTATCATAAAAACGCCTTTGTTTAAATATTCATCGGATAGAACATACATTAAAACCATAATTTTGAAGCATCATTTTGAGTTGAGCCCTATCGTTCTGAGGGTGCGAAATGTACAAGCAATACCCTAACTAATAAATAATTCTCCAAACGTAAAATGGGTTTTCTAAAGTTGTTGGGTTTCGTGCTTCCAAATCAGGAACTAGGAATCAAAATGACTCAGTATTATAATTAAGTAATAAATAGGATAATAATTATGATTTTCTATCGTCAGCCTCCAGAACTGTCTCCCGAGGAACAACAAAAGAGACAAGAGAAAGTAGAATCCATAAAGAAAATGCTAACGGGCACGTCCGCAGACCCCTGCAAGGTGAGCGCTTCCTCGACGTTTGCTTCACTTATATAACTCACTTCCGAAGTTATAACAACAGACAGATTTGCAATGCATCACTTCCGGGACAGTTCACAATGTATTCGTTGAATTAATGATTTACGAATATTTCCTATGCGAACATTTACTGTGTTACTTTGATGCGTGGACTTGATTCTCGCTGTTACTTCGGTTTGTCTTTCAACTGGTTGCGCATCGCTACTTCATAGTATTTCGTCATCGTTCACCGACACACTCATATTAATAATAATAGCTCTTTTTAATATCCCGCTAACCGCCCGTAAACCATAGTCCGCCTAGTCCACCACCCTGGCCCAGTGCGGGCTGCGGATTTCGACGGGTATTCTCGGACATGGAGGTTCCTTCACAATGTTTTTCTTCACCCTTTAGCTAGTGATAATCATGGTTGAAAATTTTAACCGGGGTTTGAACGTGCACCTCTCCTTACCAAGGCGAGGGTCTATCAACTTGACAATCACTGCTTTACATACTCTCATAGTTAACATTAATTTCGATTACATTATTTTGTACATCCATTTTGCATTGTTCATTGACATATTCATACCTACTACATATCCTCTAGATAGTGCACTCTGTATCCACGCTCGCCTTGCTTTCATTGTTGTAAGGAATGATCTTTTTATTCTTATGCATGGTCATTCTAAAATACGTGTCTATAGACTTACGAATATAAATGATTAATTCACTATAGAATAGTATTTCAGATTGTCTGTAAATGAAACATGAACTATTTACAGGATGAACTATAAACGAATAAAAGTTGAGAGATCTTTAATATGTTCAACTTCAAGTCAATAACTTGTAACATGTGTCATTTGCAAATACCTCTGGAGCTTGTAAAACAGCTTCGAATGTTGGCTGTAAATATGTAAACCGGCACAGTCCTACATGTGTGCGCTTGTTATGATCACCGTTAGAGTCCGGACGCGGGCGAGAAGCGGCAACGGGAGCACTTGCTACAAATGAACCAGATACTGGCCAAGCAGGTCACTGAGATGAGCAAGATCATCGCCGGTAAGAACGTCTTGCTTGTTTTCAGTTATGCATTTTTTCTTCTTTATTATCTTTTCGTGTTAAGAGACTTAACTAATGGCGAATTACCTACCTAGGAATTTGGAACAACACCTGTTAATTAAACTGTTGACTTTTTTTTAATTTACATTGAAATGTAACGGAAAGAGTTGAGTGAATAATGTGTTAGTTTATTAGGCATGCGTAGTCCATTAGAAAATCTATGTTTAACAACACGAACATCAGTAGATTTTTTTAAATTAATTTTATCATCTACAAGAGTTTGTTTGAATGTTGCACATTTTATTTTCATCTTAATTTCATAGAATTGTCAGTAGTCTTTAGGTGTACCAAAACATATTTCCAAGAGCTGATTATATTTCTTGCTTTTGATGCTTACAATTTATTTTAATCCTCAATCCCATTGAAGTTTTTGCAAAACATTTATCGGAAGAAAAGTGCTTTGCAAAGGCATTGTAAGCAGATAAATCTGTCTATGACTTTAATGTTGTAACTTAGGCTAGATTTGGCTCTAGTCCTCCATTCCCTTGTTTCTTTATGGTACTTATTCGAAACGTAATTCTGGCAGTTCTATGTGGATTTTAATGTGTCTAACTCTAATCCACGTGTGTACACGCTAGTAACAATAGTATGCTTTATGTCCTTGTCCGTTTTTCTGCAGGAACCAACACAGATCAAGGACCGTCCGCCACCAACTACTGATTAGCTATACACCTCATCCCCACATCTTACAGATTTTGCGTACACTGTCATGTAATATTGAGCAAGTGCACACTGTATCTTAAGTCAATTAAATTTGTATTTTGAACAAAAATCTATAGACATTTGCTGTTATTTTTTTAAAAGTGTGCTTGCTCTTCACATAATATTCTGCTTCATAATTCTCACAATATCGAGTTAATTAGCTGGTACGGCGGTTCTTACAAGATGTCCGGTCCCCAGTGTGCTGCGGCATGGTTTCGTTTTTGCATTTTGTTGTGAGTAGTCTATTTTATGATATGTTTTTAGTGCATATTAGTGTTGAATTGATACTTTGCATTTATTTACACTTTATTTGAGGAGTACTAAAATCTTTTGTTAAACTTGACAAAATCTAATTTTAGTCTTTTATTGCCAGTGAAAGCGTTAGAAGAACTGCCTCAAAATGATAATGCGGATGATTTGGAAGATCGTTCACCGGACGTGGAGCTGCCGATCTATCAACAGAGAGATAATTTCTATACCTAAACAGGACTTTAGCTGGACCGAATTTGAATTACGATTGTTGAACAATCTTCGATGACAAATGTAGCGCTTCTGATGCTTGATCAAATATGTCAAAGTTGATTTATCAAAAAAAAAATTGTATGTTTGTAGGATCTTGGCTATTATATCCCAACATCACTGATGATTAAGTTAATATATATTATATATACTAATAAATTGGTTTATCATAAGTTTTAGTGGAATATTTAATGACGATGGGCTTTAAATAAAATGTATGTGATGTATGTAGAATGTTCAATTAATATTATTTTAATTAAACTTATTTTTCATTCATATATGAGTAATAACTCAAATATTTAGATTCCATTATACTAACTAGTACAAAAAAATATGTAAGTACATACAAACCCTTGCAACGGACAACAGGACTTAATAACCATGAAATATAAAAGGAAATACATACTGAGAAAAGCTTGATTCTCTAAGAATAGCACCTTATGTTAATGAATGAATGAAACTTAAGAAATAATTGAATATGAGGGATGCGAATTATGTATCGATGTTACTCATCTGCTTATATTGTATACCGGTATTAATCCTCACTGCGCTTACCACACATATCCACAACATAACATATCCGTAGGTATGTTTAGAAGATAATATAAATTGTTGCTATCATGTTTCCTTAGCGTTTTGCTCAATTTTGGACATTCCTTAGTACATAGGAATATGTCACTTAAACTTAGACGAAGAAATAATATAGACGAAGTGTCGCGATCAAACATATTGAAGCATAAAAAACGTGTGTAGTACACGCGAATTACGTCCTTAAGTACACGTGAATTCGCGCATACTACACAAATTGGCTTGGCTTGTTGTGCTTAAAGATGTTGTTCGTGATGCTCCATCTGTATGATTTCAATATCTTTGAAATTAATATCTGGTATCTGCTCTTTATCGGCGCAACGGCACCTCAAAAATGTTCCGATGTAATGATAGCCTATTTTTTAAATAATTTGTTTCGGTGTACACTAAAAAGTCTTCTATGTAAAGGGCCTTGAGTATTTAATTAGATATAGATGTAAAATATTAATAGCGAAATGTACTTAGACGATATGTATACTTAGGTACGGTTGCCATGTTATAAAATAAATAGAGAATGCACAGTTTATCTACTTAATTGTAATATTAGAGGAAAACGAATAAAAATGCGTTGTAGTATTATTTCGTTTGTTTTTTTTTCTGTATTTTCATGTACATAGCCAGCATGTCAGTGTTTGAAGGTACTTAAATCTATTTTTTTTTACTTTTTTTGGTTAAACTTAACTTCTTTGGATTTAGTTTATTATCGTATGAACATAGCGTTAATTAATTTTGTGTACAGAATTATATATACAATCTATGTAGATATCTATTCCAAATATTGAATAAAATTTGCCTCAAGTTACGTTAAGTAGTTACGAAATACTTACCTACATATATTATACACTTATATTATGTCAAGTAGGTATATGATTTTGTATAAAATCTATTGTTGCCTCACATATTACTATTTGACTTTTTCTATTAGAATCTCTATTGAACAGCAAATAATAGAAGTACCCAAGTGATTTTTAGTAACTTTGTAGTGCGATGTGAGTATATCAACTGCAGGCTATACGATGTTGAATAAGCAACGAGATCTACATATTTCGTATCTTCAATAGCACCTATAAATCGTTACTGCTATTTTTTTGGAGATCATAAATTACTTATTGATTTTTATATTTACGCGAATACTACACATTTAAATAAAACTTATTTTACAGATTTTATCGCGTTTATTTAATTTTTTTATGTTCCCGACGGTTCGGTTGCTTTACATCAACCATGGTCACGTGAGGACTGAAGAAGAGACGTTCCGTAATATAAGTTAAAATCTGTAAAATAAGTTTTATTTCAATAGTAAATTACTTCTTTCTTTACGAAATGAAGTGCGATGAAATAAAATGGATATGAATATGGCCTCACCCGCAACTTAGCGGGTATTTTGCCAGTGTCAAGTAATTAATAACAATATTAAATTCAATAACACACATAAATCAAATAATGGATGTGACATGAAGAAATGAAAATGCGTGTCAATAAATTACTTATTAATATTTATCATCATGCCTATAGAAGCTTTAAATAATTCCCTCTGTAGCAAATTAAAATTAACCACGAGTGTTAGATTGAGTGTTTAAATAATAGCGGTCTTAATGAATTGGTGTCAATCTTATATTCGAATAATAATTAACAGCTGGCTCGACAGCGGGTAGAAATTACTATTTAATAAACAAAATATCCTTGTCGTAATAACATCACTTTGTAATTTTTGCGATATAATAATTCTACCTACTTCTCTAATAGCTTGTTACAAAGACTGAGTTCTTTTATATTTCATAAATTATGTTTTATTTATTAACCTGTCAATTATATTATAACCTACTCCTTAGGTAGCGATTTCAAAATATAACATTAAAAAATCCTATATCGGAGGTGAACTCCATGAAAAGTATTGAAATAAAACTATTTTTTAAGGATTTTATCGCGTTTATTTTCCGTTTTTACGTTCCCGACGTTTCGGCTGCTTTACAGCAACCATGGTCACGGGAGGACTGAGGTGGTTGACGTCCTGGTGTCATAGTTAGAGACGGGCTACCCTCATATTTAATTGTTGATTGTGGTCCGATCTACGCAGAAAGTGCTCACAGTATCTTGAGGTCTTGCAATGGTACGCTTGGTTTTCGATTTAATAATATTAATCACTGGATCCCAAGTCGGTGGTAGCACCCAGCCATCTTCCCTATTGAAATTAGGATGTTTTTTAATTTCAATGGCCTCGCGTATCATCCTTGGTCGGAATCGGTGTTCTTTTGCGAGGATCTGTGGCTTATCAAATCTGATATAATGGCGGGTGCGATCTTGTACATGTTCACAGATTGCAGACTTCGTGGAGCGCCGGTGTTTCACGTCAGCGATGTGTTCTTTTACGCGGGTTTTTATTGCTCTTTTAGTTTGTCCTATGTAAGAGAGCCCACATTCACAATCGAGTTTGTATACCCCTGCATCTTGTAGAGGAATGTGACACTTGACAGATGGTAAGAACTGACTAATCTTCTTCGGCGGCTTGAAAAAAGTTTTGATTGAAGCGCGCTTCAAGATGTAGCCAATTTTGTCTGTGACTCCTCTGATGTATGGTAGTACAGCAGGCAGACGCTCGACTGTGGCTGGTTTCACTCGGTCACTGTGACGGCGGCGCGGGATTCGGAGCTTGTTGTCATGCAGTACTTGCTTGACATGATGGAGCTCGGCAGCCAGATGTTGCTCGTCACAGATCCCTTTGGCTCTCTGAAACAAAGATTTACCCACGGTAGCTAACTGTGTTGGATGGTGGTGAGATTCACCGTTTAAGTACCTATCTGTATGGGTCTTTTTTCTATACACGGTGTGGCCTAAGGTGTTGTTGGAATTTCGGATGACTAAGACATCTAAGAAAGCTAGAGAGTTATTGGCCTCTAACTCCATTGTAAATTTGATTTTAGAGTGTATGGAGTTAAGATGGTCTAGGAAAGCTGTTATTTTGTTAGATGGTAATATTGTGAAAGTATCGTCTACATACCGCTTGTAGAATCTTGGGGTAACAGGTGAAGTACGAAGGGCTTTCTCCTCAAAGTCTTCCATGAATAAATCGGCGACAACGGGGGAAACAGGGGAGCCCATCGCCACACCATCTACTTGCTTGTAGAACTGTTCATTCCACAATAGATAGCCAGATGTAAGGCAATGTCTTAAGAGTTCAGCATATTCCTCCGGCATGTTGTTCTCTTCTAGCTTCTTAGAGACTATTGTGATGCAGTCTGCTACAGGTAGGCAGGTAAACAACGACTGAACATCAAAACTAACCATTGTTTCATTGTCAGCAAGACATAGGTGTTTAATCTCACTGACAAAATGGTAAGAATCCCTTGTATGTGCTCTTGTGTGTCCTCTTAGTGGTGAGAGCACCTTTGCTACGTGCTGGGCCAGACTGTATGTTGGTGTGTCAATCTGGCTCACAATGGGACGCAGCGGGGCCTCAGGTTTGTGTATTTTGGGTAACCCATACAGCTTTGGTGGTTTAGCGCAGGAAGGTATCAGTGATTTGACGTCTAGATTCAATGCTTCGGAGTGTTTCTTTATTAGTGCGGTGGTTGTTTTTAACACGTTTGTGGTTGGGTCTGTTTTGACCTTTTTGTATGCGCTTTGATCCGATAAAAGTTCGTCAATTTTTGCATTGTAATCTGACGCATCCATTATAACCGTCGCATTTCCTTTATCCGCGCGGAGAATAATTATATCTGTCCTAGTACGTAAGTTCTTCAACGCTAAATATTGCTTCTTAGGAAGATTTTGTTTCGGCACTGCACTGCGGCGTAACAAAGATGATACGTCCTGTCTTATAGCCTCTGAATCTTCCTTTAATATATTGTTTTTGGCCAGACAATCCTCAACGTTGCAAATAATATCCTCATAAGGGATCCTGCGAGGTGGTACTGCGAAATTTAGGCCTTTTTTAAGAACATTAACGGTGTTTTCATCCAAACTTTGTTTTGACAGATTGACAACTGCGCGTGAGTCATGATTGTCTGTGGTGCACGGTTGCGTTCCGTTACCATGTTTCGAAAGATTTTTGCCATTTGATTTGGTATTTAATTTTTCATATTTTATTATGTGTTTACAAAGTTTGGATGAAAACACCGTTAATGTTCTTAAAAAAGGCCTAAATTTCGCAGTACCACCTCGCAGGATCCCTTATGAGGATATTATTTGCAACGTTGAGGATTGTCTGGCCAAAAACAATATATTAAAGGAAGATTCAGAGGCTATAAGACAGGACGTATCATCTTTGTTACGCCGCAGTGCAGTGCCGAAACAAAATCTTCCTAAGAAGCAATATTTAGCGTTGAAGAACTTACGTACTAGGACAGATATAATTATTCTCCGCGCGGATAAAGGAAATGCGACGGTTATAATGGATGCGTCAGATTACAATGCAAAAATTGACGAACTTTTATCGGATCAAAGCGCATACAAAAAGGTCAAAACAGACCCAACCACAAACGTGTTAAAAACAACCACCGCACTAATAAAGAAACACTCCGAAGCATTGAATCTAGACGTCAAATCACTGATACCTTCCTGCGCTAAACCACCAAAGCTGTATGGGTTACCCAAAATACACAAACCTGAGGCCCCGCTGCGTCCCATTGTGAGCCAGATTGACACACCAACATACAGTCTGGCCCAGCACGTAGCAAAGGTGCTCTCACCACTAAGAGGACACACAAGAGCACATACAAGGGATTCTTACCATTTTGTCAGTGAGATTAAACACCTATGTCTTGCTGACAATGAAACAATGGTTAGTTTTGATGTTCAGTCGTTGTTTACCTGCCTACCTGTAGCAGACTGCATCACAATAGTCTCTAAGAAGCTAGAAGAGAACAACATGCCGGAGGAATATGCTGAACTCTTAAGACATTGCCTTACATCTGGCTATCTATTGTGGAATGAACAGTTCTACAAGCAAGTAGATGGTGTGGCGATGGGCTCCCCTGTTTCCCCCGTTGTCGCCGATTTATTCATGGAAGACTTTGAGGAGAAAGCCCTTCGTACTTCACCTGTTACCCCAAGATTCTACAAGCGGTATGTAGACGATACTTTCACAATATTACCATCTAACAAAATAACAGCTTTCCTAGACCATCTTAACTCCATACACTCTAAAATCAAATTTACAATGGAGTTAGAGGCCAATAACTCTCTAGCTTTCTTAGATGTCTTAGTCATCCGAAATTCCAACAACACCTTAGGCCACACCGTGTATAGAAAAAAGACCCATACAGATAGGTACTTAAACGGTGAATCTCACCACCATCCAACACAGTTAGCTACCGTGGGTAAATCTTTGTTTCAGAGAGCCAAAGGGATCTGTGACGAGCAACATCTGGCTGCCGAGCTCCATCATGTCAAGCAAGTACTGCATGACAACAAGCTCCGAATCCCGCGCCGCCGTCACAGTGACCGAGTGAAACCAGCCACAGTCGAGCGTCTGCCTGCTGTACTACCATACATCAGAGGAGTCACAGACAAAATTGGCTACATCTTGAAGCGCGCTTCAATCAAAACTTTTTTCAAGCCGCCGAAGAAGATTAGTCAGTTCTTACCATCTGTCAAGTGTCACATTCCTCTACAAGATGCAGGGGTATACAAACTCGATTGTGAATGTGGGCTCTCTTACATAGGACAAACTAAAAGAGCAATAAAAACCCGCGTAAAAGAACACATCGCTGACGTGAAACACCGGCGCTCCACGAAGTCTGCAATCTGTGAACATGTACAAGATCGCACCCGCCATTATATCAGATTTGATAAGCCACAGATCCTCGCAAAAGAACACCGATTCCGACCAAGGATGATACGCGAGGCCATTGAAATTAAAAAACATCCTAATTTCAATAGGGAAGATGGCTGGGTGCTACCACCGACTTGGGATCCAGTGATTAATATTATTAAATCGAAAACCAAGCGTACCATTGCAAGACCTCAAGATACTGTGAGCACTTTCTGCGTAGATCGGACCACAATCAACAATTAAATATGAGGGTAGCCCGTCTCTAACTATGACACCAGGACGTCAACCACCTCAGTCCTCCCGTGACCATGGTTGCTGTAAAGCAGCCGAAACGTCGGGAACGTAAAAACGGAAAATAAACGCGATAAAATCCTTAAAAAATAGTTTTATTTCAATGTGTAGTATTCGCGTAAATATAAGAAATCAATCCATGAAAAGTACTTTATTTTCCAATTATTATAAAATATTGAATTACCGAATTATTGTTGGTATCTTAGAGAATATTAAACTGTAGGAAATATATATAAAACTTGCTATTGTAGGCAGCTAAACATCTAATGAAACAAATATATCAAAACTATTATTGAGAACAACATATTACAAGATGTTGTCTCTAAAATCCTACAAGTAAGTACCCTATATACTTTATATTTCTGATAGGATAAACTTTTATATAACTCTTAATTTATAATTAAGCGCACTTCTACGTAAAAGTGCACAAAATTATAAATTATTTTTACAGAGCTCTGATAACGTAGTGTTGGGCTGCTTCAACGTTTTATTAGAAACAACATTGAAATAGTTCAACTGCCTAATATGAGTTCTCGATTTTATAACAAACTAACATTCTCGGCGAACTCCGTACCGCCTGAGAGACAAGAGAAGAAGAATTATATCTATTATATTTTAATTTGTGGATTTTCCCATGCTGTAAATTCGATTCAGGGCGGAGATAAATAAAAAAAGTCAAAGATCTTAAATATCGCCCCTCCCCCCCCCCCGTTCTTGATTTATAAATGGTGTAACTAACACCACTTTGCTGTATAGATATACCAACTTCATTTAAAGAAAATGAATTACATAAACATTGTATTAAGTCCAGATTTATCTGACCACCAAAGTACCCACATTATGTTTTTAGCAATTGCCCTTATCACGTTTTCGAATTCGAATTCATACTTAAGTACTTCGAATTACCACACAAAGATCATATAGAATCACCTATACGGTAGAACTATTTTGAGCCTTAAAATAAGTTATATGAAAACCTACAGGGAATTGTGCATATTGTTTTATATTGTCGACTCTATCCGATTATATATTAACCCTTGTAATTATATAGCGTATGTTGTTCGCGTCTGAAAATAAATAATATGCTACTATACAGTGGTTTTATTTATATAAAATGTCTAAAACTTGAATTTCCTAAATATACTTAACAAATTCAAAAAAAACAAGGACTATCAACAAACATAACTATGAACGTTTTTATCCATAAAAATAGCTACATGGCATAAAATTTTATAGTCAGCGTGCGTCTGTAAATGTGCTATAATATCGAGAATCACTGAACTTCAATTCAGTTATTGATGTAATTAAAAATCACGTAGAAAATGAGGTAAGCCCCCAATGAGCGATATACTTTAGTTTTTCCAGCTAGAGTGGTGATTTACGGCTCTTATCCCCCTTGTACTAAGGGAAGGTTCGTACCCACCAGTGAGACATTAAAAGAGTATTTTATGACTATTTGAAATAAGGAAAACTAAATCGACGAAGCGATAGAAACTGATGACCGTAAGAAAGAAAAATGTCTCCCTGTCAGTTAAAGGCTCCGCTAATGGCTTCAACGTCACTGTTCACACCCCCATTCAATGCGTTCATCTGATTGATCATTCGTCGAGAAAAACTCATCGTGTGGGTGTTCCTTCCGTCGTTACACTAAGCGTGACTGGTAAGCCGTTCCAATTAGAATGATTAATTAAGATCAGTTGGGCGGAGACGTTGTGATTTTGATATCTATTTGGACACCCCAAGATAAATTTGGAAATTACGGAATGTCTAGTAAGTTATGTATATTATTTTGGAGGTATGTATAAGGTTATTTTGGAGGTACATAACTACTTATAAGGGATATTATAACAGGTAAAAACAAATGCTGTAAAAATCGAAGCCCGATGTGGTTTTGTTTTGTGGTTTTGCATGTTGGTCGGATTCCGATCCAGTTAAGAAAAAAATAATTATTTATTAATTGATTGATTTATTCGAATCTGGGATCAAAGTATCATTTATTTCGTATAGGCCTACAGGGGCATTAAAAATTCACTTATAAACTTTTTTTCCAACTTCCACAACCAGATGATTCAGGCCAGTTATTTTTTTTTCTTAAATATAGAGATACTTTTTGATATATTTGTATCTTGGCAAGTACTGGCTCACAGCTATAATAGGTAATACAAATTTTGTAAGTGTGACGTGAAGTAATAGTCCATTAAGAATATACTTCTAAACAATGTGACTCTATCAATGATGGTTATTACAGCACCATTGTATGTGGTTGGCCATAGGGAAGTAAGTATTCAAATTATTTACACTACGGTCCTACCGGGTGGTAGGATTAATGTCTACCTTTGTCTCCAACGAAGTGATTGCGATTCGCTGCGCGCGCGCTCCGCTCTACGTGGATGCTCAATGCCGAGTTGTCTTCCTTCCGTTATATGGTGTCAGCGCGCCCGCGCGACGCGCCCGTCTTCTCAAATGTCAATAGATCAATTGAATTCATGAATAAAATACACGTGGAGTATTGTATGAGGTACCGTACTTAGCGCCTACTCGCATTTGTGAATCATTTTAATCTAGACACGATTGGCACAGTTGGTAGTGATCCTGCTTTTTTTACCGAGGGTAGCAGGTTTGAATACTGATAGAGACACATTTTGGGTGATGAGCACGAATGTTTGGACCAGGGTCGTGGATGTTTACAACTATTTAAGTAATAATTATATACTTGGATCACCCTTGATCCACCTGGATCCACCTTGCAGAACAGTTTGTAACCAGCTGTAGATTGCTTATAGGCTAAAAGGTTGTTATTATGCAAAGGTTTTATCCTGAAACTATCGTAGTACCTGATATAAAAGTGTGAATAAATCATGTGTTTGCTTATGTGATTAAATATTTTTAGTTTCAGTTTATACTATTATGACTGTATACTGTAGGTACCCTTGAGAAATGTAGGTAAAACTATTAAACAAAATTGGGTCAGTGATACGTTACGTATCTAGGTAATCCTAGTAAGTAATTATTGTGTAATGTTTATATAGGTGCTGTTTATAGCTGTGTGTATATATATGAGTGACATTTATAAAATGTTATCGTTGCGTCTTAAAAAAATATAAACTTTTTCCCACAAAGAGGTAGCTGATAATTTCAATCAGAACCGAGTCTGACACCTCATTTCATTTTTACATTCGCAACCGAAGTATAGATAATGTATTGTATTTTACATCCCGTATTTCCAGGGACCGGTTTGAACTCAAGTCAAGTCTAATAATTAAAATACAGACAGAACAGTCTTTAAGCTTGGTAGACTTGTTAGATATTTAATTAAACTTTACCCTAGATGGGTACCTAGATCATTGTCCACCTTAAGTCATTCACTGAATAAGTCTTCACTTAGCCAAAGTTAGGATAAGCCCTCAAAACTAATTATTATAATTCATATCCTAATTTTACGGTCCGCGAGGCGTTAGGATCGTCGCGGAGGCAAAAACATAATTAATGGGACTATTAGAATGTCTCCAATGCTGCCTCATTATCAAGACTCGTTTTTCGCATAAATATTTTCACTTTGAAACTACTTTATGGGTGCAAGTAGGCTGTAGCGCAGACATAAAGCTAAAAGGGAAAGCTTCAAGTTTTTAGAGCTAATATGATGTAGCAAGTTGCTTATCATAAGTATTTACATTGCCCTGCCCTTAAAAGTGTGCCACCTACGTATATCCCTTAATTGAGCCGTTTTATGTTGTTTTGCTACGGCAGGCGTTAGTATACTTATAAGTATAGAATGCTGTGGGAAGAAGATTGTAAGGCACTGTTTTAGGCTGTTTAAGATATAAACGTGGTTGCTCTTTTTTTATAAAAATAAAAGATGAGCAACCATGGGGTTTCTTGTCCGTTTATCTCCACAGGAACAGCGTTTTGTACTGGTGGTTAAATTGTTGCTTAGTATTTTATGAAATTTTTGAGGATTTATAATTAGTGTACTTAATGGTTCATATGAATAAAAAATATTCTGATTCTGGAGACCGCGTCACATTAATCATCATAGTGCCTACTCCTTCGCCTGTGCGTATAGGGTCTCAATTTCCCCGTGTTGTACAAATTCAAGTTTCACTATTGATAATTTAAATCCATGATCTGTCGAAACGACGGTGATGTCTGAGAAATTTATAGGCAATTGGAGATTAACTACAGCTGAAAATAACGAGTTATTGACATAGTTAAGTAAACAAATATTTAGATCTATCATTGAGGGTTGAACAATACAAACCCATAATAAATGTTATTATTGCCAAATAAACATTATAAAAAAAAAAAAAAAAGTATCTTCATATACAGTTACCTACCCGTGTAACGATAAGAGCGATATTTAATACAACCACACCAGCATACCGCAAGACGAGTATTGGCCTGTTTAAATATTTACGTTGTAGGGAAATTATAAAATCAGGCAGTCAACCATCATTCCCATATTCCAAATCCCAGAGCATGTTTAAATGACAACTCGATTTTGTCATTTTCCCAATTAAATCTAGTTATATTATCATATTCCTAAACTGGTTCAGTAAAATAATAAAATAAACTATATTATTATTATGATTAATTTAGAATAATAATTAATGTTATTTTGTTATCGTTGGTGTACTTTATTAAAATACGATTAATGGTACCTGTAAACGCTTTTATACTTTTTTATAAACTTGTATAGGGATTCGATGAAATCACTCGATACGCTTAGGGAAATCATAAAATTCATTAGGTATTTCAACAACCTCCCTGATTTAGCGGTTGTACTACGACATATAACATCAAGCTTTGCAATACGACAGAGTTTTATTCAAGAAGGCTTATCTGAACACGCCTCGAATTCGGGAGTGCGAGCACCAAACGGGATATTTTTATCATTGGCATAAATTAAATATGTAATAAGGTATTTAGAGCCTTTCCCCTGCATACTGGTTTCCGAACCGTTGCTCGACCCAAGCGACCATTTTGATCCCATTGTTTGATACATTGCACTTTTGGAGATTGTCATTGCGCTACCATCATCGATCAATGGGTATACATGTTGTTGTTTAACAGCTAATGATAATTGATAAGGTCTCTATTGAAGCTGTGGACGGGTAACTAAAAAAAATATCGCCCTCTCACTCTCACGTAGGGTACGGGCCTAACTACAAAATTGTTGAGCGATCCTTAAAAAGGTGTGGTATAAAAATTATGTATAGTTTTTTTTCAATTTAATAAAGAAATATAACAGTGGTTCCCGCACAATCTTTTCGTAAGCATCTTTCATCCTGCTTACATTACAGAGTTCATAAATAAGTATAACAATGACAGCATGCTTTCTCGGTGACGTTACAATTTCATTAGGAGTTCCTACTTTCCATATTGATTCTGGAATTGTGGCTTTACTTTGAATATTGCGGTTAGTTATTCATAAGTAGAGCTTTTTATTCATGACAACGTACTTTAAAGTGAATCATGCTTGTGGTCACTAAATAAAGGGTATCCATCAACAAAGGTATGAAGGATTCGTCACCAAAATAAAATAAATTGAGACTTTTCTTTCCTGCGAAATAATTACTTACTTAACAACAGTAGGTGGTATTGGGTTCAGTACTGTCTTCAGATCATTTTGGCATGGCAACTCCTAGCTATAGCGTAGTGGCTATCTTCTAACGAAAAAAACTGAAGTGGCCAGGGAGAAATGTCTTCAGTAGTACTTACCTGCTATAAGGTAGATACTATTTTTCTTTTAAATCTAGTATTTTAAGTTCATGCTACATTTTTATATTGGTAAAAAAAAACAGGAAAAATATCAGTTTAACGGGCACCCTATAGGTAGATTGTTTGTTGTGTGTATGCGCGCGCGCATATAACCGCGCTGCAGCGCCGACTGCGGCACAATCGCAACCCGGCCGCCCGCCGACACACCGCAACTGTGAGTATTGTCATACTTATACAATGTTTACGATTCGCGAAGTATAAAGTTGGAATTTTATTTATTATGCGAAAATAATGCTAAAAAATACTGTAATCGTTAAAGCTGAAAACATAATTATACGAGTGATAAATAAAAATAAAAAAATTTGACTTTTCCATGTTAGTGATAAGTATAAAAAAATATATTATTTACACCGAGAAATAAATGAGTTCTTAAAAATATTGGCATGTACCTAAGTGTCGATTTTGTAGGTTAACTTAGTCTTAACTTCAAGTAAGGGTAAGCATCTTTTGTTGGGAAAATCATCGATGGAAGCCATATTTAAAAAAAAAAAATTGGAGTGATACTTAACTTACAGTTATATTTTAAAGCCTATTTCATGTCCCTCTGCTGGGCGAAGGCTTCCCTCCCCTTTAGTTTCTTATTTATATAATTCTATAATATTTAACACGCAATTTTCCTGGCGCCATTGCGCATACGTATCCCTAGGTATTTGTTTATCGCCGTAAAAATATACGTAAATTAGAATAGCTAAATATTCATCGCAACCACCGGTAAACTTGACTTTTATAGTGAAAGTATTTGTTTTCGAAGCTTTATGATAATTTTATTGACTTTCGATGTCACTTCTTAAACCTACATTGGTTAGATTTATATTTATTTAATATTATTAACGGCTCTTTATGTGTTTTTTATAGTTTTTGTTCGGTCTCGTTTTTCAATTGATTTCTCGCAAAACTGTATTTGTAATGTACAGATGTTGGAAAGTAAAACCCTGTAAGTAATAATTTAATAGAAACTCCGTATTCACAAAGTGATAAAATAATTGTGTAATTGTTTGTTTCCATAATACTAACTGCTAGCTATTCTACTGGGACACAGTTATTTTGGTTTTGATGGGGCGATATAAAAAAAAATATAAGAGGGCATTTTTTTAATTAGGCGTTAAGCACGTTAATCTAAGCTGTGGACAAATTAGCAACAGATTAACAGATTAAAATTCTAAAACATTTAGTTAGAGTAAATGAAATATTTTTTTAGGCCTGCCAAGCGGGACGGCTATAGTAACTATGCATTTACTTACTTATCTTAAAAACAGTTCATTTGTTGCCTCATTAAATTCAGTGAGGTTTATATGTCGCAAGTCCCCATTTTATTCCGGAAAAATCATGTTATAAGATTACTCATAAATACTCCAGAACAGGTGACCATCAAATTATACATTTCCTCGAACCCAAATCTGCAGTTAACATGCATTAAGTCGTTTCCTACTTATTCTAGCCGTACGTACGTTAATTTTTTTCACTTCTTAATATAATAATTTTCTTTATGTAACATTTTTCACGGTACTGCACTTTTCCGGGTGAATACGAAACGAATCGAAACGCTTGAAGAAATAATTGACAGTACATTCAAATTGGTATTGGATGTACACAATGTGAAGGAAGGTATAATTTCATGTTCTTTACACAAAGCTTTTGAACTTTCAAGAAGGTAACGGGATTAAATGATACTGGTTTTCGTTTGGGGACATCCATTAATTGAGTATACTTTTTATGTTTGTTTTATCAGATTACCAAACTGGTTAAAGAGAAGATACCTAAATAATTAAAACGCGCAAGGAATTTGTGACATTATGGTGTTATAATAAGTGTCTCCTTATATCTTGATTTTAATTAAATTGAGCTACGATTCGTACGTATGATTCAATAGCAAATAATTAACGAATATTAACAAAATCACTTCAGCGTACGTATGGTAAATATGAATTGTTAAACATTTGAATTATTTATCAAATTCTAGATCATTGATGTTTGTTTTCAATTATTTATAAGTACTTAAATTTTAGTTGATACTGACCTATTGTAATATCTTTAACCGCTAAAATTAAAATCCTAGTTAGAAGATTGCGGTTTTATAGTATTTTCAGAATTGCTTACTCAAGTATTAGTGGTTTAAATACCAATTATTTATCAAGTGAAAGCATAAAATTACTTATTGGTAATTTTAGCTTAATTTTACACTTTAATTTATTGGGTAAATTAGTTAGTAAGATTTGATAGTATTCATAGACGTCTATTAGAAATAATACCATCTACTTATTATAACAAGGTCTATAAAGTGTTTGAGACTGTAATTTACATAGAAACTACTTAGGAACATAAATCTATCAAAACTTATACGTATGAACAGCATCATTAACATTTGATATCTCATTCAGTAATAGCTTGAATCTTAAAAGTTTAGTAATATGTTAATAGGTAAGATTCTTAAGATGTTGCGAACATACAGTATTATATTCCTTACATGTGAATATTTGAAATTTGACAATTTATAGGGATACTATTACTAGCTTTTGGCCGCGGCTTCACCTGCACAACTATTGAGTCTGAGTTGCAGCACGACCCCTAATGGTCATAGTGTAATGATATTTTACATAATATCATTTACTTTTAACTATAGACTATCGAATAGTAAAGCCCCCGTTGAAATGGGTTCAGTAATTTTTCCGTGAATCTAGAACAAACAGATAAAGTGTTGCTAAACTACAACTTATTTGACAAAATTTGTATGGGCTATCTGTCAAATAGGTTGTGGATAGGGTGTATCAGCGCTCTAAGGGCGAGTTTCGAAGCTTAATTTAAAAAACCCAAACCGTACACATTTGCCAGCTTATACTGAGTTTTGTTTTATTAGTGGTCCCGGCGAGCTTCGATCCGTATCAGATTCAAATCAATAAGAAAATTAATTAGCTTTATTATATATATTTTTTTAGTTATTCTACAATTTGTGGCGAGGCGAGGCAGGGCATTCGTTCCCGAATTATAAATGGTGTAACTTACACGACGTTGTTCATAGAATTGAAGACATCACACTTGGACAAAGAGTTTTCACTTTCGGTCGGTGACCTTAGTGCCAGGATAATAACACCTGGCAGTGAACTCATCAAAGTCCTTAGTATTCAGAAGGCGTGGTGGGTGCGCGTGGTGGCCGTCGATGCCAATTGCAAGTGGTTACATACCTCAATATGACAATTCAAGGGTTATGATTGTTCAATGCACGGCACTCATACATCAATGTATTGCGTTATTATTTAAATAAATAACGAAGATTCCTTAGCGTAGACGGACTGTCGTGTAGATATTATTTTTTAAATCTTCGTTAGAGTGAATGTGATATGTTTTTTTTAAATAATACTAAACCCCAACCTTACCCTTTGGGCCCAAATAAACCTTAACGATGGCGACGAACGTAATATTTAAATGCAAGTTTATGTCCAAAAATAGAGTTTATTAATTTTGAATCTAAATATGTTTACCAAAAGTCCTGAAACGATAATCTTGATTTACGAACTTGTTAGGTATGTGACAAGTTCGTTATTTCGTTGTTATTGCCTTATCGATGCGCGTGCGCAGCGCGCGGGTCACTGCGCGCATGCGGAATCGCGTTTCAACAAATCAAGATGCTATTGACATTGCTAACAAATTCCTTGGCGGACTATGAATGGTAATGTTGTTAAAATTACCTTTTGTTTGGAACTACATGTTTTCATTTATTTTTCTATTCCATTATGTTATAGTTGGTACTTGATTTGAATCAATTGGCACCATTCAGGTAATGGCGGATGCTATTTCGAATTGAATATAAAACAGTTGTTGGGAACTCTAAAATTAAGTTGTGGCTATTTTTCTTTTATATTTTACCTTTAAGGTACGTACACTGAAAAAAATGAGTAAAACAAAATATGTGTGTAAATATAAAGATAATTTAAAATACAAATATCGGGATCAAGTCCTGGGTCGGGAGAGCAAACAGCCACGTACGAGTATGTCAACGCTTTGGATAGAACCTACTTTTACACACTTCCGTATTTTGCTAGAAAATTATGTAAATTCAAAGAAATTACACGTTTTTTAAATAAATTCCGCTTTATCACACTGTAATAGAGTTGAATTCGCAATAATTGGTATTAATTTAATGTAATACATTGTTAAAAGGGAAACAATGAGGGCGTGTTATATTTCATGTGATTTTTTCATATTATTCGAGATTGTAAGTATATTTAGGTATTTCAGGAAATCGAGTCAATAAATAAATAAAAAAACACCACCAAACCAAAAGGGGTGGCAGAAGTGTATTGCAGTGCACAAAATTAATAAATAGATGATATAAAAACGATTAACAAAATCTTTCTAGACCAAGACTAGCTAGAACTACATCATTTCATCAAGAAAAACCTTATGATACTCAGCTATTTATTTTATTTGATCATCGGTACACTATTAGAAGATAAACGAGGTAATGATGTCTGGCTTGTGGCGTTTTATTATCATAAATTAGTTAAGGGAAAAAACAATATACCTATAGCAATGTTAGTAAGGATGTCACGATGTCAATTCTAGTCACTCGTTACAAAATCTCTAGAATCAATCTCTACTAACTTGTAATTTGTTAGGAACGTTGCTCTTTGCGTATGCGTTTGCGTTCGTTATTGCGTCTTTGCGTCGCGCAGTTCGATAAAAAACAGAAGCTTCACTTAATTAATCAGCCTGTAGATGGGTTTTAAAACATAATATTTAATAGGACCCGGTGATAATAAAGAACCGGTCTGACATCTGCTCAATTCATCAGCAATGCAAATCTTGAATCCTGACTCACTACGCGACAAATGTTTGTGTAGTTCAAACTGATCGCTCATAACATAGAAAGTATGTCGCAATATGGTGAGATGGTGAATAAAATCACACAAACTTTATCCTTACCAGGATTCGAATGTGGAACCTTCACAACCGAAGGCAGGGTCACTACCCACTAAGCTAATCAAGTCGCCGTCATTACTAGATAAGATTTTAAATATATTTTTAAAAACATTGATCTCGCCTCACTGTTTAAAATTCTACCCAATTAAAGCATTAGGTTTACTTAGCTAAGGATCTTTACTTCCAGCATTCGGCTAACGAATCATCCAAGATTAAACTCTGTTATTTGCCCATTGTTACAAACGATCGAACAGATTTGAAGAAGTTAAGTGATTCGGAAAAGCTATTTTCCTTGCAAACTTTGAACCCGCCATTGTTTTATTTTTGCTTCTAAAACGTCGGCAATATATTTTCTTCACCTTCAAAGTTGTTTGTCTGTGGAACAAGTTGTTGATTAACGTAAAATGACTGGTGTTATTTAATTAATACTATTTAAACAATATTTTCATACATTAAGCGATAACAATAATGTCAGTGATGGATTCAGAAGCCATTGGACGCTTTTATAATACTAAACGCACGGGCACGGTATGATATGCTTTTCATCGCGATTTAACAGGGAAGTAAAATGAATGACCTTTGTACGCGAGACCATGCATGGCATGACTTTATCGTCGACGGAAAATTGTAAGCGTCTTGTTGAATCATGAAAACGCCCGTTGGCAGCAGATATTATTTATCTCTTTATCTAACAATGTGATCGAAAAAAAAAAATTGTTGTAGATAATAGGTACCGTACGCCGACAGATTTATACATGCCTTACGTTTGGTTTTTTTTTATGCCGCACCATTGTTGGAGCTTGCGTGGTTGTTTAAGTCTAGTTTGACACAAAGAGGTGTGTGGTACGGGGTCAGTGGGTGAGCTGAGAGGTGACATCTGGAGCACGCGATCCCGTTACTCTCCGGTATTGCTCTTCTGTCGGTGTTGTGTAGGTACGCAAAAATAGTGTGTAGGTATTAACTGTATTGTATTGGTGTAATTAAAACATTGTAATGTGGATTAAAAATAAATGGTTTTTTTTTCGTAAAAATATAATCAATTTGTCCCATTATGATAATTATAATCTACAAAAAACGTTATTTCCTCAACACAATCTGATATTTGGGATTCATAGTTCTTAATACGGTACTAATGTATGGTGTTCTAATTGTTTTTAATTGCATCTGACCCAGCAAAAAGTATTTTAATTTTTTACAATTGAATTGTCCACTCCCTTGGGATTCTTTCTTTTAAGCAATAATGAATCAATATATCTAGAAAATATACCTACTTGAAAATATACTACTAGTGATATTTGTAAGTCTTCAACCAGGGACATATTTTTCAACTCTGTTAAATAAGTAATAACAAGGTTCTGGTATAAATAAGTGGTATAGAGCGTGGTGTTTCCGCATTCGAGTCAGTTGCTCCGTTAGCCAGGTAGGTGCCATTGACATCCAGGCGTTAGCTACCCAGGGATTATGCTAACAGTACTCGTGGATACTCGACGCCACATCCTGACTAAGTTGTTTATAATGAGCATAACTGATGACCCTTTTAAGTTGTGCAGTTACATATTTCTGAATAAACATGACCGGTATACTCGTTCATATAGACATTTGAATATAGAATGTGGTAAATGTGGTAATTAATAAGGTGTTCGTATTATTAAGTCGTTAGGTCAGTGGAATAAATTCGTAGATGGAACTAAATAAACACCAAAGACGTCATTTGTTTACTAAAAATAGGTTATATTATTTAATATTTGATATTTTTATAAGTACTTATATTTAATATCCTAGTACTTATTTATTGAGTAAATAAGTTGGCAACAATTAATCTACAAAAAAAATACGTGGGTACTGAAAAAGGACGGATTTTTATCAACAAAATAATTATTCGTAATTCGTTTTTATTAGTTGCGTATTTCCTACATCATTTTGCTGGAGTTGTTTGCTATTATTCCTTGTTGATCGTAGGCGCATAGTCAACTAATGTTTAATATTCGTTGCAGGTTCAAAATGCGAGCGATACTAGCGTCGTTGGCCGTCCTTGCGGTCTTTACAACTGCAGTTGAATGTAAGTATATTAATTAAATTATAAGAATATTTTTAAATAATACTTGGGTATACTTATTTAGCGGAAAAGGGAAGATCTTCCAGCCAGGTGGGTGGTATGCCTGGCGGGGCGGCCGCTATGCCCCGACGGTTATTGTCGGGATCTTGTATATATGTTACTTGCTCCGAAAACTCTAATAGCGCGATTCAGGATAGTGACGTCACTTGTCTATTTTTCTGAATGCGTCTGCAGTGTCATCTGCGTAGCTTGTAGTGCGGTTGAAGTGGTCGCTACAGTACTCCCCCCCAAGACCGGAGGTCGATATCTTTGAATGGCAGCGTCTTGTGTGCAAGGGCCAGGAAGCTAGCTCGAAGGTCTGCAGTGAGTCGAGACCGAGCTGTGCGCGTCGCAGAACCAGGAGCGCGGTGAGTCGGCTGTGATGGTCCTGAGTGACGACTGGCTTGCTGTGGGACTGACTGCTTGCTGTTGGATGTCGATGTTGACGTCTTGATATGGAGTGGTGATGACGTTGGTGCTTGAGTCTTCACAGAAGGATGTTGTTCATTGTCAGGGGTCACCAATTTAGCGGAAAAGGGAAGATCTTCCAGCCAGGCGGGTGGTATGCCTGGCGGGGGCGGCCGCTATGCCCCGACGGTTATTGTCGGGATCTTGTATATATGTTACTTGCTCCGAAAACTCTAATAGCGCGATTCAGGATAGTGACGTCACTTGTCTATTTTTCTGAATGCGTCTGCAGTGTCATCTGCGTAGCTTGTAGTGCGGTTGAAGTGGTCGCTACACTTATTAACTTAATAGCCCTCGTAATAATCATTTGCATGGATTCGTGATATACCTATTACGTTTTGTAGATCAAGTAAATTCCTTATTTCCGTCTGATATAGTTGCTTTACATTTTGAGTCTATCAACGGAATGCTATGTTTAAACCCCTTCTTAACTACATTATAGGTACTCTGTTTTATGTTCTTAAGATTGAAGATCCAGGACCATTGTTAAGGTACCCACCGATAATATCTTCTGTCAAATAGAGACGATCACTGTTAAATATATAAATAAACAGGCAGTTGTATTATTCCATTGTCATCAGTCTCATACTTTCTGTCTTTCTCTCATTCATCATCATTGCAATTAGGAATCCTGCAGGGGCATTTAAGCAGTTTAGATTTAGATTTGAGCAATGCAACATTAAAATTCTGATCATTCCTACATAACCCCTTTTTCCACGTTTTGAGAGATACAATGGTGATATTGTTTATTCTTCCTAGCGGACAGCAAAGCGCGCATAGTATGTTACTTCAGCAACTGGGCTGTGTATCGGCCCGGCGCCGGCCGCTACGGCATCGAGGACATACCCGTGGACATGTGCACCCACCTCATATACTCTTTCATTGGCGTCACGGAGAAGACCAATGAAGTGCTTATTATTGATCCAGAGGTGAGATATATTATGCATCACAACGGCGGAAAAAATGCTGCACATAAAATGTAGGAGAGCAAAATACCATTTAAGGTAGAAATCTTGCACTTGGCTACTCTTGTTTATTATCTGGTGAGATTGCGGCTGACTTATGGCAGGACACATAATACACATATATATACATATACGAGATCAGGCGTGGCCCATTGTGAATGAAGAATACATTTACAGCAACCTTTCTGGTGTGAGATAATGAAATACAGACTTATTTTAAAAACCGACATGAAGCAGCTTTTTGCCAGCTGATCAGCCCGGGAATTGAATATGAAAATCTGCCAGCCGGCGGCGCCGGTGGCGGACATTTTTTAATGGATGAGATTTTTTACAACACTTGTTTTTCGATAGTTAAAAAAAATATATGATATCAAATTAGTTCAGTTTCGAAAGTTCACTTTGATGAAAATATCTGAATTTTAAGAAGCTTGTGCAGATGATTTAGTGGATTCCTTTGTTTGGTTGAAGGAACGCTTCAGTAGAGAGTATTTTTTCAAAACCGTCCACTTTGCATATTTAGAAATCCACCGAGCGCAACTGGATATAACCTTAAGGATTGGACTCATTACTTTTCTTGGAAACTATTTTTGTAGAGGATTTGAGAGGTGGTGGGTGGACAGAAGTAACTGGGTATTTAATGTCTCTTGTAAATCGTGATAAACGATAACATTTCTCAACAGACTATGATCGTGAAAAATACCCAGTTGCGTAGTACTCATATATCTGGATACCGCAATGCAAATAACTTAGAAATAAATTCCTTTCCTTTTTAAATATATGCTTGTGGCCGTGTTTATTATCGAGGCTAGAGTGATTATTGTTATGAATAATACTTATGCTTAAAATCTTTAAACAGGGCCTATAAGAATAAGGTTTTAACATGAAATAGTGGTTAAAGGCTACGTATTGCTTTCCCGCTTGCTTTCAAACTATAGAGAAATAGAAAAAAAGCAATGCAGGCTATGCAAGTGATTCATTTGTTTACAATTTTTTATACTCCCAAAAAAGCGACTCTCCAGAACAAATGCTCTACTTTCATTAACCAGGTGTCCTATTACCTTATAGCTTGATATAAGGTTACTAACAATAAATATATTTATTTTTCTAGCTGGACGTAGACAAGAGTGGATTTAGAAACTTTACCGCTCTCCGCAAGTCGCATCCCAGCGTGAAGTTCATGATCGCGGTGGGCGGCTGGGCTGAGGGCGGCTCCAAGTACTCGCACATGGTGGCCCAGAAGAACACCAGGACAGCATTCGTTAGGAGCGTTGTTGGTGAGTTACTTATATATTTTTGTTATTACTCGCCAGACAAACACACGAACTGAATGGTCCCAGGGTAAACAACTCTTATATTATGGGTTTAGTGCTGCGTACTGGGGCTATCCAAATAACGCTCTGGCAGCGATAAATTACTAATATAGGTATCATTTCCGCAATTTACTCAAATGGGAATCGAACCCGCAACTACCCGGTGCAGTGAGACGAGCAGCCTATTAGCCCATTTCTTCTATTTATGCAACAAATATCTATCAGATTATACATATAAAATATTATGCGTAGGTAAACAAAATGTCTTCTAGGTACGAAAATTAAAAAAATATTGAGTAAAATTAAGCTGCCCACAAAAAAGTTTCACGATACATTTCACGTGTCCAAAGGCATCTCGGTATTTACGCATAAAAAATATGTTAATTATTATTTCAAACAGGCGTTATAAAGGTGAAATGTATCGTTGAGTGACAAAATTGGACACCGTGTGACGAGGGTCTAAATTAAAAGGTTCGCGCATGATGCTCGAATTAACGACAACCAATTATTAATTTAGATTTTATTTTAAACGATCCCCTACATGTATATTTTTATATAAAGAGTATAAGTATAAACATTACATGAATTTCGTTAACTCAATTTATGTTTTGGAAGATTAGAAATTGAATAAAACAAGTGAACTCAGTAGCAAATATTGCATAACAAAACAAAGTTCGGTATTTCTGTTACGATGGTGTAACACACAAATGCAAAAGATTTTCATCTAGTCTAGCGTTTAGTACTCACATAAAATGTGATGTGACATCGAAATAAACCTACTAAGAACTGAAACTGAAACCAGCGAGTTTCATAAAAGCAAAACATTTGAAGAATTTCGTTCATCTCCAATTTTGTGAGCCTAACATCTACTGAGATTGTCTTATTAAATAGCGGGGAGGCAAATTGTATCAGGGGACACGGCATTCAATCTATTTTTCAATTTTGACCTACATCCCGCAAAGGAGAAGAATTCTCGATTGTAATGTACTTGTAAATAAATAAATATTAGGTACCTCTCATCTTGAGAATAATGCTTTTATTTGTTAACCAGTTTCAATTAAAAAGTACGATAGAGACGAGTATTTTTTTTTTAAATATAGTACTGTTATTTATTTTTTTATATGTAGATAGCAATGCACTGATGGATAATGGAATAAAACAAACCATTGTAGTAAATGTGATCGATAGATCTCGATTAAGAATAATTTGAATTGCTCAACGAAACGCAATGTTATTTCGTAAAATTGCTCTCGGTACTGAACCAATCAGGGGCATGTATAAAGATAATAGTCGCCTGTAGCTATAGTTGTATCTTCACCTATGCAAATACATATATACATTTCAACTCTTTTAAAGTTAATTTTTTTTTTTTAACTCGCATCAATTTATCTTACCTGCCCTGTCACTTGTGTACGTGCTTAACATAATTTTTGATCCAAATTTATCGCTACGTGGTCGGGATGAATTTTTAATATTACTGACAAACACGTTAGCTCATAGCTTTGTGCGTATAACTGTCATATTTCAACAGGCTTTGACCGGACTATTCGTAAATACTTTTTTGGCCTTCATGAATAAAAAAAATGGTTTTCGATTTTTTTTCGGATATCTCTGGCGGTTTTACTGTAAATGTATCTTTGAATATTTGGTTCGTAGAAATGTCACCTGCTACGTGTATTATAAAGTAGAATTTTTTATTTGAACATAACGTCAGATCCTTTAATTTGTCTTAGTCTTTGAATCCCATGTATGATATTTTATCACACAAAAAGGGTTAGGTGTTTTTTTTCAGTACACAATACATTTAACAACAATTTTCTGAAAGCCAAATACGAGAAATAACAGAACCTGACCAGAGACATTCACTTTAGTACATTCTAAACCTTTTCTCTTTAGATTTCCTCAAGAAATACGACTTTGACGGTCTGGACCTTGACTGGGAGTACCCTGGTGCTGCCGACCGTGGTGGTTCGTTCTCCGATAAGGATCGGTTCCTATTCCTCGTTCAAGAACTTAAGAGGGCCTTCATCAGGGCCGGCAAGGGCTGGGAACTGACCGCAGCTGTACCTCTCGCTAACTTCAGATTGATGGAGGGGTACCATGTTCCCGATCTTTGCCAGTGAGTACTTACCACTTGTATCTATGCGAAGTATTGACCCATTTCGGCACTACATTATCTAAAACTAAAAAGCTTTTTAATTAAGTTCTGCAAACAGCTTGAATGTTCTTTGCGAGACCTAAATAATAGTTGGCAAAACTGAAAGTTTAAAAGTGCGTCTTTATGTGAGTACTAAATTTGCAAAGTTCTTGAATGACTGTTACTTAGTTGAAATGGTTTTATCGCTTTCGAACTGAGTGTTACAATAAATAATTGTAGACGACAAGGGCAAAGAAAATTACTTTAGATCTTAATATTTAAACCAAAATATTTTATGAAATTTATCTTAAAGCATCGACGATACGGCAATCATTGATTTGCAAAATTGCCAATTTTGTTGATGGTCCATTTTGTAACCATTGCATCAGGGATATTGACCAGGGTTTATTTTTGCAGAGAACTAGATGCTATCCACGTGATGTCATACGATCTCAGAGGCAACTGGGCAGGCTTTGCCGACGTCCACTCGCCGTTGTATAAGCGCCCTCATGACCAATGGGCTTACGAGAAACTGAATGTGGCAAGTTTCATTAATACTTTTTAATTAGATTTATTTTAACAAAGGAATTTCGCAAGGGTAACGTGGGAGCTGCCGAATTTTAAAATAATATACAAAACAATGTACTGACTAATATTGTAGAGATATAATATACTGTATTGTTACCGACTAGCCCGTTTATAACGCTAATCGTCGCCCGCCCCATCCGGCCTGTGCATACAGTTCAAATTAAATGGTTGCTAATAAATGAAGAAGCCACAATTCATTTCATCGTAGAGACAAATAATCCCATCGATACACCCCCAACAATACTTGTAAAAACACTGCATATTGCCGTGAATACTAGAGCCTTTATCATATAACTGTGCCCCTCTGAAGTAGTTGCGATTAATCGCGCAGAAGTAATTATAACGACTATTCAGTTCAGAAAACTTGGTGGCACCCTTACATGGTTCCAATTGTACGCGGGCACTAGCATAGCTGCATAGGCAAATTTGCTATCCCGATCCTTTACTGACCTTTTTTTACAGAATGATGGTCTCAACTTATGGGAAGAAAAGGGCTGTCCCAGCAATAAGTTAGTCGTCGGTATTCCGTTCTACGGTCGATCGTTCACCCTCGCTGCTGGCAACAACAATTATGGTCTCGGCACCTTCATCAACAAGGAGGCTGGCGGTGGCGACCCTGCTCCCTACACCAACGCTACCGGTTTTTGGGCTTACTATGAGGTATATAATGACGTAATTCTAAATAAGTATCCTCTATAATTTCTAGATCCTTCTTTTTATGTAGTATGATTATTCTGAGATGAACGCTGAATTTACAATTAGACATCTATTAACTATCCAACTGTCGTACCTAGTTACCGTGTTAAAGTCAGCCAAAAAAATTGTTGAGTAGTTTGGGACATTGATTTACGGGGACGGACGGCTTTGTTAGTAACTTTTAATTACTTACCGAAGAACTCAGACTTAATCCCAAACATTTAAGTCGAAAACGAATAAATAATATTTTGCGCTTTGAAACTCCGCATTGTGAATTATTTATTGTACCTTATATTTATTCTTATATAGGGTTTTATGGGGTTATATATAATTAAAACGAAGTTTTTCATTATCCCATTAAAATTACCAGGTCTAAGCTTATTCTCTACTTCTAGATCTGTACCGAAGTTGACAAAGAAGGCTCCGGCTGGACCAAGAAATGGGACGAAAATGGCAAGTGCCCCTACGCCTTCAAGGACACCCAATGGGTCGGCTACGAAGACCCTCGCAGTGTTGAGATCAAAATGAACTGGATCAAAGAGAAAGGCTACCTCGGCGCGATGACCTGGGCCATCGACATGGACGACTTTAAGGGCTTGTGCGGGGCTGAAAACCCGCTGATCAAGCTTCTTCATAAACATATGAGCACTTACACTGTGCCACCACCGCGTACTGGCAACACTACACCTACGGTAAGAAAAGTATAGATAGCTAGAAAATGGAAAAATATTCAGATATAATCATCCCGTAACTTCTCTATAAAAAGTGCTTAAATACGTAATTAGTCGTTACAATTTCGATAGCGAGGTCCATGTTCGTCATGCCAGGGTGCGTGCAATGCTTTTCTCAATAATTACACCATTAATCTTGTCTTACCGGTTTTCTGGAGTATTGATCTAAAGGATCATCAGTGGTTATCTTAATTTGGACGGTCTGTAGCGACCACTTTAACCACACCACAACCAGGTCTATCTCATGAATGGTCTCACCCATGCCCTCGACTTCCCCCCCAATGCAATGCTCTCACAAATAAAGTTATTGCTCTATGACCCCACACTCTATTTATTAAGTTGTACAGATTATAAATATTGTAGCAAATGCGAATTATTCTCACCGAACAAAATATTCCTGACACTGACATAATATGTGCCACCGATTTGTCGGACACAGTTCACGATCCACCAAATCTCATTCACGAATTTTCCCCACATCCCGAAATCATAAATCTGGATGACTAACGAATTTTTCCTATGGAAAATGTTTGAAATACAGTAGAAATAGACATGGACGATAAATCGCAACAGAAACAAATGGGCGGACCATTACTCATATTGATATAAATCTTCAGCCGGAGTGGGCGCGGCCGCCGTCGACACCGTCGGACCCCGCCGAGGGGGAACCGATCCCGACTACTACCGCAAAGCCGACCACAACAAGCAAGACGACGACTACCCGTAAGCCTACGACATCAAGACCTCAGACCACCACGGAAGACGATGAGAACGATATTGCTGTAAGGCCTGAAAAGCCTCAGAAACCTGAAATGCCTCAGAAACCCGAACAGCCTGACATTGAAGAGCCCCCAGCGGTAAGACAATTTCGCTACAATACAGTATTATAGACAATTGAACTCAAAGTAGTTTAATTAAAAGAGTGTACCTAATTATAGTTTTCTTTTCAGGAAAATGAAGTGGATGACAACCCAGATATCTGCAACTCGGAAGAAGATTACATTCCCGACAAGAAGAAGTGCGAAAAGGTAAGTTTAAAGGAACAACAATTTAAGTTTCATCTCAATAGATACTTAAAAAGTTTCCAATTTCTGAATGAACCAAGTTTCTTTATTGAAAGAATAGTTTTAGAAAGTTTATCGACGGGAATTTCTTTTAAGTTGCACGTTGCGTTGTTGCGTTTTATTATTTTCCACAAACCGAGACTGGAGTTTGTATGTTTTCTATTAATGTTATGTTGTGGAGATAGTGCCTTCTTAATATTGAATTTTGTTTTAGTACTGGCGATGCGTCAATGGGGAAGCTCTTCAGTTCACTTGCCAACCCGGAACCGTGTTCAATATTAAGCTGAATGTTTGCGACTGGCCCGCTAATGCCAACCGCGACGATTGCGAGTCCTAGATTAGTCGTACGTGAACAGACCGCCTTAACAGTAAATATACATATCGCTTGATCAAAATCGCATTCGACTTGCAAGACAGCTGCGTTGATAAACTACCCGGGCCGCTGCGGTTTGCAAGCGAGATACAAGATGGATGGAGATGCATATGGGCGGAGGGTGTCTTTAATTAAGAACTCAATGTTTCCAACCAACATGTATCAAGTGTGGAATAGGGCCTGATGTTTTTCAGTGTGTTAAAGTGATGTATCTTACTGCAAGACGAGATTTTTTTTAAAATATTATATTCGGTAGCCCCAGTACAGTAGTTCGTATGACGTTGACGTTCGATATCGAATAATATTGTCGTATTTCGTTTTGTATCGAACATAATACGCCAATGTTTTCTTATGTAAACATAACATATGTGGGATTTGTGATTTTATTATTTAGGTTCTAAGACGGAGTTTTGCATATCATAATTTGTATCACATTGAGTGTGAGATGTCTTCAATTAGAATATTCCATGATGAGATTATTAGCGTAGGTAACACTGCCACAGAAATTAAAAAAATGGTGGTCACGTACAAGACTGCATTGATTAAAAAATATTTTTAAGAAGTCTAATTCGTATTTTGTAAACTAGTGGTCCTATTCAGCAGTTCATATTGGTTTATAAGATGCCAACAAGACTGAAACAACTATGCTCATAATTTCTTTTGCTCATTTTAGTTTGTAAAGTATTAATAAAGTTTTCGTCCACAAAGCTATGAAGCTAACTTTCGTAAACTCGCGAGGAGAGCATTGTATTTATTTTATAAATTTGTTTCGACTCGGAAGCCAATTAGAGTGGTCCCAGTTTGTGAGGATAAGTCAATTTTCACCAGCACTCGTCGCGTTGGCTCGGCGGCGGCGGCTTCTCCGACCGCACTTAGCTTAATTTATTTATTTTAATAAATTTAAGACAATAAATTGTGTTAGAAATTAATTTGACGTTTTTATTTTTGTTTTGTGTCCCAATCTAAACCACGCATTATGCATACATAGCATATAATGGTTTAGTAGTGAACCTAGTAATACCTAAACCAAAAAAAATATAAAAAGATCGCATAAAAATATGTAGCAAGTATGTACCAATACCTGTGTAAAATTGACAATATAGATAAGACACACTATTATTTACAAGTGCAACATTTTGTGAGAGCAAACAATAATAGGTTCTATTTCAATATTTATTTACTCCCAGTTTCCTATGTACCCGATAGTTGGAGGTATCCTCTTTGTTATAGTGATCTTATTGAATTTCCTCGTTAGAGGCGCGGTAGCCTCGGAGTTATCATATTGCTCGTTTCAAATGATCAGGCGTATTTTCTTGTAGGTATAGAGACATTTTCCTACTCGGTATTAAAATAGGTATTATCAATTGAAAACATAATATTTTGTGTATCTATCACAGAATACTTATACTCGTATATATCAACTCTATGCTAAAAAATCAATGCCCGAGTAGATGTAAAAATCATGGTCATCAAATTGAATTAATTCTTAAAAATCAGCACTTAAGTATAGATGTCCGACTTTTTGTATTGTTTAATACCTCATATCGCTATACAATACCTTACTCATAATATTAGGTAAGTACTTAAAATATTTTGTACTTTTTTATTTAAAATAAACAACAGAAAAGTGCAACTATTACTAATATTTTCTTAGCTGCATTATTGATAACCAGTTGTTCGGGTGTGTTCTAAATACAATTTAATATATATAACGTTTCCTAAATATGTATTACAAATTAAATTAAAATATTTGCTACCTACAAATACGGCGGCAAGGTTTGTAAACTTGTTAATTGAAACTCAAAGTTTTGGAGCCCAAATGAAATCAAAACCTCTCGCAGTTCCAGACACCTTGAAACTAGGGGCAGATCTGCAAAACAATTACCTTTTCCCCGGGACTCACTGGAGGTCAAATCTCGGCGTCATCGTTGGACATTGCTGTAGATATTGACTTAAAGGAGTCGCAGTGATGGGAGTGCTGCGAATCTAGAAGATCCACACAACAATATATCTAATATCTTATAAGGGAAAAAGTGCCCTAGCTGTTATTTGAGAGTAGGTACTCTGTCTCAATTTTATCGAAATCCGTTTAGGCGTTCTTGCGCGATGTTCACTTAAATTATTACAATCAAACATACAAACACACTTTCAATTTAAAAATAGTTTAATTAGTTACAGGATAAGGATTAATATAAGTTGGTACTATAACTAGTGAAATTTATTCCATCACCCATAATGAAAAGCTCAAAAAAATCAAGTTTAATGACACCAATATTCAATTTTGATCCGTATTTACACACAGGTAGCGCCTATTAATAAAAAGGTTTGTAAAGGGTAAAGGGTTGATTATGTTAAACTGTACAGTACCTGCAGGGTATACAATATTTAAATGTTTGCGGCTTATAAAACCCACAGGGGCTTGATTAACGTTACGTAAATGTAGCGAAACTACGGTAAATACGTGACGGAAGTTCTGCGCGCTTACTATACAATGCGTTTTAATTACGCCAAAATGCGACAAAAATCGGCCTTAATTTTTATTGGTTATTTAAGAACTTTTTAACAAAAAAAAAACCTTCAAGAAAATAAAAAGCCAAGAAACAGTGTAATCTTAAAATCTTTATCTTATCTAACTAAATCAAATATTTAATGAATGTGAAGTCGGTGCCAAACAAAAGACTGAGTCGAGTATTGCCGGTCCGCGCCAAAGACTATACCCAAAAAAATTCCACGCATCTCGTTACTTAATATACTTTTATTATTTTTCGTCGGTTATTATAAAAATAACCACACAAAGTTTGTCCCTACTAGGATTGAACCCGGCACTCTTGGCACAAAAAGCAGGTTCACTGCTAACTACGCTAATCCGGCCGTCGGCTCGTCGTATGTATTAGACTAAAGCCTTTTTACGATTCAAATCCCTACTAATATTCGGTCCACAGCTTCCGAACCTAACAAATCCAATACTAATTATAGGATGAAATCGGATAATCAATTGTGATTGCCCTACACATTATGATTTCATCCGATAATAAAGATCGGAAAGGAAGGTGGAAGGTGGAAGGAGCCTGTCTATTAGTACTAATCTTCTCAGATGAGGTCGTGTTCTGATCCGGTTGTAGAGTAGTGAACAGAACGCTGGTACATATTTTGGCCAACACATCAGCATTGCCATTCAACGTGGCAATGCTGCCAGCGTTCTGGGCACCCTGCCGGCCGATGGTGGTGGGGATTTGTTGAGTACATTTTGAAGCCTACCTAATTTTAATTTTAATCATATATAAAATTATAGAAAACAATAAACGTAAATGATAATTTGTAAGTGCCCCGTGGCCTACGAAGCACTTACATATACAAAATAAAGGATTTGACTTTGACTTAATATGGGTTGGTCATGTAGACTCCCTCAAAATATTTTACTTTATTTATATTATTTTGACTCTATTTTGAAATGGCCGCCCACGTATTGTATTATATATTTTTCTTCATCGATATTTTACGTCACACTAAGCCCACCGCCCGTCACATCGGATTCCCACATGATTACACCGTGGGCCCCGCTTCAAAGCTGTCAGCGCGTCTTGGAAGCGCGTAACAAAGTATTACACTCCGTCAAGCGTTAATGTATAATGTTTCGGGTTTTGTGTTATAGCCATTGATATAATATGTCATACGTACTAGATTGGGCGCTCGGGACAATCACCGTGTACCACTTAACTGTGGTTCCGGAACCACAACGTGTTTAAAAAAAGAATGTATGTATACTAGCTTTGTATAAGTGAAAATAATTAAATTATCAGTATCCCAGACACTGCTGCTGCAAGGATTTCTAGCATTACAATAACGATGAAATAAGTATCTTAATATACCTTTTTCTTTGTTATTAAAGTGTTACTCAGCCTTTTTTATCGGTAGGCTGCACAATGCATTCGGTCACAGGCTACAGATAATCTAGATTCGAGAACTAGAACATTTTTTTTTGCTTTCTATTAAGATTTATTAAAAGAAATAGTAACTTAATTTATCTCTCAAAAGGTACACATTTTGTTATTTCTATATATAGTAGTTAGGACAACGAATACTTTGTAAATTGGTTATTACCTAATAGATGAAAATAATATTACCTAACCTAAACAACTAAAGTGTTACCATGGACCTAACATTCATATGACGGTAGAAATGAACTTTAGTGTGTGACCCTAAAGTATAACTCGCCCGTGAAAAAATTACTTATAGATTGCTGATTGCGGATACTAGCCTTGGCATGGGCTACTCTATTAATAATTGACCTAAAATAGGATAATATTATATTTAATGAAAAAGACAGCCTGCAAAAGTAAATTTGGGCTCGTCCGGGATTTGAACCCGGGACCTCTCGCACCCTAAGCGAAAATCATACCCCTAGACCAACGAGCCAACTGATAAAACTATTGAAAATATATATCTAGTTGCAAGACTAATTTGGTTCCACACACTAAAAGAGAAAGGTTTGCCGTTCGCTTACACGTCACGCACACGTGTCTACTGATGTACGAAAAAAAACGAACTCGAATCACGTTCTTAGAAAGAGTTGCCATATGGTTATCTAGCACGCAGAAGTAATTGTAGATGAAATAACGTTACGTGTGGCCTCACGTATGCATGCTGTGATCATATATTTTGTATGTCTTTAGGGGATGGTTTCATACTCTTTGATTTGTTTGTAGAGCTTAGCATTTGACGGCCGAGTCAGCTTTTCCTTATTACTGAGATACTGTGTGGATGGATGCATGCATGTATGAAATTATGCTTAAATCCAATTTGTTGAAAGAAAATAATGATTTTATTATTTATAAAATAAAAGTAGGACGTTTTATATCGATTACAGAGTATTTGTTGTTGTACAGTCGACGGTCTCAGCGGTCTATTTTGCCCTTTTTCTTCATAGAAATAATATAAGTTTACAAAAACTGAATAAAAATGATTATCTTTATGTGAATGGAGTTAATAATCTACTCTAGTTAGGAAAATATATTATGATACGGTATGACATCAATAGCAATGAAGTACCTTATTTACCATAAACTTTTTACCTCTATGGGCCAACTTACATACTTAATTGTATTTTAACAAAAAAAGATCAATAATATTATACTTACTCAAAATCATAAAATATCTATTGCTTTTTAGAGGGTTTTTTTCAAAGGCCATAATATTATGGAGATCAATATATCGATAGTGGGTCACACATTATACATTTGCACACAATTTTGTATCGTATGAAACTACTTTTAAGAGCGATTTTTGATTCTATTACGCACTTTATCAGCCGCGCCAATGAATTTTGATCTTATTATGTAGGAACGGTATCAGATAATACGAAGTTATATTTTAGTACGCGTTATATTTTTACTGTTATCTCTTATCAGCGTCATTGAATGAAATTACTATATGTACGTGCGTGTACATATATATATATGTATGTATGTATGTATGTATGTATGTATGTATGTGGGTATATAGGTATCTATGTTATATATTAGCACTATCTAATAATAATATTTCTTCTTAATTTTTTTTTTGTATCCGGCAATTGGATTATAATGTACCAATTTTTTGTTTTATTGTATATTTTGTTTCTCATTGCTAGGCAATGTCCTAAGATATAGGATATCCTAGTTCGGGGCTATATCAATGGGTCCAGAATAAAAATCATATCATAAGTATACAACAGAACCTTATTAGAGAATGTATGCACACATCTAAAGTAGGTACTTACCTATGTATATTAGCGTATCTGCGAAATTAATCATTTCATGAAATACATAGAAAATAATGTAGAGCAGTTTTTTTTTCGACACAAAAAGGTCTATAATAATATATTTAACTTATATCGTGTTAATTGAATCTTGATGATGAAACTGATGAAAATGACTGCTTGTTGACAAAAAAAATATCAGTCTCTTATTGCTACGAGTCAAATACTCGGTCATTGAAAAAAAAATTGTAAACTCTAGCAATCTTGTACCTGTTACAATTTTTAAAATAGGTCACCAATATTAATTTGACATTTACTCGCATTTATGATCTTAAAATAACGCTAATTTTATCGCATTTATTTGGTCCTCCCGTGGCTATGGTTGCTGTAAAGCAGCCGAAACGTCGGGAACGTAAAAACATAAAATAAACACGGTAAAATTCGAAAAAATTGTTTAACTCAATTAATCAGTATTCGCGTAGATATAAGAAATCAATATTTATAATCTGATTTCATTACAGAATTAAGTAAATGAAGTTATAAAATTATAATAATGTAAAACAACAGTAGGAATATTGCTTCAGCCCGCGCATCGGGTCGCGCACAAGCGTAGCGGGCAGGCCTTTGGGGCAGGCTCCCGCTTGACGCGCTAGTAGCTTAGAGGTTCGCACGGCCGCCCCTACGTCGTCGTGCGCCACCATTACCGACATTGCCCGCGAAAAACTTATCATAGACAACATATTACATATAAAAAAGTATATGGCATATGATATAAAAACTCTTTCGTAAAAAAAAAATAGGCGAAAAAAAGTCTGTTTAATTTCGCGATGGACTAAACACTTTTCCAAAATGTGGATGAAAACTTAGGATTAAAAAAGTGTAGCTTTGAAAAGATGTTACGTGTTATGGGAGTTTATAAAATACGGACATGTGATTGTGGTTGTGGAATTGCTATAGAAGGGAGGCTGAGTAGCTACTGCAACCATTTAATTATAATGGTAAGATTTTAAAATATACCTAACAGTTTAATGGAAGAAAAAAAAACCTTATTCCGAAATGTTCATTTATTATTAGGTTAATTAATTATTCTGGTGCGTGGTAGACTGTGGGATGAATTCCCGTTATTATCGGGAGTGTCCAGAAATAGGACATTAAAGGGCTAATTGTTATTTAATGGATATTATAAATTAATTTGAAGATTCTCTGGATAATATTGATATAATGTTCAAACTAAAAATGGGAATGCATATTGAAATAAAACTTATTTTACAGATTAAATATAAGAAATCAATATGGAAAATATGAGAAATCTATAAATTTAGCGAATATCAATACAATTCGCTAAATATAAGAAATCAATATGGATATGCATAAAAATATTTTGGACACAATCTTTTACATTAATAAACATTATACAATTTTTTTTTGCTCCTGTGCTAGTATAGTACCTACTTAATGATTATCGACGTTATTTTTAAAGTGTTTTCCTGCAATCCTGCTGCGAAAACACATTTCTGGATATTTACGTACTTAATTGATTTTCCGTAACTATTTTAAATAATGCAGCTTGTTAAAATAGGATTTTTTCGGTGCTCCAATATTTTTATACTGACATCTATTCATATCGTATTAAATTCGACACCAATTAAATATATTCAAGTTAAACTCATAGTCATAATTAGTCGACTATTGGTAGTTGAAATGAGAACTGGAACACCGAGAGCACCGCTGAATTACGACGTTCTAATGGTTAAAGTTTGCACTTAAGAAGGGAGTTAAGCGCCCATTGTATTGCAGTTAACTAACAATAATTCAGAAGAGCCGCGTCACTGTCTCGAAATTATTTGAAAGTACGACTGTTTGACAAATAGTCGTAGTTTGAAAGCGGTTAAATCCACATATGGGATACGGTGTCCAGTATTGGTGTTGCCAATAATAATTATAAATATGTCATATTTATCAGACTTGTAATAATCCTCCAACTTTTTTTTACTGGTGGTAGGCTTCGGCCGTGGGTAGTCACCACCCACTGAACAAAGCCATGTCGCCAAGCGGCCTAGCCGTGTTCCGGCATGATGTTCGGTGTTGCCATTCATGGATGGCGGGTCAGATCAGTTGCGCTGCATGTGCCTAGTGAATGTAGCGTCTCTATCTACTGCCGCCTTCCTACCTAAGCAAGTATGCTCCATCGTAGATCTCATCGTCACTTACCATCAGGTGAGATCGAGATCAAATACTTGCCTATAATGTAATAAAAAAAAAAAAAACTACTATTTCCTTTCGATTAATTTCGTTGCGGGTTCCAAGACATCAAATTTTTCCCGGGACTCGCGGAGGGCCAAACCGCGATATCTTCGTTGGTCCCCGCTGTTGGTCCTGGCTTACTGGAGCAACAGTGGTGGGAATGTGTGGCGGGCCTATATTCTCAGAATAAAAAATGGTAATAATAAAACACAATTGAAGAACATATGGGATTACTTGGTTTATACAGCAGCGTATTAAAAGCTTTTTTGTAATTTAATTTGATTTATGCAAGCGTGATATATGCGTCTGTTGTGGCTGGCTCATCCATCTTAATATATCTAACCCATCTTAATATACATCTCATTACAATATTAGGTATTATTTTTACAATATAATTTAATTATTATTAAAGGGATTCTTTATTAGCTAATACTAAGATGTCTTGTGTATTTCAAGTATTTTTGGTCGTTATATTTCTTTCTAAATCGTACGAGATAGCTAGACTTTAATAAAATGAATTGCGGATACATTTTATGCAGAGGGATATACCGAGGACGATTCAGTGTTTAACCTAGATTTAGTTTGGATACTTGACTACGCAGACTTTTATCTTATGTAGAGACATCTAGAATAAAACTGAATGAGATATTATCCTTTTTGTTTAGTTGCGCTATCAATGCCATCGGTGGCACAATAATACATATACAACTCCAAGGTTTAAATAAAAGGTTATTATGTGATTGTTAACTAAGAAGATACTAATACGTGAGCTAGTTTAGGTGTTTGTACAGTTAAAATATTACAGCACAGTTATAAACCATATATAGTTTACGGTTATTGTCACCGAATACACTTTTATTGTTTTTGAAGTCGAGACCGAAGCTGGGTCCGAGCGACCGTCAAAAAATATCAAAAATCTGACAGAACCGGCGGCACAAAGGCCTTTGGCCTTCATTATTCAGTGCTGAAATGCAGCCAGCATCTTGAGTACGCCGTTGTATGGGCCATTCTTTATACCTTTTGTAATTGAAAGTACTGATTAAGTTGAAAATAAGATTTTTAAAAATGCTCCAAACGATATAATAATTATGATGTTGGTGAGCAAAATTTAAAAAAAATATGTATGGAAATTGTGACTTGAAATTCTTATCAATACACTTATTGATATTCATACAAAATCGATAAATAAGCGCAAGTTGAGTATACTCTTTAATTACTACTCGTTAGTCCAAATTGACAAGAATTGAGTCTAAACACTCATCGGATCTTCCTATGTATATGTAATAGAATTATTAAATAAAAGGCACGAAGGGTCTCACAAGGCCAGCAACGTATCAGTAAGCCGGTGTTGCAGGTGGTCGTTACCAGCACCCATAACCGTCAAGCCAGGGTTGCCCGTTTTATAAAAATATAGAAAGTATTTTTACTTTGTTGTAGCCCGGGTTTGGTGGTAGGGTTGCACCTACTAGTATTATGACTGAAGGGGCTTTGCTTACTTTTGTTTTAGTGTGGCTAATTATTACCAAAGGTAGGGGCAATTAGTTTTTGCTATGTTGTAACGCGAATATGCGGTGCGAGCGAGTATATTATTTCCTTTATAAAAAATCTCTAATAATAACTATATAAAATATGGTTAAAAAAATATAAAATATGTTTGGAGTTTGCGTTAATTTGAGCATCAAGAGAAACCTACTGGACAAATTTCAACGGGTTTTCTACTGCGCGATAGCTTATGGTTAGTATTAAAAAAATAGTAATAATCACGCTATGGCCTTTAGGGGGTGAGCAGAAGAGTAAAATCGATCATTGAGCGGACGGAGCCGCGAGAAAATTCTGTTTTGAGGAGAACCTTCTAATCTAATCCTGGTAGGGACTAACTTTGTGTTATGAGCACGAATGTTTGTACCCGAGTCATGAATGTTTAATATCTATATGTATATGTATTATATACTGAGTTCGCCCTCAGTCCATTGTACGGTACCCATAATACAGGCGTTGCTTAGTGTGGGACCTTACAGTTGGTGTTCGTTCGTCTGTCGATATTAAAAAAACAAGTGTAATTATGGTGAAATATGGAAAGGGACAGCTGTAGTTGTGTATGTTCTTGTAATCAAAAACAAATATATAATATGCACAGTACTATAAAAAATATGTACTATACAAGGTCTCATTCTGTGCTATCTTATCAGTGGTCACGATAGATAACGAAGAAGGTCGTACTATGCTACGTCACTGGAAGATTTAGTTCCCTCATTGTAGGCATGCGTGCGAGCCACTGGCTTAACGCCAATTTATTTTTTTGCCAAATTTGCGCAAATCGCACAAACGAATAATTTCTTTGGGGGCCAAATGCGGGTAGCACCAGTATAAGCTTTAATATCATTAATTTACGATATGTAGTTTGAGTGAATATGTTTAACATTAAAATAATGTATCTCATGCGCTTTCGGATTCAATAAATAATAATCATATTTTTGTATGGAATGTTTTCATTTCTACAATTTACTCCGAAATAACTATAAAGTTGAATATAAAATGTAATTTTAGCCACCATGGTCACTCTGCCTCCTCCCGTCCTCCCGTGACGAGGTTGCTGTCGAGGCGAGGTTGTTGTAAAGCAGCCGAAACGTCGGAAACGTAAAAAACATAAAATAATCGCGATAAAATCAGCAAAATTTAATTTTATATCAATGTGTAGTGTTCGCATAAATATAAGAAATCAACACATTTATTTCATGTTTAAATCTCACTATTGAGCTGAGGATATAGGTACGGATATATCACATACGTCCGAACTGACCAATCCAGCGGCTCAATTACCTTGAATGTGGGTATTTCCGGCTCGTCGCTTGACGACCTTATTTCTGGTGAGAAAGCTTTTCTCCCATGCTCATATTAACGGCCTCCATCCTTGCCCTGAAATGCTCTGTCTCAGTATTGGGACTTTAGAAATGATAATTATTAAATACTAGCTGCGCCCCGCGGTGTTACCAGCGATTGAAAAGTATACACAATTAACCGAATAAAAAGTGGCCTATGTGCTATTCCAGACTATAATCTATCTCTGTACCAAATTTCATCCAGATCCATTCAGCCGTTCTGGCGTGATTGAGTAACAAACATCCATCAATTCAATCTTTCACATTTATAATATTAGAGGGATATATTTTCGTCAGCTGTATGTATGTTCAAAGGCAAGATTTACCAGTCGGTGGGTGCATAATTATCTAGTCTTTAAAAAATGAGCATGCTACTCGACTACATTAGTGGCCTTTATATTTAAACTTTGTAAAAAAGGGATAGATGACAACTATTCTTAACCGTATTACAAAGTCTTTTAATACTCGCTTCAGCCAACTGCGTCTGTTAAGAGTGCTCAAGAAAATTCTATCTCCCTAGCTCGACTCGGGTAATCTACTGCAAACTTAATAACTTACTGACATAGCTACAGCTATTCGCGGGACCACTGTCAGTACAATGTATTGATAGTATGAAAGGCACCAAACAGGCATAGCTGGACTTCAGAAATATACATTAAGTGTGATCCAATTTACCAAACATAACTAAATAAGGAAGTATAATCCTATCCTGTAAAAATAATGGCTTTTAAAAAAAAGACAAGCCCGCTGAGTTTCTCGCCGGATCTTCTCAGTTGAGATCGCGTTCCGATCCGGTTGTAGAGTTAAGAAAAAAATGTTAATGGCAATTTGTAAATGCCCCCGAAAGCCTATACGAAATAAACGATTTCACTTTGACTTAGCCAAAACATTTATACGCTTACGTGTTCTGAATCATCTCTGTAACTACATATCTGTAAATACTTGCAAGTGTGTGAGTTAACCTTCTTCAAGAAACCTTTGTGTATTACTGTATGAAATGGATGGATTTTATTCAAACATTTCTCAAGTGTCCTAGTTATGAAGATCAGTCGATAGCCAGGATGCCAGCGTGTATCAAACATTTTGCCGTCGTCTAATAAAACCCAGTGTTCCGAAATAAATCTAAGTTACAATTGGCATCACTGCTTGGCAACACGATACATGCTTGGTTCTTGTTGCTACATTGATTGCTCCATTGATTGATGATTGCGCATTGTTTCATTGATTGCTAACTAACTAAGGATCAAGTAAAATACGAAGTTATGTTTAAGCTTTTGTATATTGTGGACTAGGACACTTAGGTTTTTTTTATGATACGTTCCTACACTAAGCAACGCTTGAATAATCCTCTTAATAAGATCCTCCGTACAGAAAGCAAGATTACGAACTGGGAAAATTGCGAACTTGATCTGATCACAAAGAAATGTTTTATTTCTTTCATTGGGTCTCTGAATAACATCCGAAAGTAACGACTTTCACACCCCATATAGTTGGTTAAAGAAAATCTAGGTATGTTTCCTGTAAAACATAGCATTTTTTTTAATACTGGTATTATTTATTACAATCCCAGTTTATTAAATCGTTCATATGTATGTGGCTTTGGAAGTATTTCTATTATTATACTATAAAATGTTGCAAAACTCAGCCTCAATAACAACTTTTCAAACGGTAGTATTTTATGGCGGTCATATATTATGTAATTTAACGTTTTTATTTAATATTCAAACGGAATTATTAATATAACAAATGGTCAAAATTTGAGAAATATGTTAACAATTTCAGGGGTTATTGAACAAATCGCGTTACAATTGGTCAATCCGTTAAGATGTTACGATGCCACAGACAGACCAACATAGGGGTAAACTTATAAAACCCGTTTGCAAAGCGTTGTGGGTAAAAAAATGTGTGCTGGTATTAATTTTATCATAAACTTAGTTGAATGATGTTCCCCAGTGTTTATCTTAATAGATACTTATGACTTAAGACAAAAGTCATTCAACAAGGTGGTCGTGGAAACTCCCTAAGTAAACCAGTAACAATATTGGTTCAGCTATATTAACTGGGTGGTGGTATTAACTTGGAAATTGGTTTAATAAAGATACCGTGTTATGAGGTGCAAGATTATATGAAGAGTTCCTGTAGATTCTGTTAGATAATCTTCTTGACCCTGTTAGAGTTACTATAGGTTAATAAATTTTTATAAATTATATTTTTTAACCTTTAATTTATCTAAATGTACTTGAAACTGTAACTGGATAGCCCCGTTACTTTAGACATCTATGAATCTAAAACTAGTATATTTTTATAACTTATTTCTGTATGTATGTTTACTCGTATATTAAGGGAAATGACCAATGTCAGCGGAGTTACACTTTTAAATAGCCTATGTTTAAACGATAAAGTGCACATTATAACCCTATGATCATTGGTTGTGGAGCAAAAGCTCGATGGCTACGGCTTTGTAGCTGCGTGTAAAAGCTAGTTTGGCTAGTAAATTTAAACTAAAATACGAGCCTACAGATATCATTTAGGCAGAGTCGGTGAAACCCTGCAAAAATAATAAAAATAAAAGATTTCGCGCAATTTTCATGGAAAAAAATGAAGTGGCACAGTCTCGCTAAAAGTAAAAGCCAGTAGCGAAAAGGCTGGCGCATTTGAAAATATAAAAAAAAATATACAGATGGCGGGATTTGAATTTCGAAAAATTTAAATGATTCTTATTTAAAAAATAAGCGCCTGTACCGCTCAGGTAGGATCCTCTCAGTCCATTAATCCATGGAAATACTTTCACCTCGGTATTCAAACTTTAGAAAAGAGCAAATTGTTACAAAAGTACGTAGATGTTTTATATATGTAATTTAATAAACCTAAACTAACATAAAGTGTAAAATGTATGTTCATATTTCCTTAAAAAATATCGTGGTAATATATTGCGGTTACATGATACTCCAATTTTTTTGAATCCTATTAAATGTAACGATTGTCTGTGTGTGTGTAGCATATATTATCGAAAAACCTGTTCTTTGAATTTGTTTGCATTGTTTAATGCTACTATTGTTGGTTTATATGCAAGTGCGCCTCGAGTACATACTCGTGCATTGAATGTCATATATCGTGCTAGCTATATTCCGCAAATGACCTTTCGCATCTGCAGCGACCAATAAATCATTACTAAATATTTCCTTGCTAACGTGTAAAAATTGTAAACGTTTGGCCACTATTTTCAGCAATATCTCATTGGAAAAGTATTATTCAACAAGATTAAGCGAGCCTTTGAAAATGATAAAATCGATACGAGTCGGAGGGCGCCTGCAAGACTAATGGCAATTCCGAGGAACGCTCGGTATTCGCTACCTTTATCGGCGGCCGCTTGTGGCTTTCCCATTGATATTATATATTTTTTAAGTAGATCTAACTTTATCATGTCTTCATTTTAATATTAGAATTATATTTTTTTTTTTTTTTAGTATTGAGATTGCATTTTTTATTAGATACCTTATTAACTGAGTCTGATTAAGGTAAATAGAAACAAATATCCGACATTTGTATTTTGTGCTACGCATTACACTACACTAAATAGTATACGTAACTCAATAGTAGGTACTAGGATATATATAAAAAAAATAAAAGAGATCAGTCATCATCAATTAAAATGTACTTGGTATGTAATGTGGTAAAAAAAATATCTAGGAGACGACATTTTTTTTTTGCATTTATTCAATTACTTATCGAAAAGTTCGAAATTCACTCGTTGGTTTAATAGTGGCTATTTTATATTTCTTACAGTGAAAAATAACAGTGAGCGATAAAGTGGCAATAAGCTAGGGAAGCCGCGAGCGCGGACGGAGTCCATTATTTTTCAAAATGAAAAGCCGCGTTTCGCCGTATCTTTTGTAGAGATATACTGCAGGTAATACATCCGGGGTACGATTCGCTTATAGTACTTGTAGTATTACGCGTTGAAATACGGAGTAATTGTTGATCTAATAACTTCTAGGGGGCACTATAATTGTTCAATTATTGATAATATTCGCAGAATTATTTTGAACAGTTTATTTGCAAAGTTCGCAAGTTACATATTTCTTAGGTTAAAAAAATCGGAGAGAATAATTTTAGGTTTCATACATAGACAATTGTTTTTTTTATAAAGCAAAGACAATATCAAAAATCAAAAATGCAACATCGACTAAATCGTTCCAAATAATGATAACATCGGACATCGAATAAAAGTGACGGACCTTACTCTTGAATATATTCTGGTGCTGGCGATTATGATGTTGCGACATAAAATAATTATTTAATAATTCGTCATTTCTTGCGACCATTCAAGAACATACCTAGTAATAGAGACCATTTTTTTTTATTTGTAATTTCAGACCGTTTATTATATTAAATCGCTACATAGATACTGGTGAAAATAAGTACAGTACAATAAAGATTATATACCTGTATGTACAGTGACATCAGCAATTATTTTCGGATGAATAGAGCTTTACATTGTTATTGTAAATCGAATAAAACCGTGTATGAATTTGAGCATGCAAAATCAAAACATTTATCTCGTATAGGCCTACGGGGAACATGCAAATTTGCCATTTAACACTTATTTTTTCTTAACTCTACAACCGGATCGGAACGCGACCTCAGGCCTACGTGTGATCATTACACAGTGACTAATAATAAAGCCATTATGCGGATCGATCATCTAATGGCGCATGTACCGAGCCGAGAGCACATCTTTGAATATCGGATTATCGGCATAATTATTTGAGCACGAGTTAACATCGCTACCTAATAGCTTGTTTAATCATCATATTCTCTTGATAGTAAACGTTTGTTTTACTAATTTTGGATTATATATGTAACAAAAGTATTTGAAGTATGTATTCAGGATATTATTTATTTTAAAAAATTGGGGACAGAGTGAAACCTATCACCCGGTTAGGTAGTATGTAATTCCGTGTCTGTGTTGTTTATACCTACCTATGCATCTATCTCAGCTATCATCATTTTAGAAGAAACAATATTGTGCTAAGACCGAAAAACATGTATCTGTCGATCAACAAATTTGAAAAGAAATATTCCTAGCAAGATTTTATTGATCTGATCGGACCATGCAAAGCTTTAAATTAGCGACAAGTCTACATCCACGTGGCATACTGAGTATGAGGTTATGAGTAGTGTCTTAGATTCGTTCATTGATGTCCTGTGAACTATTAATATTGTCAGCATTTAATAAAATATGACCAAAATCTATGTGGAATTCTGACAATTTTCATAATACCAAATCATGATAGTTCCAGAATTTACGATAAAAACCATTGAGTACAATATGTAGGTAGGGTATTACTTCATGTTTTGCTTTACGTAAACATTCTTGCACTGATCTGAGCCAAAGCCGATAAAAGTAAATGTATCTACTAACCGATTATTCAAGTAGCATTCATGCCGTGAGATACTAATGTAGTTAATGTTTTTAATGAATTTTAACTATGTTTTTATACTACAGCCTGATAAGGGGTTTTGACTTCAAGTACGATTTCAGCGTAATATATCTACGGAAAAAACTGCATATACATAGTCACCGCTATAGATCCCGGCTTACAGGAGTAACAGTGGTGGGAGAATGTGGCGTTCGGATCAAGTAGTATTAAATAAAATATAAAACGTGTGGAAAATGTTCAAGATTAATTTCTATGTTTAATTGGCAACAAAAGGCGAAACTTTCTCTCAATATTATAACGAGGATCATGATTTTCGTAGATTAACTGCGGCCGCTCAAAGGCTCGTTAATTACCCGCTCCCTGGCGTAATCCTCGACCTTTTTCCACGCATGCTGCTGCAGTAATTATTTTCCCAGCTAAAATATTTTGTGTGAGCGTCTGGTCCTTTATGTATGTAGGCGAGCAGGAGGCTCTTAAAATCACTAGTGATCGTAAGAGCCTGCTGCTAGTTAGCAAGACCTATCTCACGATTTTTATCACTGCCGCCATTTACCCTATCTCTAAGCGTAGGAGAAAAAAAAACAATACTTATCTTACGTTTGGTGCTATCAATGATAATTATCGTTCCTTTAGAAATTTAGTTTAATTGGCTACAACTATGAGATTAATTACATTTTTAATGATGTCGGCATATGGGAATACCTACATATGCTGACAACATTCGACTTGCTGACTATTTACGAGGGTATTATTGGCGTTGCGAATTGCTGACGCGCATTTTGAATTTCAGGCAATTAAGGATGATTTGCGCTTTACTTTTCGTTGAATTCAAATTGAACTGAATATTACAAAATTACTCCATATTCCCAACCGACACTGAACAACTTTAAAATATTTAACGGACTGTAGATAGAAACGCTCAATATTATTGTCGTTTAGGACCAAATGTTAACTCCTTCAATAAAATCAGATGCTTTTCTATATATTTATTTGTTTTGTATCGTTTGTCTGTGGGTAGGCTTAGGTTTTTTTATATTATCCCTTTTTTATTATTTTCAATTGTTTTTTCATTTTGACAGCTATGTTTTTTTTATATGTTATCTATTGCCTCACTCACGAAAAGGGTATAATACCTACTTATTACTAATGAATTCTTAACAGACCGCTTTGTACGAATTTTAGAATTGTGTTTAATGGGTGGTATAATAGCAGTTGTGCGCTATGTATAGAAGTATGATAAACCTTATCTATTTACTACAACACTTTTGATTGAAAGATAAAGGTAAGGAAATATATTGCTGCTGACAGTTGTAGCAGTAATACTGTGCTATGTGCAGGCTGAATGATTCCCAGCACAGCGACACTGCAAAGAGAACTTCTGCTGTCATCTTATGGACCTAGTCGTCTAAAACTCTTGCGACAGAATTTTCTAAAATCTTTCGATAATACAGCTACGTGCCTATAAATAGACGCTCTGAGAGATTTAAGAATAAGGAAAGTAACAAGAAAAACAACGGAAGAGGTCAGCTCTAGAGATTTCAAAGATTAAACATCCATTAAATGTACTTACCTAAGAGCACGATCAATCTTGGGAATTAAAAATGTTGCTGGCATTGATTAAATTAGCTTTACTTGAATTGGAAGAAATAACAATGTATGTGACAGAACATCAGCTATGGTAAATTAATCATTTCAATAAATTACAAGGTAGAATAATTGTTTTGTTGTCATGTGCTTTAACACAGCTACATGCAAGCAAAATCAGAAATTTGAATGTAGTCCGAAGCAAATTCACTACATGAGAGTGGTCTCCAGAAACAAAGTCTAACAAAACAACAACCTTTGAGCTAAAATTAATTTTAAATTCTTCAACTAATAATACTGCATCACACTTATAGTAACAGTTTAAATATTCAAGTTAGAGGAGCTATATCTGCAAGGGCAAAGCTATGATTCTGGCCCAGCTCGCCTAATTAGAAATGTACTAGAGTAATTAAATTAAACCTTCATAAAGTGAAACAGGTGTTCAGTTAAGACACATAAAACAAAGTTTTGTGAATTAATCGTCGGTCTAGTGGTCGCAAGCGCAGCCTGCTTATTATGTTTTTGTTTTTGTTTTGTTTTTTTGTACTCATGTGTTCAGTGTTCTATTAACATAGTATTTAAGTTTCCGTAAAACTAACACGCTATGGGCCGTCGACGCCTGATAATAAACGATTTTTATTTTTATTTTATTTATTTTTATTATGAAATTTTAGGTTCGTTATTAGCCGCGCAGACCAACTGTGCAACCTTCTTGGCACGTGTCGCAAGCGAGCTTAAAGCGCTTGCCCGAAGCAAACGATCGCTCTGCAAGATCAGTTTGAACAGAACCCTTTGGATTTTCTATTGAATTCGCTTACAGTTCACCTTTAGTTCTCGCACGCTCCGTCCCCACACCAGGGCCGGATATAGAGGGGTGGTATTGGGTAATGGGTGCAAATGCTTCCTCGAATCACGACTGAAGTTTTTATTGCAACCAATTTAAATTAATTAAAGATCGGTAAAATCACACAAGAACCCGCCCCCCCCCCCCCACCCCCCAAACGGAATGATTAATTAATTAGTTAATCCCCTAGATCTGGCAAGAAATTCCACTAACTTTCTCCATAACTGTTTACGATATATGCAATTTAAGTTAACATTCTAGGTGTATAGAAGCAACGGTATAACCGCAGATAAGCCCCAAATGTAGCAACTTTGTCAAAGCAATGGCGAGGTAATTCCGAGCGAAAACTCGGTGTGGAGCGCCGCTTGCGTCGTCGCTGCTGGGAATGTTTGACTGTGCACTCGCGTTTGCTCGCAAATCAAATAACCCGTGTAGGTACGCTATGAGTGACGGTAGAAAGTTTAGTAAACGACTTTTACGCCGTAATTTTAGGGCAAACTCCGTCGCGAGTTATGTTTGAAAAATTGAGGGTACTTGCGAATGTTTTTGACGTACCCAAATTGAAAAATAACAAATTATCCACAGTCAAACACACTTAATGTATGGTCAAAACTAAACTCATTTCTTAACATTGTGCTCCAATCATGCAGCGAGCCGAGATCAATGACACATACAAATTCATAAAATATGTATGAATGTATGTACATTTAATTTTGGAACAATATTTACTATAGGCCTGCATTTGTTTATATGTATATATATAAAAAAACAAACTCATGTAATAATTTTTAGAACATGGAAAAAATATGATAGAGATCGTTCAATTTCTCATACATTAGATTCTGAAGAGGTTTGAAGTTTGCCGAGACAGCTTGTTTGATATAATTAAATTGCTTTCAACATTTACTATAAAATATAGGCATTGATGTCACAAGCTAAGTGTAGATACTGATAAAGGCAATTGTTTAAATTATTTATGTCAGCTAACGTTTATCTCATCAAAGTTCATCCGTGGGCAGCATGGTAAAACCAATTTTCTTCGTGGAACAGACATATCTAGATACAAAATAAATGCTAAGTAAACTTCACTTGTAATAGCTTCAGTTGTTTATGGAATAAAAATTTAAATGTTATTTCTTGAACTTTTTTTGCTTGTTTGCGTAGGCATGCTCTGTTAGCAAGTTGTCAGATATTATTAAGGTCGCTTCAATCGCCTTTACCCTTGTTAGTTGGGCTGTAGAAATAAATTTGCTTATATCTAGAAAAATATTACAGGAAATATTGAATATTTAAATATACCAAGACAAGGTTATTCATTGCAGAAAATGCGGTTGATGACAATAACGGGTGGGTAGACCCTGTCATCATTCATTATTCATGGCTCGCTAGGATTGGAGCTTGTATATTAATAAGAAAATAATATGTAACTAGATTATCCCTTCGCTATACCTATTTTCACTTTCCCCTATTAAACATATTTATTTATATAATTCGAAAAATATTGAAATTAAACTAATTCAACGGATTTTATCGCGTTTATTTCATGCTTTTACGTTATAATTAAATCTAAAACCAAGCGCACCATTGCAAGACCACAAGACACTGTGAGCACTCTCCCTCTCTGTAGATCGGACCGCAAACAACAACTAAATATGAGGGTACCTCAGTTCTAACTATGACAACAGGACGTCTAACACCTCTGTGCTTCCGTGGCCATGGTTGCTGTAAAGCAGCCGAAACATAAAAACGTAAAAAAAACACGATACAATCCGTAAAATTAGTTTTATTTCAATGTGTAGTATTCGCAGAAATATAAAAAAGTAATAAAAAAAAAATATATGTAAACCGGATTTAGTTAAGTCATGTCTAAAAAATAGATTGGTATTCACATCTTTCAATGGCGTTTAGTTATTTTATTTATACTATTATAAAACGATCACTAAGCTGTGCTGACTGGGCTGTACATACAAGATTTTAAAAAAATGCAAATTTTGACTATCTGAACCCTAAACATTGTTCTTAGAATTCTTGCCTGTTTCTTTAACCATTGTTGAAAAAATACTGCACCGATTACTACGGGGTTTTCACAACAGATAGATTATGATTCTACATATAATAATAGGGTGACAGTAGTTATTATTACACTGTGACTATTGGGAGTCGAACAGCAAAGCAAAACCAATCGCTACTTGGGTGAAGCCGTGTGCAAAAGCTAGTTTATCCAATAATGCCTGATACGTTATGAATTTCTCAGCATCGTCTGTGAAGTCTGATACCCAATAACAAGAAACAAATATAATATTCATCGAATCCTTAGTTTGTTTGTTCTTATCATATTTGTACGTTGGTGTTATGGTAATTCGATAACGCGAACAGACCTCAGAAGCCTCGGGCGGAAAGCTAGTTCGGAATAAATCCTTTTCGAGGGTTTCGAAAAGTTATGTTGGTTAATATTACCCATATTAGTCGCGAGAAGGGACCACTCGGTATGCCAAAGAATAAACCATATGAAATATTTTTTGCTTAATCTTAATCTGATTTCAGTTTGATTTATTTGTATATACTTTGGGATTTCGATAATATAAAATTGATATTTTTTTAAGAATTAAATAATGATAAGATTAATTTTAAAGTAAATATAAGTATATATTAAATATAAATAATAACCGCTACACTTGAAATTGATAGGAAAAGACGACGGCTCTAGGAAAACAAACATTATGTTCTAGTCTAAAATTCTTTAACGAGAATAATATAGCCATACATACATACTTTACAATCATAAAAAGTCCCGTTCTGAATGTCGGGTGGAAGCATATATTTTTTTTAAAGAAAAAAAAGCGAAATATTACTCAATACGGACAGGCAAAAAGCCTTTGTGTGATACAAGAACATTGTCATTTTTGTAACAAAAAGCAAAGAAAATCCTACCCAAGTCCCGGAAGGAATTTAATTAAAACGAAATAAGGGAAAATAAGATACCAAAATAGATGATGTTAAGACGATTTATATGCCAACCTCGGTGTACACAGTCCCACATATATACTGTTTGCACAAAGAGAAAGTCGTTGTTCCCAGAATGGAATGCAACACAATAACCTATTTGCGATAGAGCGAAAGAGTTTTACCACTTCTGCCCACGTACCCTAGAATGACTTCTGCCCTTTGTTCGATCAAGGTTAACAGCTCTTAAGAAAATATGTTTACTACACTGTAACAGATAAATATTTTGGACTATATACCTTTAATTGCGTTGCGTCGATAAAATAATTGTTGTTTCGTATTTCGAATACGGTATTTAATGACTTTTGTTGTGTCTAATGTTATTGGGTAAACCGAAGTCTGTTAATGAATAATACTTTGGCGAGATCAGCAATGCAACTAATACAAACATTTCATATTTGAAGAATTTTTTATTGGATCAATTAATAATTAATAGGTGGGTAACTGTTCGAATTCGAAAGCATATTTCAGTTCTTTTGACAGTGAGAAACACAGAAACTTGTGCTGTAGAATTTCCCGTAACTTTTCAGTTTTTTTTACAGGAAACGATGCATAATTAGCAAAGACATGTCTGCAAACAATTTAAGTAGATATACTTTCGTTTTATCAATCTGCCATAATGTTTCTATATCTACATTAAACATTCGCCATAACCATCCCCAATAACAAACAGCTTGTCAACCAATAAACTATTGTGGAACCACTATGCAATATAATAATAATAACTTGGAGGTTTTATTGCGACGACGTATTGTTTATGGCGGATCCATTCCGTGATATCTGATGATTATGATACGCCATAAGGTTTTCGTTGGCTTTTACGGAAACATAATACAGTAGAAGGGTTACCAAACGCATATTTGTTTTTATATTTTTCCTAGAAACACTTACCCCCAAATGAATAGACGCTTTACAACATTATCAAACGTCATATAGTACTGCGCACAAGAGTTAGGAGTTTTAAAGTTGTAGAGCGTCTATAAATTCGGGGGTAAAAATATCATATTTAATTATAAATACCTACGTTGGTTTATTTACCCTTTGGATCATTTTTACTGTAGCTTAGCTGAAAGGTTATTATCGAATATGGAATTTAGTTATATGTACCAATCGTTAATGTTTAATACGAAATAAACAGACACTTAAATCTACAAGTATTGTAAGTATCTACCTAATTGCATATATCTCTCTCAACAGATATTACAACAACTTAGTTTAAATCAAGGCTGGATCTCAATGCGACTAACCCAGGCTCTCAAATTGGCTGTCTCTTAAACGTATTTTTTTTGTCCAAGCTATAAGTCGCGTTAATAGTGCAATAAGCTTTCTTCGAGTCTGCTATTTACGCGTTATTTACCCACAAGCTTCTCACGAGTGACTGGCTAAATAGCCACTAAACAACGTCGAGTGTTTCTTTTAGAAGCTTTTACGGGTCAGTAAAAGTTCAGACTATATTAAAAAAGATTTTTTTGTATAAATAAATAATATCGGCCACTTTAATGTCCCAGTATTGGGCATGGGCCTCCCACCAATATGAGGGCTTCAGTCATAGTCCACCACCCTGGCCCAGTGCGGGTTGGTGGACTTTATATGTCTTTCGAGAGATTCTCTCAGACATGCAGGTTTTCTCACGATGTTTACCTTCACCGTTTAGCAATTGATAATCATGGTTGAAAATGGGATTCGCACATGACATCCAGAAATCCCAGAGTTGCGAGCCGACGTTTGAACCTGAGCCTCTCGTTACCGCGGCAAGCGTTCTACCAACTTGGCTATCACTGCTATGTATGCATGAAAATTTCAAAAACAAGATCTATAAAAAACCAAATGTACCTACCTATCAACAAATTTGTTGTAGTAAGCCTTCAATTTAGTGCCTTCAGCTGATGTCAGAACTAAAAGTATTTCTAAGTAACTGCTCTCCGACTAACCTTGTTCTAGAGACTTTTCCCATCATAACAAATTGGAGAAGTTGGTGGCATTACCAGCGTTTAGGATAGCCCAAACTGACTGGCGTAAGTCAGCTCAAAAACAGGAGGGATGTTTATTCCTGGTATTTTATGTAAGTAGGTAATAATATTGTTTTACGATTGCTTTCATTATAATTTCCAATCCGTAAAAACAAAAACTGTATGTGAGCCATCAGTCAAGAGGATGCCTCGGAAATTCAGTTGATTTTCTATTGTAGTTTAATTAAAGAAATATGTTGAAATAAAACTAATTTTAAGAATTTTATCGCGGTTTATTTTTGATTTTACGTTCCCGTTCCGTTCTAAATTAGTTTTATTTCAATGTGTAGTATTCGCGTAAATATAAGAAATCAATAAAGAAATATGTTTATATTTCTTTAATGCAGGAAAATGCAGGATTCCAGGGCGGGACTAAATTGTCTATGGAACAAGTGACTTAATTCAGCGCGCCGTAAAGGTCAATCTTATAGTAAATAAACATAGATTGAGGCAAATGTTAGTATTTCGATTCGACTCTACACATTACGACTAATAGGCGCTAGACTTAATAAATACTTGTATTTGAAAAGGGGAGAAATTGTATGCATTGACCCCCTTCACCCATTGTCGAATGATATTTCCACAAAGCTACATTGACTACCTAATACCTCAGTAGGTAGTGATCCCGCTTACTGTGCTACGGGTTCCGGGTTCGAATCCCGGTAGGGACAAACTTTGTGTGATTAGCACGAATGATTGTGCCCGAGTCATGGATGTTTATTTTCTATATAAGTATAGTCGGTGTGTTCGTCTGGTGATATTTATTTATAGCAATTTCGACGATAGTACCTATCTGCTTGATTCCAGAACATGCTTTCCATTATTACCATGGGAATAATTATAGTGCCCATTCAGGCATGTCTGTAGCGTATAACGTCACAAACTGCTAATTTCCTGTCCATTTACAGACGTCTGGTTCTTAGTTAATAGTAATCTTGTGATGTTACCCGGTATCCCTAGAAGGGCAATGAAACTGACTTTATTACTTGTTATACTACATTTCGTTTTCTTTGTCTTGGCGTTAACTAGATAAGTTGTGTTACTGTACATCAAGTGTTAGATTACTTTTAAGCTACCGTATACTTCATAGTCTACGTATTACAATACTATGTTTGGAGAATTGAATGTTTAAATACTGTCCGCTAGAGGCGCTGTACAATTTACCATGCAATGTTTATAATTTGGTTAACTATAAACTAAATTATACAGATACTTAAACATTTCCATAACGTTGATTTTATAATCAATCAATAACTCTTTAGTATAAGTATTGTTTCCAATAAAAATTATTGCAACAATTTCTTCTCATAATTCAGAACAAATTTCAGGTTTTGCGTACAACGCTTACTTACACGTTGTATATAGCCTACCCAAAAACATATAATAATTTACCGTAGTAATAAATGACTCAATAAAATAATATGGGACCCAGTGTAATGGCTATTTAGTCCGCGTGACAAATACACCACGGATTTGGAACCCACATTTGTATTTAAGCTTAAGACAAAGTATCCCTGTCCCTTATATGGTGAGGATTTGTATGATATATCTTTGCTGCATAACCCACTGTATAATATTATAAAGGTGAATGTTTGGATGAATGGATGGATGTTTATTACTTAATCACGCCAGAACGGCTGAGCGGATCTGGTTGAAATTTGGCACAGAGATAGATTATAGTCTGGAATAGCACATAGGCTACTTTTTATCCCGGTAAAATGTATGGTTCCCGTGGGATATATGTTTTATTTTTTCATACTTTTTATCGCGGGTAACACCGCCGGGCGCAGCTAGTAATATTATAAAGGTGAATGTTTGGATGAATGGATGAATGTTTATTACTTAATCACGCCAGAACGGCTGAGCGGATCTGGGTGAAATTTGGCACAGAGATAGATTATAGTCTGGAATAGCACATAGGCTCCTTTTTATCCCGGTAAAATATATGGTACCTGTGGGATAGATTTGTTTATTTTTTTCTTAGAGAAAAGGATCGACATGACTTTTTGCATAGCTAGTAGTAGTTTAGGGATCAGCAATGATATAGGAAAAATTTACGGTTCCTATGGGATAGCATATAGGAATGATGAATTTGCAAAAGGACATAGAGGAAAAGGACATATTTTTAATCGCGGGTAACATCGCGGGGCGCAGCTAGTACATAATATACTTTAGTAGGTATATACAAGAGGGAGCCGGCATACAGGTAGTCCTTGTTAAGGAAATATACCGTATTGTAAAATTGATATAATAAGAAAAATAAAGATCTAAATGCCAAATTCAATAACTTTTATATTCACACACTAGCAGTTACCTTAACTTACGTTATGACCGTAGTAGGCAATGTACGCATTGACTAGTTTTTTTTTTATCACCCCGAACGAATTAACTCAGGTATCTATAATGTTAACCTAGGTTCAAAGCTATCGCTACGTAAAATTTCATCAAGATACGATATATAGTTTTACTGTGATGCGCGTACCAACAGACAGATTAACAAATATTGCATAAAGGGCAGCCTTTCTGTATTGAAAATTATGTTCCCTTTAATAGTTTCTTCAATTATTCAATAAGCATACGACCACATTTTTATGTCTTATTATATATTTTCGCTCACCGCTTATTACTTAGTTATATCTGTATTATATAGAAGACTAGCTGTTACCCGCGACTTCGTCCGCGTGGTATTTAACTAAGACTTAACCGTTGGCAACAGCCTGCTCGCGCGTTTTGATCCCGTGGGACGCATTGCAGATTGTTGCTATCAAACTTAATCAGGCGCAGCGCTGCAACATTGGTTTTAATTTTTATTCGAGAGATCCTATTTTTTTTTCTAAAATAAAAGTAGCTTAAGTTACTCCTTGTTACATCAGCTATCTGCACAGATCACGAGAGATATGCCGTGCGGTTCAAAATGTATGGGAACTCGCTGTCTCCGTTTTGTTCCCAACCACTCGCTAAAACCAACCAATACGAAGTCTCCTCGGTGCGTGCTGCGTCGTCGCCGTATACAGCGGCCGTACCACGCGACGCACCAGTTTATTCAAAGTATCGTTAGACGATCTATACATTGCCTCGTACTTTCACTCAGTAGCGAACATAGGTGGTACTTAAAGAGCCATGTATTTTGTACAAAAATAAAAAAGTCGTTGTGCTACATGAAACCTAAAATAACATAATAAAGGCATTAAATATTTTTTGATTTGTTGTTTTTAATGATTTTAAAGACGAATAAATAAAATACTTAATACTGGCTGGTGAAATGAGATTCCATCTTTCGCGTAGTTCACTTTGCTGCTAGTATTTTTGCACACAACCACGGAATAACACGGCATTTAAAAAAAAAGTTAGAGCTCCGATACCGACGTGCAGTTGCAGCCGACTGACGGCGAAAACTCTATGTTAGCGTAATTTTGGCTAGATGTGAGCGCAAGCCCACCGCTTTCATAACATATCTCCTCTCATATATCTGTGGCTATCTGCCAGTGAAATTCCTGTCAAAATCGGTCCAGCCATTTTGTTTCGATACCTGATGATTTTTCTTTATATAGCCCAGACGCCGCCGCAACGCTAAATCCGTACGTTATAGCGCGGTGAGTCAGCGAGCCTATTACAACGAGCTATACTTGAAAAAATCCATACTCTGGTGTTTCCTGATATACAGGATTTTCCAAGTTGAGGTACAAAAACACATTGTAATGATCCAACTCAGCTAAGATACCGCTATCCTTTTCAGTACACATATTCAACTGTGCAACAATTATTGATAACTAAGATTATTCTTATTACGTCTAACAAAATAGATCTCCAGTGAAGCATTCAAAAATAAATTTGCTCCACCATCCCATGGGAGATTAAGGTGCGTAAACGTTTTGAAAACAATCCCATTTCACAGCATTTGAAAATGGCCCGTAATTTCCTCCGGGAAGCCTGTTATAGGTCCTTCTTATTAGGCTGTTTCCTTTCACTTATCCCTGTAGGTGCTGTTACCCTTCATTTATTATCTTGCCCCTACAGGTGAAAACGCATCTACCGGATACCCTACGGTTGATTTGTAGGGTCTCATGGAACAGGGTCCGCTATCAGAGGTGATTTCAGTAGGTCAAATAAATCAGTTAACGTTGTATATCGTCTATCAACAAGCTACTGGATGTTTATTTACTCATTTATTTATCTATACATATAAATAAAATTGGAGTGTCTGTTTATAATATTAAAATAACCGCTTTTTACTAAGTGCATTTGGATGTATACACGTTACCTATACCGAAACAACATTTTTTACAATTTTTGTCTGTCTGTCTGTCTGTCTGTCTGTCTGTCCGTCTGTCTGTCTGTCTGTCTGTCTGTCTGTTTGTTCCGGGTAATCTCTGAAATGGCTGGACCGATTTTGACGGGAATTTCACTGGCAGATAGCTGATGTAACAAGGAGTAACATAGGCTATTTTTATTTTAGAAAAAAAAAATGGATCTCTTGAAAAAAAATTAAAACCAATGTTGCAGCGCTGCGCCTGATTAAAGTTTGATAGCAACAATCTGCAATGCGTCCCGCGGGATCAGAACGCGAGCAGGCTGTTGCCAACGGCTGAGTCTTTATTAAATACCACGCGGACGAAGTCGCGGGCAACAGCTAGTACAATATAAAACAGTAAATTGATTTACTTACACTTTACCTAAAGCAAGAACTTAACATTGGTGTCTAGGTAATTTATTAATGTATACTGTGTTGAAGGTTGGAATATGCATTTATAATCGGTAGTGAAAATTAAAAGAAAATGTATTAAATATTAGTTAATGCCTTACAATAAAAAATACTCTAATGTAGTGCGTACATCTCCTGCCTTCGCAAATACCGTCAGCTACTTTGACCCTAACACCTAACAAGTTTTTAGCCCCTACTTTCAAATAAATGGCTTAAGCTTGATAGGAAACATGATAAAATTGGACTAAGTTGCAATTGTTGTGATGTACGAAATGAAAAAATAGTTGATTGGAAAGTAAAAAGATATTTTTGTTCAATACACTCAATTTTTCATTTGAAAAAAAATGGCAATTTGAGTACACATAGATATGTTTTGTCTTTAAATATGCCTTTATAAGGTCAAACACAATTTTCTTTGAGTTAAAGATTGCTTTGAAATAAAACTAATTTACCGGATTTTATCGCTTTTATTTTGTTTTTACGTTCCGTTAAAGAATGCTTGATATTAACCAGATTATCTCAAGATTGACCCATG